>OY757906.1:118542562-118617562 GCA_963585895.1 Sepioteuthis lessoniana
TAGGTGCTACCACTCCGGGTCAGAGTG
Organism: Sepioteuthis lessoniana; assembly: GCA_963585895.1. Taxonomy (NCBI): domain Eukaryota; kingdom Metazoa; phylum Mollusca; class Cephalopoda; order Myopsida; family Loliginidae; genus Sepioteuthis; species Sepioteuthis lessoniana. Next base: position 118,542,590 of record OY757906.1, read on the forward strand.
AACCTGGGTGAGATGGCAATGAAGGGGTACTCCACATTCTCCAAACCTCCAGCATCACACTTCTGCCGAGAAACAGTCCGTGTATTCTACAGTCCAGCAGACTGGGAAATGTTTTCTAAGGATAACTTTTATTAGTTACTTGAAACCGTGTAACTTTGTGCAAACAAATGACTATCATTTTATGGAAATAATTCCTTTTAACCATATGATTATTAGTATTAGATAGAAATACTTGAAACCATACAACTGTGTGAAAATTATTTGTATTAGGAATATTTGGTATACAACAGAGAGCAAAAACCCTTTAAAAAACTTCACAAAAAATGTATATATGACCATACAATGTCCATAATTACCTAACTTCTAGGCGTAAAACAATCCCAGACCGGTTGACATGCTGTTATTATCTATTTATCAATGTATTTTAGTAGCATGTCTTCTATACTTACAGAAAGCATTTTCTCAGTTAGTGACAAAATCTGTAGAAATAGTAACATCTGCGATGTTCAAATTAAAATGAAAAAAACAACAAAAAAAAACTTGGCAATAAAAAGTATTTATTAATGTCGATTAATATACTTAATAGTGAATGGATGTGGCGACCCTAACTAGATAAAGGAACAGATCGAAACTATTACTCTCAAACACATGTTAGATTTATAGATTGAGGGTGCTCAATATCGGTGATAGAGTATACATAGATCTAACTTAGGATGACAGAGACACTGAGTCAACGATACTTGGTGACCATCATCTAGCCAAGACTACGCTAACCAAACTTACAGCCACATATGCTCGATCACCGATATTTAGCATTCTTTATTTATAAATATAACAAAGTATATCATTAATATAACATTCCTAGTAAGGTATTCTAGCTTTATTAATTTAATCACTGAATTGGAGAAAAACAACTTCGACAAAGAGCATCCATTCAAATCGACTTTCTTATTATAAATAAATAGAAACTTTTAGCCATACAACTAACCTCGCAGTATAAACTAGACAAGCCTTCCCAGAATGTCCCACAAACTAGATCAACTCTCCTGTCATACTCCACACAACTGAATATAAAGGGATACCGACTACGAGGGAACTACTTGGTCTAATGATCATATAGGCGTGAAACTGCCTCTTACACTAGCCTAATATATATATATATATATATAGAATAACACAAATTCCCCTAAACTCGCAAACTCAAATTAATGTAGTGTATAAATGTACATGTCTATTTCGAGAATGCTTCTTGGATAATAACATAACACCTAATACCTACGTTGGTCATACAACAACCATACTCTCTCGTCACCTTACCAACCACCTTTCTGGCATAAACGCCATAATGACAAAGCATAACAAAAACGCTTACAAACTCAAATCCACAGACATAAGAAAGATATTAATTGATAATACAAAAATCATATATAAAAAATAACGATAAAAACCGTTTACAAATCCTCGAAGCAATAACTATAAAAAATTAAAATCCTCGAAGCAATAACTTTGAAAATATTTTTTAAAAAACTACCATAAACAGAATAGCATTCACCACAATTATGAACATATGAAACGGATTCAATAACTAACAACCCCTTCCAAACAGAATGAACCAACTCCATCAATAATTTATTTTAAAAGAAAACACTCCAAATGAATATAAGCCACTCCGAATTGATATAAAACTCACTTCAACAAACGATCTTACACAACCCCTGAAGATGACCCGTGAAATGGTCGAAATACAGGTTTCTTTCTTTACCAACTTGACCCAAACGTCAGAAGACTTGTTGGAAGACTTGAACGTCTTCACTTAAAGATTTTTAAAAAGAAATAATCCGTGGTATTCAACCAAACCTGTTTATATATATATATATATATATATATATATATATATATATATATCTGCGGCGCTTGTGGAGCCGAGTTCAAATGCCGGACGAGATTGTTTACATTTCCCATAGCGCTAATATCCTTGGGAAAGGTATGAATCTAGTTATTCTTCCTGCAGCTATGAGTACTTGGTTGGACAAACTTGGCCCTTTCAACCTGATATGACAACCGGTCAAGAAAAAAAACTACGAGTTAAAACCTGTTAAACTTCGCTTGTGTCGCATCCTATTCGTCCTACAATGTACCATTAAAAAGTTGCCTACAGGTGACAAGTGTGAATATAAATTTTTACGAAGATATAATAATGTGATGTGTTCAAAACTAATAGTGACATCAACATGAACTCCAAGAATCTAGTTTACCGTTCTTTTGTCCTTTTCGGTAATATCAAAAATATATTCCAAAGATTTCAAGATTATTTAAGTTTGTTTTTTTTAAATATCGTTTTGTACGAAACATCCTTCAGTCTACTGTTGCCTCACATTTGACATAGTTTCGTAATCCCCAGCGTAGCGTCGGAATTTGGGTTTGGGTCCATGGAAACACTCTAAGCAAGGCCATCAAAAAAACATTCACCTGTGAAACAAAATTTGTCTAATTTTTGTCTAGCACTCTGTCTTTTTTTTATTATTTACCCACAAACTATTTGCTTACAAATCAAATGTATAAAAATATTTGATATTATTTAACTCACAAGGATTGATATACAATTAAATACCAACCAACCAACCAACCAACCCAAGGATCAAACCACAAGAAAAACCAAATATTTGATTAGATTAAAGAATGTAGAATGTATGGATAGTGAAACTGGCCATATAATTGCATACCTCAAGTCAGAGGATATATGCAAAAAATAAAGCAGAGAGAGAGAAAGAGGGCGCGCCTGCGAAGCGATACTATCAACAAAATAGGCCAAAGTTAGATAACTCTGCTAGTCTGGCAGAGTTATCTAACTTGTGTTTCCTGCGTTAACAATTGATTTAATAAAAAAAGTCTTGACAGACAAAATTTAGCTTTAAATACTCCACAAGAGCTGATATGACATTAAAAACTAACAAACTAACATCTTATTATTACTTAGAATATCTGGACTATCGCCCTCATCTTTATTATTATAATCACATTATAATCGATATGTCCTTCGGCGTTCTTCAGGTGTTTCATTTCGAACTCGGGAATCCACACAGAATAAGGAACTGAACTCTTTATTTAAAACCACAGGGGTAGATTTCTTTGTGGACTCCCGAAGTAGGCCGAATGACTTATCGGCCGAAACGTCATGATTATAACAATAAAGATGAGGTTAATAGTCCAAATATTCTAAGCGATAATAATGATAATTCAACTCAGAAATTTACACAAACAAACAACTTGTACTACACATGCCATTACGGTGATAATGCAAGCTACAAGTTTTATTTCAGAATAGCATCTCTAAGACTTTTCCAATCAAAGGATATCTAGAAATCAGCCGAGGTTTGATGTTGGAAATTCATTCTCTAGTTTTGATTCAAAAGTTAACTTTTCCAAAAAAAGTTGCCTTCGCCACGGCTTCGTCATTATGATGAAGCCCTTTTCTTGTACCGGGTGCGACAAAGATACCACCCACATTTCAAACAGTCAAAAATGTAGTGAAAATGAACTTAGATAAGTAATAATGGTAGCTTCACCTAGCTAATGTCTTACTATTTTTTTTTTCAATCATAAAAAGAGATATTCCTAGCATGGACCAGTGCTCACTGTGCGTTTGCTTTTGAAACATTTTTTCTTTAAAAACTGGTGATTCTGTAATTGCTACATAGAGGTCTTTTCGTGCTCATTTCATATTACGTTGGAATGATGCTATTCCGGATAGAAAATCGTTACTGTTACGGGTCGAAAATTATACACACACACACACACACACACACACACACACACACACACACACACACACATATATATATATATATATATATATATATATATATATTGGGAGTAGCGTATATGAAAAGGAAGCATACGCTCTTTCAGTTCGAAATACAACAAGCATCTGAAGATAATCAGAATGGGCAGCAGAAAAACTGCAATGTTAAACACAACAGATACAATGAAATGATACAATAAGAATACTCTCCATGAAATTTTTTATTAACCATATATTAAGAAAAATAAAGCATTTTTAGCTGTTATAAAATCGAGTCTCTTTCAAAAATTTCTTTGGGTTTTTCCAGACAAGATTTTATTCATTACCTACATACATACGCTCATACATTACTTACATGCTCATACGCATGCGCAAATGAGGACTGAGAAAACCGAATTTTGTCTAGTAATTATTTTACAATTTCAGAATAGATTTACTGGTAAAATTTTTGCGACTTCCTTTGTTAAAGAAACTCATTAATCCATGTTCATTTGATGTAATTATAATTTCAAATTTAAAACAGAAAAGAGGTCAATTGAACAATTATGGAAATAATTAAGAAAAAAATGAAATGAAAAATTAAGATTTTAATTAAAGCGAATCTTGTGAGTATTGAAACAAAATGATGGATAACACACACAAATTAGATAGATAGATAGATAGATAGATAGATAGATAGATAATGACAAAATATTTAGTGGACAGCGGAAACTGCGTGCAGTAAATGTGAATTAAAAATATTAATGCAATATCTTCTTTAATAGACAATAATTTGTTTTTAATGTTGATTCTCTTAATATTAAATAGAAAACTGTTTGGTAGTTCAAATTTGCTGCAATTTGGAGTTGAATTCGTTTATTATGTGTTAAGAAAACATGTCAATGAGAAGACAAAATGTTGATGTTAACACACAATGACTTATAAATTAAGAATAATTAAATTTCCCCTGAGACCACCAAGAAAACAATCGCACTGAATAAAACTTTGATGAATACATTCATGTATTTTCTTGTTGAAAGTCACTCCATTCATTTGCGTTTTAACTAAAAAAAAAAAAAAAAAAAGAGAGAGAGATTTGTGGTATTTCTTTTCAATGAAAAATCTCAAAATACGTTATTCTTTATTTCAAAATACATTTAAAATGTGATAGTCAAATATTTCATTGAGATTTTCTGCACATATACCACATCATCATCATCATCATGTTATGCAGTCAGCATAGAGTTCCCTGACTCTCTGTCTCTCTGTCTCTACCATCCGTCCCAATCATCCGTCGTTTTGCATTTGGAACAGTAATTAAATGATTACTAAAGGGACTGGAGGACTAGGAAGTTGGCAGACGGGTGGAGACCATCCAAACGACAGCATTATTGAGAACGACCAGAATATTGAGAAGAGTCCTGGAGACTTGAGGAGACTTGCTATCACTCAGATTCCAGTGAAAAACCACCGGCTAACGCTGATGTGAAAAGCTCTAATGAGTGAATAATAATAATAATAATAATAATAATAATAATAATAATAATAATAATAATAATAATAATAATAATAATAAAACAGATCACCTAATCTCGCCCAGACGAACAGAACTTATGATAATCAAAAAAGAAAAAAGAAAAAAAAGAGAACACGCCGAACTGTGGATTTTGCTGTCACGGCTGACCAACGAGTAACATTGAAAGAAAACGAAAAGAAGGTCCAGTACCTTGCCAGGGAACTGAAAAACTGTGGAACATGAAAGTGATGATTATGCCAGTTCTAATTGGTGTTCTTGGTACAGTCATCAAAGGATCATTACAGGGAGTGTAGGACTTGGAAAGAAGAAGACGAGTGGAGACCATTTAAATTCCAGCATTGTTAAGATCGGACAGATTACTGAAAAGAGTCCTGGAGATTTGATGAGACTTGCTTTCACTCAAACTCCCGTGAGAAATCATCAGTTAACCCTGGTGTGAAAAACTCAAAAAGGAGAAATAATAATAATTATAATTAGATGCGGACACTCTCAAACAAGCGGAGATGAAAGAAAAAAATAAGAAAATACTTTCTCAGACGAATGAGAAAACTTCTTGAAACCAAACTCTAGAGCAGAATTTTCATCAAAGCAATAAGTACCTGAGTTATCCCTCTTGTAAGATATTCAGGACTATTCTTACAATGGACGAGGGAGGAACACATAAAAACGGACCAGAGGACAAGAAAATTGATAACGATGCACAAGGCCTTACATCACAGAGATGACAAAGACTATATGTGTCAAGAAAAGAAAGAAGATAGTTTGGATGTATTAATGCGGGAACTCAAACACTTCATTAAAAACAGTAAAGAATGACTAATTATATCAATCAGTCACACCACTGATAACAAGAACAGATAGAACTACTATAGATAAGAAAAAGAAATATGAAGAGTAACAACTGCATGAATATCATATATAAAAATAACAATGAAAACCGTTTACAAATCCTCGAAGCAATAACTATAAAAAAAACTACAATAAACAAAATAGCATTCACCACAAGTATAAACATATCAAACAGATTCAATAACTAAACAGAATTCACTAATTCCATCGATGATTTATAAAATTAAATAAAAAAGCCACTCCAAATGAATATAAGCCACTTCGAAAATAGATATAAAATTCACAGCAACAAATGATCTTACACAACCCCCGAAGATGACCAATGAAACGATTGAAAGCTCTTGGGTTAATATAGGGTTCTTTCTTTACCAACTTCACCCAAACGTAAGATGACTGGTTAGAAGATTTGAACGTCTTCACTGGAAGATTTTAAAAAAGAAACAATCTGCAGTATTCAACCAAAATTGTTTATATATACAGATATGAAGAGAAACAACTGCATGGGTATTTTAAACGACTAACTGGCTAAATCTCAAACACGAAAACCTGGACATGGTTACGAAAAGATCAAACTGTAAAACTGTAAGAATACGAAAAGAGAGATAAGTACCTAGACCTTGCTAGAGAACTGAAAAAAATCTAAGGGACGTGAAAGTGACGGCGATACCTATTGTATTTAGTACGCTCGGTACGTTAACCAAAGGATGGGAACAGGGACTGAAGAACTTAGAAATAAGAGGACGAGAGGAGACCATCGAAACGACTGCATTATTAAGATCAGCAAGAATACTGAGAAGACTCCTTGACAATTGAGCAGAATTGCTGTCACTCAGACTCCTGTGGAAAACCATGGGCTAACGCTGGTGTAAAAAAAATCTCAAAAGTGTTGAGTAATAATAAAAAGAGTTTTGGCGTAAAAAGTGTTTGATACTATTATGGCAGAGTAGACATAAGACCTAAAAAATATTATAATCATAAACACTAAAAATCTCTTACTTAGAGTTTCATGAGTTGTGCACAATCATCAGACAGAAATATGAGATAGGTGGCTCATCAATGAAATTTATAGTTACCTGGTAAGATGTAATATAATTGATTGACTTTAACGGTATGGAAACCCGTCTAGGATTATTTTACGGCTTATGGAATCGCATACATATTAACATTCTTTATGTAGTTCTTTCATAAGGGCCTTTTTTGCGCATTGTCCTATCAAATATAAATAATTTCGAAACATAACTATTTGAATTATAGATGGGACCCTAACAGGTACTACCACTCTGGATTAGAGTGGACCTGGGAGTAATAGCAATGAAGGTGTACTGCACTCTTCCCAGATCTCCTGCACAGGAGCCTCATTATCAGATGCAGTTTCGTTTCGTACTCAGGACACGTAATAAGCTGTAAGTATGCACACACATAGCTACAGAGAGGGACTGGGTGAGAGAGTCACAAGCACAAAGACACATATATAGACAGATGCATATATTATTGTATATATATGCATACATGCATGAATATACATTTCTCTTTTTGCACACACACACACACACACACACACACACACACACACACACACACACATATATATATATATATATATATATATATATATATATATAATTTCTTAATTTTTCTGATTATCATATGAGCGCAATAAAACTTTATACATTTTGTTTCCGTTATCGATTGGTTCTGTCAATTGCTATTTGGAAAATTATATTTATTTTTTTACAAATTTCCTTATTCAGTTTGAAAGTACAAAATTCAAAGCGTGAAATTCAAAAGAATGAATCTATGTCGTAAGCAAGAAATATATTATTTTCTTTCACTGAATTAATAATAACAAATAGAGTAAAACAAACATCTTTAAGAAATAAATAAATAATATATATATATATATATATATATATATATATATATATATATATATATATATATATATATATATATTAGGATGCATCAAATGCCCTGACATTAAAAATATGGTCTGTCCATAATTTTATTTTGTTTGTTATATGAAATAAATATTTATTTCCAAAAATGGAGTTATTTTGATATTGCCTTAAACAACCACTTTGCACTTCAATATCAATATCGCTCAACAGAAATTTATATCAAAAATCAGTTTTTCAGGATATAATTTTTGGCAAAATAGGTATATCATATTTTATTGTTTAGCTATATATTGATATAATCTTTTTTATTGATATTTTATTGATATAATAATATAAATAATTCTAACTTTTCGCACACGTTTTTCTACAAAATAATTACAGCTCTACCTACTTATAATAATGTATACAAATAATAAATAATTTAGTAGAAATCTAAGTTTTTCATAACATTTAAAATTATAGTGCATCAACTATTCATGAATTTTGATACAGGCTTATAAACTACATGCATTTATCCATCTAAAAAGTCATAAAGCGAACCAATTACAAATTTCTATTTAGTTGTTCTTATATTCTCCTAAATATCACAAAAACTATATACGGCATGATATGATAATAAACATAAAATGACAAGGTGGCCATGCTAAAAGTTTGTATGAAAGCCTTTTTCTACAAATGGAATGAAACTAAATTAGGGACAAATTAATTCTTTTGAGATTTTTGAAAAAGTTGGGTATTTGAAGCATCCTAATATATAGTTTTCACACTTCCTCATGGAATAGATGAAAAGCATATTACCATTGGAAATGGTGTTGTTTTTGATTCGTAAAACTTATAGTCATGAGACTGATATGAAGAGGAGATAAAATAAATTATTTATTCTAGGTTTTATCCTGCTCTACTCACCAGTATTTGAGCACTTTTCTTATTTATAAGGAGAAACTTTTCATAACGGTTTATTCCTTTTACTATATATATATATATATATATATATATATATATATATATATATATATATATATATATAAGTAAAGTTGGTGACCGTAGTTGAGGGCCACCTGAAGGCTCCCTTTTCAATAGCTACTACACCGAGGTGTAGGGGAGGGTGCAACTCCTTTCCCTGGATTGTTCCACTTTATCCTTGATCGAACCTTATATTGTTGAGTGTTAAGCAAGGAGGTATCAAGTACCATTTTTAAAGTCTTTGGTATGACGCGACCTGGGATTGAACCCAGGTCTCCCGGACCATTGGCGAACACTCTACCCACTAGGCCAATAGAGAAAGAAAAAGTGAGAGTGAGAGAACAAGAGAGGAGTATGTATCTAGGTCGGTAGGTAGGAAGATAGATAACGCCTACGCATCACTCTTTATAGCCAATTTGTTTTAAAATTAAAAGCTCATTGATTTATGTGTTTAATTGGATTGTCATTAAATTGAAAACAGTCTGACGGTTAGAAATAGTTGGATTTGGGAATGTATCCACACGCTTATCTGGTTAAGACAAGAGCCAAAAATACTGAGTAAGCTAAAATCATTTTGGTATGAGAGCAAAGAGCGTACTTTTGAAGCACCAAGTGAGAATCGAATTCACTACACTTCCATCACAAGCTTACTCACAATTACCCTTCGGTAGAAGCCTTAAATATTTACTCTCCCTAACTTAATCTTGCACAGGATTGCAGTGTGGCAGTCAATGTAGATCACACTCATTCCACTTATTATGGTCTAAGAGACGCCATTTAATCAGCTGAGCCTAATTGGCACAAGGTCAAAAGTATGGAGTACCCAGTGAGTATCGAACTCACTAGAAATGAACTGCTAGCCAATTATTATACTCTATGTGGTACTATTTACCAACCCCTCCGCTCGGGCAGGATATGACACAAGGTCAATTTTTAAGCGGAGTTTAACAGGTTTTGAATTCAGAGTTTTCCTTCTCCTAGACTAGTTGCCTAACCAAGGCTGAAGAACCTAGTCCGTCCTACTATTTACCCATAGCTGGAGGGAGAATAAGGGGGTTCATACCTTTCCCAAGGGTATTTGCCCGAAAGTGAACGTAATAGCGCGACTGGAGTACGAACTCGCGTACTACGATTCCGCAGTTCATCGCTTTAACCATTACACCACGAGGACACCCTAAAAAGCGTAGATTGATAACCCACGTTCTGCAGCATACATTCGAGTGATTTGAGATTCTATGAAATTGACTCAGTCGGCTGAGGCTGCAGAATGAACCGACTGCATCTCTACAGAGAAGTAAGACCCAAACTCCGCTACGAGTGTCCTGGATATAACACTAAACAATCTGATGGTGAGGTTCCAGTAATGCTGGAGCTTTGGGTAATGCGGAGTACCCCTTTATTACTATCATTATTTCTACTCTGATCCGGATTAGTAGCACCTGATAGGGTCCTATCTATGGGTCAAATAGAACTAAACCGTGTGCTTATGCCAAACTGAATTGTTTGAAATAGAACTGTTTTTGACGTTTAAACTACATATTTATGCTAAACTGCATTATTTGAAACAGAACTGTTTTTGAAGTTTAAACTGTGAACTTATGCTAAACTGAATTGTTTGAAATAGAACTGCTTATACGTATAAAAATTGATTTGACATTAAATTACCTACAATGGTTGCTATGCCATAAAACAAAACAAAACCAAACCAAAATTCTATGAAATGCTGTTAATTGGTTTGTTTTGACGGCACGTTAAACTGTCTTGGATTATTCTATGCCTTGAGGTTAGAAAATCTCGTTTATACTACGTTCATATCTACATTTTTGAGTAATTGTTTCTTATTATCGTTAAATAGGAGTAATTGATTGAAATTATCATTTCTTAAGGAAACACTGACGTTCGCATCAAATAACCCGAAAACTAACCAATCATGTAATTGCTTGAGAGAATTGTTGAAACTATTAAACAGTATGGGAATTATTTTTACGGAAAATAGTTATTTAAAGCTTCAACTTTTACTTATGATTTTCGTCGTTAGATAAAAAAAGTTATTTGAAATTTCTTACAAAAAGCAGACCCTCTCAAAGACCTGTTCAAATGCTATCCATGGTTTATACAGATCTATTTGAGATAACGCGGTTTAGTTTGCTTTCTTTATTTTAATGGCATGTCCATATTTACCCCCCCCCGCCACGCACTCGTGCAGGATATGACACAAGGTCAATTTCTAAGCAGAGTTTAACAGGTTTGAATTCAGAGTTTTCCTTCTCCTAGACTAGTTGCCTAACCAGGGCTGAAGAACCCAGTCTGCCCTACTATTTACCCATAGCTGGAGGGAGAATAATTGGATTCAAGGGTATTTTGTGCTATGAGAAATACAATCAGTCTCGTACTGGATTTGAACTCGTGTCGCCATGTCCATTTCCTACGACGATAACCATTACACCACAGGCACACAGTTATGACATATAAACCTTCGTGGTTTATTTAATGTCCAAGCCATGCTTGGAGAAGAACAGCAGTGGTACTATTTCACCCGTTGCTGAATGAAGTTTTTAACAGTTTAAAATGATTCTGAAGATACATTTTTGTACCCTATAGAAGTGGGTATCCTGAATATGATATCTAACTGCATCTGGTGGTGAGGATCCAGTTCTGGAGCTCTGGAGAGAGAGAGAGAGAGAGAGAGAGAGAGAGAGAGAGTCGGGTAACTTCTTTATTACCATTACTCCCAAGTCCACTCTGACCCCGAGTGGTAGTACTTGTTAGGGACTCATCTATGGGTCAAAAATTTCTTGTCTGAAAATTATTAATATTGGATTGCAATATATTATATTACTGCGTGCATTATGATTAAAGATCGGAAGACTTGGAACCATTAATTGAGTGCAAATTATTTGTATTAAGAAAAGTTACTTGAAGCTATAATTCTTTTGACTAAGAATTATTATTATTATTAGTAGTAGTAGAAGTAGTAGTAGTTACTTGAAATCATACAATTGCTAGCAAATTATTGGTGTTACATAAGAATACTTGAAAACATAATTGTAAAAAAGGATCCCATCAAAAGATTTTGTAGATCTTTTCGAGAAAACAAAGTCGATACTAGTTTAAAACGATTGTGAAGATATATTTTTGTACTGTATATAATTGAAGACTATGGCTGTTAAACTGACTTCGGCATTAAATAACCCAAAAATGTTGACACGCAGTGAAGCTAACTAACCATTCAATTGCTCGCAGATTATTAGTATTAGATAGCAATACTAAAAACCATATAAAGTTGGCGACCGTAGTCAAGGGCGACCAGAAGGCTCCCTTTTCAATAGCTACTACACCGAGGTGTAAGGGAGGGCGCGACTTTCCCTGGATTGCTCCACTTTACCTTAATACTTACCTTATTTTTCTGAGTGTTAAGCAAGGAGGTATCAAGTACCATTTTTAAAGTCTTTGGTATGACGCGACCTGGGATTGAACCTAGGTTTCCTGGACCATTGGCGAACCCTCCTAAACTAGGCAAATGGGTAGGTTATGAAAAACCATATAACTGAATGCAAATTATTTGAATTTAGAATAGTTACTTGAAGTTATAATTGTTTAATAAGGGTTATTATTATTATTATTTGCTTGAAACTGTGTAACTGTGTGAAAACAAATGACTAGGATTAAAAAGAAATAATTACTTGAAAACGTATAATTATTAGTATTAGATAGAAATACTTGAACCTATACAACTGTGTACAGATTATTTTTGGTCTGGTTTATTTGTTTGACGGCATATCAAACTTCGTGAGTTATTTAAAACCAAAGCCATCCTTGTAGAAAAATAGCTGGATGGGGGATAAGTGGATTCATTCCTTTCCAAAGGATATTAGTCTGAAAGTGAACAAATAGTACGAGTGGAGTTCGAACTTGTTTACTTCGATACCAAAGTCCAGCACGTTAGCCACTACGCCACGAGAACGCCTTCCTTCCACAAATAAATCAATTGTACAAAAAATACATATTTAAATCTGTAATTGTTTGCAAATGATTTCCCTTATTAAATGATAACATTGGCCTGCAATGTTTTCAAGGTCGAATATATAATAGCTGATTTTAAGTCAGTTTTTTTTATGATGAATCCAAAAATCATACTAATTTTTTCTAACCAGATCTAATTTTAAAGATACAAGCTCTTACTTGAAATGTATAGAACAGCATCATAACTCTATTTATTGTCTTGTTGAATAAAATAATGCAAAATCTAGAGCTGATATATTCACAGAAATCTCACATTGTGCTATAGTAAACTGAAAAATACGCAAAAGAAGCCATTCATAGATGAAGGTCTTTTCAGGGACTTTCTCCTCTGCTCGGCAGCCATCGCATTCCGTTTCAAGTACTAGCAATAGCCAGTGAGAACGTTTACATCCCATCAGCCTTGGTAGTGCTCTTCCATAATGAGAATACCTTGTTGAAAACGCTCACCCTGCTCTTCATTCAAATCTCCACAATTCTTTGGGAAATAGTCCCAATGCGACTGCAGAAAGTGCAGTTTGATTGACATTCGTGCCCCGAGCGGGTGGAAACTGTTCAGTAGCTTTTCAATTTCCTTCTAGTATTCCGCACTCTGGTGGTTTCCTAGGAAGTTTGTAACTACTGACTTCAGTGACTGCTAAGCGGGCAGTTCAGCCTCGCTCACTGCTTCGTCAAACATTGCATCCTTCATGAGTTCTCTAATATAAGGGTCGTCCAATATATCAGCCTTGAGTTTTTCCATGCTTCTCCTCAAGGAAATCAAACCCACTCCCTTCCCTGCCCATTACTTTCACAAAGTTCTTTATTACTCCTAACTTGATATGTTTTAGTGGAAGCAGTTTATTGTTCGTTTCAGCGAGAGAGTGAGAGTGAACGTTATGCGAGCCAGGTTTTAACCCTTCTCTTTAAGGCCACTCTTGTCTGACATAATAATTCCGGTCTTCAGCTTGGCTGTCCCTGAGACTCAGAAAACAAGGATACTTTGTGTACCTATGTTAGAACTCAAGAACCAGTCCTCGTGGTGTAATGGTTAAAGCGATGAACTGCGGAATCGTAGTACGCGAGTTCGTACTCCAGTCTCGCTATTACGTTCACTTTCGGGCAAATACCCTTGGGAAAGGTATGAACCCCCTTATTCTCCCTCCAGCTATGGGTAAATAGTAGGACGGACTAGGTTCTTCAGCCTTGGTGAGGCAACTAGTCTAGGAGAAGGAAAACTCTGATTTCAAACCTGTTAAACTCCGCTTAAAAATTGACCTTGTGTCATATCCTGCCCGAGCGGAGGGGTTGGGTAAATAGTACCTTAAGATCTCCATTGATCAATCATTTGTACGCGGAGTAGTTAACAGCAGACATCAAATTATCCGTGCTGTTTTGAGTTTCTTTCATTTGTACTGTATGCTCCCAAGGGATAGATGAAAAACTATTCCCTTTATGTAGAAGAACTGCTTTGAGACTTCTGCTGGCTAAGTCAATAAAAAGTTTACATTCTGTTGCATAATACTCTAAACTCATGGATTTGATCAATCCAGTAATGTTGATCGACCCTGGAATGTGAAAAACTGTCTTGATTCTCTCTCACGATCTCCATCCCAGTAGAACATTGTTTCTGGTACCAACAAATGTTTCTCTTTGAGATGTGAACCCAGCAGCTGAGCAGACCCCTTTAACTGGTTTAGCTCTCGTAGCGGGTTGTTGAGTTCTACTTGTGTCAAGGGTACTGGCTGGTCATCCTCTTCTGGCTTTTATACGTCATCCCCAGCTATAACAATCATGTCACAATGTTCGGAATCAGAGCTATATTCCATGTTACCATCTGGCTCAGGAACAGGAAGGTCTGGGCCATGAAGGATTGGTTTTATGACAGAAGGAGCATCGGGGTATTGAACATAGTGCTCGTCCTTACAATTTATTCCTTTTAGATTTATCATGCAGAAATAATATGATCTTTTCCTTCTCTCCAGACCATTGGAATGGCAAATGGTATACTCTTCTTTTTACCATTCCTTCAATCCCTCAAGTTCTCTATACGTTTTACATCAAACGTAAGTGGCTTATCCTGATCCCCCTAGTTTGACTCCAAAGTAATCGCGATATACCTTCTTCACAAAGGCAGGGATTTTTGCTTGACGGTTACGAAGAATCACAAAACCTCAGATATAACAAAATATGTCAGGATTATTCTTAAACTTGCAATCCATTCTTTCAAGAATACAAATATTAAGCTGAAAAGAGAAAAAATAAATCACTCAGCTAGTCGTTGACACTTGACACAGTATATTGAAATCATTTAAAAGCCGAGGGATAAGCTTCACCCCCGCTAGGTATATGAATGTTGGTGAGTAGGATGGTACACAGTAGTGAGGTACACATACAATATTATATTCTATACTAAACATGAGACACCCACGACCAGTTGAGACAAGTAGAGTCCACAGGCTTTTGAATGAGTCTTATTATTGTGTAAAACTTGTTGTGATGTATTCAAGTACATCTTAAAAGACCAGAGCTGACCAACCACAATTACTGGTATTTTTTGCTTCAGTATAAAATGGCGATCATATATCACTTGATAAACCTTTAACCTTTGGAGGGAAAAATTTTAACACAAGCCAGTGTAATAGTTATTTGAAAACCATATTTCCAACAAAATGACTGATTTTAACATTAAATAACCCCAAAAAGGTCCACATGCCAATCAATTGACTTCGCAAAGAAAATTTTTATTTGCATCAAGAAGTAGCTAATTGAAAAATGTTTTTCGTAAGGCTTCATCCAATAAATAAATTCGGTTCTCAATGAGAGTGAGAACTATTTTTTATTATGTTTGTCATTCATTTATTCACAACAGTCGCCATTTTGTAAAAGCAGGAAGCTTATGGCGGCGTTTCCGCCCTGCCGACCTTCTGAGATCGACGGCGCATTTAAACTTTATCGGCTGCCGTCTTCCATTCCATTAACTTCACTGACATTTCGTCTCTGATGTAGGCCTTTTTCTGATTACTTAAAAGGATAACCTATTTGGCTTCGTTTACCAGATGTTTGCTATCCTGGCGCAGACGTAATGTCAGCATTCTGGTTTTCCCGAAAACGAGATGTAAAAGCAACAGTAGATCTGCAACCATTCTCTTATTTCTTTTAATTATATTTTAAGCATCCCAAGCAAGTGATGATGCCTCTTAAAAGAAGGAGGGAAAAAGAGAATGAAATCTCCTTTGAAGATTTAACACATTTGTGGTTTGTCCGTTTACCTGACTGGATTTAAAGTGGGAATTTTGTTGATCACTCTTACCTCGTTCTTGACTTTTTGTGCTCAGTAGAAAAGGAAGAAATCAGACGCGAAACATTTTAACATAGACGTGAGCGAGAGGATTCGCTATTACATCAATAGAAACTCTCTCTCTCTCCCTCCCTCTCTCTCTCTCTCTCTCTCACACACACACACTGAAATCTTTTCACGCAGCGTAAAAAGAATATTTGATAGAATGCATTGAATGAATGATTGTTACGAACAAAAGAACAGATTTACGACTATCCAGCTTAAAAAGATGTCAGAATTAAATGAACTCACTATACAAGAAAGCTAAGATTGATAGCTCGCTGTTGTTGAGGCATAGAATAAACTGACTGTATAAGACACATTCACAAAAGAGGTGGATCCTGTTTATAACACAAAACTCACACTCCAGTTCTGGAAATCTGGGAAGTTTGGAGTACTCCTAAATTGCTATTACTCCTAGAAGTAATGGCTATTAAAACCCAAAGTGGTAGAACCTGTTTGGATCCCATATATAGGCATAATAGATCTGTTTGTTTTAATTATTCGTATTCGATAGAAGTACTTAAAACCATATATAAATATATATATATATATATGTGTGTGTGTGTGTGTGTGTGTGTGTGTGTGTGTGTGTGTGTACAAATTATTTGTATAAGAAAGAATAATAAAGAATAAATGATATCATAACTGTGTACAAAAAAAAAGCTCTTTTGATACTGCTACACAAAATTTATCGCGATTTCATAACCTCTAGGCATAAAATGACACAAGACGGGTTGAAAGTCATACCAAAGACTCTTTTATTGATATTACACACACACACATGAAACTCTTTGTCACAGCCTCTTTCATCTCCTCAATTGTCTCATAACGACAGCCTCTGAGCTTAGAGAATAACGAAAAGGCACAAGGAGCAAGGGCTGGACAATAGGGAGGCTGTGGAACTGTCTTTATGCCCATCTTGCTCAAATAGTCTGTAATAAGGATGGAGTTGTGGACTGGTGCATTGTCCTGGTGAAAATGCCCCTGAGCCGATTTGAAGAGTGCTGGCCTCTTCCGACGGAATCTCTTGCTGAACTCCCGTAAAACCACAACATAGTAACCCTAACCCTAACCCGTTGGCCAATCAACACTGGTGTATTGACTTCCTTACTCCTCCTACACCTCTCATCATCCCTCACAGACTCCCTGCCTTCCTTGAATCTCTTCCCATTCAAAAACTGATGCTCGATTCATGCAAGATGGGCGAAAAGCAGTCTGAAGCATTACATACGTTTCTGTGGCATTTTTCCAAGTTTAAAACAGAATTTTATTGCATATCGTTCTTATAAAATGTCAGATTGCTTTTTTGAAATTCACCAACTGTGACAATCAGGATTTAGTAGAATGTATTACGATTCCTGCTGTAGCTGTTCATTTAACCTGAAATCATAAAACTTGGTCAGTCATCTCATAAGATGTATAACAATAACATACTAAATTTTCAAGAATCTACGACAATTTTAAATGCCTGTACAAAAAAGTCTGGAAACTTATTAAATGCACCACTTAATATACTTAAGAATGGGATAAACAAAAAGCTTATATGTAAGTAAAATTGGCGACCGTAACTGAGGGCGACCAGAAGGCTCCCTTTTTAATAGCTACTACACCGAGGTGTAGGGGAGGGCGCTACTCCTTTCCCTGGATTGCTCCACTTTACCCTTGATACATACTCTATTGCTGATTGTTAAGCAAGGAGGTATCAAGTACCATTTTTAAAGTCTGTGGTATGACTTGACCTGGGATTAAACCCAGGTCTCCCGGACTATTGGCGAACACTCTACTCGCTAGGCCAATACTTGAGAAAGAAATATTGTGAAATAAAATCGTCACAACATGTGAAAAGCGAGCGGGAATTTAAATTCAACAATGAGATTCGGGTCTGAGAAGAAAAGAAAATAAAATAACCAGAAAGAAAAAATATCCAATCTCCACCCCTGTATGCAAGAAGCACAAAAACGGGGAATGATTGATAAAGAGGGTGAGTTTCATGCGATAAAGAGATTTAAATAGGAGAGAGAATGGCTATGAGGATAAATTGGAAATTTTATCCCTGGTATGCGTCAATGACGCCTGCCAAACGATTTGTTTCTTTCAATCAATCAACCAACCAGTCACGTGATCCATGCGGAAAATGGAAACGAGTCTGGTAAATGTCGGCTCTTTAACTTTTGGAAACGCCGAAAATTTCAAATACCCCAAAATGCCAGGGTGAGTTAAAAGCTTTGCAACATTTTGGTTTCTTTCTGGGTTTGTTTAACAGCACATCAAACTTTGTTGGTTATTTAATGCCAAAGCGGCCATCGTTTGCTTGTTTGTTTGTGTTTTATGGCATATAAACCTTTGTAGGTTACTTAATGCCAACTGCATTTTTATACAAATAAATAGTTCTTTTCCAAACAATTCAGTTTAGCATAAATACACAGTTTAATTGTCAAACACATTTAAGCTACTCAGTTTAGTCAAAGAGTTTTAATTCAAATGATTCAGTCTAGTATAAGTATAGTTTTTGTTTACTCACAGTTAAATGTCAAAACAGTTCAATTTCAAACAACTCAGTTTAGCATACACAAACAGTTCAATTTCAAACGATTCAGTTTAGCATAATTACGGAGTTTAATGTCAAAACAGTTCAATTTCAATTTGTTTACTCACAGTTAAATGTCAAAACAGTTCAATTTCAAACAACTCAGTTTAGCATACACAAACAGTTCTATTTCAAGCAGTTCAGTTTAGCATAAGTACGCATTTTAGTTCTATTTGACCCATAGATTCGACCCTATCCGGTGCTACCACTCCGGGCCAGAGAGGACCTGAGAACGATAGCAATGAAGGAGTTCCCCGCATTCCCCAAAGCTCCAGCATTACTGGAACCTCACCATCTGATTGATTAGTGTCATATCGGGACACTCGTTTGGAAGGAGTCTAACCCCTCTGCAGAGATGAAGTCTGTATATTCTACAGCCTCAGCTGATTGGGCTACAAAGCTGTTATCCCTGTGAGGGATAATGAGAGGTGTGGGGGGAGTAAGGAAGTCAATAGACCAGAGTTGATTGTGTTGTATACTCATATACAGATTCATGCAAAAAGAATCACAACAACACAACGATAAAGGACGAGCGAAGACTTCCTTAAAAAGTATACCTCTCACTTTATTTGTAACGTTTGCGTGTGAGAGGGAGTTGGAGACTGAACAAAGACTGCAATATATTACCCCCCCACTCTTATGGCCATCAGCGTTGTGTCTTTCTTGTTTCTAGGGATGCTTAACCGGGGGCCTGTCGGCCCAGCCTCTCTGGGACATGTTCTCATCCCAGCATCTTCTCACCAACTGGTCTCCAAAACTCAATCGGGGGTCCCGAGGGCCCCTTCTGCTGGGTGGCTTTCTCTACCACACTTGTCTCCGATTCTCTGGTCCCCAACTCACTGACTTCCTGTCTTCGCCGAGTTATATAATAGTTCAATCGCCCACTCAATCGCCCACTCAATCGCCCACTCAATCTTTGGAATGGCATGTTTGCTCGTCATCAAGCGGAAATAACAGTCATGCAGTTCACAGGTCACTCTCTTCCAGTGCATCACTTTGGAATGGCATGTTTGGCCGGGTCGAAGGTCAATATACAACAATTGGCCAACGGGTTAGGGTTAGGGTTACTATGTTGTGGTTTTAAGGGAGTTCAGCAAGAGATTCCGTCGGAAGAAACCAGCACTCTTCAAATCGGCTCTGTGGCATTTCCACCAGGACAATGCACCAGTCCACAACTCCATTCTTGTCACAGACTATTTGACCAAGATGGGAATCAAGACAGCTCCTCAGCCTCCCTATAGTCCAGACATTGCTCCCTGTGACTTTTGGTTATTCCCTAAGCTCAGAGGCTGTCGTTATGAGACAATTGAGGAGATGAAAGAGGCTGTGATAAAGGTCCTTGACTCGCTCACTCAAGAGGACTTCCATGGGGCCTTCCAGAAGTTGTTGGAACGGTACAACAAGTGCATTACAGCCGGAAGAGATTACTTCGAAGAGGACTAGAGTTTCATGTGTGTACTATCAATAAAAGTGCCCATACGAAAAAAGTCTGGAAACTTATTTAATGATCCTCGTATATTATTTATATAATTTTATAAGTGATGTACTGTAAATTATTATCTGAATATTTTTATATAATATCCTTATTATTTGATAAGCATTTATACCACATTAGTATTGCAGATTTTAGATATACACGAGGGTCTGATCACAAAAATAGTAGGATTAGTTGGTTGACTGGTTGGTCAATTAGTTCGCTTTTATGGCGTATCAACCTTTATGAGTTATTTAATGCGAAATCCTGTTTATACATATACAAATATGATTGTTGATAAAGTTTTTTAAACTAGCAAGAACTCATTTGTTTGCCTTGGGTTAGAGGGTTTCATGTATTTCTACATAACTGTAACAATTTAACTTAAGATCAATAATTTATTTGCACACAGTTAAACGGTTATATATATGGTGTTTGTAAGTGAATAGTTTGTAGATAACCTTTCTTTTAAATGTGTTAGAGCTCATTTTTTTCACACAGTTAAATGGTTGCAAGTATACCAATATAACACTAATAATTCTATTTAACATTGATCATTTGTTTACACACAGTGAAGTGGTTACAAGTAATGCTCACACTAATAGTTTTTTACACACAGTTAAATGGTTGCAAGTATTGCTATGTAATAAAATGAAATTTGCAATGAAATGAAATACTTCGTTTGATAATGAAGTTGATTACAGAATAAGGGTGACCGTGACTGAAACGAGACTATTGCAGTCACAACATTGCGATTGATATGAACAAAATAAGAAAGCTATAAAAATAGATAGACTGATATATGAAGTATTCCCATTGAATACCAGTAATTTTTAAACGGATGTATTTGACCCATACATTGGACCCTAATTGGCACTACTTCTCCCGTTTATAATGGACCTGGGGTACTTCACACTCTGCAGTGTTCTAGAACAGGAGGCTCACCATCAAATGAAGCTTAGGGTCATACCCAGGACAGCCCTTTGAAGTTGGGTCTTATAATCAGGGTATTTTGAGCCTGACCAGCAAACCGTCAAGGTAACTAGGTGCTCTTAGCTATTCCTTATATTCACTAAGCATTTGTCCCGTAATAGAGTTAAGTAGTGGTAACTTGGAGCTTTAAACCTAATGTCATTTTGCCTGGTTCTTTCAATTGAGCCAGAATATGTTTTCTACGATTCCTTGTTTAATTCATTATATAATCTTTAGTCTTAAGCTTAATGGCCTTTCTTTATTAGAAGCTACAAGATGGTATTCACTTCTTTGTAAAGCTGACAAAGGAGTTTATTAGCACATAGTATGTACAGTGATTAATTCAGTTGCTTTATTTTTCAAGATCTTTCTCTGTCTATTATACCAACCTTATATATTAACTATGATAGACATCTGAAGAAGACTGGAAATTACAATGGCGATAACACTGAGATGAGGACACACTTCTGGGAATAGTAATGACAATTCCTCATTTTTAAAGTTGGGCCTTCAATAAATTCGTTTAAAATTTTGCAAAAGACATGAAAGTATACTGTCTTGAACCTATCAATCTTAGTGCAATGGAGGGGCAATATTTTGATGCTCTTGTTCTTAAAGCAAAAGAAGGTGTACTGTCTTAGTGCAATACAGGAGTATTTTCTGAAGTTGGGTGTGGGCAGTTCTTCGAACGCCAAAAACAGATGGCAGAAATGAACTCATAATTAGAATCGATTCTTGGTTTTGGCATATATTTCTTCTTGGGAATGATTTTTGGACAAATTAATTCTTGGAAAGCATTGACTAGCGTATTAAATAATTAAAGTCTTTGTCTTGCTTGGCAATTGGCCGTTTCGGCATCTCGTTCGATTCGACCAAAGGGAATCATCTCTATTTAATCAGTCTCATTTTTCAGCTAATTATTTTAAAAGTTACTAATTTCCGTTGTCGAAAATGATTTGGGCCGAATAATTGGAAGTGCCGATCAATGGTGTTATTGCTTTGACTTTACATCTCCCACAAGTCACATTGGGCTTTTCTGAACGAAAAGATAAAAAGAAAGAAATCGGAGGAAAAACAATCGTATTATTCTGTTTTTGTTTTATGTTCGTTTCTATTTATTTGAAGTTTTTTAAGACAATGTTCTCATTTATCAGATTGTTATTTATTGAACTATAACAATAAGAACAGTGCAGATATTAATCAGTTTTTCTCTTGTTTCCTTGAAGAACGAAGAACGAAGAAGAACAACAACAACACCACCAACAACAACAACAACGTAGAAAGAGGTAAATTAAAGAAGAAAAAGACGAAACTAGGAGAAAAAAGAAGAAAGAAAAGTAGACTAGAAGAAGAAGAAGAAGAAGAAGAAGAAGAAGAAGAAGAAGAAGAAGAAGAAGAAGAAGAAGAATATTAGAAAAATAAATAAATAGATAAATAAATAAAAGTGAGGAGAGGAAAAAAATTCGAAAAAGAAGGAAAAGAAAAAGAAAAGTAAAAAGAAAAAAAAGAAAGAAAACAATAAGAAAAATAAAGGAAGGAATAGAAAAAAATAGAAAGAAGAAAGAAAAGTGAATAAAGAAAAGAAAGGAACGTAAAAAGAAAGAAAAAAGAAATTATTAGAAGAATAAAGAAAAAGAAAGGAAAGAAATCAGAAAAAGAAAAATTGAAAAAAGAAAAGGAAGGAAATGAAAAAGAACGAAGAAAAAGAAGAAAAAGAAAAAGTTGTTAAAATTCTGAGAAAGAAAGAAAGAAAGAAAGAAAGAAAGAAAGAAAGAAAGAAAGAAAGAACGAGTGCAGCCAAAATAAATTATATTAAAGGTTATGAGTTGACTGGGTTTTGTTGAACTATGTCTAAAACTAAAGATATTGACTATGAGATTTGTGATCTATTTTGGAGTCGAAATAAAAGAAAAGAAAAAAGAGAAAAATATTCTCATCTTGTGCCAATAGATAAAGAAGGAAATATCTTTTTCATCAAAAATCAAAATAGACTCCAGTAACAAATCAAATAATCTCCGATCAAATAGCAATCTTCAAAAATTTGAGTTGAATTAAATTAAGACAATACAAATTCAACTGATAAGGTTATTTTGTTGAAGATTATATCGAGTTTTACATGGTACAGCTTCCAAAGAATGAGATCCAAGATCGAATCTACCGTATATCCTCGTGTAATAAGACGAATTTTTTTTTTAATCTCAAAAACAATGGGTCGTTCATTACCCGAGATTTATTATTGAAACGTCAAAGCTTGCCTTTTTCCTAAGCCTATTTTTACCGTAACTTCGATTCATAATAATCTTGGCATACCTTATAACTGAACAAAGGCTATTAGTTAAGATAATGTTTTGCTTAACATTGTTTACAATTTATAACACCAGTGCTTTAGAGGTGTCCGTGGTGTAATGGTTAACGTCGTAGGAAATGGATACGGTGACACTAGTTCAAATCCTGGACGAGGCTGATTGCATTTCACATAACACTAATACCCTTGGGAAAGGTATGAATCCAATTATTATGGGTAAATAGTAGGGGAGACTAGGTTCTTCTGATTTGGTGAGAAAGAAAACTGTGAATTCAAACCTGTTAAACTCCACTTAAAAATTGACCTTGTATCATATCATTCCCGAGCGGAGGGGTTGGTAAATATGATAACACCAGTGCTTATAATATGCAGATATTGTAAGTTGTAAAAACCTTTATCATCTTAACTAAAAGCCTTTATTTAGGTATTAGCATTATTTATTTACCGTATAGCATCGACTGTGATTGTATTACAATAGTTTTGGAAGTATAAATGTTTGAATGTTTTCTCTTTATATCATTGAAGCTGAAGAAATATGTTCGTAGGCTAGCATCACCAACTGTCGTTCATTACACGCAGTATTTAATGAAAATACCTCTTTGTGGCTAAAAAGTAGAGGTCGTTCATTACTCATATATATACATTAGTTAGAATCCGTATGCTTATATATTTATTCGTTTATAATCACGACTTTTAATAAATGGAATCTATTTTTTAAAGAAATAATTTATCAGAAGCATTTGCGTTAATTCCGGACAACTGATCATTCATTTCTTTCTTAATTTTCTATGCATTTTTATAATAAAATCATTTTGAAAGCATTCCTACTGTAGAAACATTTACAACGCATTTCTATAACATAATTGTGAGTAAATAATTAACCTAATACACTAAATTTGTTTGTTTGTTTGTTTGTTTTATTGTTTGTTGGATGGTTAGTTAGTTGGTTGTTTTACGTCGTATCAACCTTTTTCGGGTCATTTAACGCTGAATTAAGTCATTTTGATAAAAATTTCAAACAATTCGGTTGAGTATAAGCGCAGTTTTGTTTACACAGTTAAATGTCAAAACAGTTCTATTTCAAACAATTCAGTTTCGCACAAGTACAGTTTTTTTTTTGTCTACACATTGTTAAATAGAAAAACAGCTAATTTTAAGCAGTTCGGTTTTGCATAATTTCAGTTTAATTCTATTTGACCCATAGGTGACCTATCAGGTGTTACCACTCCGGGCCAGAGTGGACCTGGGAGCGATGGCAATAAAGGGGTACTCTGCATTACCCAAAGTTCTCGCATTGCTGGAACCTTATCATCAGATTGTTTGTGTCATATCCAGGACAGTCTTTGGGAGAGTCGTACCCCTCTGCAGTCGGTGTATTCTACAGCCCAAGCCTCCTGAGCCATTGTTTGTTTGAGTTTTATTGCATATCAACCTTTGTGGGTTGTTTAATGCCAAATCCATTTTTATACAAATAAACAGTTCTATTTCAAACAATTCAGTTTAGGATAAATACACAATTTCATTACAAAAAAAATCCATTTCAAGGTATTCAGTTGAGGTAAACAGTTCTAATTCAAACAATTCAATTTAGTATAAGTGTATTTTTTATCCACTGTTAGATCTCAAAACAGTTCTATTTAAAACAATTCAGTTTAGCATACAAAAACAATTCTATTTCAAACAATTCAGTTTAGCATAAGTACACAGTTTAGTTCTATTTGACCCATAGATAAGACCCTGTCAAGTGCTATCAGACTGGACCTGAGAGCGATGGCAATGAAGGGGTACTCCACATTCCCCAAAGCTCCAGCATTACTGGAACCTCACTATCAGATTGCTTAGTGTCATATCCAGGACACCCGTTGGCAGGTTTTACCCCTCTGTAGAGAAGCAATCGATGTATTCTACAGCCCCAGCCGACCGATAATGCTAGAAAACACCTGAAATATTGCTACTGTTGATTTATCTTTGTCAAAATTGAAAATGAAGGTAACAAGTTTTTGTTAACATTTTCCAAAATAAATGAATAATAATGGAAGAGAGCTTTTATTTCTCATGCAGATTCCTTTGAACTAAAATGTTTATTAGCTCAGTCGGCTTGGGCCGTAGAATAAACCGACTGTATCTCTGCCGAGGGGCAAGACCCCCCACCCACCCTAAAAAGTAACCTGGATATGACACAAAACCATTTGATGGTGAGGCTCTTGGAGTGAACTTTTGGGGGAATATAGAGTACCAATTCATTGCCATCACTCGCAGGTCCACTCTGGCCCAGATTGGTAGCACCTGATAGGATCCTATCTTTGGATTAGATTAGAACTGTATGACAGTTAAGCTGTGTGCAAACAAATGCCTAATGCCAGATTCAGTTGTTTGAAATAGAACTGTTTCATCATTTAACTGTGTGTGAACAAATAACTTATGTTTGATTGAATTGTTAGTGATACATAGCAATACTTGGAACCCTGACTGATGTTAAAATCTGACTGTTATATTGCAATACTTGAAACCATTTAACTGTGTGCAAACAAATGAGCTCTGGCTCGTTTGAAAATGTTATTAACAAAAGTGTTTACTAATCATATATCTAAAATATATGTAGAGATGACTTGGCATTAAGTAACCAACAATGGTTGATATACCATAAAACCCAACTAAACAAAACTAAATTTTGTGTGTGTCTGAAGTGTCAAGGATCAGTGATCGAATCCAGATAAAGATATGCTGATTTTCAAAGAAAGACTGGGTAACGCTAGTTTTACAGGTTGGCACCTGTAAAACTAGCGTTACCCAGTCTTTCTTTGTAAGAGTGCGTAACATTACGGTTATCTACGTAGGAAATGTATACGGCCACCGAGTTCAATACCCGCACAAGGCTGTTTGTATTTCACTTTGTGTTAATGTAACCAAGTAACTAATAATAATAATCCTTAATAAAAAATATATATTCAAGTAACTATTCTTAATACAAATAATTCACAGTTATATGATATTAAGTATTCCTATCAAATCCAAATAATTGGTACATTGTTGTCTGATTTAAAAGCTTCCTATCTAATTATAATAATAATTATATAGTTTCACGGAATTATTTCTATTTAATGACAGTCAGAAGATTTCAAGTAACTAATAACAATCTTTAGTAAACAACGTTTTAAGAGACTATTCTTAATACAAATAATTCAGTTATATGGTATCAATTATTTCAATCAAATACAAATAATTTTCAAAGTTGAGACTCTAACAGATTCTACGATCCGGAGTCAGAGTGGACCTGGGAGTAATGGCAATCAAGGGTAACTCAACACTCCCCAGAACTCTAGAACTGGAGCCTCACCATCGTGGTCAGTTTATCATCAGTAGTCGTAGCAGCAGTTGTAGTATTTGTAGCACTGGTCAATATCAAGTTCTTTTAACTAAATAAAAACAAATACTTTGATAAATGAGTCAACAAAGATTTAAAGAAAAAAACTGTAAATGGCTTCCATAGCCAAAATCTTGGTCAAAGTTCTACCATTACTTAGAATTTTTACACTACTCTTAAAATTGTCTATGATATGTCATCATCTATTTTCATAGATTCATATCTTACTAAAAGTTAATTTGAAAAAGATTAAAATTAAATGGAAAAGTTCAACAAATAATTCAAGTAGGATTTCGATAAATCAAATTATGTGTGAACATTATTTCAATTAATCAATAATTCAAAAAAAAAATTAATGACTGAAATATGGTAGCCCATAAGGGAACAAAATGTTAATCTTGTCCCTTTTCTCTAAATTAATGGTTTTCATTTGTTCATTTAAACCATAATTACGTTAATGATGAAAGCATTTAGGAAAAATAATGTTTATCAGAAGCGGAAATGTTATGGCTAATTCACAAAAATCAATTACAGATTTATTTTTAAAAAAAAAGAAGCATAATAAAAAAGTCTCTGCATGCGTGTGTGAGTGCATATGCACACGTGATATAATGTTTATCGTCGTAAGAAATGGGCATGGTTATCCGCGATCAAATCCTGGACGAGGCGGTTTATATTTCACATAGCACAAATACCGTTGGGAAAGGTATGAATCTTAAAAACATACCTTGCGTCGAATCATGCACTTGGTGGATATATATATATATATATATATATATATATATATATATATATCAGTCTGTAGACATACAGAGACAGATAAATGTTTATTCATTTGTACGCGCATGCGTTGTTATGTGATTGTAGGGGTGTATAACTTAAGAAAGCACCTTATAAAATAAAAATTGAATGAAGAAAGAATTGTTTTTTTACACACACACACACACACACATACACACACGCACGCACGCACACAATTGACAGTATAAATCAAATGAGAGATAGAATTAAGAATAATTATCTGGGAATGGGAAAAGACGCTATATAGAAATAGAATAGAAATTAGGGTAAGAGTCGATGTAGCAATTGGAATGAATAGATGCAATCCCAAATGCAATGGATGAAAATGAAAAGCTATCTTTTTACCAATAGATAATTACTAAACAATTTTTTATGTCATCTTAAACCTTGTGGGTATCTGATGCCAAATCCTGTTTATATATATATATATATATATATATATATATATATATATATTAAGATAGTTATTTTCGGTCCAAATAAAAAATAAGGATACATTTTAAAATAAGAAGGGCCACGGAGAGATGTGTATTTTTTAAATTCATTTATTTTGTTCTTACATACGTGTTATATGTATGGATGTTTCTATCTTATTGCTTTCGTCAGAGAACATATATGATACAAGGCCTTGTTAATGGGGTACTCAATGAGACGTGAACTCACTCTTGTTTCTAGTTTAAATGACCTTTGGTTGGTCAGTCGGGTTTATATAGGGGTCATTCTCCCTCTTTCCTGGAGTCTGTTTACTTTGGTCTGCTTTTCCCGTCTTTGATATTTTATGTTTTTAGTTGTGTGTGTGTGTGTGTATGTGTGTGTGTGTGTGTGTGTGTGTGTGTGTGTGTGTGTGTGTGTGTGTGTATTGGCGTTGGGGTGATATGGAGTTTCACTAACAGTTTCTTTTCTCTGTGTGAGTGTGTCTTGGGAAATTTTGTGGTTTTAAATTTACTGTTAGTTATTTCTCGTTTTTTTTGTATATGTATACACATGTCTATGTGTGTGTGTGTGTGTGTATTTTCTGCTTTTATCTTTCGTCTGATAACATGTCTGGTATAAGGTCTAGTTGATGGGTATTCAATGAGATTTTAATCAACTAGCGTTTGTAGTTTAAATGGTTTTTGATTACTTATATTTTTTGTATATATATATATATATATATATGTGTGTGTGTGTGTGTGTGTATGTGTGTGTGTGCATATTCATTTCCGTTTGTATGTGTGTGAGTGTGTGTGTGTGTGTGTGTGTGTGTGTGTGTGTACGGTTCATTTTTTATTTAACATATATATTTCAACTCCCTCTATATGAGCAGCATGCAACACAAGCTCAATTTTATGCGGAGTTTTCAGGTTTAAATTCAAAGTTTTCCTTGTAGATTGTTTGTCATACGAAGGTTAGAGGGTGCAGTCTGTTCTATTATTTAGAAATAGGTGAAGGGAGAATGGTTGGATTCATAACCTGGCCAAATTAGCGCTATGTGAAATGCAAACAGCATCGTACAAGATTTTAACTTGGGTCGACAAACAACCAATATATATATATATATATACATATATATACGAAACGAAAAACAGGATGGAAATAAATTTATAATCCTAAAATAACCGGTCTTTGGTTTTTTTCTTTAAAGAAAGTATTGCTCTGTAAAATTAATTACATTGAGCTCTCTACCAGGAAAATTTAAATGTTCAGCTCTTGAATGATTTTCTTGTCCTGAAGGAATTACTCCCAACTCTGGTTTAACTGGACCGAATAATACTACTATATATATATATATATATATATATATATATATATATATATATATATATATATATATATATATATATATATACAATAGCGAGCATAAAGATCAGAACGATGTTAAAAAAAACGTTTAAATGTGAAATAACTTTTTATTTTAAAGCTTGATAGAAAATTTTATCAAGGATAAGGATATAAAGGTAAATCATATAATCATTCTTATAACTTTATCAAAATAACTTTATTGAGTTTTATATTTTGGAATTATATAATTTATTTTTATATCCTTACTTTTCCTTCATAAAATATTTTATGAAACTTTAAGATAAAAAGTTATTTCGCATTTAGACTTTTTCTTAACATCGTTCTAATCTTTATGCTCGCTACTATATATATATATATATATATATATATAAGCAAATAATTTGTTGGTATCTATATTTTTAAACAAATTGTCAAAGCTCATTTGTTTGCACACAGTTAAATGGTTACAAGTACCCCTATCAACAGAAATAGAATAGAAGGAAATAAGGAGCAGCAGAGAGAGGAAGATTACGTCATGCTTGATTTCCATGTGAAGATGATCAGGGTACTTTCGAAATCATTCAAAATCTTTACTCGAATCAGCAATCGAGGAATAACGATCTAATTGCTACGAGGAACGACAATAGAAAATAAATAAAAGAAATACAATGAAATAATTAATGACAAATGCCTATTTGTCCTCTTAGAAATTCATACACTATTACATCTAATGATATCTGATCATAATAATAATAATAATAATAATAATGATAAAAATAATATATTAATTGCATTATTGGCATAATGGTGAGAGTATTCGCTAATGGCCCGAGAAGCCATGTACGAAACACTCAAAAAGTGGCACGTGATACCTCCTTGCGTAAGTGGAGCAATCCATAGAAATACGTAGCACCCCCTACACCTAGGTGTAGTAGTAATTTACAAAGCTTTTTGCTTAGATGCGGCACAAAACCGTATGTAGTAGCTATTAAAAAAGGAGCCTTTGGGTTGCCTTTGACTACGGTCGGCAAACTTACTTACTTATAATAGCACTTAGCGTAACGGTTATCGTCGCAGGAAATAGAATTAGCGATCCGAGTTCAAATCCTAGACGAGGCTGTTTACATTTTACATCCCCTCAAAGCTCTTAGGAAAGATATAAATCCCTCTGATCTCCCCTTCCTCAGCAATAGGAAAATAGTAGGGCAGACTTGACTCTTTCACAACTAGTCTTAGAGAAAGAAAATTCTGAATTCAAACCACTTACACTAAGTGGAAAAACTGACCTTGTGTCACATCCTCCTCAAGTTGGAGGGGTTCACTAAATGCATACATACATTATAGCAGCGCATAGGCGTACTTAGTGTAACGGTTATTGTTGTAGAAAATGGAATCGGAGCCTCGAGTTCAAATGGTGGACAAAGCCGTTTGCATTTCACTTGGCACTAATGCATTTGGTTTATACAGGAATCCATCAGTTCTTCTCCGTCTCTAGATATTAGAAAATTGTAGGTGCAGACAGGGTTCTTTAGCCTTGTTTAAACAAGAAGAAGGAAAATTATTCGTACTCCGCTTAAAATTGACCTTGTATTGGATTCTCACCGTGGCGGAGGGGTTGGGTCCATACATACT
The DNA here is from genome assembly GCA_963585895.1 of Sepioteuthis lessoniana. NCBI lineage: Eukaryota > Metazoa > Mollusca > Cephalopoda > Myopsida > Loliginidae > Sepioteuthis > Sepioteuthis lessoniana. The sequence goes on from OY757906.1 coordinate 118,573,856, forward strand.
ATTATTTCGACTAGGTTGTCGTCAATTTAGTAAAGAAGTGCCAGAAATATTGAGGATAAATTTCCCCGCTGTACCTAAATGGATCTAATGGCCAAAAGGGAATGGGTGCCCATACATAACCTGGGATAATATCGCTCGCAGCAATTCCTTTTCGATTTCCCAATTGATTAAAAACGTTGCCAATAAAGTTCAACCGCTTGGCTTTATCTTATTTCATTTCATCTAATTGTTTCATAAGCTTTTTTCATCGAAAGAGAGTCGTATGATCAGCTGACATGATTTTAAGTGAACGTGTAATTAACCGTTTTTAACGTTGGGCATATTAAGTTACATATGTCAAACGGTGAATGAGATTCAACCAACTGGATACTCGCGAGAGTTGAATAGTGATAGCAGTACCAAGATGCGCCAAATTAGCGTCTGTGCAAACGGTGGCGTCACTTAAGCTGTTTGTTTTTTAGTTTATTTCTCGTGGGTAATCTAATGCCAAAGGCATCCTTGGAGTAATGATACTATTCAACCTATAGCTGGGTTAAAAAGGGAGCTCATAACTTTCCCAAGGGTAGTTGTCCAAAATTGAACGTAACAGCGCGTGAGGAGTTCGAACTCGTTTTCTACGATGTCGCAGTCCAACACGTTAGCCACTACGCCAAGGTGGTCTTCCTTCCACCAGAATAGTGTCTGACATGCGATTTTAAGAAAATAGGAGTTCGAACTCGTTTTCTACGATGTCGCAGTCCAGCACATTAGCCACTACGCCAAAGTGGTCTTCCTTCCACCAGAATAGTGTCTGACATGCGATTTTAAGAAAATAGGAGTTCGAACTCGTTTTCTACGATGTCGCAGTCCAGCACGTTAGCCACTACGCCAAGGTGGTCTTCCTTCCACCAGAATAGTGTCTGACATGCGATTTTAAGAAAATATGGCCGAAAGAAAAAAAACTCACAATTCCCATGCTCACTTTCTCTCTCCAAAATTTTAAATGAGATTCCAATGATAATAAAAAAACAACAATCTTAAGTCAGTGATAGATAGATAGATAGATAGATAGATTCAGACAGACACGGAGGTAGATAGATAGATAAATAGATAGATAGATCTAAGTTATGTGGGTTTGGTTGGTTTCTTTGTTTAATGGCATATCAATCTTCGCGGTTTATTCAATGCCAAAGCGATCCTTGTAGAAGAGCAGCAGTAATATTATTTCACCCAGAGCTTGAGGAATAAGGGGATTCATACCTTTCCCAGGGGCATTAATCCAAAAGTGAACGTAATAACGCCACTGGAGTTCGAACTCGCTTACTTCGAGGCGGTACAACTAAATTGCATTTTTACTGGTTATTTAATGCCAAAGCCATTCTCCTAGTAGAACATTAGTGGTACTATTCAACCCATAGATGGGAGGATAAGGGGGTTCATACCTTTCCCAAGGGTATTTGCACGAAAGTGAACGTAATAGCGCGACTGGAGTACGAACTCGCTCACTACAATTCTGCAGTCCATCGCTTTATATATATATATATATATATATGCAGTCCATATATATATATATATATATATATGCAGTCCATCGCTTTATATATATATATATATATATATATATATATATATATATATATATATATATATATATATATATATATAAGGACTTACATATATCAACTCTGTGCAGCTACTAGACGCTGTCTTGAAGACCAAACAGGAGGGGTGGATGATGGAGACAGATGGTGATATATATATATATATATATATAGAGAGAGAGAGAGAGAGAGAGATAGATGGGGGATGAGAGAGAGTCAGGGAACTCCGTGCAACCAGCACTACTTCATTATGATGATCACAATGAAGATGATGACAGGTTTGCAAAGAAACAAAAGGATGAAGCAATTTATCGCATTGGTAATATAAGATATTAAAGATTATGTATTTATGAAAAAATATATATCATATCATACATTAAGTATTTAGCAAACTCGTTTTATTACAGGGGGGTCCTCGTGGTGTAATGGTTAAAGCGATGGACTGCGGAATCGTAGTACGCGAGGTCGTACTCTAGCCGAGCTATTACGTTCACTTTCGGGAAAATACCCTTGGGAAAGGTATGAACCCCCTTATCCTCCCAGCTATGGGTTAAATAGTACCACTACTGTTCTTCTAGGAGAATGGCTTTGGCATTAAATAACCTAAGAAGAGTTGATATGCCATTAAACAAAGAAACCAAACCCATAGTTTTATTACATTGAGATTTTAAAAAAATCTTCAGAAATACCAAGAAACTAGAAAAATTTTTAAAAAGAGGAACATTGGTTTGAATTGGTAATGTGCAAGTCTCTGAACGTGCTTTTTTCTGATTGATTAAACCATCTCTTTATAAAAGTCAATAAAAATTCCGCAAAGATAAATGTATGAGTTGGAGAATGGGAACCAAAGTTCAATTAGTAAGCACCTAATTTTTGCGCAATTTTAATGAGAAATTATTTTCCTTCAGAAAGGATTTATTTTTACTCAGCAAAAACTGCGGCTTTTGGAAGGTTGATTTTCCGTGAAGAGTGATTGAAAAGAAAAGTCATTGAGACCATTTCTTTGTGTTTAATTAAAAATGGTTCACATTAGACAAAAATGAAAATGGCTTTTTTTTTCAATTTTCGATAAAATGAAATATCATTTGAACTTATACGGAGAAATATTCAGACTGATTGTTAAATATTTTTTCAGTTTGTGATGATCAGATAGGTTTCTAGTATCTGATTTCTTTCTCTAATGGCAAATCAAATTTTGTGGGTTATCTAGTGTCAAAACCATCCTTGTAAAGGAATGGTATGGTGCTATTTAACCCATAACTGAAGAGATCAAATAGGTGTTTAGTGGTTAGTAAAGGTGGAATAATAATTCACGAAAGCTTTATTGTTTTTTCCACGCACAAATAATAATAATTATAATTATAATAATATTTGCCGAATTATAGAATTTGCCATTCCGGTAAATCAAAGAGTAAAATTGAAGGAAGGCAAAAAAAAGCGATAAGTGCCTGAACCTTGCTAGAGAACTGAAAAACTATGGAACACGAAAATGACGGTGAAACTAAATGTAATCGCTGTGCTCAGTACAGTCACCAAAGTATTAGTAAAGGGACTGGAAGATTTTTTGGACTATTGTCTTCATCTTCGTCGCCATGTTTATCACAACGTTTCGGCCGTTGTACGCTTCAACTTTCTTCACGTGGTTGGAATGTCAAACCCTTCATTTCGCTAATCGGGATAGACTGTTCTAGTTCCTCAAGCCATCTTTAATGAATGTGAGTTATCAGTTATATCCTGTTAATTTCCCCTCTGAAACTTCTCCACTGCCTTCACGGGATATGGAACTCACACTTTTTGGGTATGTCACTGGAGCTAACCAACGACTTTATTCACTGTGCCATGTGTTCTTGAGGACATCTGCGTATGACTTTCTGGGTATTATAAACCTAATGTCTTCAGTAATCATTTTTACCAGTGCCCATATTGCAATTTTGCAATTATCAGCGCATGTTGTTTTTGTTGCTTTTTTTTTTTGTTTTTTTTGTTTTTTTACCAACGGCCGAAACGTTGTGATAAACATGGCGACAAAGATGAAGACAATGAGCCGAAAAATGTAAATAATGTACATAATAACTCATCTCAGAAATATAGACAGGGACTGGAAGAGTTGGAAATAAAAAAACGACAACAAAAACGACAACACAATTAAAATCGACCAGAATACTGAAAAGAATCCTGAAGACTCAAACTTCAATGAAAGTCCATCAGCTGACGCAAGTGTGAAAAACTCTCAAATGAATAAAAAAATGTAATGATAGGGAAATGGACAAGAGAAGGTACTCAAACAAATTGACTAGAGGACAAAAAAGTTGATGTCGATACACAAGGCCTTATAACCGAAAGATGACATTGACAGATGAGTAGTGTTCTCGCCAATGGTTCTGGAGATCGGGGTTCAGTCCCAGGTCGAGTCATACCAAAGACTCAAAAAAATGCTACTTGATGCCGCTTTGCTTGACACTCAGTGTTATAAGGTAAAGATCAAGGGTAAAGTGAGGCAATCCAGAGAATGAAGTAACGCCTTCTCTACACCTCGGTGTAGTATCTATTGAAAAGGTAGCCTTCCGGTCACTTTCGACAAAGGTCGCCAACTTTACTTACTAAAGTGTCAAGAAAAGAAGGAAGAGGAGTCGCCGGCATTGAAAGTATCATGGATGCATAAAGAAGAGCAAAGAAAGACTAATCTCAGCGACCAGAAACAGCCTAGGCAACATAATGATCAACAGAATAATAAGCAGGAAACAAAGATGGGAAGAAAAACAACGGTATGGATATTTCGAGCCATAAACTGGCGAAATCTCACACAAGAAGACCTGGACATAATTACCTTAAGAGACAAATTGAATCTCTTATAATAGCAGTACAAAATAACGCCATATTAAAGCGAAAAGCGATAATACTCAACAGAATAGCAAGTGTAGTTTATATGGTGACAAAGATGAAATAGTTAATCACATTAATAAGCAGTTGTAGTAAACTAGCGCAAAAGGGGTACAAGACTAGACATGACTTGGTGGGGAAGGTTATCCATTGGGAATTGTGCAAGAAATTGAAGTTTGACCATAATACCCAATGTTATATGCACAAATCAGAATCCGTTCTAGAGAATGAAACGCACGAAATTCTCTAGGATTTTGAGATGCAAGCGAATCACCAAATCCTGGCCAGAAGACCAGACCGAGTTCTAATCAACAAGAAAAAGAAACTTGCCGCCGTGTGAATTTCGTCGTCCCGGTGGACCATAGAGTGAAAATGAAAGAGAGTGAAAAGATAAGCAAATACTCGGATCTTGCGAGAGAACTAAGAAAGTTGTGGGACATGATAATGATGGTGATACCAGTTGTAGTTGGTGCACTTGGAACGATCTCCAATAACCTGGAAAAGAGAATGAGGAAAACTAGAAATCAGAAGAATCAAAATCAGTTAGAATAATTAGAAGAATCCTGGATATCTAAGAAAACTTGCAGTCGGAGAATCGTAAACAAAAAAAGAAAAGGAAGAAAAAAAAGAACCTGCCAGATTACAGATATGACTGTACCATCGAGCCAAAGAGTAAAGATGAAAGACAGAAGAAATAATCGAAAAAATACAAGAACAAAGAAATGAAACAGCTCCGGATCATAGAGGTTAAGGTTTTGCATATTTACGTATATAAACTTCTTAAAGTCAACTAATATTAGACCGAGCAATTTTGCAAAGAACTAAAGCAACGGCGAACCGAAACCCAGCCCAGTCGGGTGGGACTGTAGAATATACCGATTGCATTTCTGCGGAGAGGTAAGACCTCTCCTCAGCGTATGTCCTAGATATGACATCAAACAATCTGATGCCGAGCCTCCAGCCTTGAACATTTGGGAAATGTGGAGTACCCCTTCATTACCATCTACTCTGACCCTGAGTGGTAGCACCTAATAGGGTCCTATTTATGGGTCAAATAGAACAAACTGTGTGCAAACAAATGACTCGTGTTAAATTTTCACTTATAAAGTAATAATGAAAACAGTATGCAAAAAAAGAACTCAGGATCGCTTAAGAATGTTATCTGCAAAATTTTGACAAATCATATTTGATATATATGTATAAACAGGAATGGCATTAAATAACCTAAAAGGGGGTGTCCTCGTGGTGTAATGGTTAAAGCGATGGACTGCGGAATCGTAGTACGCGAGTTCGTACGCCAGTCGCGCTATTACGTTCACTTTTGGGCAAATACCCTTGGGAAAGGTATGAACCCCCTTATCCTCCCAGCTATGGGTTAAATAGTACCACTACTTTTCTTCTAGGAGAATGGCTTCGGCATTAAATAACCTAAAAAGAGTTGATATGCCATTAAACAAAGAAACCAACCAAACCAAATAACCTAAAATGGCTGATATGTCATAAAATCAAACCAAACCAAACCAAGCCAAGCCAAACCGGAAACCTTTACTCAGATTAGATAGTTATTGTCTAGCGCTTTGCTAATGGTTATATCATATAAATTCCTCTTAAGAGAGGTAGAAAAGTATTGTCGTTGGTCAAGAATTAAATATCCGTTGCTGACAGAGTAAAGCTATTACATGTATAATAATGAGGAGAAGAATGTCAAAATGATGGTGTGTTTAATATTGGCGAGACAAATCTCGAAACAGAAAATGTTACGGCTTGTTTGCTTTCGAACTGATTGCGATTGTCATAAGAGGATTAAAGGATAGTCTTGAATCGCTTTTTTAATCCGTTTTTGACTTTGCAAATCAAAGACGCGGAAATATACGGCAACATATAGATAAAAGCACTAAGGGTTCGATTATACACTCATACATATGAGTGGACGAGCAAGCAAGAATACCCATACATAGACACACACACACACACACACACACATACACATACACGCACACATACAAAATTAGAGTCGTGTGTTTATACATGTCCAAAAGCGTAGCTGACATACATTCATATACATAGACAAATGTAGACATCAACTTATGTGTACATTGAAACTTTGAGGAGTTCTTAGCGTAACGATTATCGTCGTAGGAAATGGAATCGGCTACCCGAGGTTATATCTTGGACAAGGCTATTTATGTTTTGAGTTAATACCACTGGGAAAGGCATGAATTGATGTCTTCTCCTGAGTGACAGCATCTGTTAGAATCAAGTAGAACTTTTCCATCATTTATTGGGAATTTATTATCATTAGTTATTTGAAACCACATATGTTGTGTGAAAATAATTTATATTACATAGTAATATTTGATAAATAGAATTCTTAAAAGTATTTAACTATGTGCAAGCAAATAAGCTCTAAAACCTCATTTAAAAATAAAGTTACCAACAAACTATTCACTTACTAATTATACATATATATATATATGTGTGTGTGTGTGTGTGTGTGTGTGCACAAGAGTCGTTGAAAAATGACTCGAAGACAACATAAAAAGACAAAGAAAGGCTACTGCGAGCAGAAACAACTTGAACAATAATTGTATGGATATTTCAAGTGATAGACAAGCGAAATCTCTCACGAGAAGACTTGGATATGGCTATGAAAGGAAAACCTTAAGAGGCAAACAGAATCTCTTTTACTCTTCTTCAAAACAATGGCATAAGGTTAAAGCGAAAATTGATAAGACTCAACAAAATAGCAAATGAAGGTTATGTGGTGATCGAGACGAAACGATCTATCATAAAATGAGCGAATACAGCAAATAATGTATAAGACAAGATACGTCTGGGTGGGGAACGTGATCCACAGGGAATTGTGCAAGAAATTGAAGTTTGATCAAACGAACAAGTGGTATATGCACAATCCACAATCTGTCTTGGAGAATGGGATGCACAAAGTTCTCTGTAATTTTGGGATACACACAGATCACAGAAGAAGACCAGGCCTAGTGATAGTCAACAACAATTTTTTTTAAAAATAGGAAGAGAACCTACCTAATAGTAGACTTTGCCATCCCCAGGGTCTAGTTTGGTTTGGTTTCTTTGTTTAATGGCATATCAACCTTTAGTAGGTTATTTAATGCCAAATCCATTTTCTAGAAGAACAATAATGGAACTATTTAACCCGTAGCTGAGAGGATAAGGGGGTTCATACCCTTCCTAAGGGTATTTGTTCGAAAGTGAACGTAATAGCGCAAACTGAGTTCAAACTCGCTAACTACGATTCTGCAGGCCATTGCTTTAACTATTACACCACGAGGACATCCCTCCGTCCTAGCGAACCACAGAGTGAAAATAAATGAAAGCAAAAAGAAAGATAAGTACTTAGACCTTGCCAGAGATCCAAAAAGAAAACTATGGAATATGAAGGTGACGGTGATACCAGTTATAATTAGAGTGCTTGGACTAAGATATTGTCACTCCGGAGAAGACATCGATCCATACCTTTATATATGTATATATATATATATATGTATGTATATATATATATATATATTTCATGGTACTTAAAAAATTTTATGATAGCTTTAAGCAGAGCATATATCATAAGTCTAAAAAAGGACCTTTTTTACGGCGCGTATCATCAGAGAAATCTGTGACAAAGGCAAGCAATTTTGGTAAATCAGCAGTTGACGACAGAAAAAAAACTAAAATTCATACGTGTCGCTTGCTTTTGTCTCAGATGAGACGTGACCGAAAAAAGGTACCTTTTAGAACTTACAATGTATGCTCAACTTAAACTATATATATATATATATATATATATATATATATATATATATATATATATTACGTTTAATATTTGTGCAATTTATGAAGGAAGAATGTTCAATATTAGGGACAGAGTGCGTTAATTTTTTTCATAAACTTCTAAGTCACCGTCAGGTGATTTTTTACTTTCTTATGTTCTAAAGTATGGTATTTGATTTTTAAAAGATGAAAAAACCCACACAGAATACTGGAGCCAACACAAGAAAAAAAACACAAAGAATATTGGAGCCAATACGAGAAAAAAACACATAGAATACTGGAGCCAACACAAGAAAAAAAACCCACAAAGAATACTGGAGCCAACACGTGAAAAACTGAAGAAAATATCATTCAAAATGTTATAAACATAAGACATTTTTGATAGTTGGTTGATTTTACGGTATGTCAACTCTTTTGGGTTATTTTATTTCCAAGAAAGGCTAATAATTATATTATATATAGGATACAGAAATGCATCTTCACGATCATTTTGGGTTTGTTTTGTTGGGTTGGGTTTTATGCCATATCAACCATTGTCGGTTTTTTGATGCCGAATCCTGTTCATACGTACATATTAAAAATATATGATTTGTAAACACATTTTGTTGATAACATTTTTGAACAAGCCTGAGCTTATCTTATTTGCAAACAGTAAAATAGTTTCAAGTATTGCTAAATAAAAGTCAGAATTTAATACCTGTCATTTGTTTGCACACATAGCTAAAAGGTAATTTCATTTTTAAATGTGTTAGAAATAATTCGTTCGCACACTAATATTGCAAATATTTCTACAATTAAATGGTTTCAAGGATTTTTATCAAACACTAATAATTCTATTCGATATTAATCATTTGTTAGCACACAGAAAAGTGGTTAAAGGATTGCTAGGAGGTGCCTGTGGTGTAATGGTTATCGTCGTAGGAAATGGACACGGCGACACGAGTTCAAATCCTGGACGAGACATAGCATTTCACTTAGCACTTGGGAAAGGTATGAAATCAATTATTCTCCCTCCAGCTATGGGTAAATAGTCGGACAGACTGGGTTCTTCAGCCTTGGGGCGTCAACTACTCTAGGAGAAGGAAAACTCTGAATTCAAACCTGTTAAACTCCGCTTAAAAATTGACCTAGTGTCATATCCTTCCCGATTGGAGGGGTTGGTAAATATGGTTACAAGTATTGCTATTTAACGCTAAGAATTCCATTTAACACCATTCATTTGGACACAATCAAAAAGTTTCAAGTATTGCTATGTAATACCAATAATGAAATTTAGGTACACATTGAATGAGTTTCAAGTATTGCTCTGTATTAGTAATAATTCAATCGAACAGTCATTTGTTTACACATAGTTAAATAATCAAACACTTCTATTTCTAATAATTGGAGTTATCGTAAGTCATTTGTTTGCACACTTTTTAGATTGTCAAACAGTTCTATTTGACCCATAGATTGGATCCTGTCAGGTGCTACCACTCAAGGTTAGAGTAGACCTGGGAGTAATAGCATCAAATGCTTTAATGTCTTATCCAGGACTCTCGTTGTGGGAGGGTCTTACCCCTCTGCAGAAATGCAGTCAGTGTATTCTACAGCCCCAGGCGACTGGGCCGACGATCATTTTATACGTTCAAACATTTCATCATCTCGAGCAGATCAATTCGATCCAGAAAAGGGACCCTAACAGATTCTAACATTATGTGTTTGAGTGAAGCCGTAAGTATTGGCTATGAAGAAATTATTCACACGACCCCAGATCTCCAGAAATACGGCTTCTCCTCTAAATGCTATGTTGCCTTTAGGACACTCGTCTTTTTATTATGGGGTTGGCTTACCCACCTTCAAGGGACACAGTCAACGTATTCAAAGCCCAACCGACTGGGCAAATATTTTTGAATGAACTGAGAAAGATACTTTAAAGGTTGGTTAGTAGGTTTTTACGGTATGTCAACTTTTCTTTATGCTAAACTCAGTTTAGAATTATATATATACATATATATATATATATATATATACAAATTCTAATCTTTATATCTAGTCTATAATTCTGTTGGTGTCAAAAAAAAAACAGATTGTACGATTTGCAAATTCTACAAACTGAAAAAAATTTCGTAAAAGAAAGAAAAGACGAAAAACACACGTGCTACTTTAAAATAATCAAGCGACACGTATGTCTTGTCAAAAGAAAAAAAACTCTGACAGAATTACCAAAGCCAAAACGTAATAAAGTGCTCAATACACGAGATAGAGCTAATATCATGAAAATAATTCCTACATGGGCCAAGAGCGAGTCTACCTAGGTTTCACCAAACGGCTCTTCGGGATCGCCAGCGCGATCGTGAAGAGCCGTTTGGTGAAATCTTGGTAAACTCGCCCTAGGCCATGTAACAGTTATTTTCATTTTATATATATATATATATATATATATATATATATATATATATATATATATATATGAGTAAGATACGAAGTTTAATCAGATAGATATGTTGTAGAAAGAAGAAAACGGAAAGAAAAACACATGAATTAATGAGAAAATTAATTTATAAACATTAGTAAAGGTCCACCGACTCGTTTCAACTAATATAAATGAAATTATCTAAGATATAAAATTACAGAAATTTTAGGTAGAAGGTATTCTAGGTCATCTTCAGGGTGGGAATTATATACATACATATACATATATTATATGCATACATATACATATATTATATACATACATATACATATATTATATGCATACATATACATATATTATATACATACATATATTATATACATACATATACATATATTATATACATACATATACATATATTATATGCATACATATACATATATTATATACATACATATACATATATTATATACATACATATACATATATTATATGCATACATATATTATATACATACATATACATATATTATATACATACATATACATATATTATATACATACATATACATATATTATATACATACATATACATATATTATATACATACATATACATATATTATATGCATACATATACATATATTATATACATACATATACATATATGTATGTATATAGTACAAAAATGTATCTCCCAACAGGGATTATATTTGAAAAAAAAAACAGATGAAGATTTTTTTAAATAATCTAACCATATTTATACGTGAATCACTTGCAAAAGAAAGGCCGTAGTTTGTTTTTTTTTTCTTGTTTTTTTTTTACCAGGCGTTACAGTGTGCGAGTGAATAGTCTTAAGCAAAATGATTGGCCCCTTGCCAACTCATATCAAAATTAGCTTCGTAGTTCGGGTAAGACAGTTTGTCCATGAAGATCAAACATTGAACCAAAATCAATAAAAAAGACCAAACCACAAGAAAATCATAAGTTCGGAAATAGTGGACGTGGATAAATATGTCTTTTGGCAAAGAATGACAAGCCCCATTTACATACGAACACAGCGGCCAATTCTGACGTCTTTTCTAACAAGGTTGTGGCTCATTTGGTAATGAGAATAGCAAACAGACACATTTAGTTTCAAATAGGAGCCTTTATTACCTGATGTAAAGAAACTTGACGGAAGTAAATAGACATCTTCATTTTCAAACCAGACCCTTTATTAAGTGGCCTACATATTACAACAATAAAGACAGTTCTGCTTTTTAAATAAGGATTTTTATTCAGTGTAGAGATTGAGCACGAAGAGAGGTAATTGTTTAGAAATTACATGTTTTGGAATGTAAAGAAACGTATGCAAAAAAGTATGACGTCGTACAATGTTGTATACAATAGTGAAACTGAGTGTAGAATTTAAATGAACTTAAAAGAACGGATAAAATTATGAAAAAGAAATGTTTTGTGTATAAGACAATTTCGACAACAGATCTATATCTTCCGAGAGATTTTTATCATATATATATATATATATATATATATATATATATATAGTCAGGGTATAGAATTAAGTTTGGGGTTGGACCTAATTGGATTAACTTAGATTTATAACTTGAGATGTTTTTGCATGATTTTCAAGCTTTTTAAAGTTTTCTGTCCGATGTTTTCTTTGGGAAGACCATATAAAAGTCATTTGCTCCATTTTTCATCATGAGTACACCAGTGTTGACCGACCGGCTCTGTCCAGACACTAGGAGCCGTCTAGATAGGGACGGATTACTCATAGGGACAGATGGCGAGAGAGATTCAAAGAAATATATACTGTTAGCACGCCTTGATGATGAAGAGGATGTCAGATAGTATGTCATTATATTTAAGACCGGTTTCGTCTCTGTGCATACATATATATATATATATATATATATATATGTGTGTGTGTGTGTGTGTGTGTGTGTGTGTGTGTGTGTGTGTGTGTGTGTGTGTGTGTGTGTGTGTGTGTGTAAAAATGGAAGATTTTGATAAATTTGAGGTGATAGAAATAAGTGGAAAAGTGGATAAACCAACATTGACAACGGATTCTAAATATTTCGTTTTTTATTCATAAAAAAAAAAAATTTCTTCAGAATCTGTAAAACGAAATATCATTTCTGAATCCCTTATCAGAGCTGGTTTAACCACTTTTCCACTTATTTCATTATATATAAATATATATATATAATAATTAATAAAATATTCTAAAAACGATCAAAATGTTTTAAAATTCAAAAAAAGGGGACCCTTCGTTTCGGTCACGTCTTTTCAGAGAACTAAAACCGTGACAAACAAGTTTATACATGAGGAATTAAACTTATGGTAGTGATCGTCGAAAAAGAGTGGAGGTGGGAAGAAAACTGATCGAAAAAATTTGCCGTAAGTCTGTAGAATTGGCGCGGGTAATATTTTCTTCACGTAGTCCAATAGGTTGATTAAAAAGAAGTAGTAAAGAAAATTGTTTTTGAATACACAAAGTCAGTTGGTATTTAGTTATGAGGAGATCCTTAAGTATTGAGGCTAAATACCACAAGTTCAAGTTTAATCCTAATATGCACACACTTTTAAAAGCAATGTTCAATATATATATATATATATATATATATATATATATATATATATATATATATACATATATATATATATATATATATCATCAACAAGTCACGCTAATAACACTGAGTTCTCTGACTCTTTCTCGCCATCCGTCGCTATCATCCATCGCTCTTAGTAGATCTTTAGTACTATATCCAGTGTCTGCACAGAACTGGTGTGACAGTCTTTGCTGGTCGACCAAACTCTGGTGTGCCCATGTGTAGTAGTCAATGAAAAACGTCGCACATGAGTCTAGTTCGTCTTACCTGCGTGATGCGTGAGATGGATGGTAGATAGCCGTACAACTGCTGTTTTGTGGGGTCTTACTTCCAGGAATTGTTTTTAAATAGCAGGCAGCATTCTTGTGTATTTCCCATCAAGCTTTTTCTCTGTGCGTTCCGTTAACATCCATGTGGGGCACAATCTAAAGTTATTTCAATATATACGTACCTGTGAGTGTACGTGTGTGTCTATGTGTGTCTCACTATATGTACGTGTGAGTGTACGTGTGTGTGTCTATGTCTATGTGTGTCTCACTATATGTACGAGTGAGTGTATGTGTGTGTGTGTCTCTATCTAGGTGTGTCTCTATATATGTACGTGTATGAGCTCACGTGCGTGTTCGTATGTGTGTTTCGTGTCTCTCTGTGTGTATGTGCATATCTACGTCTATGTGACGATGTGTATGTCTATGTGTGAGATTGCGTGTGTCTATGTGTGTGCATATAGACATCCATCTCTATGTATGTCTGTGAGCATATATGTATGTGGATGCCGTATCTATGTGGGTGTTTCTCTCTCTCTCTCTCTCTCTCTCTCTCTCTCTCTCTCTCTCTTTCTCTCTCTCTCTCTCTCTCTCTCTCTGTGTGTGTGTGTGTATATATACGTGAGTGTCGTATCTGTGTGTCTGTGTGTGTCTATATATGTGCGTACGTGTATTTCTATGTGTGTATGTGTGTCTGTCTGTGTATGAGTATATCTTTCTCTCTGTGTCAGTCTTTATACCTGCCCCCCCTCTCTCTCTCTGTATGTATATGTATATTAATGTATGTGTGAGTGATGTGTTAATGTGTGTTTCTCTGTGCGTCTACATATGTGCACAAGCGTGCGTGTCTGTCTGTCTGTCTGTCTCTCTCTCTCTCTCTCTCTCTCTCTCCGTGTGTGTGTGTGTGTGTAGAAAAATCAAGAACAATAGTTCGAACTAATCTTAATATAGTAATGACGACACTCTATCTAAAAAATCAATCGGAAAAAATTGTTCGTTTGTTGTACTTGTAAAATCTATTTTATTTATTTATTTATTTTTTTTTTTTTTTCGCTACGCCATCTTGTATGAGTTACCCTCTGCTTATTTGTTTTGTATTTGTTTTTTTAGTTTTTCGTTTTGCATCATTTTTTTTTTCAATGATCATTTGATTACAGACTTTTATTTTTCTTGCTACTTTTTTGCTACTTGAAGCCTGGGATTGTTTTGAATTTTGTTTTATTGTTCCTGTTTTTTGTTTTTTTGTTTTTTTGTTTTTTTTCTTTTGCTGAATCGCATGGCAGAATATCGAAGAACGAACCTTAAAAAAACACACACACACATAAAAAAAACAAAAAAACACGTAAGCAGTAAAGAAGAATATTGGAAATAGGCAAATCATTGAATATTAAAAATAATACGTCTGAAAATCATCGACAGAAACTAATCTCCTTCTGCATAAACCAAACGTGACAGAAGAAATATTCGCATATATTGAATTAGAAGAAAAAACGAACAATACGTGGTTTTAACGATAGACAATATAATTATGTTTGGTTGGTTTGTTGAAGGATTTTAACGGCATTTCAACCCAGATGGGTTTATTTCATACCTAGAGGCTAGGAATAATTTTGTTTGTCTCTCAGCAATAATGTTATCTTTTTAACTACATCTAATTTTCCCATTGTTTGCGTTTTTATTAGAACTTATTAAATGTCGTTCTTTTCCACTCTTTCAAACGTCTCCGGAAGACTTTCAAACCTGCTTCTTACAGTTAAGGAATAGCGGTTATGGAATGCGATTGACAGGTTAACCACCATATAGAAATCTGGTCTCTCAAGGTTGGTTGGTTGGTTGGGTTTTATGGCATATCAACCTTTGTAGGTTATCTAACGCTAAATCCATTTTTATACAAATAATCATTTCTATTTCAAACAATTCAATGTAGCATGAGTGCACAGTTTAATTGTCAAATACATTTTTATTTCAAGCTATTCAGTTTATTCGAACAGTTCTAATTCAGCCTATTCAGTTTAGTAGAAAAAGAGATTTTGTTTACACACAGTCTAATGTCAAAACAGTTCTATATTAAACAACTCAGTTTAGTCTAAGTACAGTTTCAATGTCAAAAACAGTTCCATTTCAAACAATTCAATCTAGCATAAATACGCAGTTTAAATGCAAAAACACAGTTTAATTGTCAAAAATATTTCTATTTCAAGCTATTCAGTTTAATCAAACAGTTTTAAATCAAACAATTCAGTTTAGCATAAGTACGCAGTTTAGTTCTATTTGACCCATAGATAGGGCCCTATCAGGTGCTACCATTCCGGGCAAGAGTGGACCTGGGAGCAATGGCAATAAAGGGGTGCTCCGCATTCCCTAAAGTTCCAGTATCACTGGAACCTCACCATTAGATTGTTTAGTGTCATGTTCAGGACACTCGTTCGGAGGGGTCTTAGCTGTCGGTATATTCTACAGCCCCAGCCGACTGAGCATCTGGTCTCTCAAGTAAAATAAAACGAATTCTTCCAACCAGTAGCCATGTCAATACTACCATATGCTTGCACCACTGGTACTAAACGTTTGAAATAAAAGATAGATTTTAAAAAAATAACACCAGGAAGCTGTGTGCTGTTTTGAACAAATCCAGCAAGCAGCATCCCCCCAAAAAAAAAGCAGCTGTACGGACACTTACCTCCCATCTCCCAAACCCCCCAAGACGGACAAGACACGCTGGAGACTGTTGGTGAAGTAAAGACGAAGTCTTAAGCGATGTTCACCTATGGACTCCATCATACTGACATACCAACAAAAACTTCATCAGTTCTGTCGGGACATTGGTTACAGTCTAGAGGACTCACCAAGCGCGATAACTGATAGGGACTGATGGTGAGAATGAGTTTTGGGAATTAGTGCTGTCAGCACGCCTTTATGATAATTTTCAACTGAAATATTGTTACTAAGAACTTAGGATCGAGCTCTGTCGATGACAAAAGAAGCTACCAAATTTCATTTACAAGCAAAATGGCCCAACAAGATTGCACATCACACCAAGCGCAACAATGTAATCGTTAACCGTTATTGAATAAAAATCCAATATTTCTTTTATTTTATATGGTACAATTGTTACTTCTTTTGAATGAAATTCCCCAAAAGCTCTGATTTACATTATGCTCCTACTGTTATTTTACATCTCCACTCTAGACAGAACCCCTCTTAAACTAGTTGACAAATTCACTTACCTAGGAAGCAGCGTCGAATCAACCGAAAAGGACATCGACACGAGGTTAACGAAGGCATGGACAGCTATCAATAGGCTATCGATTATAAGGAAATCAGACCTAACCGATAAAATGAAACGCAGTTTCTTCCAGGCAGCGGTCACATCGATACTGCTATATGGGTGCACTACATGGACGCTAACAAAACGGCAGGAGAAGAAGCTAGACGGCAATTACACAAGAATGCTACGTGCAATCTTGAACAAGTCCTGGCGGCAACACCCCACAAGACACCAACTGTACGGCCACCTGCCTCATATCACGACAACAATTCAAGTTAGATGAACCAGACATGCAGGACACTGCTGGAGAAGCAGGGACGAACTCATAAGAGATGTACTCTTATGGACCCCCACACATGGCTGTGCAAAAGCAGGACGACCAGCACGAACATACATTCAGCAGCTATGTGAGGATACGGTATGTTGTCCTGAAGACCTGCCTAGGGCGATGAACGATAGGTAGGAGTGGCGAGAGAGGGTCAGGGATATCCGTGCCACCAGCACGACATGATGATGATGTTATTCTATATGGATCCCTTTTGGCCTTAAATAACCCATGAACATTGATATGCCGTCAAACAATCGAAACGTTGGGCAAAATTCAATGAAACTTTAGCATCAACAGAATCTCTATTAGGTGAAAAGACAAATAGTATATTTCTTGGAACATACCAACATTCAGAGATTGATTGTCGCATTGGTTTGTGGTTTGGTTTGGTCTTAGTTTGGTTCAATGGCATAGCAACCTTTGTGGGTTATTTAATGCCAAATCCGGTTTATTCATATATATTAGACATTTATTATTTGTAAACATAAATCAACAAAGTTAAATAGTTCCAAGTATTGCCATGAATCACTAACAATTCATAAACATTAGTCATATGTTTACACATAGTTTAATGATCAAACATTTCTATCTCAAACAATCCAATTAAGTAAAAGTCATTTGTTCCCGCTCGGTTTAAACGTCAAATAAATCTATTTGATCTTTAGATAGGAACCTATCAGATTCTACCATTCCGAGCAAGAAAGGACCTGGGATCGATGGCAATGAAGGGGTATTCCGCATTCCCCATATCTCCAGCATTACTGGAGCCTCACCATCAGATTTTTTAATGTCATATCAAGGATACTCGTTGTGGGAATCTTACCCCTCTGCAGAGATGCACTCGGTACATCACTCTGAAAATCATCCTTGAGGCTTCTGAAAATGTATTCTTTATATATATATATATATATAATTATTATTATTATTATTATTATTATTATTATTATTTCAATTGGTTTGGTTTATTTCAGCGGTATCTCAACCCTTCTAGAGTTAATTTATGCTAAGAGGTTAGGGGATTGCGTTTATTGTATGTATATTTATATTTGGGTGGGTAGCTGTTTCTTAGAGTTTTTTTTTTTCTTTTCTCTCTGTCCTATCGTATATGAATAACTTTCAAACAGGTTTATTCGACACAGATGGGACCCTAAAAGATACTTCCAATTTAGAACTTCCTCTCCTTTTATTGCCATCGACACGCGGCTAACGAAGGCATGGACAGCTATCGATAGGCTATCGATCATATGGAAATCAGACCTGACCGATAAAATGAAACGCAGTTTCTTGCAGGCAGCGGTCGTGTCGATACTGCTGTAAGGATGCACTACTTGGACACTAACAAAACGGCTGGAGAAGAAGCTAGACGGCAATTACACAAGAATGCTGCGAGCAATATTGAACAAGTCCTGGCGGCAACACCCCACAAGGCACCAACTGTACGGCCACCTGCCTCCCATCACGAAAACTATCCAAATTAGACGAACCAGACATGCAGGACACTGCTGGAGAAGCAGGGACGAGCTCATAAGTGATGTACTCCTATGGACCCCCTCATATGGCCGAGCAAAAGCAGGACGACCAGCTCGAACATACATACAGCAGCTATGTAAGGATACGGAATGTTGCCCTGAAGACCTACCAGAGGCGATGAACGATAGGGAGAAGTGGCGAGAGAGGGTCAGGGATATCCGTGCTTGCGGCACGACATGATGATGATGATGATTCCTAGGAGTAATGGCAAAGGGTACCACGTACTATCTAGATCTTTAGAACTGGAGTCTCACCACCAGGTGCAGATTAGTGTCATACCTGAGGACACTTCTTCTGAGCAATTCCCGCCAATTGTAACTGATGTTTTTGCTCTGAAGTCTCTGTGATATTAAGTTTACTCAGGTCATCAGGACTCTCCAATGTATTCAGGTCACCAGGAATCTCCTAAATATTCTAACTTAACAGTTCTGCGATCAGAATGATCTTGATTTTTCTACTGATATCCAGTTCCGAGTCATAGTAGACCTGAGAGTAATCAAGAGATACTCCACACTCTCCACAACTCCAGAACTGAAGCCTCACCATCAGTTTCAATTTAGTGTCATACTCCTGTACTCCCTATTTTTTTACTCCTCTTCCAGGGATACATTCAGAGTATTCTAAGCCCCGCTGACCAGGCGTTACCTTTAATTGTCTTTGTGTAATACTGAACCAAACTGATTTTTTAGCTGACCACTTAGAAGATTGACGCATCACGGTCTTTTTGCCTCTTTCTAATTATTTGCCTTTTGGACATAAGGCTTATTATACCTGTTATTTCCTTGTTCTCTTTTTTGCTTCGCTATTGCATAATCTAAGACTTTTTTCTCCGACGACATGATTTATATTGGTTTCTTGAGTTAATCGTTTTATTTATGCGATTTATTTTGCTTCTTAGGATTTTTAATCGTCATAGATTTTAAAGAGGCTTTTAGATTTAGTGAGCTTTCGTGCTTTGACTACTTTCTGTATATTGTTGGATTTGGAGATTTCGAACAGACTCGTCATTTTCGCTTTCATGTCTTTCAATATTTCCAAAAAGCCAGAAATGATTTGGCAGATCTGAAAAAGCTTAAGCCCCGTCCAGTACCTGATCGTCTTCCGACATTTTTATGTCTGCAACCGAAATGAGAACCGTCATCGAGATCTGAATAATATTTTGATATACCTTTAAAGGTGTATTGTCTTTGTGATGCAACCATAATATTTTGTGTTGTTGTTGTTTTTTGTTTGTTTGTTTTTTACAACTATATGTTTCGTTGATGTTCTATTAAGAGATCCTGTACGTATTATACCCAATCCCGCCGTACAGGCAGGATGCGACACAGGGTCAATTTTTGAGCGGAGCTCAACAGAGTTTTCCTTCAAAAAGACTGGTTGCTGTTCCAAGGTTAAAGAGCCCAGTCTGCCCAACTATTTGCCGATAGCTGGAGAGAGAATAAATGGATTCATACCTTTCCCCAAGAGTATTAGCGCTATGGGAAATGCAAACAATCTTGTTTAGGATTTGAACTCGACAGTAACCATTACACCAAGAGCGCCTCCAAATTTAGAGATCCTGAATGATTTTGCCGGGGCAACTTAATGCATGGACACGCCGAGGGTCCACACGCAAAATCGACAATTTGTATTTTTATTCCTGATAGTGGTTGTATAGTTATAGGCCTAAGTGCACTGTCTTGCCTCCGGAGAGGGAGCTGTGATGATCTGAAGACATCTCGGAGTTTTTTAAACAGACAGATTGGTAGTACCCGCAAGTGTCTCATCCATCCATGAAATAGAACCGTTCAATCATTTACTAAGGATTATTATCAGTTATTAGAGTAGCATATTGACCTTTGACTGAGCCGGATGTTCCAGCTGTGTAAACAATGTGATTGCGGGACGCACCTGTGTAAATAAGCGAAGCACATCGCGTGGGTGACAAACAAAATTCGTGGGCTTTGTGAAATTATATATACACGACCCACAGTAGATACGAGAATCTTGCTGTGGTTAATCTTCAATCTGGAGTCTTGGGTTTAGATATGGTCAGTCTCGGAGACTGGCGCCCGGTGGGAAAACGGCCTGCTGCCTGCTGTGGCCTCTGGTCGGGAAGCAGAAGAGGCAAAGATGCAACACAGCGTTGTATGGTCAAAAGAAGAAGAAGTTATTGGTCAGTATGGTAGTCTGTCTTCGTCTCCGTTTCTCACCGTCTGTCTCTCTAACTCATTCGCCAGCTACGACCCCTTTGGAAAAATAAAGTGTGAGAGTTATGTAAAAAAAAATGTAATGGTCATTCTTCCTCCATGCCTCCCAATTCATCTCTTCATTATGCCGGTATGGCATACAACATTTGAAACCATATAGCTGTGCGTGAAGTATGTATATTATATAGAAATACTTGATAAATAGAATTACTAATGTTAGATAGCAATACTTGGAACCATTCATCTATTTACAAACAAATGATTAATATCAAATAGAATAATTAGCGTTAGATAGTAATACTTGAAACCATTTAACTATGTGCAAACAAATAATTAATATTGAATAGAATTATCAGTTTCAGATAGGAATACCCGAAACCATTATAACTGGATGTAAAAAAATGAGTTCCAACAACTTGTTTTAAAATAAAGATGTCTATATAGTTACCAGTGAGTGGTCGTGTATGTAGGGGCTCCTGTGGACTGCCTTGAACCAGGCTGGGGGGTTATTCTGTTGTTAAGACAGCTCTGTGTTTTTGAAAGTCAAGCAATGCTCTGCGCATTGCATCTTGTGATCTCACCACCTTTTCCAGAAAGTTTTCAAATGTTGCTTTTTTAAGCCTCCCAACCGACAGATTATAGTTGTCCACGTTTATACTTTATTCCAAAAGACAAGTCGTCTCCCTTGAAATGCTTACGCCATTTTTTGTGCCGTGCGGACATCGATTGTTACATCTCCATCTACTTCCCAGAGGACATTTTTCAGCAACTTTGAGAATTCAGTTTAAAACAATGCCATGAATTGTCAAAATCTCAATACTTGTGTCTGTGCTTATAAATCGGAACAAAAAGATACAACTAAAAACTATTCGTAATGACATAATACATAGTGATAACATTTATAATATAACTGAGTCATAGTGTTTCAATTAGTTGTGCCTATTGAATAAGTTATATAGAATCAGACAACCAAAAAAAGTAAGCGGTCTTATGACCAGGGATCTGCTCCCTCTATCACACTTAAAAGCATAAGGTAATGGATTCACTCTGGTGTTCTGTAATGAATACCAAGTTCTAAAAGACCATTCTTTAAAATATACGACCAAGAGTTGTATACCATATCAAATACTTAGACAGATTCAGCCCTTTAAAATTAGTGATCTTGTGTCACACATTGATTTTGTAAAGTGATAACGGTTGAAACCTCCAAATTTAAGTTTTGGTTTGTTGGTTTAACGACTTAATTTCTTATGGAATATTTAATGCCAAAATTAGATTAATTAATTTGTTTGATTGTAATCATAATAATATTTTCAATGAAGATCAGAGTCAAGACAAAAAAGAAGTTAAAAAAAAAAATTCAAATGAATCAGTCTCTAAATAAATGTCTGGTATTGGAAACTCCTATAATTTTTATTCATTCTGCTAAAACTTCTTTTCTCCAACCTTCCTGGGGTTCTATATGGACCACTTTGAGAAGACCTGGCCTACCCTGAAATTACGGTAATGTCAGATCTATTTTTCGGCGTATTTAATTTCTGAGACTTCAGTTGTCAGTGAGATTTGGAGCACACCACTAAAATTGGACAGCCTCCGATATTTGGTCGTCATCTTCCCGAGACTTGGACCGATCGTCGACAGGACAATCAGGCACCTCCCGTTAACTACAGACAATCGGTCGGTTGTGTGAAAGGGAAGCAATGGCGTCTTGTGACTTCCTCTTTGCTGCTAGTCAATCGGCAACATGTTGGCAAAAGAACGAAAACAGAAGGATTCCCACCGCAAATGTTTGAAATATTGATTTTCTGCCACCTGAACAATCACTTGACTACTTACTCTATCATTTTCCTTAAATGGTGCAGAAGGTGAAGTATTTATCGCTAAATGCTCGCTCCCTCCCGCCTCAAGATTTGGCAACCGATTGCAATTCTTTAGGGTCGGTAACACTGTCACTGACCGACAAGCTCTTGTTACACGAGAAGTGCTCACTGCTCAAGTATGACCAGAAGATATTTAACACGTTTAACCTTCTCCTTGAGCCAGACTAAAGTAAACTTTTATTAACTTTGAAGCAGTTTAAGTCTGAGACGACAATAGTAAGGCACCTTGTTGTTTAAGTATATGATTTTTGAAGTAGTGATGTTTATGTATGTTTATCTACCCAACCCCTCCACAACGGACTGGATATGACGCAAGGTCAATTTTTAAGCGCTTAATCTTGGCCTGGAACTAAATTGAAGTAAACTATGATTAACACTGAAGCAGTTTGAATTCGTGATGATAATAATAATAAGGTACCTAATTATTTAAGTTTGGTCAGGTTTCTTGACTTAATGAAATATCGACCTTCGTGAGTTATTTAATGTCAAAGCTATTCAGCAGTGAAATTGTTCCACCGTGAGCTGGGAGAAGTAGCGGTTTCAAACCTTTCTCTAGACTACTTGTCGAACAGTAAACGTATCCACGCGACTCTAGTGCGAATTCGCTTACTTAAACCCGCTGTCTTACACTTTAGCCATTACGCCACGGTTTTTTGTTTGATCTGGTTTTATGGCATATCAACCATGGTAGTTTATTTAATGCCAAATCCATTTTATACACCTAAACAGTTCTATTTCAGATAATTCAGTTAAGCCTAAGTTCGCAGTTTGAAAGTCAAAAACAATTCTATTTCTAACAATTCAGTTTAGCATAAGTACACAGTTTAGTTCTATTTAACCTATAGATAGAACCCTATCGGGTGCTACCACTCCAGGCCAGAGTGGACCTGAGAGCAATAGCAATGAAGGGATACTCTGTATTTCCCAAAGCTCCAGCATTACTGAAGATTCACCATCAGATTGTTTAGTATCATATCCAGGACACTCGTTAGGGTAGTCTTACCCCTCTGCAGAGATTCAGTCGGTGTACTCTACAGATTATGCCACTGTGATTTGTATTAAGTTAAACCTTTTATAAGGGACAGTATGTGAACCAGGGTCAATTTTTAAGCGATGAACCTTGGCCAGACAAAGGTAAAATTCATTAACTTTAAAGCTAAGTTTAGACAATAGTAAAACACCTCGCGATTTAAGTATATGATTCCTAAATAGTGATGCTTATGTATATGTATTCACCAAACTCTTCCACAGGATGTGGCACAAGGTCAATTTCCACCGGAGTAGAGCTGATTTGAATTTGCAGTTTTTATTCTCCTTAAGTTGCATGAACCGGCCATCGACCTAATTAGTAGTGTTTTGCCAATGGGTCGGGTGACCGATTTCAATCCCAGGTCGACTCATACGAAAGACTTAAAAATTGGTACTTGATGCCGCCTTGCTTAGCACTCAGCATTCCCGTGGTGCCCGTGGTGTAATGGTTATCGTCACAGAATATGGACACGGCGATACGAGTTCAATTCCTGGACAAGACTGATTGCATTTCACATAGCACTAATACCCTTGGGAAAGGTATGAATCCAATTATTCTCCCTCCAGCTATGGGTAAATAGTAGGGCAGACTAGGTTCTTCAGCCTTGGTGAGGCAACTAGTCTAGGAGAAGGAAAACTCTGAATTCAAACCTGCTAAACTCCACTTTAAAAATTGACCTTGTGTCATATCCTGCCCGAGCGGAGGGGTTGGGTAAATAGGAGCACTCAGCATTCTAAGGTAAGGATCAAGTGTAAAGTGGAGCAATCCAGGGAATGGAGTTGTGCCCTCCCCTATACTTCGGTGTAGTAGCTATTGAAAAAGGAGCCTTCGCGTCACCCTCGACTAGGGTCGCCAACTTTTCTTTTATAAGTTGCCGTACAAACCCTAAAGAACCCAGTCCACCCGATTATCTAAAACCTGTAATGGAAGGTATAATAAAGGGATTTGTAGCAGTCATAGATCTATTTTCTTTCGTGAATCAATGCCCCTGCCAAGCGATTCGGCCTCACACTGACCAATCAGTAGCAGAGTGCATTGATTCCTTCTTCCGCACTAGAACTATTTTTTCTAGCCCTTTTTGGAAGTCACGACAAGTCAGAGAGCACTCAGCAAACAGCAAAGAAAGATCTCTCTCCCGTACTCTCCTACGGACATTCCACATGGAAGATCTTCACTGAAGAGCACGCTGCTACAAGCTACACACAGAAGAATCAGCCTTACGACTAGTCACACGAGTTACCTGCTACAGTGACACACCTCCTACAAACTCAAGGACCAATATACTTACCGGCGACACTAAAAAGAACCTTTTCTCACTTTGACTCGTTTACTTCTGCTAAAAAATAAACCTTTCATTGTTGTGTTTTCAAAGAAGTTTAGTTATTCATTTGTATTGTCAATTAATTTATAAAAGTAAGTAAAGCTGGCAACCGTGGTCGAGGGCGACCAGAAGGATCCCTTTTCAATAGCTACAACACCGAGGTGTAGGGGAGGGCGCTACTCCTTTCCCTGGATTGTTCCACTTTACCCTTGATACGTACAGTATATTGCTGAGTGTTAAGCAAGAAGGCATCAAGTACCGTTTTTAAAGTCTTTGGTATGACGCGACCTGGGATTGAACCTCGGTCTCCCGGACCAGTGACGAACACCCTACCCACAAGACCAATGAGCCGGTTATTAATTTATAGTGTTATGGAAACTAACCATTAAACACTAAAGATTCATGCCTTTTTTGACGGCACAACGTTTTACTTAATATTAGACTATTCCATGATATTTTCCTCAAAAGAACTGTCCATTGAAACAATGAAAAGGACTGTAAAACTTATTCTAAAAGTCAATCCACAGTGATATGTGGCAAAATATGTTGGTTGTTTCCTGTCAGTTGTGTCTAAAATTCAGGCCTAATATATTTGCCATGCCTGAAAGTATTGGGGCGGTCATAAAAGCTTGAGGAGGAACAACTGAGTATTAAATCAATTGTTTTTTGTCAGTGAATTCCATAATTTCTTAGTCTGTATTGGGTATTCCATAATATTTTCCTCTTCATGACATAGAAAAATTCTACCATTAATTTTGATATAATTCGGTTTGTTTAAGGAATATTCTAGGAAACCAGAATTTTCAGTTTTAAATAAAAATGTTTTCGGTCTTATGCGTTGTTAGTTTATTTACTGCAAAATGAAAATCTTAAGTGAGCATCTTGTAAGTGGTAAGCTTTTTGCTTAGATGTGGCACAAGGCCATATGAAAGGGGCACCCAATGAGACTCGAACTCACTCGTGTAGGTTTGCTAGTCGAGCTTGCTAACCATTACACCACCATAGGCGCCTTAATTTACTAAGCTTTTTTGCTTAGATGTAGCACAAGGCCGCATGAATTGGGCACCTCATGAGAATCGAACTCACTCGTGTAGGTTTGCTAGTCTACCTTGCTAACCATTACACCACCCGAGGTGCCCTTAATTTACGAAGCTCTTTGCTTCAATGTGGCACAAGGTCGATTGAATGGGGCACCCTGTGAGACTCGAACATGAGCATCCTGCAAGTGTACTAATTATATACTTTATTCAGGGTTAGTATATATATATATATATATATATATCTATATCACTTAATTCTGTTGGGTTGGGTTTATGGCATTCCAACCATCATGCCAAATCCTCTTTATACATATATATTAAATATATGATTTTTAAATACATTTTGTTGATAGATTTTTAAACGAGCCTGAGATCATTTCTTTTTTACTCAATTAAATGGTTGAACGTATTTCATTCAAACACGAATATTTCTTGTGAATTGAATTACCATGACAAGAAAATCCTGTGAACATTTACGCATGACATACGGAAACACTGGACAGCTCTTTTGACAGGTCTTTTGACCTTATTAGATCTCACCAGCACTGTATACCGTAATCTCCACCACTGGAGATCGAACCAGCGACCTCAGGTTGCGGAGCAGAAACTCTATAACTAAGCCACGAGTCCATATCACACACAAGTGACGCCAAATTAACTAGTTATGGTAATTGCGCGGCCAATTAACCTAAATGTCTCTTGCAAGTTACATCCGTATTCTTTATCGAGGACACGGTCACCTCCGGGGCCACGTTTTCCCAAGAGGATTAGAAATACGCATCCGCGTAATTATCATGACCTCAAGGGCATGGATATAGATCTACATCGAATATTTCTATTCACTATTAATCATTTTTGGTACACGGTGAAAGTGTTATTAGTTATACTCATTAACACTAATTATTCTGTTAAACACTATCCATTTATTTGCCCACAGTTAAATAGTTCCAAGTATTGCTATGTATCACTAACAATTCAATTTAACAGTTATTTGTTTATACATAGTTAAATGGTCAATCAGTTCTATTTCTAACAATTCAATTTCGCATAAGTCATTTGTTTGCTCATAGGTTAAAATATCAGGCAGTTTTATTTAACCTGTAGATAGGGCTCTATCAGGTGCAACTACTCCGGATAAGAGCGGACCTGAGAGCAATGGCAATGAAGGAGTACTCTACATTCCCCAAAGCACCAGCACTACTGGAGCATCACCATCTGATTGTTTAATATCAGAACACTCGTTGGGGAGGGTCTTACTCTGCAGAGATGCAGTCAGTGTATTCTACAGCCCAAGCCGACTGGATTGTGTATATATCCTGTTATTGAGGTTGTGATTATCGTCGTAGGAACTGGACACGGCGACACGAATTTTATATTCTCGGGGAGGCTGTTTTCATTTTATATGGTGTTAATATTTTTGGAAACGGTATGTATCAAATTATTCTCTCTTCAGCAATGGGTAAATAGTAAAGCTGACTTGGCTCTCAAACTTTGGTATGACAACTGATCTTGAAGGAGGGAAACCCTGAATGTAAACTTGTATATGTATATTATAGAAATACATATTATAGAAAAACAACTTGTTTTTCTTTTACGCCAAATATACCAGAATTTAATTATTTCTAGTAGAATATTCTACAATGAAACAAACAATTATCATCATCATCAAGTCGGCTTGATAACACCGACTCCCTTGATCCTCTTTATCCGTCCCAATTGTTCGTCACTCTTGGTAGGTCCTCTAGACTGCACACAGTGTCCACACAAAGCTAAAGTATGTAAGTCCTTACCAGTTAGCCAGCACTGGTTTATCCACGTGTATGAGTCAACAGTAAAACGTCGCTTGAGTTCGTCTTTACTTCTCCAGCACAGCTGGGCATGTCTTGCTCGTCTTATTCGGATGGTTTGTGAGAAGGTAGATAGTGTGGGGTGCTGCTTCCAGGATCAATGGAGCTATCTTCACATTAAATGACACGCCTCCAAAATTAGTTGACCAGTTCGCATAGCTCGCCAGAAATATCTCATCTACTGAAAAGTTGTCAGTTATTAAGAAATCTAATCTCTCTAATAAAATAAAACGGGCTTTCTTCCAAACTGTGGCTCTGTCAGTGTTACTGTATGGTTGCACGACCTGGACTCTAACGAAACATTCGGAGAAAAAACAGATGATATTAGGTATTTATAACCATATTCTGCAACTCTGAAAAACCGTCACATAAAGATATATTTTTGGCCGATACATATTCGTATTTTGGGTAACAGAATAACCTCAGTTAGAACGTCAGACTTTTCGTTCTTTCCTTGATGGCATCCACCAAGGAAAGAACGAACAATGTGACGTTCTAACTTAGGTTACTCTCACTGGTCGTCTTCTACGACGGTCTGTGAGCGAATTTTTCTCCCCAGCCTGTGTGATGCTTCAGTATCATCATTGACCACAGTTTTAATGGGAACTCTACAGGTTCACGGATCGTCTAGTTAATCAGCCTTCCTACTGCATTGTATATTTCTCATATAATTCCTTGAAAAAATAAAGCCTCTTCATCATCATTAGACATGCTTAGGGCACGAATTTCCTTCTCTCTCTCTCTCCCAATCAGCTATCACTCTTGCTAAGTCCTCGAGGCGGTACCCAGTGTCCAAACAGAAAGTAAATTTTTGTGGTCGACCAATAGTGACGTGTTTCTGTGCAAGATTCCATCGGAGAACGTAGTTTATAAGTTCGTTTAATTTTGTTTGGTTTCTTTGTTTAATGGCATATCAACCTTCGTGGGTGATTTAATGCAGAAACCATCCTTGTAGAAGAACAGCAGTGATTCGATCTAACACATTGCTGGAGAGATGAAGAAGTTCATATCTTTCCCAAGGGAATTAGTCCGAAAGTGAACGTAATAGCGCGACTGGAGTTCGAATTCGCTTACATCGAGGCTACAGTCCAGCACTTTAACCATTACGTCACTGGTACTCCCTTCGTTCACGAGTTCGTTTTTAATTCCCCAGCACAGTCCAGCATGTCCTGATCGTCTTATTTGCATAGTTTGAGAGATGGAAGGTAAGTGGAAGTACAGCTGCTGTTTTGTTTTTAAAACAGCATGCAAATCTTTTTGTAGTTCCAATTGTTATATAGATAATAGTGTTGCTGTTTACCATTCTAGTTTGACAGAAGGCTGAATGAGTGGAGCGTTTCGTGAGAATCGAATGTAGTACAGGAGCTACTGTCAACGAGACTAGCATGCTCTTCGGTAGGCGTTCATAAAGATATTGCTATATCACCTCAGTAAACGTTGTGCTGTAAAACATTAGTTTTTATTTATTTGTTTGTTTGTTTGCTTTTGTTTTTTGTTTGTTTTTTCACGAAACGACCTATTTCCGAAAGACTATTTGCAAAGTATCACCAACGCACGTCATCCAAATATCTCCATAGAAACACTACAAAGACAGACTGGATTCTTCTTCGATGCCTTTGATAATGCCTTATGAACACAAGTATATCAACACACCACCCGTCTTTTCGCCATCTTTCTTAGCGTGCCTCTCAGTCATCATATTTTTCTATTCAGAATCTCAGGTTAAATAAGCAGAAGGTTGTAAAAGCATTGAATTCTCAAAAAGTTTCAAATTATCCGGAACAATTGTAACTTCCTTTTCAGTCTCGATCTCTGCCTGTCTGTCTCTCTCTCTCTCTCTATATATATATATATATATATATATATTACATGGTGGTGTCTCTGGACCTGGCTTTACGCATTCATCAGAGAAAGAAAGATTTTCTTTAAAAAAGACCAATTTGTATGGTTAATACTTTTTTTGTATTGGTGGTGTTGGAAGTGGGATTTTGTTTATACGGATGTGCGTCTAAGTTTGTGTGCGTTTAAATGTTAGTGTGTTTGTATAAGTGCTCGCGCATACCTTTATACCTCTATCTGCGCATATAATGGCATGCATCTTTACATATATACATTCAAACGCACACAAACTAAGGTACACATACACACAAACAAAATCCACCTTCCAACAAAACCATATTAATCGGTCTTTTTTAAAACCTTCTACTCTGTCTGATGAATGCGTCAAGCATAAAATCCAGAGTCACAGAAACCACCATGTTACACACACACACACACACACACACACACATATATTTATATATATATGTGTGTGTGTGTGTGTGTGTGTGTGTGTGTGTGTGTGTGTGTGTGTGTGTGTGTGTGTGTAACATATATGTATATTGTCATCCACAGACAGACTGTTTCGTTGTATCACAACTCTTCAGTGTGGCTAGACATGTCGGACGCTTCAAGCTGGGATCGAAACCCACCAAAGTTTACGTTAGACTTGCTATGATACGGCTCAGCCCTCAGGCGATATACACCAGCTCGGGAATTATAAGGCATTATGTAGTAGCTTTCGTTTATTTACATTTTGCCTTACCGGATTAGAAGAACTTTGCATTACGCGAGTGGCAGCCGTTAATTCCTTCGCCAGAGTGCTCAACCTCCGAGCAGGAGCATTCCTATATGCGTAATAGCACTATCATTGATAGTGAGCACTATCTAATAATACCGCAAAATTCGATCCACTATCAACTCACCAAGTGAGCTAGTAATAAACATAAACCATTACAAAATATATATATATATATATATATATATATATATATATATATATATAGTAGAATACAGATCGATAATGATTCGACTAGGAATGAGTATATCCCTACTTATTTTTTATGGTATATTAATTTTCTCCTCAACCAAGGATATCAGGATTTTTCTTGGTTTGGTTTGGTTTGGTTTTATGACATATCCACCATTTTTGGTTATTTAATGCCAAATCCATTTTTATACATATGAACATTTCTATTTCAAATAATTCAGTTTAGCATAAGTACAGGTTTTTTGTTTACACACGGTTAAATGTCATAACAGTTCTATTTCTAAGAATTCAGTTTAGCATAAGTATACAGTTTAGTTCTATTTGAGCTATAGATACGACCCTATCAGGTCCTACAACTCCCAGCCAGAGTGAACCTGCGACCTATGGCAATAAAGAAGTACACTGCATTCCCCAAAGCTCCAGCATTACTGGAGCCTCGCCATCAGATTTTTTTAGTGTCATATCCAGGACACTCGTTAGGGAAGTGTTATCCCTCTGCAGAGATGCAGTCGGTGTATTCTGCAGCCCCAGCCGACTGGGCCAAGGATTTTTCTTGTTTCTAGTTGAACATTACTTACTCATAACAAATATAATTAGGCATTATTAATTACCAAACTCTAAAGCATATTGAGGAACTTGTGGCCTTAAGGATTCATAGAGCTTACTAAAACTATCAAGTATAGCCTTCCACAGCCTTATCAAAATACAATCAAAATAACCCATCTTCACTTTAGAACCTTTTATTCATTGTTTTTTCAAAAATAAAAAGAACTAAAATCAAAAACCATGAAAATATTAGTAAAGCTTTTCATTTCTCTTCATAAATATATATTAATAAAATTCAAACCAAGTCATAAACTTTCGAATTCGCAATAAAAATCCGAAAATTTATTGAATAGAGCAGTATAAGTAAATTAATTTCAATATGACCTTCAAACATGAACAGGTTCTTTTGTCCTCGCTCTATACTTTTAAAACCCTGCAACCCTCTCCCCGAAAGAAGTAATATGTAGGGGTTCAAAAATATTTACATTGCTTATAAATCATCGTAAAAGAATGGATCCTCATTTAAGAAATTCAAATAACTTAATAGCTACACAACTAAATAGAAAACAACATGATGCCATGGATGATTGGATGGAGGGAAAGATGAAAGAAAATCTCGTCAAAATTAATAATCAAAATAACATCATCCGAGATATTCAAATTTTAAAACTATTACTACAAAACAGTAAACAACACGATGCCATGGATGATTGGATGGAGGGAAAGATGAAAGAAAATCTCGTCAAAATTAATAATCAAAATAACATCATCTGAGATATTCAAATTTTAAAACTATTACTACAAAACAGTAAACAACATGATGCCATGGATGATTGGATGGAGGGAAAGATGAAAGAAAATCTCGTCAAAATTAATAATCAAAATAACATCATCTGAGATATTCAAATTTTAAAACTATTACTACAAAACAGTAAACAACACGATGCCATGGATGATTGGATGGAGGGAAAGATGAAAGAAAATCTCGTCAAAATTAATAATCAAAATAACATCATCTGAGATATTCAAATTTTAAAACTATTACTACAA
This sequence comes from Sepioteuthis lessoniana, assembly GCA_963585895.1. NCBI lineage: Eukaryota > Metazoa > Mollusca > Cephalopoda > Myopsida > Loliginidae > Sepioteuthis > Sepioteuthis lessoniana. The sequence goes on from OY757906.1 coordinate 118,606,226, forward strand.
AACAGTAAACAACATGATGCCATGGATGATTGGATGGAGGGAAAGATGAAAGAAAATCTCGTCAAAATTAATAATCAAAATAACATCATCTGAGATATTCAAATTTTAAAACTATTACTACAAAACAGTAAACAACACGATGCCATGGATGATTGGATGGAGGGAAAGATGAAAGAAAATCTCGTCAGAATTAATAATCAAAATAACATCATCTGAGATATTCAAATTTTAAAACTATTACTACAAAACAGTAAACAACACGATGCCATGGATGATTGGATGGAGGGAAAGATGAAAGAAAATCTCGTCAAAATTAATAATCAAAATAACATCATCTGAGATATTCAAATTTTAAAACTATTACTACAAAACAGTAAACAACACGATGCCATGGATGATTGGATGGAGGGAAAGATGAAAGAAAATCTCGTCAAAATTAATAATCAAAATAACATCATCTGAGATATTCAAATTTTAAAACTATTACTACAAAACAGTAAACAACATGATGCCATGGATGATTGGATGGAGGGAAAAATGAAAGAAAATCTCGTCAAAATTAATAATCAAAATAACATCATCTGAGATATTCAAATTTTAAAACTATTACTACAAAACAGTAAACAACATCATGCCATGGATGATTGGATGGAGGGAAAGATGAAAGAAAATCTCGTCAAAATTAATAATCAAAATAACATCATCTGAGATATTCAAATTTTAAAACTATTACTACAAAACAGTAAACAACATCATGCCATGGATGATTGGATGGAGGGAAAGATGAAAGAAAATCTCGTCAAAATTAATAATCAAAATAACATCATCTGAGATATTCAAATTTTAAAACTATTACTACAAAACAGTAAACAACACGATGCCATGGATGATTGGATGGAGGGAAAGATGAAAGAAAATCTCGTCAAAATTAATAATCAAAATAACATCATCTGAGATATTCAAATTTTAAAACTATTACTACAAAACAGTAAACAACATGATGCCATGGATGATTGGATGGAGGGAAAAATGAAAGAAAATCTTGTCAAAATTAATAATCAAAATAACATCATCTGAGATATTCAAATTTTAAAACTATTACTACAAAACAGTAAACAACATCATGCCATGGATGATTGGATGGAGGGAAAGATGAAAGAAAATCTCGTCAAAATTAATAATCAAAATAACATCATCTGAGATATTCAAATTTTAAAACTATTACTACAAAACAGTAAACAACATGATGCCATGGATGATTGGATGGAGGGAAAGATGAAAGAAAATCTCGTCAAAATTAATAATCAAAATAACATCATCTGAGATATTCAAATTTTAAAACTATTACTACAAAACAGTAAACAACACGATGCCATGGATGATTGGATGGAGGGAAAGATGAAAGAAAATCTCGTCAAAATTAATAATCAAAATAACATCATCTGAGATATTCAAATTTTAAAACTATTACTACAAAACAGTAAACAACATGATGCCATGGATGATTGGATGGAGGGAAAGATGAAAGAAAATCTCGTCAAAATTAATAATCAAAATAACATCATCTGAGATATTCAAATTTTAAAACTATTACTACAAAACAGTAAACAACACGATGCCATGGATGATTGGATGGAGGGAAAGATGAAAGAAAATCTCGTCAAAATTAATAATCAAAATAACATCATCTGAGATATTCAAATTTTAAAACTATTACTAAAAACAGTAAACAACATGATGCCATGGATGATTGGATGGAGGGAAAGATGAAAGAAAATCTCGTCAAAATTAATAATCAAAATAACATCATCTGAGATATTCAAATTTTAAAACTATTACTACAAAACAGTAAACAACACGATGCCATGGATGATTGGATGGAGGGAAAGATGAAAGAAAATCTCGTCAAAATTAATAATCAAAATAACATCATCTGAGATATTCAAATTTTAAAACTATTACTACAAAACAGTAAACAACATGATGCCATGGATGATTGGATGGAGGGAAAGATGAAAGAAAATCTCGTCAAAATTAATAATCAAAATAACATCATCTGAGATATTCAAATTTTAAAACTATTACTACAAAACAGTAAACAACACGATGCCATGGATGATTGGATGGAGGGAAAGATGAAAGAAAATCTCGTCAAAATTAATAATCAAAATAACATCATCTGAGATATTCAAATTTTAAAACTATTACTACAAAACAGTAAACAACATGATGCCATGGATGATTGGATGGAGGGAAAGATGAAAGAAAATCTCGTCAAAATTAATAATCAAAATAACATCATCTGAGATATTCAAATTTTAAAACTATTACTACAAAACAGTAAACAACACGATGCCATGGATGATTGGATGGAGGGAAAGATGAAAGAAAATCTCGTCAAAATTAATAATCAAAATAACATCATCTGAGATATTCAAATTTTAAAACTATTACTACAAAACAGTAAACAACACGATGCCATGGATGATTGGATGGAGGGAAAGATGAAAGAAAATCTCGTCAAAATTAATAATCAAAATAACATCATCTGAGATATTCAAATTTTAAAACTATTACTACAAAACAGTAAACAACATGATGCCATGGATGATTGGATTGAGGGAAAGATGAAAGAAAATCTCGTCAAAATTAATAATCAAAATAACATCATCTGAGATATTCAAATTTTAAAACTATTACTACAAAACAGTAAACAACATGATGCCATGGATGATTGGATGGAGGGAAAGATGAAAGAAAATCTCGTCAAAATTAATAATCAAAATAACATCATCTGAGATATTCAAATTTTAAAACTATTACTACAAAACAGTAAACAACACGATGCCATGGATGATTGGATGGAGGGAAAGATGAAAGAAAATCTCGTCAAAATTAATAATCAAAATAACATCATCTGAGATATTCAAATTTTAAAACTATTACTACAAAACAGTAAACAACATGATGCCATGGATGATTGGATGGAGGGAAAGATGAAAGAAAATCTCGTCAAAATTAATAATCAAAATAACATCATCTGAGATATTCAAATTTTAAAACTATTACTACAAAACAGTAAACAACACGATGCCATGGATGATTGGATGGAGGGAAAGATGAAAGAAAATCTCGTCAAAATTAATAATCAAAATAACATCATCTGAGATATTCAAATTTTAAAACTATTACTACAAAACAGTAAACAACACGATGCCATGGATGATTGGATGGAGGGAAAGATGAAAGAAAATCTCGTCAAAATTAATAATCAAAATAACATCATCTGAGATATTCAAATTTTAAAACTATTACTACAAAACAGTAAACAACATGATGCCATGGATGATTGGATGGAGGGAAAGATGAAAGAAAATCTCGTCAAAATTAATAATCAAAATAACATCATCTGAGATATTCAAATTTTAAAACTATTACTACAAAACAGTAAACAACACGATGCCATGGATGATTGGATGGAGGGAAAGATGAAAGAAAATCTCGTCAAAATTAATAATCAAAATAACATCATCTGAGATATTCAAATTTTAAAACTATTACTACAAAACAGTAAACAACATGATGCCATGGATGATTGGATGGAGGGAAAGATGAAAGAAAATCTCGTCAAAATTAATAATCAAAATAACATCATCTGAGATATTCAAATTTTAAAACTATTACTACAAAACAGTAAACAACACGATGCCATGGATGATTGGATGGAGGGAAAGATGAAAGAAAATCTCGTCAAAATTAATAATCAAAATAACATCATCTGAGATATTCAAATTTTAAAACTATTACTACAAAACAGTAAACAACATGATGCCATGGATGATTGGATGGAGGGAAAGATGAAAGAAAATCTCGTCAAAATTAATAATCAAAATAACATCATCTGAGATATTCAAATTTTAAAACTATTACTACAAAACAGTAAACAACATCATGCCATGGATGATTGGATGGAGGGAAAGATGAAAGAAAATCTCGTCAAAATTAATAATCAAAATAACATCATCTGAGATATTCAAATTTTAAAACTATTACTACAAAACAGTAAACAACATCATGCCATGGATGATTGGATGGAGGGAAAGATGAAAGAAAATCTCGTCAAAATTAATAATCAAAATAACATCATCTGAGATATTCAAATTTTAAAACTATTACTACAAAACAGTAAACAACATGATGCCATGGATGATTGGATGGAGGGAAAGATGAAAGAAAATCTCGTCAAAATTAATAATCAAAATAACATCATCTGAGATATTCAAATTTTAAAACTATTACTACAAAACAGTAAAGTCTCATTGGGTGCCACTTTCATATGGCCTTGTGCCACATCTAAGCAAAAAGCTTAGTAAATTACTATACTACAAAACAGTAAACAACATGATGCCATGGATGATTGGATGGAGGGAAAGATGAAAGAAAATCTCGTCAAAATTAATAATCAAAATAACATCATCTGAGATATTCAAATTTTAAAACTATTACTACAAAACAGTAAACAACATCATGCCATGGATGATTGGATGGAGGGAAAGATGAAAGAAAATCTCGTCAAAATTAATAATCAAAATAACATCATCCGAGATTTTCAAATTTTAAAACTATTACTACAAAACAGTAAACAACATGATGCCATGGAGGATAGGATGAAGAAAGTAGTAAGTAAATAACAATAGATTTTGCTTCGCTTAACCAATTGGTTTAATGGTCAAATTAGTAAAAGGCTTCCAGGAATTAATCTCAATTAGGAAATATTTTTACTAGATAATAAACAAACATTATGGAATAAATAATCAGATAAAAGAAGTAGTAGCTATGTGTAGATTAGAATCTCATATGGCTAGAGAGGTGTAAGTCATGTCAACAAGGATATAGAATGTAGGTTCAAATCTCACTGACGGCAGCATTTTTTTTAATGGTTGTAAAATGTAACGACTTTAGTATCCTTGCTTAACCCTCGGCGTTATAAGGTAAGTATCAAGAGAAAAGTAAAGCAATCAAGGGAATGGAGTAGCGACCTCCTCTACATCTCGGTGTAGTAACTATTGAAAAATAAGGCTTCGGGTCACTCTCGACCACGGTCGCTAACTTTACTGTTCTTCAACAAGGATAGCTTTGGCATTAAGTAACCCGCGAAGATATCGTTTCTGCTTAAAACTGATCTTGTGTCACATCCTGACCGTGGTGGAGGTGTTGGGTAAACACAAACATTAGAAAAGATGACGAGGAGGTTGATATATATATATATATATATATATATATGTTTGGTTATCTAACACAGTGGTGATCGTCATGATTTTCAAAGTTGGGACGACTGACTCAAGACAAAAGATTATCCATTAAATATTCTTAGGAATATCCAGATAATCTTGTTCGATAAATATTCTGATTTTGTGTTTATCTCGTAACGTCCCCAGATTGGAGAAAACCTCAACAGAAAGCGATCGATAGAAATTCCCAAGTTTGGAATATTTCTTTAATCACTTCGAAGAGATTTCAGAAGCCTGCTTTCGAAAATAAAAAGAGAGAAAAAAAGGAAAACTTTTCAGATGTCTACCATCAATTTTTACCAGGGAGATTCTGTTGCTTTTCATTTTCGAAAAAAATGTATTTTTATAATTCTCCTTTTCTCTTCTCCTCTGTCCCCCCTCTTTCTCTCTCTTTCTCCTTGTCCTATATGTCTTCTCCTCCCTCTCTCTCTCCTGTATCTCTTCCTCTCCCCTGTCTCTCCTTTCTTTTCTTTCTGTTTTTTGTAATTCTCCCTTCCCTTTTTCGCTGTTGACTCTTTTCTTTCTTTCTTTCTTTCTTTCTTTCTTTTCTGTTATTGGATCATATTCTTTCTTTTCTCTTTTCTCTTTTCTCTTTCTTTTCTATTATCTGATCCTATTCTTTCTTTCTTTCTTTCTTTCTTTCTTTCTTTCTTTCTTTATTTCTTTCTTTCTTTCTTTCTTTGAGCACCTTTTCTCTTTTCCTTTTCTTTTCTGTTATTGGATCATATTCTTTCTTTCTTTCTTTCTCCCTTTCTTTCTTTCTTTCTTTCTTTTCTGTTATTGGATATTATTCTTTCTTTCTTTCTTTCTTTCTTTGAGCACCTTATACCTTTTTCATTTCTTTTCTGTAATTGGATCATATTCTTTCTTTCTTTCTTTCTTTCTTTCTGCACCTTTTCTCTTTTCCTATTCCTTTTCTTTTCTGTCATTGGATTATTTATTTATTTATTTCCATCAGCTGCTAAAGTAAAACGCTGCGTACATAACTATATGAATTTTTGGTATGTAATAAACCGAAATCAATAGTTTTAAAATGAAACGACAAATGTCAGATCCCTCGAAAATTTTCCAAGGGCAATCCTTTATAATTAGACTTATGTGCGTTTACATATTTTTTGTTGTAATCCCCCAGATCATAAGATATTATGTGAATATTTGTTTTTTGTCTGTAATACGGCAATCAATTGATAAAAATATATTTCAAATCCTCAGTAACCAGGATACCGAAGCTTACGCTTAGAGGAAAAAAAAACAACAGAGAACAGTATAAAGTTGGCGACCTCAGTCGAGGGTGACCCAAAGGCTTCCTTTTCAATAGCTACTACACCAGTAGTGTTCGCCAATGACCCGGGAGACCGGGGTTCAGTGCCAGGTCGAGTCATACCAAAAACTCAAAAAATGGTACTAGATACCTGCTTGCTTAACACTCAGCATTATAAGGTACGTATCAAGGGTAAAGTGAAGCTCTCTAGGGAAAGGAATTGCGCCCTCTCCTACACCTCGTGGTTGTAGCAATTGAAAAGGAAGACTTCTGTTCACCCTCGACTACGGTCGCCAACTTTACTATATATATATATATATATATATATATATACATATATGTGTGTGTGTGTGTGTGTGTGTGTGTGTGTGTGTGTGTGTGTGTGTGTGTGTGTGTGTGTGTGTGTGTGTGTGTGAAAACTTTTTAATAATAGTTAGGAATTAGAATGTTAATTTTGCTATTTTTCCGTAGACCTGCTTTAGTTAGAGATTGTAGTTAATCTGTTTGTTTCGTTATAAATTGTTCGTGAAACAGCGAATTAAGAATCTAGATGAGTACCGATAGTATTGAGAGAAAAATAAAAGAAATGAAAGGCTGTTTATCCCTTTGAACTGATCTCTACTAAAAAGTGCCGTTGGATTTTGTTTTCAGATCTCTGTATTGATCCGTACCGGAAGACCGTCGGCAAAATGACGCAACCAAGGACGTGTTATTGTATTGAGGTATTTGGAAACCTAACGGCCAGTGTGACGTTTTGCACTTGATTCACTGTAAATGGCAGAGAGAAGCAACGAAAGGACTTTTAACTATAATGACGTCATCATGAACAGTGAAAAAAAAAAGATAAGCAAAGAGCAACGACGCTTTTCTTCAAAAAATGAAGGTATCAATTATTAATTTTAAAAAATCTACAAAAATTTCATTTTAATAATAACTAGTTTATTTTCTACTAGCTGATGTGTCTGTCTACGTGGAGTAAGAGGTCAAGATTTGTATCGCAGTTGGTTATTTTACAATCCTTCCTGTTTCTTAAAAATAAGATTATAAACGGTAAATGTTAGTATAAAACAAGAGTTCCCCAACCCGCAGCCTGCGAGTCAAATTAGACCTTCAAGAACCATTTCAAAATGTTCTCTTCGCTTCTTGATGTTGGCTGTGAAGGAGTACCGTTACAACTGCAGATGGAACGCACCGATTTTCAGTGTTCAGAAGATTTGACATCAAATTTTCTTGCTAGCTACATCCTCGATGTTTTATGAGAACCACGTACTTCCATCTGGACGACTTCCCAACCTTATCCCCCGCACCCAGCAAGTTGTGAATATGTTTAGCACTTCGTACTGCCTTGGACAGTTGTTATTTTAATCCAGTCCGTTGAATATCATTTAAAAATGGGATAAAAAAAATCAAATCACCGCTACTTAAAATGTGGTACGCATACAAGTGCTGATATCTTGTTTAATGGCTTATCAACCTTTACATTTTTATTGGAATCTCAGGTATAGATCACTAGATAAATTTTTTTTGACACTTGGACATTATTTTACAAGAAAGAAACTATATAGAGTTTCTCCAATCCCTAACCCGCAGACCATTGGCCACATCCATGGGGTGTTTCACTCAACTTTTAAAATTCTCTCTTCGCTTTTTGATGTTCAGTGTGAAGAAGTACCATAACCTCAAATCGAATTCATTGATCTTCAGTGTTCAGAAAATTTGACTTCCAAGTTTCTTGCTTGCCACAACCTCGATTTTGGTCGTAAGAATCATTTGCTTCCTTTTAACAAATAGCCTCGTTTTCATTCAACATACCAATTACAGTGCGATTTCTATTGATAAAACTTCCACTGAAATCCCATCCTTTATTTCTTTTAATGTCCTCCACATCCTCAAATCTTATCCTAGGTTTCAATATTCTGTTTAGCGCGCATAAAATAATCGCGCAGATAGATGAATATGAAGGGAATTGCACTAATCACGAATTTAGTCAAAACACATTTTGTTCAAATAGTATCAAAAATGCTTTCATAATGTTTTTGTTTATTATGTTTGTTTGTTTTTTTTGGGGGGGGGCTCTTTTTGTTTTTTTCTTTTTTTTTATTCAAAATTTGCACTGTTACTAGATAGCAGTTTAGACGTAAAGCCATCATCCCTTTATTATATGAATTGCCAAACTGTGTCCACGTTTTTATGTGCTTCTAAAATCTGAATTTAAAACTAATAAAATGTGACTTTTCAGCTTCGATATTTTTTCATCACAACTTTTTCTTAAATTTATTTTATGGCTTGGTTTGGTTGAGTTTTATGGTAAATTAACCATTTTAGGTTATTTAATGCCAAATCTTATTTATACATATTAAAAATTATGATTTGTAAGCACATTTTTATAACATTCTTAAACGAGCCGAGTTCATTTTTTCTCACATAGTAAAATGGTTTCAAGTATTACTTTGTAACAGTTATACTTACACATCAATTATTTGTCTGCACACAATTTGAATGTCAAAAAGTTGTATTTGATCCATAGATAGGACCCTATCTACAACTCTGGATCTGACTAAAACTAGGAGAGAAGGCAGTGAAGGGGTACTCCACTTTTCCCAAATCACCAAGACTGGAGCCTCCCTATGAGATGGCTTAATGTTATGACCAGAACTCTCGTTGGTGGGGTGGCCTTAATCATCTGCAGAGATGCAATTGGTGCTTTCTAAACCCTCGCCGACTGGACTATCTATTTCATGTTGGTTGGTTGTTGGTTGGTTGTTTGTAGGTTAATTAATGCCAAATCCATTTTTATGCAAATAGTCAGCTCTATTTCAAACAATTCAGTTTAGCATGAATACACAGTTTACGTGTCAAAACAGTTCTAATTCTGCTAATTCAGTTTAGTATGAGTACAGATTTTCTTTACATACAATTAAATGTCAAAACAATTCCGTATTAAACAATTCAGTCTAGTGTAAGTACAGTTTCAATGCCAAAAACAGAGTGCTTATGCCAATCTGACTTGTTTGTACAGTTTAATTCTCAAAACAGTTCTATATTAAGATATTCAGTTTAGTCAAACAGTTCTATTTCAAACAATTCAGTTTAGCATACGTATGGAGTTAGTTCTATTTAACCCATTCATAGGGCCCAAGGTGCTCCGCATTCCCCAAAGCTCCAGAATCACTGGAACCTCAACATCAGATTGTTTAGAGTCATATCTAGGACACTCTTTGGGCGGGGTCTTACCCCTCTGCAGAGAAGCAGTTAGTGTATTCCACACCCCCTGCTGACTGGGCAATATCTATTTTATGTGCCTGCATATATATATATATATATATATATATATATATAAGCAGGCGCATGAAATAGCACATGAAATATATATATATATATATATATATATATATATATATATATATATATGTATATATATATATATATATATATATATATATATATATATATATATATATGTATATATATATATATATATATATATATATATATATATATATATATATATATATATATATATAAAGAAAAAAATCATTTCTTTGGTGTCATTATAAATTCATTATAGGTCTATGATGACCCTCTTTAGATGTTAAATGAAGAAATTATTTGGTTGTGCTTATATTGCTTCCGACGAGAATACAATTTGAAAAAAATTAAATTCTCTAATTAAGAGAATTTTATATATATATATTTTTATATTTTTTAATCAAAAAATTTTTTACGTTGGAAATATCATATATGTTATTAATTGATACAATGTTTATATATTCCTTTAAAAACCGTTACCCTTTATTCAAATACCACAGAAATTAAACAAAATACTTAATCCGGAAAAAATAAATAGAGGCTTGCGACTCATGTAAAATTAATAAAATATGAATTCGTACTTTCGTTGAACCTATTATATATTATAAATATTAAATAATATCAGACATGTTATCAGGAAATAATAATTCAATGCTAATATTAATTCATGAAAATTCTATTTCTAATCATGAAATATATCGGGAAAAATTCATATTATTTGTATTAGGAAGAAATTAATTAACATATCGATTGTTAAGTTAATCATAATACGTGAATATATACTTTAATAATGCAACTAATAATTCCTAACTTATAATAAATTAAATATTTGTTTCTTAAATTTTTGTTTATACATAGAAAAACGGTGTCATCAAAACGGTGTACTACATGGCATAGCTACTTCTAGTTATAAGGTTATATTAATAAGTTTTAAAATTTTTAGAAAAACATATTTTTTTTATTTTATGCTTCTTTAATAAGAAAAGGAAGTATTTTTATACTTTATCTTTTAAATGTAAACGTATTCTTTATTAGAAAAATACATTTTAAAGATACGTTATTTAATCAGTTTTTAAAAACTATGTATCAATGTTTCAATATATAGAATTAAAATGTAAATGACTGAATCATTGGTAATTAAATATATTTAATATAATTACTATATAAAGTTAAATTATACTAAGAATTTATTTCTATGTCTACACGTAGTTATCTTTTCATTCATGGTAAATTTTTATTCATATATTTTGATATACATTTTTTTCTTCTAAGCATGAATTACACTTACTATGTAAACTGTTCGTCGAGAAGAATCTTTTGTTTATTTTCCAATTTATAATTCGTATTATTCCTAGTTCTTTCAGATACCAGTAATACCTAGATAGAGCAGTTTGATTTTTAATGTTGGATTTTTAAATGATTGGAAGTGGTTGTAATATCTAAATTTCCAGTTTAAGCTTGTCATATTTATGCATG
>OY757906.1:118622562-118635062 GCA_963585895.1 Sepioteuthis lessoniana
TGGGTATGTGTCGAACCAAGTGCAATATAATATGGAGAGTGCTCGATATCTAGGATAGAACTATTATACAATTATAATAAATAAATATATATAAGATATATTTATATTTGATCCATGGAAAATAGTCTGCGACCCTGGGTTTCATGGAGTTTTTTGTAAAACAACAATCATCAGGCTGTTAAGAAGATCTTCTTTAGTGTTGTTTTGCAAAAAAAATCCATGAAACCCAGGGTCGCAGACTTTTTTCTATGAATTATATATATATATATATATATATATATATAAAGTCAACTGAATTCCTTACTAAAAAAGTGTTGATTTGGGGGCAAAATAAGCTCCAGAAGCAACAATTTTTGTATCCGTATCTTTGCATGAATTGACAAATCAGCTTCTTTGCTTTGGACGCCCATCTTTTCTGAATTTCTTTGAGAAGGATGACGATAATATCTAAACTGTCTCCCACATTTTGAGGGATCAAAACTCAGTGTAATTTAAGATATCTTTTCCCTTCCAGATTGTTAAAAATACATTTTAACCAATTAGAATCATAGATAAATCTATCCATTTTTAAAAAACCTTATTTAGAGCATAACTTAACCTCATAAATAAAGCGATGAGACAGATGAATCTGCAGTAGTTTATAGATTCATTTCTATTTCTACTCAAAACTGTGATTTTTATTTCTCTCAAGTGAAAATCTAACATTCCATTCCTTCAAGTTGAAATGTAATTTCAACTTCATTTAATTATTTTCCATGGGAAAAAACATCTTCTTGCTTAACCTTTTGTTTGTTGACATATTTTATGCTGGAAATATTTGTACTAATATAAAAAAAATCTTCGCCTGCTGATTTTTTTTTTTATTGTCGTTGCATACAAAGTTCGCGTAAGTATCATAAATGTTAGTTCATCCTAGGTAGTGTCATACTCACACGAAGATCTTTTACACCACAAAATATGTTATCTAAATTTTAAACAATGCAAACTGCTACATTTTATCATTAAGGGTTTTCGGACTATTGTCTTCATCTTTATTGTCCTGCTGGACACATGGCGTAACGGTTATAGGTGTTGGTTCCCTAAGCTTCTAAGGAGACAATCATCAGGAGGTTGCAGGTTCAATCCTCACTAGTAAAAAAACAGGAATACTTAACACTTGTACCCGGTTATGGCTGACGGAATCAGAACAGGTGACCCCCGTGGTTTCAATAAATGACGTAGTTCGAAGTTTCGTGAAGGTTCCCGAGTTCGACAAACACCTGAAGAAGGCCGGAGGACATATCGGCCGAAACGTTGTGGAAGTAACAATAAAGATGAAGACAATTGTCCGAAAACCCTTAATGATAAAAATTTATAAGCTTCGTCTCAGAAATTTTGACAACTGCTACATTGTACGGATGAACTTTTATTTCTAATAATGTAAATATCGGGGCATATTTACGATTTCACTAATATTATATTTTCTTGCAAGAAAAGATGCTGTAACATTTGTTTCAAACAAACTTTCTACCCAAGTTAAATAAATAGAATTTCAATTGTTTACACAGTTTTCCGCTCCACATATTATAAATATATATATATGTGTGTGTGTGTGTGTGTGTGCATATATATACATACATATAACCGGACATTGGCATGATGGTTAGAGTGTTCGCCAATGGCCGAGAAGACATGGGTTCAATCCCAGGTTGAGTCATACCAAAGACTCCAAAAATGGTACTTGATGATGCCACCTTGCTTAACACTCAGCATTATAAGGTACGGATCAAGGGTAAAGTGCAGCAATCCAAAGAAAGGAGTAGCGCCCTCCCCTACACCTCGGTGTAGTAGCTATCGAAAAAGGAGCCTTCGGATCACCCTCGACTACAGTCGCCAACTTTACTTACTTTTACTTATATACGTATACACACACCTACACACATATATACTCATATATATATAATGATGATGATAAAGATGAGGATGATGAGGAGGATGATGATGATCCCCTAATTCAAGCCAGAAGATCAGACGAAGTGTTAATTAACAAGGGAAAAAGAACTCGTCATTTTGTGGATTTCACCGTTCCGGCAGACCACAAAGCGAAAATAAAAGAAAGCGTAAAGATCGACGACCTTGACAGAGAACTAAAAAAATCGTGGATAATGAGAGTGATGGTGATACCAATTATAGTTGGTGTGCACAAAAAAATGGACTGAAGGAACTGGAAATGAGAGGAAGACTCGAGACCATCCTGACTATCAAATTTTTGAGATCGATCAGAATACTCAGAAGAGTTCTGGAGACCTGAAGAGACTTGCTGTCACTTAGCCTCTTGTGAAAGACATCTGGTGTGTAAAACTCGCAAGGAGTGAAATAATCGTCATAATCATTTATTCCCTAACGAAATTAAAAATAAAAAGAATTTCCTCGTGTTTTTATTAGTGCAGAGAGAATAATTTCGCACACAAGTGACGCCAAATTAACTAGTCATGGTAATTGCGCGGCCAATTAACCTGAATGTGTCTTGTAAGTTACATCTGTACTCTTTACAGATCACACAGTCACCTCCTGGGCCACATCTTCCCAAGAGGATTAGAAATACGCATCTGTGTAATTATCATGACTTCAATGGCAAGGATATAGATCTACATTTTCTTTTTTTAAGTAGAGGAATTATATTGTGAATTGAATTACTTCTTGGGAAGACGTAGCCCTGGAGGTGAAAGTGTCCTCTGGAAAGAGTACGAATGTAACTTACAAGACACATTCAGGGTAAATGGCAGCGTATTTACCATGACTTGTTAAATTGACGTCACTTGGACTCGTAGCTCTGTTGCAGAGTTTCTGCTCTGCAATCTGTGATCGCTGGTTCGATCTCCAGTGGTGAAGATCACAGTATACACTTCTGGTAAGTCCTAATAAGGTCGAAACAGCTGTCCAGTCTTTCTGTATGTCGTACGTAAGTGTTCGCCGGATTTTCTGGTCGTGGTAATTCAATTTACAATATAATTCCTCTACTTTAAAAAAAAAATGTAGGTCTCAACCAGTTACGTGAGTAAGTAAAAAAGTGATGTCTTTTTCTTTAGTACAGGAGTAACTACCGGCACAGGAACTTGTATCATACATCAAAATGAAACTGTTCTTCTCTGGATCACATCCTTACTTCTTAACATAGTCATCGTTTCACTCAATAGCAATGAACCACCTTCGAATGAGATCCTTGTCTCGTATAATTCTTTTGACTGTTCTTTGAGCCACTTCATCACTGCAGTTTTCACTTCCTCTTCACTAACATAATGTTTGCTTCTTAAACACTCTTTCATTGTCTCTCGATTATATCCTCCTTCTGCGTGACACTGTTCGACCACACAGAAGCATCAGAACAAGGGAGACAATCTCCTCATTCGGGTGGGCAACTTTACCGCATTCTCCATACTTACCAGATTCAGCCTCTTTCGGACTATTATCTCTTATTTCTCTCGACTTTATCATTGATTCCGAACAGTTGGGTAGAAATTATTTTGGAAGAAAAAGAGCGGAAAACCCATTACTCAGATGAATTAACAAGTTAGTAAGTATATCTGGAATATCTCGACAGATTAAGCGGAGTCTTCGTGGTGTAAAGGTTAATAAAAATCATAGTAAGTGAGTTTTAATTCGGTCACCTTATGTTCATTTTCGGACTAATACCCTTAGGAAAGATATGAACCCTCTTATCCTTTCAGCAATGGGTTAAATAGTACCACTGCAGTTCTTATGCCAGGAGGAATTTGGTATTAAATAAACAACGTTCATATAATCCTCTATTACAGTTGGTTTGGTTTTATGGCATGTCAACCATGGTAGGTTATTTAATGCCAAATCTTCTTTATACATAGATCTTAAATATACATGTTCTATTGATTGGTTGTATTTTATGGCATATCAACTATTGTTGGTTATTTAATGCCAAATCTTCTTTAAACATATATTGAATATATTGAATTTGGTTTGGTCTGGTTTTATGGCATATAAACCTTTGTAGGTAAATTAACGCCAACTCGATTTTTATACACATAAACAGTCCTATTTCAAACAATTCATTTTAGCATAAGTACACAGTTTAAATGTCAAAACAGTTCTATTTCAAACAATTCAATTTAACATAAGTTCTCAATTTAGATATCAAAAACAGTTTTTCAAATAATTCAGTTTATCATAAGTACATTTTTGTTATCACACGGTTAATTGTAAAAACAGTTTTATTTCATGCAATTCAATTTAGTATAAGTACACGGTTTAGTTCTATTTGACCTAGAGATAGGACCCTATCAAGTGCTATCACTTCAGGCCAGAGTGAACCTGAGAGCAATGGCAATGAATGGGTACTATGCATTCCCCAAAGCTCCAACAATCCTGGACCCTTACCATCAGATTGTTTAGCGTCAAATCCAGGACACTCGTTGGGGGAGCCTGCAGAGACGCAGTCTGTGTATTCTGCAGCCTCAGTCGACTGGGCCATGTATTACAGTAAAGGGGACAGGCATTTGTGATTCGTCATAACAGTTGGGGGAGAATACAAAAATTAGCGTATTTAAAGTATATACTCAAAGTCTGGTGATTGTCCAGTGTCAAAAATGAACTTTTTCCTTTAGCAGATGGTGTGAAAGGCATCAGCTCTTTTTTCGAGTTAGGTGATTTTCTCCTATTTTGCCACAGAAGAATTCTAATGAAAATTCTGTCTTGGTTTTTTTATTAAGCCTTGCTTTAGCACAAGACTAAATTAGAAAAGCGCGCTAACCATTAAAATGACGAGGAAATGCTTGCATACCGTGAATGATGAATTACCAGCTATTTCAGTCAAGAGACAAACCAAATTTGTATACTAAAATTATATAAGTTGCAAATCACCATTGTCGCACGAATTTCAGAGACAAGAGTCAGAGTTCAGCTTAAGAGAGTTTAAAATGTCTGCGATTAGTTGAATAAATGAATGAGATTATTATTCAATTTGTAACTGACGGGTTCAGGATTTGAATGCTCATTCTATGGGTATGCGTGTCTGTACGTTCACACATCTTATTATAATAATAATAATAATACATACATACATATATATATATATATATATATGTGTGTGTGTGTGTGTGTGTGCGTGTGTCTCTGTGTGTCGGTGTCTCTGTGTGTGTCTCACTGTGGAGGTTGATATGATTTAGTCATCGTAACTTGGATTTGATAGACATACATAACAAAGTAAAGTTGGCGACTTTAGTCGAGGGTGACCCGAAGGCTCCCTTTTCGATAGCTACTATACCGAGGTGTAGGGGAGGGCGCTACTTCTTTCCAGGGATTGCTCCACTTTACCCTTGATCCTTACATTATAAAGCTGAGTGTTAAGCAGGGTGGCATCCAGTACCATTTTTTGAGTCTTTGGTATGACTCGACCTGGGATTGGACCCTGGTCTCCCAGGCCATTGACGAACACTCTACTCATTTGGCCAATGGCCTGGTTTACTTATACATACATTGGCACCGAATATATATATATATATATATATATATGTATATATATATTGTCATCCACAGACAGACTGTTTCGTTGTATCACAACTCTTTAGTGTGGCTAGACACGTAGGACGCTTGAAGCTGGGATCGAAACCCTCCCAACCTTACTTTAGACTTAGTATCAGACCGATCGGCCAAGAAGCGTACCACATCGACTAGGGAATGATAAGGTACTACGTAGCGACAGCAGCAGCAGCGTTAGTTTGTTTACATTTTATACCTTACCGGATACCAGAGTGCTCACTTCGTTCGAAGAGCTTTGCATTATGCGAGCGGCAGTCGAAAATTCCTTCGCCAGAGTGCTCACCCCCCATGGGGGAACGTATATATAAATATATATATATATATATATATATGAAGGGCGTATCTACTGGTTTATGCGTATATGCGTATTACAGTCTCTCTTTGATTCTCTCTCTCTCTCTCTCTCTCTCTCTCTCTCTCTCTCTCTCTCTCTCTCTCTCTCGCTCTCTCTATACATATATATATATATTATTTATTTGTCAAAAGATGCAGATATAATATTTTTTAAAATATAGGGTCTGCTGAAGTAAATATTATTACAAAAAATATGAGTAATTTTTAAAGGTTTTTCTTTTATATGCTATATATATATATATATATATATATATATATTAGACGGGGTTGTTTATATTTCACTTTGTGTTCATCCTCTGAGAAAATTCATGGTTTCTGCCCTGCCGTCCAGATACTGATAGATAGAGTAAAATTAGTTCTTTAGCCTTAATACAACAACCAGTCTTGGAGAATATAACTCTGAATTAAAATCACCTTTACTCCGTTTAAAAATTGACCTATCATATCCTACCCGTGGCGAAAGCGTTAGGTAAATATATACATGGTACAAGTAGCAAGGGTAGATCTTTGACCAAAGTTCGTTCTATAAGATCAGACAATAAACATTTATCGATTCTGCAACAACGGTGTCAAAACGAACTTTCCTCATAAATCGTTCAGCGAAAATGCAGCTTGATCATCTACGTAGCGAAATCCTACCATAAGAGTAAGTGGTAGCCATTTGAAAACGGCAAAGCACCAACGCTAACGATGAAAAATACCCCCATAACGTTTATCTGATGCATCACTCCTTTTTATGGTGGACAGTTCAGTATGAAGGGCATGTAATATGATAAATAATTCCTTTTTTTTCCTTTTGGTTTGGTTTTGTTTTTGTTTTGTTTTTTTTGTTGTTGTTTTTTTTTTTTGTTCGTTTTTTTCCTCAATATCACTTCAGGCTAGGCTCAAACCTAAAATTGTGTCCTGATGCTTGAGCAAATTGGCGTTCTTATGTCTGCTGCTTGTTCTGAGAACGGCGCATGCGTCGACTTATAAAGTATCCGGTTTGTTAGAACTGAACCCTTTACTAATGCCCATTCGCGTGTTATCGAAATTCAAGGATGCAAAACGTCCATTATATTACCAACATATTCTTCATTCAATTTTATTTATATATATATATATATATATATGTGTGTGTGTGTGCATGTGTGTTCCTTGGTGGCAGAATGGCTAAAGTGCTGGACTGTAGCCTCAAAGTTAGCGAGTTCGAGCCCCAGTCACTCTATCACAATCTCTTTCGGAATTATACCATTGGAAAAAGGGGAAAACCCCTATTCTCTCAGCTATGGGTTAAATAGTATGATTATTGTTTTTCTACGAGGAACGCTTGGGTATTGAATAACTCATGAAGGTTGATATGCCTTTAAATAGAGAGACCAAACAGTTTTCGCTTATTTTCTTAGAATTTTGATCCAAATCATTAATCAAATCCACATGGTTAGACTGTGCTGATCCTACTGACCTACCATAATGGATTTCTTGCAATACCGCAAATTGCATCATACTAGTCGATCTGGCATGAGAGTAGACTTTTTTTAGCCCCAAATTTTGGGTTAGACTTGTATCTGCTGTGAAGGTCGACCCCCAAACATACAGGAGGCTGCTGGTTGGCCAAAACTTACCCAGGAGGGCTAAACTTTATTTAAAATGTGGTGCTATACAAGTATAGTGATAATGTCAATGGGTTTATATCCAATAAACTTCGTTTCATAAAACTGTCATGTCTCCAGTAGTGTATGGTATACGTTATTTTTCTCTGAAATCAGAATTACATCAGCCATATATGAAATATGCAAATCTCACCTATTAAGCCTTATATTGATATAAATTCACAATCTATTGCGCTATCAGGAAATTACACGGATGAATAACATAATTGTCTGACTGACCACGTAGGTGCTGTGCTGTTCCACTTAGTTTTAACAGTAAATGCGTAAGCTGTTGTGATATAGCGTTAATGCAATACTTACGAGGATTATTAAATAAGTTTCCAGACTTTTTTTGTATGGACTCTTGATAGTACACACATGAAACTCTAGCCCCCTTTGAAGTAATTTCCCCCGGCTGCAATGCACTTGTTGTACCGTTCCAACAACTTCTAGAAGTCCCAATAGAAGTCCTCTTGTGTGAGCGTGTCAATGACCTTCATCACAGCCTCTTTCATCTCCTCAATTGTCTCATAACGAGAGCCTCTGAGCTTAGGGAATAACCAAAAGTCACAGGGAGCAAGGTCTGGACTGTAGGGAGGCTGAGGAACTGTCTTGATGCCCATCTTGGTCAAATAGTCTGTGACAAGGATGGAGTTGTGGACTGGTGCATTGTCCTGGTGGAAATGCCACTTACCCGATTTGAAGAGTGCTGGCCTCTTTCGACAGACTCTCTTCCTGAACTCCCTTAAAACAATTTTAAATACACGTACAAATATGTCTGGAAACTTATTGAATACACCACGTACTTGTAGTTTGTTTTAAAGTTCTATTCTTTTCTATTAATCTCTGCGATAATTTGTTAAACATGTTCACTAAACACAAGTTTACGTTGGAAATATTTGTGGCAGTCTGTAGGAGTTACTGTAAGTGGTGTATATGAATTGTTAGGAGGACTATTCCACTAGTTGAGCACTCTGTGGTAAAGTTTAGGATTTTAACCCTGCTGTATAAGTCAACGTCTGGTTTTGTAGGGATTTTTTCAGTCGTAAAAGGTCGACATATATGCCAAAATTTACAGCAGTATCTCCTAATGTGGACAGAAGAAAGAAAACAGTTTAAACTTGTGGATTGAATAATAGTTTCGGTTTTTTTTAATTCCTAGAATGTTACCAAGTACGATACGTTCTCTAAAGCTCCAAGGCTTGAACCTCGCGATCAGATTGTTAATGTCATATGGCGGTGCCCGTGGTGTAATGGTTATCGTCGTAGGAAATGGACACGGTGACACGAGTTCAAATCCTGGACGAGGCTGATTGCGTTTCACATTGCACTAATAACCTTGGGAAAGGTATGAATCCAATTATTCTCCCTCCAGCTATGGGTAAATAGTTGGGCAGACTGTTTCTTCAGCCTTGAGGAGACAACTAGTTTAAGAGAAGGAAAACTCTGAATTCAAACCTGTTAAACTCCACTTAAAAATTGACCTTGTGTCATATCCTGCCCTAGCGGAAGGGTTGGTAAATATGGATTGTTTAATGTCATATCCAGAATGCTAAACTCCACTTAAAAATTGACCTTGTGTCATATCCTGCCCTAGCGGAAGGGTTGGTAAATATGGATTGTTTAATGTCATATCCAGAATGCTCGTTGGAGGAGTCTTACCCCTCTTCAGAGATGTACCAGCAGACTAGGCTGGCATCTGAATGATTAATTTTTTTTTTTTTTAGAATTCAAATGGTTAACAATATTTTTTGTACTGAGGAGCGGAAACACATTAAAATACTTATGATACGAATACGTTACGACATTGACCAAGTAAGCCTTCCGAAGTTTATAGATATAAATTTTCCTTTCCCGCGGAAATTTGGCAAAGTCTCAAGACGAAACAAATTCTACTGATTTGTATCATTCCAGCTTCCAAGAAGCCGAAGAAATCGACAAAACTTTAGTACACGTGTACTTATACCCGGGTGAGTTAAAAGTTTTGCAATATTTTGGAAGATCCTGCAGCACAATTCAGCAGCTATGAATGCTTTCGTTGAGGTCGTGAAGGAGACAAACCACACTATACTGTGAGATGCCAAGCTCGCCTGATACTCACTGAGTGCTGCTTGCCATATTTGCCGCAGTGGCTTGGAGACTTTGCCTGATCGATGAGGTTCTTGAGAGCCAAAGGAAAATTTTTGAACGCTTTGTTTACTGCAGTGGGATCAACTGCGCATTCACCTCTCGCATAACAAATGTTTTTGTTTTTTTCCGTTGTGTTATGGTGCAGTTTGAACTCATATTTCAAAAGTTTCCGAATTTGATAATGCTGCACTTTCATCTGAGCAGTTTTCAAATCACACACATAGTTAAACGATGCACAATGTGTCAGCGCAATAACTATCATCATACTATCAACCACAGTGGGTACCTTTCACGGAACTAACTGCTTGGTCATGTGATATACCTGTCCCAAACTAGCACGTACCAAAATATTACAAAACTTTCAACTCACTCTCATAAAATATTTCTTTAACACA
Source organism: Sepioteuthis lessoniana (assembly GCA_963585895.1). Classification (NCBI taxonomy): domain Eukaryota; kingdom Metazoa; phylum Mollusca; class Cephalopoda; order Myopsida; family Loliginidae; genus Sepioteuthis; species Sepioteuthis lessoniana. Next base: position 118,632,623 of record OY757906.1, read on the forward strand.
AAATCTGTTTTTACAATAGATTATTTGGTCATGGTAAACCGTGACAGTGTTCAGCAATTAAAGATCTAAACTTTAAGAAAAAGTGTCTTGGGTATGACACTAGACAGTATCTGATGGTGAAGCTCCCGTTCTAAAGTTCTGGGGAGTGCAGAGTTACCCTTTATTGCCATCACTCTCAGTCCCACTTTGATCTGGAGTATTAGTTGTACATGATTAGGTCCCATCTGATGCTGAGGCTCCAGAACTGAAGACTTGCAGAGTGTAAAGTACCACTTCATTGTCATTACTCTCAGGCCCACTCTGATCCGGAGAAGCAGTAGTAACTGATAGTCCCATCTGATGGTGAGGCTCCAAGACTGTTGATCTAGGGAGTGTAGAGTACCACTTCATTGCCATTACTCCCAGGCCCACGCCTATATGGAGAAGTAGTAGTGACTGATAGGGTCCCATTTATGAAGATTTTCCATTGCTGAAAATCTGAGGAGTGGAGAGTACCCCTTAATTGCCATTACACTCAGGACCACGCTAATCTGGAGAAGTAGTAATACATGATAAAGTCCCTTGTATGGAGAGGCTCCATTACTGAAGATCTGGGTAGTATAGAGTACCACTTCATTGCCATCACTCTCCGGCCCACTCTGATCCGGAGAAGTAGTAGTATCTGATAGTCCTATCTATGGAGAGGCTTCGAAGCTGAAGATCTGGGGAGTATAAAGTACCACTTCATTGCCATTACTCTCAGGCCCACGTTGATCTGGAGTAGTAGTCCTACCTGATAGTCCTATCTATGGAGAGGATCCATTACTGAAGATCTGGGAAGTGTAAAGTACCACTTCATTACCATTACTTTCAGATCTTCTCAGATTGGTAGTGTTATTAACTTTTACAGTCCTATCTATGGGTCAAATAGATCTAATTAAAAATCATAAGCATTCGATATGAATACTTGGAGTCTTATAACAGTAATTATTATGTTTATCAAGAACAGTTACTTGGAGCTATAATTATTTACTGAAGATTATTGTTAGTTATCTGAAGCCATATAACAGTGTGCAAACAATGATTATTATCAAATATGAATAATTACTTGTAATCACGTAATTATTAATACCCAATAGGAATACTTGAAACCATATAACTGTGCAAATCATCTTAAATAGGAAAATTTGATATCATATAACTGTGTGCAAAGGATTTGAATTAAACAGTAATACTTGATATTATAAGACTGTGTGCAAAAAGAAAAAACTAAGAAACAACAACACAAAATATGTAAATATGAACGTACAATAAACACAATTCCCTGACCTCTAAGCATGAAATAACCCTAGACAGGTTGTCATACCGATAAAATCAATCAATCAATCAATCAACTATAACAAATATTCTGCCAATATGATTGTGAACCAGTTTCCGCTAATATTAAATATAACAGATCAAAATCACTTTGTTAAATCTATTGTCTTTCCGCTTTAATCATATGGAGATAAAACCCCGGCTCAAAAAACGCTAGATGTATTTTTTACAATAAATCCTCCGTAACCACGCAGAAAAATTATTTCAGAATTATCATGAATAATGGCAATTTTATTCAAGTTTTGTAAGTTGAGAATTACTCTAGGATGCTGCGTGCTGTTTTGAACAAATCTTGGAACTAGCACCTTCCAACAGCAGTTGGATGGCCATTTACCTCCCATCTCACAAACTATCCAAGAAAGGCGAAAAAACTTTCTGAGCACAACTGGAGATGTAAGTACGAATAGATTTTTTCTGATGGACTCCTACATCTGGACACACCAGTGTTGGCCGACCAGTAAAAACTTACATCATTTCTATGCAAACATTAGGGGTCTAGATGACTTACCAAGAATGGCTGATGGAAGTGGTTGGGGAGAGGGTCAAAAGAATCCATTCTGTCGGCATACCATGATGATGATGAGGAGGAATTTTGGAAGAATTCATTGGAAATCTACTAAGAATCGAACCCAGTCTGAATAACTTGTGGGACTAACCATTACGCTACCACAGCCTCCCTGGATTAGTTAATATTGAACACTTGAAAGCAAACTCTTCACAGATTTGAACAACAGTAAACGGTATCGCAGATAACAATTTCTCGACGGTAACTTGAGTGAGTTCAGAAGCGTTAATGTTTATCTTGGCGCATGCGCAAATGTGTTTATGTTGCAGAGAATTTGTTTACGTGTGTCAGCGTCATTTTTATGAGTCTCTCTACGTTTGTGCACCCTCGTTTAATGTTCTTTTCTCTTTGTGTGCATAGTCTTTTCTTTTCTGTTTTTATTTCCTTTTTTTTTTCTTTTTTTTTTTTCTTTCTTTTTTTTTTTTTTTTTGGAGGACGTTGCACTTGAAGTAAACATGTTGTTTTGATAGCACAGTCGAATGTTTTAAGGCAATTCTACTGAACAAAAACTTTGGTCCA
>OY757906.1:118637562-118670062 GCA_963585895.1 Sepioteuthis lessoniana
ATTATGAATAATTGCTTTTTTATATCTGAAGGGGCATTCACTTTTAAAGTGGAGGTACAGGAGTTGTTACTAGAGGGTTTTTTGTAAGTGGAGGTAGTGAAGTTATTATTGTTGTTAGCATCAATAAGAACATCTAAAAAGGAAATTTTATTGTTTTTGTTTATTTCATGAGTAAAGTTAAGGACTGAATTGTTTTGGAAGGTGTCTTGTAGTATGTTGATTTCGTTAATATTATTAGTAAGAATAAGGATGTCATCAACATATCTTAGGTATATTGGAGGTTTTTTTGTGCTATTAAAAATTCTATTTTCGAGATCGGACATGTAGAAATTACTGAAAATTGGGCCTAGGACAGACCCCATAGATACGCCATCAGTCTGAACGTAAATATTTCCAAGATGGTCATAAAATGGAACTTCAGTAGTACATGTTAAGAGTAGTTTTCGAAGTATATTAGAGTTGATTTTAAGGAGGAAGAGATGGTTATTATAAATATTATTTATAATAATATCAATTGTTTCATTAACAGGTACATTAGTAAATGTAACCAAATGCACTACAATTACAAATCCGATGAAAAAATCTTGAAAACATTGATTCACAAAAACATACTCCCCACTGATCCTAATAAAAAATAAAACTCGTTATATATTATAATAAGTTTAAAAACCTCGAATCTAGTCATTAGAAATAATTCCTCTCCCTCGATTGGAGTTTTGCAAAAAACCAACGTTATATATAAATTTAAATGTCCTTTAGGAGATTGTATCTCTGATAATAATAATATATATGTTGGTTTAACCTCAACTACCCTGTCGAGGAGGCTGACAATGCACCTTTCAGACACAAGTTCAATAGCTCAACATTTAAAAAAACATTCATGCCCAAACGACACAGCTACGGAAAATTCTCACCGACAACACAACAATATTAGAACATCAAAATAATAAACAAAAACTTCAGATTCTCGAAGCATTACATATCAGAAACCTACAGCCAACACTTAATAGAATTAATTTTCAAACCAGTGCTAATGTACTTAAATGTCTTTAGCTACTGGCACTAAATATAGAATCACATTCAAAAACAAACGCCACAACCTTCAACGGCAAAGACGCCCTTACACAGTTGTAATATGCTAAAACAAAAGTTACATCACTTTTGTAGTAGATCCTCCCCTGATGATGCCCAAAGTCGGGCAGAAAGTACTAGTGATACATGCAACTATGGACAATACATAAATCAATTCCCCCAGAATACAATAAAAGTAATACGGGAATTCGAACGGATCCAAAAGAAAATATGTAGACATAAAATGTCTATTATGTTTAATGAAATTTGCATATATATATATATATATATATATATATATATATATATATATATATAATATATATATTTGTTTGTAAAATAATGCTTAAACTATGCGTTTTAAATGTAAAGGCACGCTTACTCTACTGTAAAGCCAATTTGATATTAAGCCTATCCACATGTCAGCGAACAAGGCAGAATGTTTTTAAATATCTTCTATCGAATAATTTAAAAATTCGTAAAGAAAGCCCTAACAGTAGTTTAGAAGAAAAAGCCTAGAATGCTACTACAGCCCCCCCCCTCAGAAAAGGAAAAAAAAAAAAAAAAAAAAAAACCAAACAAAAACGAATTGTCCCCTTCACCTCACTAGACCGCCCCCAAAGCTACCTAAAATATCAGTAGTAAATAAAAGTCCAAACGAAGAAGACGCATTTGAACTCAGGAGCCAAGTGGAAGAAATATGTCAATATTGGTCAGTATGTCTTTAATTCCAATTTAAAATGCTGAATTTTACAAAATGTTATGCTGTATTTTGTTTGTAAAATAATGCTTAAACTATGCGTTTTAAATGTAAAGGCACGCTTACTCTACTGTAAAGCCAATTTGATATTAAGCCTATCCACATGTCAGCGAACAAAGCAGAATGTTTTTAAATATCTTCTATCGAATAATTTAAAAATTCGTAAAGAAAGCCCTAACAGTAGTTTAGAAGAAAAAGCCTAGAATGCTACTACAGCCCCCCCCCCTCAGAAAAGGAAAAAAAAAAAAAAAAAAAAAAAAAAAAAACAAACAAAACGAATTGTCCCCTTCCACTAGACCGCCCCCAAAGCTACCTAAAATATCAGTAGTAAATAAAAGTCCAAACGAAGAAGACGCATTTGAACTCAGGAGCCAAGTGGAAGAAATATGTCAATATTGGTCAGTATGTCTTTAATTCCAATTTAAAATGCTGAATTTTACAAAATGTTATGCTGTATTTTGTTTGTAAAATAATGCTTAAACTATGCGTTTTAAATGTAAAGGCACGCTTACTCTACTGTAAAGCCAATTTGATATTAAGCCTATCCACATGTCAGCGAACAAGGCAGAATGTTTTTAAATATCTTCTATCGAATAATTTAAAAATTCGTAAAGAAAGCCCTAACAGTAGTTTAGAAGAAAAAGCCTAGAACGCCTAATGCTACCACAGAGCTCTAATTCCTGAAGCCTGCTAGGTCCCCAACTGTAGGATGAAAAAAAAAAAAAAAAAAAAAAAAAAAAATGAAAAACCCTTGGAAAAGTCCCAATACAGCAAAAAAGTATAAGTCAGTATTAGTGAAAGTCATAAGAAAGTACCTTAATGTTGGACTTTAACTAAGTTAAAACTTAAAACAAATTCCCCCCCCTTATTTATTTATTTATTTTTTTTTTTTTTATTTTTTTTATTTTCATTTTATTTAATTTTTAAAAAAAAAAAAAAAATTTTTTTTTTTTTTTTTTTTTTTTTTTTTTTAAATGTTCATTTATTTTATTATGTACACATGGGAAGCAGCATGATGTACGTTAAGGTATTTGAATAAACCAATGGACGACCAAAGTCAATACCCAAATGGGTCCTGGACGTGAGTTTGACGACTTTTCGCTCAGGATCGACAGTTCGATCGGGGAACTACTGCTGCTCCTCTATAAGAGTGGCTTCTATAGAAGAGAATAAAACAGCCATCGAAAGATAACCATGACCCACACTCAAACCACTTACACAAACCGCATCGCTCTTCGCGCGGGTAAAAAAGGGGCGCGTCCTGCTGAGGTTGGAGCCCTGGCCTCGGTGTTCGAAAAATCAGCTACAGAGCTCAAACAATCAAAACTACTAAAATGCAAGCAAACACTACAAATAGCCACATTTAACGTAAGAACCTTAAATAGAATAGGACAACTCCCAGAGCTAATTGCATCGGCCGAAGAACATAATATAGAAATAATTTGCATACAAGAACACAGATACACGCACACAGAAGATATCAAATATCACGAAACTGGCAATGGATGGTCGCTCGCCACTGTATCCGCATGGAAAAACTCTGTCAACGCCGCAGTAGGAGAGGTAGGATTGCTTATAGGACCTAGAGCACTAAAAACGCTTAATAGCATAGAGAAAATACGACCTAGGATGATGGTAGCTACATTTAACGGAAACCCCAGAGCAACAATCGTCTCATGCTACAGCCCCACCAATGTTAGTGAAGAAAATGAAATAGTCACCTTCTACGATGAGTTATCCTCATTAGTGCGTAGCATCCCGAAACACAACATGTTAGTCATTGGCGGAGACATGAATGCACAAATCGGGAAAAACGGAAACAACAAATACAGCCTCCACAACACGTCAAATAGAAATGGGCAACATCTAACAGATTTCATGATAGAAAATAGATTAGCATGCCTCAATACAAACTACCAAAAAAGAGAGGGCAAACTATGGACATACACGTACGCAAACAATACTAAAGCTCAGATAGACTACGTCCTTATAAACAAGAAATGGAAGAATAGTGCATTGAATTGCGAGGCATACTCCTCTTTTGAGGGTGTGTCCACCGATCACCGAATAGTCACAGCGAAAATACGGTTAAGCCTACGAAAAAACGCCAAACGAACAGCGACCACCAAACACTATGACTGGGCCCTATTAAACAACAAAGATGTCAGAGATAAATACGTATTAGAATTGAGAAACAGATTCGAAACACTACAAGAAAAGACGGAAAAAAGTACACCAAACGACGAATACGAAAATTTCGTCAATGCACACCTTGAGGCAGCAGCAAAATACATTCCAAGAAAAATTAAAACTAAATATAGAGTCCCATGGGAAACCTTAGCGGTGAGAGAAAAACGTGCACTAGTGAAAACAGCCTCCAAAAACTATCGAAAAAAACCCAACAAACACAAATGCCTTAAAACTAAAAACGGCACAAAATCAATTAGCAGGCATATATATAAAGGAACAGACAGAATACATTCAAAATCAGATAGATAAGATCAGAGACTCGGTAGAAGATAGACAATCTAGAATTGCCTGGCAAACAATAAACGAAGTGAGCAGAAGAAAGAGCACAGCCAAAGCAAAACTTAAAGCAGCAAACCAACAAGAAAGAATAAAACTGTGGAAACAGCACTTCGAAAACTTACTTGGAAACCCACCAAAAATAACACATGAACCAATCACCAGAATAATTAGCAAACAATTAGACATTAAACTTGGACCGTTCACACAAGGAGAACTCGACTCGGTTCTCAGAAAAATTAAAAATAGGAAAGCTGCAGGACTGGACGAAATTCCCCCGGAAGTATGGAAGACCAGACAATTCGACGACATACTGCTCCGACACTGCAACGCAGTATACAATCAAAATCCGATAGATAGATGGACGAAGGGATGCATACTCCCCTTCCCTAAAAAGGGGGACCTCGGATTAGCCAAAAACTACCGAGGCATAACACTTACATCCATAGCTGCCAAAATCTACAATGCCCTACTACGAAACCGCATAGAACCCAAAATCGACAACATACTTAGAAAAAACCAAAATGGCTTCCGAAGAAATAGATCTACGACCTCACAAATACTAACCATCCGCAGAATCCTTGAAGGTGTACGGGCAAAGAACCTACAAGCGACATTAATATTTTTCGACTTTACCAAGGCTTTCGACTCCATTCACAGAGGAAAGATGGAACAAATCCTACTAGCGTACGGCATACCTAAAGAAACCGTAGCGGCAATAACGATTCTCTATAGAAACACTAAAGTAAAAGTACGATCACCAGATGGAGACACAGAATACTTCGACATTGTAGCAGGAGTACTACAAGGGGACACGCTGGCTCCGTATCTCTTTATCATTTGTCTAGACTACGTACTTAGAACATCGATTGACAAAATCAAAGAGAATGGCTTCGAACTGACGAAGAAAAGAAGCAGAAGATATCCCGCAACAACAATTACCGACGCCGACTACGCCGATGACATAGCGATACTGGCAAATACACCTGACCAAGCCGAAACACTTCTGCATAGCCTGGAACGAGCAGCAGCAAGCATAGGCCTCCATGTTAATGCACACAAAACGGAATATATGTGCTATAACCAAACGGGGGACATCTCCACTCTAGAAGGAACCCCTCTTAAACTAGTAGACAAATTCACGTACCTAGGAAGCAGCGTCGAATCAACCGAAAAGGACATCGAAACGAGGTTAACGAAAGCATGGACAGCTATCAATAGGCTATCGACTATATGGAAATCAGACCTAACCGATAAAATGAAACGCAGTTTCTTCCAGGCAGCGGTCACATCGATACTGCTATATGGATGCACTACATGGACGCTAACAAAACGGCTCGAGAAGAAACTAGATGGCAATTACACAAGAATGCTGCGTGCAATCCTCAACAAGTCCTGGCAGCGGCACCCCACAAGACACCAACTGTACGGCCACCTGCCCCCTATCACGAAATCTATTCAAGTTAGGAGAACCAGACATGCAGGACATTGCTGGAGAAGCAGAGATGAACTCATAAGAGATGTACTCTTATGGATCCCCACACACGGCCGCGCAAAAGCAGGACGACCAGCACGAACGTACATTCAGCAGCTGTGTGAGGATACAGGATGTTGTCCTGAAGACCTGCCTAGGGCGATGAACGATAGGGAGGAGTGGCGAGAGAGGGTCAGGGATATCCGTGCTGCCAGCACGATATGATGATGATGATGATATATATATATATATATATAATACTAAAATTAAGAAAAAGGAAAGGAAGAGGATTAACACACAGTATTAAATCAAATTCCTGCATTATAAAAGAAAAATATCAGAATGTATATGTATATTCATCAACACTTCCTCACGAGTAGGATGCTACAGACAGTCAATTTTCTTGCGGAGTTTTAACTACTTTGAATTTAAGATTTTCCTTTAGAACTTGAGATCGGTTGGATTAACAAGATTAAAGAACCCAGTCTGCCCCACGATTTACCCACGGTTAAAAGAAGAATAGTTCGATTCATACCTTTCCCAAGGGTATTAATACTACGAGAAATACAAACAGCCACAACTGGGATTTGAACTCGGGTCGCTGTGTCCATTTTACACAATGATATCTATTAGACTATTGCATATATATGTATATGTGTGTGTGTATACATATATATGCCTATATGTACATATATATAAGCATATGCATATAAATGTATATATTTTTAGATATATGTATATGTATATATATGTATAGATATATATATAATCATCCACAGACAAGCTGTTTCGTTGTATGATAACTATTCCGTGTGGCTAGACGCTTGAAGCTTGAAGCTTCGAAACCCACCCAATTTTACGTTAGACTTAGCATCATACCACTCAGCCAACAAGCAAACCACGTCAGCGCGGAAATTATAAGGCATTAAGTGGTAGCTTAAGTGGTGCCCGTGGTGTAATGGTTATCGACGAAGGAAATGAACACGGCGACACGAGTTCAAATCCTGGACGAGACTGACTGCATTTCACATAGCACTAATACCCCTTGGGAAAGGTATGAATCCAATTATTCTCCCTCCAGCTATGGGTAAATAGTAGGGCAGACTAGGTTCTTCAGCCTTGGTGAGGCAACTAGTGTAGGAGAAGGAAAACTCTGAATTCAAACCTGTTAAACTCCGCTTAAAAATTGACCTTGTGTCATATCCTGCCCGAGCGGAGGGGTTGGGTAAATATGATTAAGTGGTAGCTTTCGTTTGTGTGTATATATATATATATATAGAGAGAGAGGGGGGGAGGGGGATAATTTGAAAAATTCTGTCCTTTATAGACGGAAAAAAGACGATATGGTATGCATAATAACTGTACGAAAGAGAAAGTCTTGATTTTTTTTTTTTTTGTTGTATATCAGGGAGAATGGTGGGGGATCTAATTAAGAGTTACAATTATCACCGAGAATCTATGTTGCTGCAAGTAAGAACTAATTATACAAAACTTAAATTTCCAAACTTCAAAAAAAGAAAAAAATAACGAATCATTTCTCATACGAAATATAATAATTCACATTAAATCAAACATTGGTAATTAAGTTTGTTGGTAATTCTTCGAACTGGAGACATAAGATAATTATATATCCATACTTCTTAACGGTATAAAAACAAAAATCATTAAATTTCTTGTAACTAAAAAAATATCCCAGCTAAAAATCAATGATAACTTCATAAGATAATATAAAAAAACAATATTACTGGTAAATTTCTTTTCTTTTATGGGATTTTCTTTTCTTTTATCGTTGCAATTATCGTTTGTAAGCATTCCGTATGAATACCTAATAAATAAAAAAAATCAATTAATTAAATAATGAATGAATAAATAGATGTTCAGCTACTTCCTAAAAGAATGCAATAGGACGTATGGAATTTTTTAGATTTATTTGATTACCAAACCATTGTTATTTAATTTTGATTACCAAACCATTGTTATTTGATTTTGATTACCAAACCATTGTTATTTAATTTTGATTACCAAACCATTGTTATTTGATTTTGATTACCAAACCATTGTTATTTAATTTTGATTACCAAACCATTGTTATTTGATTTTGATTACCAAACCATTGTTATTTAATTTTGATTACCAAACTATTGTTATTTGATTTTGATTACCAAACCATTGTTATTTAATTTTGATTACCAAACCATTGTTATTTGATTACCAAACCAATCATGCTAATCAAATCTTGACCTTTTACTGGGCGGAAACTTGCCCAATCGGCTGCGGCTGTAGAATACACCGACTGCAGAGGGGTAAGACCCCCACAACAAGTGTCCTGGATATGACACTAAACAATCTTATGGTGAGGTTCCAGTAATGCAGGAGCTTTGGGGAATGCAGAGCACCTCTTCATTGCCATCGCTCCCAGGTTCACTCTGGCCCGGAATGGTAGCACCTGATAAGGTGTTATCTATGGGTCAAATAGAACTAAACTGCATACTTATGCTAAAGTGAATTACTTGAAATTTTGATATTTACGCTGTGTACTCATGTTCATGCTAAACTGAATTATTTGGAATAGAACTGTTTGACTAAACTGAATAACTTGAAATAGAAATGTATTTGACAATTAAACTGTGTACTTACATTTAAACTGCATACTTATGCTAAACAGAATTGTTTGAAATGAATCTGTTTTTGTATGCTAAACTGAAATGTTTGAAATAGAACTGATTATTCGTATAAAATGGATTTGGCATTAAATAACCTGTAAAGGTTTATATTCGCTAAAATCCAAATAACCAACCAATCGGCGGAAACAGATACTTCAACTTATATATATATATATATATATATAATGTACCATCTCCACTGATCAAATGGGGTATGTTGACTGACCAAAGTGTCTTTGGTTGGTCTTATATATATATATATATATATATATATATATATATATATATATATATATTGTCTCCATGTAGTAAGAACACCTACATTAATCTGTTTTCATAAGAAAGACAGGAGCCTCACCATCAGATGCAGGTTAATGTCATACCGGGGCAATAATATTAATGTAAAATTCTAAGCTAATCGTACGGGGATGCGAATAGATCAGTTTTAACCCCCCACCACCAAAAAAAAAACAGCAGTCGGACGAAAGACGTGTTGACAACGTTCAGCTTGCCCTTTTGTTGAGGCTTAGAATTTACCGACTGTACCCCCTGCAGCGGGGTTATACACCCCCCCACACACACACAGATAGGGTGTCCTGGATATTTCACTAAAGTGCATCTGGTGGTGAGGATCTAGTTCTGAAACTCTATATTGTGTGTGCAGTACCCCTTCATTCTGATTACTCCCAGGTTTTCTGTGACCCAAGAAAGTAATACCTGTTAGGGTTCCACCTATGCGTCAAATAGATTTGTATAAGAATTATTCGTATTCGATTAGAGCGATCGCAAAGAAAACAGACCTTAAGAAACAACTTCACAGCAAAGATGATTATGAACATACAATGAGGGGGTGTCCTCGTGGTGTAATGGTTAAAGCGTTGGACTGCAGAATCGTAGTACGCGAGTTCGTACTCCAGTCGCGCTATTACGTTCACTCTCGGGCAAATACCCTTGGGAAAGGTATGAATCCCCTTATCCTCCCAGCTATGGGTTAAATAGTACCACTACTGTTCTTCTTGGAGAATAGCTTTGGCATTAAATAACCTAAAAAGAGTTGATATGCCATTAAACAAAGAAACCAAACCAAACCAAACCAACATACAATGAATACGATTGCCTAACTTCTACGCATAAAATAACCCTACATGGTTTAACATACCATTAAAATCAATCAATCAGTCCGTTAATCTACTAATTCGACGACCTCAGAGACTAAATGGAGAGATTAACGAAACATGGATCGTTACGCTTGAAGTGAGTTGTATGTCTTATGTTTCTTATTTCTCCACCCAACGATAAACCATCACCCGCATAGCAGTTGTCGGTGACTACACTGAATAGAACCTTTCCTTTGTTTCAAAAAAAGATTTTCTGATGCTTTAATTATATCGAAAGATGGAGCCACGTATTTGTATTAAAACTATAAATACTCTTAAAACCGTTAATAAAAACGAATTAAAAAGGAAAATGCAAACTGAAACGTTTCTAAACGTTTAATTTATAAATATTTATCTTATAAATATTTACTTATAAATATTTATCTTATAAATATTCAAAATGATAGAATTTTAAATATTTAAAATGATAGACTATTTAAAATGCCGATAAATGTTTCTGCTAATTTTATGTCGTATTATCAATCATCAGATGCGTAATAGGATTACTATCAAAAGTCGAATTTCTTTTTCTATTTCTGTGTAGATCTCGTAAGCGCCAACACTGTCACCCCTTTATCAGTTAAATTTGGAGGTGCGATAGCTGCGGTCAGAGCTTGCAAAATATAATGTTCTAAACAACTCACTAATTTTTGGTATCAATCTAGTGCGAATGGATATGAAATGATGATTGTTAATATGTCTGCATTTACTTATCAATTCGGATTTCTTATCTAATAGGTATTCTTGATTTTTAAAAAATCCACTAAAAACAGTCTTTTTTAATCCTGTGCCATAAATGATTTCAGGTTAAGTTAGGTTATTTGATTTAATGGCATCTCAACCTTTGATGCTAATTAAAAGACAAATCTTGTTTATACATATATCTGATTTTTAAGTGAATAAGATTATTCTTAAACGATCTAGTGTTAATTCGTTTTCACAAAAATGGTTTCAAGTATTGCTTTATATCGTTTGCACAGAGTTAAATGGTTTCACGTATTTCTTTCTAAGACTAATAATTCTATTTTCACATAGTTAAATCGTTTCAAGTATTACTATTTAATACTAATTATTCAATTTATTATTAATCATTTGCACACAGTTAAATGGTTTAAAGTGTAGTAAAGGCTTAAACGGTTCTATTTGACTCATCGATGAGATCTTAACAGGTTCTACTACTCCGAGCCAGAGTGGAACTGGGAGTAATGGCAATGAAGAGGTACTTAATATTCCCCAAAGCTCTATGAATGGAGTCTCAACATTAGATGTTTTAGTACCATATCCAGAACACTCGTTGTGGAGGTGTTCTTACCCCCTTTGCATTGATGCAGTCGACGTATTCTTCTGCTCCAGCCGACTGGGCCGTTATTTCAGGTGAAATTAATCTTTACAAATAAAGAATAATATATATCTGTGTGAATAATGGTAACTTGTTCTGAAGGAAATGTTTATCTTGAAGACAATGAAGCGAAAAAATTAAATCGAACACGCATTAGAAGTTCGCTTATCAGCATCAACTTTATACTTGTTGGCAATCGGCAAGCAGCACGCAAGGAGCCAACAAAGAGGATCCACGATCTGCAAGAAATCAGAAGAAACACAGCAATGATTCCAACCATTCGATGCTGGATTATTTCAGAGGACATCCGTTTCTCTGCATCCGCAGAATTAACTCACGTTAACTCTGCCAAGTCTCGGACAATATCTTGTTTGGAAAGTTTCCAGTATTGATTGACCTACCGATCAGTTTCTGTCTGGATTTCTTAAGATTAGGAATTATCATTGATTTATTCGAAATATATTCCTCACCTTGGTTGTTGTAGTCACAACGTTTCTAATGCTGTGCTCTTCGGTCTTCTTCAGATGATGCTGACGTTCAAGAAAAATCGAATAAGGGAGGCCTTTTTTCATGGGGCTTGATATTCTCTATTTGTTCATTCCTCTGTTAGATTTGTCTGTTTTCATTATCTTATAAATATCTTATAAATATTTATCTTATAAATTTATAAATATTTATCTTATAAATATTTACTTATAAATATTTACTTATAAATATTTATCGTATAAATATTTAAAATGATGGAATTTTAAATATTTAAAATGATAGAATTTTAAATATTTAAAATGATAGAATATTTAAAATGATAAAATGACAGAATATTTAAAATGCCGATAAAGGATAAACGAGAACTTTCTTTTTTACGAACGAAAATCACTTGGTCTTTAAAAAAAAATAAAAAATAAAAAAAGAACCCTTATTTGTGCTCTTTCACTTGAGTCCAGTCAATGAATCAAATATATCTGTCTAAAAACAAGCTCATTCGGTTGGAGCAGTAGAATACGTCGACCACATCGCTGATGGAGGGTAAGAACACCCCCAACATCTACCTCGATAATTACACTAAACCATCTGATAGTGTGGTTCCAGTTCTGGGGATTTGGAGAATGTGGAGTACCCTTTCATTACCATTATTCACAGGTTTACTCTGACCCGGAGCGGTAGTACCTGATAGGGTGCCATCTATGAGTCAAATATAACTTTTTAATCATCTACTACAATCGAAACCATCTGCAAACAAATGTTTAATATTAAATTGAATAATTAGTATTATATAGCGATACTTGAAACGATTTCACTGTGTGCAAATAGGTCTATTTGTGTTGGATAGCAATACTTGATACCATTTAACTGCGTACAAACACATACTAATACTAGAAAAACTTTAACCGTGTGCAAACAAATGAGCTCTAGATCGTTTAAAAATATTACCAAGAAATTATTCACCTAAAAATACTATATATGTATAAACAGGATTAGGTATCAAATAACCATTTAGGGTTTAAATACCATTTAAACAAATAACCTAATTTGCCCTGTTTAAAGATTATTTGTATTTGATAGGAATACTTGATGCTATATCAGTGTAGATTATTTGCATTAAGAATAGTTACTTGAAGCTATAATTGTTTTAGGATTATTATTTTTATTATTATTATTATTATTATTATTATTATTATTATTATTATTATTTACTCTTTTAGAGTTTTTCACATCAGTATTAGCTGATGCTTTTTCACTGGAGTTTGAGTGACAGCAAGTCTCCTCAAGTCTCCACGACTCTTCTCAGTATTCAGGCCGTTCTCAGTAATGCTGTCATTTGGATAGTCTCTACCCGTCCGCCAACTTCCAAGTCCTCCAGGCCTTTTTAATAATCCTTTAGTTATTGTGCCAAAAGCACCAATCACAATTGGTACAATCGTCACTTTCATGTTCCATAGTTTTTTTTTTCTATTCTCTAGCAAGGTCGAGGTACTTATCCTTCTTTTCACATTCTTTCAGTTTTATTCTGTGGTCAGCCGGAACAGCAAAGTCGACAATTTTGCAAATTCTCTTTTTTGTTGTTGATCATTATTATAAGGTCTGGTCTTCTGGCCGATATTAGGTGATATGTGTGTATGTCAAAGTCCCATAGGAGTTTATGAGTGTCATTTTCCAGGACAGGTGCTGGGTTGTGCATATACCATTTGTTGGTATGGTCAAATTTAAATTTCTTGCACATTTCCCAGTAGATCACCTTGCCCACCCAGTCGTGTCTAGTCTTGTACTTTTTCCATGCTAATTTGCTGCATTCGCTTATTATGTGATTGGTAGTTTCATCTCTGTCACAGCATGGCCTACATTTGCTATTTTGTTGAGTCTTATCTATTCTCGCCTTGATATTATTATTATTATCATTATTATTATTATTATTATTATTATTATTATTAGTAGTAGTAGTAGTAGTAGTAGTAGTTACTTACTTGAAAACAAATAACTGTGAATAAACAATTGACTATTATTTAAAAAATAGATACCTTAAACCATAAAATTATTCCTATTAGGAATAATACAAAACCATACAACAATGAGCAAACAAATGATTATGTCGAAGGTAACTTGTGAAGAATTGAGTAATAGAATAGAAGATATGAATACAGGATACAACGACAGATCGGAATTGATATTGTTGTGGACGTGAAATTAATATTTGATAGCAGTGAGATAAGAAGCGAGGATTTTCTCACCTATCAATATAATGGATAGATAAAGAAGAAAATCTTTACCACTAAAAGTGTCATTGCTTATATATATATATATATATATATATATAGTTTAACTTGCAACTGCATTGAAATGTATCTGCGCGGTGCTAAACATATTTTTTATCAAAAGAAAGAAAGAAAGAAAGATATGTATATCTTTCTCATATATATATATATATATATATAGAGAGAGAGAGAGAGAGAGTACTTTTTGGCGAATTTCAAATCGTCAGTAGGCGTAGCAAGTTTGTGGTATACACGTCGGGGTCCGATCAACCCAGGCGAATCAGCAAAGAGAAAAGGTCCGATGTTGTAAGACCGAAACCTCTAAGGACCTTTTGGGATACATCACTGAGGATGTATACCATACTATTGTTATGTATCTCAAACATATATATATATATAACAGGCTGATTGGCTTAAGAGTTAGGGTATTCGCCAATGGTCCGGGAGACCGGAGTTCTATTCCAGGTCGAGTAATACCAAAGACTTAAAAAATGCTACTTGATGTCTCCTTACTTAACACAGGCACGGATCAAGAGTAAGTTAAGCAATCCAGGAAAAGAAATAGTATCAACCCCATCACCTCGGTGTTGTAGCTATCAAAAATGGATTTCTTATATATATATATATATATGTGTGTGTGTGTGTGTGTGTGTGTGTGTGTGTATGTGTGTGTGTGTGTGTGTGATCGTGCGTACGTGTGTGTGACCATAACGCCGGAAAAGTGACTTTATCATATTTACCAACCCCTCCGCTCGGGCAGGATATGACACAAGGTCAATTTTTAAGCGGAGTTTAACAGGTTTGAATTCAGAGTTTTCCTTCTCCTACACTAGTTGCCTTATCAAGGCTGAAGAACCTAGTCTGCCTAACTATTTTACCCATACCTGAAGGGAGAATAATTGGATTCATACCTTTCCCAAGGGTATTAGTACTATGAGAAATGCAATCAGTCTCGTCCTGGATTAGAACTCGTGTCGCCGTGTCCATTTCCTACGACGATAACTATTACACCACGGGCACCTCCATGACACCACGGAAATAGCTAGATGCAAATTTTAATCCTTTAGTTCTTTCTAAGAAGAAGCATCACGGGGTGTCCTCGGTGTAATGGTTAAAGCGCTGGACTGCGGAATCGTAGTACGCGAGTTCGTACTCCAGTCGCGCTATTACGTTCACTCTCGGGCAAATACCCTTGGGAAAGGTATGAATCCCCTTATCCTCCCAGCTATGGGTTAAATAGTACTACTGTTCTTCTAGGAGAATAGATTCGGCATTAAATAACCTACAAAGGTTGATATGCCATTAAACAAAGAAACCAAACCAAACCAAGAAGCATCACTATCAACATGGACCGCTGTTAATTATGAAATTCTAATCCTAATCCTCCAATCCTTCTTGAATAGAAACATCAAATCATCATGGACCGTTGTTTCAGCAGGAAGACAACGGGTTCACTGTTCGTCAAATTTCAAAATGAATACTTATTTACGACGCTGAGTCAGTGCTTGAATGATTTCAAGTCGTGTCGCTGAGCTTTTGAATAAGCTGACTGTATTCCCTGTAGTGGTACAAGGCTTCCCAACCCAAGAAGCGAGTCCTTGGTATGACACTAAACTGTATCAGATGATGAGTTTCGAGTTCTAGAGGTCTGAGAAATGTGGAGTATTCCATCATTATCATTATTATTACTCCCAGGTCCACCCTGACGCGGACTGGTAGTACCTATTAAGATTCCATTCATGGATCAAAAAAATCTGTTTACAAATTAGTTGTATTTGATGGGAATACTTAATGCTATAATAAGTGAATCATTACTATTAAGAATATTTACTTACAGCAGTAATTGTTTACAAGGATTATTATTAGTTTCTTGAAACCCTATAACTTTGTTCAAACGAATGATTAGTATCAAATAGAAACAATTACTCAAAACCATATAATTATTATCCTTAGATAGGAATGCCTGAAGCCATAAAACTGTGTGCAATTTATTTGTATAAGACAGAAATTCTTGATATTATAAAACTGTATACAAAAACACTTAAGAGACAACTACACAATGTAAGTATAAATATACAATGAACACTATCTCCTAACTTCTAGATACAAATAACCCAAGACGATCTGACATGCCATTAAAATCAATCAATCAGTTGAATGATTTTAAATATCGACCTTATGATTAGATAAAGCGCTTTTCTTATTGAGCTGTCATCGCAAAATATTTCTTTTTCTTCTGTTACTTCGTAAAGATTACCAATTACTTGTATATGTCGCCTAGTTGAAGGACTGCAGCTTTCAATATGGAGAGGTCTTTAACATTATGAAAGCGCCAACGCATTCGAAAGACAAATGTCCTTTCTCATTAAAATCATTGTCCAATATTGTCGAGCAATTCCGTCCAGGCGGTTCAGTAAGCAAATGAAAACGAGCTTTCATTTCGCTCCACAGAATTCAGATCAGAAGAATAATAGACACAAACCGAGACATTGGCTTATCATTAACTGCAGGTTATACTGTCCTCCATTGGCACCATGTTGGAATCTTTGTGTTTTACTGTGAATTTGGGGATTTACCGTCTGCTACTTCGAATATCCTTCCGTCTGAATTGTGTAGAAATCAACCGAGTTAATTTTCGTATCAATGACTGTTGACGTTACCGATACTTTCAATTTGTATGTTCTTTTTTCTAAATTTGATGACAGATGAAGGAAGAAAATTTTCGTCTCCTTTCAGCTGTTTGTCATTTTTTAATTACCCGACTTAAGATCAGGAAATAGGATGCAGAAGGACACAAAACGGAAAGAAGCTAACACGAGTTCAATTTTTTAAAACTACTCTTATTTAGAAGTGTCTTTTGCTACAAGCCCTAAAAATTAACATTAAAGAATCTTATAAGAAAAAAAAAAAGATGGTGGAGCAAAAAAAGAAAATAAATAAATGAAAAAACAAAAACCATGTAGAGAAGAGACTTTATGCAAATCTTATTAATCCCTACACTTAAAATCGACAAACTTATCTGTATAAGATAAAGAATTTATGAAGGTAGTTCAAAAAGTTCTTATAATCACCAAGGATTTTTGCTTGGTTTGGTTGGGTTTTAAGGCATACCAACCATTGTAGGTTATTTAATGCTGAATCCCCTTTATACATATATATCAAATATATAGGATTTGGCTTGGTTTGGTTTTGTCGCATATTAACCGTTATAAGTTATTTAATGCCAAATTCTCTTTATACCTATATATTAAATATAGGATTTGGCTTGGTTTGGTTTTGTCACATATTAACCATTGTAAGTTATTTAATGCCAAACCCTCTTTATACATATATATCAAATATATATGATTTTTAAACACATTTTGCAGAAAACATTTTTAAATGAGCCTAAGCTCATTCTTTTGCACATAGTTAAATGGTTCCACGTATTTCTTTGCATCTCGAACTATTCAATTAGACATCAGTGGTTTGTTTACACACAGTTAAATGGTCAAACAGTTCTATTTCTAACAATTTAATTTAGCATAAGTCATTCGTTTGCACACAGTTTAATGCCAAACAGTTCTATTTGACCAATAGATAGGACCCAACTAGGCGCTACCACTCCGGACAAGAGTGAACCTGGGAGCGATGGAAGTAAAGGGGTACTCCACATTCTCCAAAGCATTACTAGAGCCTTACTAACAGATTGTTTAGTGTCATCTCAAGGACACTCGTTGGGGGAGGGGTATTATCCCTCTGCAGAGATGCCGTCGTTGTATTCTCCAGCCCCAGCCGACTGGGCCACAGGACACTCATTGGGGAAGAGCGGTCTTACCCCGCTGTTAGAGAGACCTTCCGTGTATTCTACAGCACCATCCGACTGGGCAACTCACCCAAGAGTTGAAGAGTCTGAAGTGTCAGTTATTTTCTGCTTGTGCTCTGGCCTCATCAGTCTTGTGACCCATCATGCAGACAGCTTGGTCATCCCTAATATCTCTATTAAAAATGTCCAGTTATGGCTAATATTTCTGGGTGAGACTTAAAACTTTTTGAATGACCCCAGTAGAAAGAGTGTAGTTTTATAAGAAGAATGACTACCGGGTCGCGAGTTGATGGATTTTAGTATCTCTTCCACTGCGTTGTAGTAACATGATACGCTTGAGCTACCAACCAAGGATCAGATTACCAAGTGGTGAATGGAACCGAAAGATGACCTACCCGAGAAGAAAATAGAAGTGCTCTCTCTCTCTCTCTCTCTCTCTCTCTCTCTCTCTCTCTCTCTCTCTCTCTGTATTTGTGTGTGTTTTCTTGCTTGGCGACTGAGAAATAAACGCAGAACTAGTCTCTGCCTCTCTAAAAACTAAGACGCTACCACATGGCGTCCATTGACCATTTTTCCTTGTTTCCATGCCGAAATAAGTAGTTATGTTTTGCATTCTTTATTCCTCAGTCAATAGATATTCTCACCGTCATAGCCGTCTGGCACTGACCTCACTTCAGATATCCATTATTTGCTGATAACACTATCAGAGGAACACAAAAATTGTATCTGTCAACTTTTTGAAATGTCTGCTTGTCTATTTGAAAAGTATATTTGCGATGAATCGGGAAATATTAAGCGCATAAAGAAAAAAGAATTAAGTTACAGTAAAAATAAGAAACTGCGTAAGATCAAACCACCACGCCTGGTTTTTTTTAAAAAGTTAGACTTTAACTAAGTTAAAACTTACCAATTTTTAAAATCTTATATCATCCCTGCCGCACATACACACTTTTTACTGTTGATCTACTTATAGTTTTTTTTTTTTTTTTTCTTGAAGGAATACCAGCTTACCTCTGGGACATTAGTACAAATAATAATCAACCCTGAGTCTTGTAAAACCACCATATAAAACCCATGAAAAGTACCAAATATGAATACAAATAAGTGTTGGACTCAAAGGTCACATCTGAGTGTCATTATCTGAATGTGTTTCCTTAATATTCGTAATTTGAGAAGAATCTGCTAAATATAATATTACCAGCCAAAACTTGCCTACGAAACAAGGATGATTTTAAAGAAAAGCTGGTTTTCTGACCTCAATATACTAGAAATAGGTAGACAGTCAAGTCATGAGGAATATGCTAAACAAGAGCTTCCGAAAGGAGATAAACCATAAAATATTGAAAATATGACAATAACGGAACCCATAACCACATCATCAATATCAACACAAGATGAAAGAAACAATATAGAATTAATTCTAAAAATCATGACCGAAGAGTAGAAGGAATTACCATCCCCAAGGAACTAACACTGGAAAAAAGTCAATCTAGAAAACAAAAAAGTAAATGAATTATTGAAAAATATCCCAACGGATAACATCCCCGAACTGAACGATCTAATAAATATAGGAACAAAATTAGTCAGTGAAAGAATCGATATCCCACGGAAGACCTCTAAAAGAATTACAAAAACTGGGTGGGAAATCAGGCTAGAAGAACAAATAAAGAAACTACGAGCACATGCAAAAGTACTAAGGAAATGAAAAGACTGAGAAGACACAATATCAGAGAAGACTGAAAATACAACATGCAGAAATAAACCCAAAAAATATTGGTGAAGAAAAGGAGACCCATAAAATACCGGAACAGGGAGCCAATAATAGAAGCAAAATAGGACATTCCAAAATAACGAAAGAAAATTCGGCCCATAAATTGGCGGAGAAAATACAAAGAAAAATGAGCAAACATGTGCAAAGGAAACAAAACACTTCCGGAGTAAACTATAAAAACAGAAAGGACACAAAAGAAAGGATGAATGGCTACATAAAAAGGAAATGAATTGCAAGGAATTTAAGAGGGTCCCACGGCTGAAATACATCTGGAGTCACTAAGAACAACTCTAAAAAAGTTCCAGATTTGAAGAGACCTGGCTACGATGGGTTACATAGATTATGTTTTTGATAGATAGATAGATAGATAGATAGATAGATCGTTCTAAAATTTCTACGCCTCAACCAGAAGCAAGAGCCATAGCTGAACATTTTTGTTGTAATACACGACCACTCCTTATAAAACTTGAAAAACTCACTCAAATTTTTGTGATAATTTCTGTGCTGGTGAGGCCCATACAAATGTGAGAAATGTGTGACATATCTAAAATCTTAATATTTGTCACTGGCTCCTACCAGACAGGACTTGACACAAGATCAATGACACGAAATTCGGCTTTAGTGGGGAGTAAGGGAGGGGGAGATCGGGCACGAGCCCCGGCTCCAGCCTGGCCGGTTTGTGCTAGTCATCGGCTCACGTAGTGCAATGTAAGCCAGATGTGCCTACAGCTAGACAAGGCTGGTCATCGGCTCACTTAGAGCTATGTGAACCTGATGAGCTTCGATAGACATGGACTCTATCAACATGAGTCCAGGCACGGATGCCAAATTATAACTTAATCTGGACCAAGAGGTTCACTGCCATACAATGCATGTCAATGACGTATCACCCACCCAAAGGTGACCCAGCCATAGCCAGGAGCCATCTGGCCGCTAATCCGTCCTTGAAGAACGGGAGAGGAACAGATACCTCCACCGGGCCTGAACCCGGCCGTGACTAGGCTTAGAACTTTCGGAACGATCCTCGTAGATCGTCGTTCGTGGTGGCTGTTGAGGTTAAGTAAACTAAACAGTCACCGCAAACGATGTATGATGTACAAGACTTGTGACGTATAATGCTAATTTAAGTAAACTAAACTGGCACTACAAACGACGAACTCTGAAGACGATTAAAGTATTGTTGAGAGCGCTTGGAAAAAACATGGGACAATTTTTACACCAATTTGACCCTGAAATACGGAAATAATACTACAACTTGAGAAACCACAATCAAAAAACTATAAAAAAAACATTATATATATATATATACATATTCATCCACAGATAGACTGTTTCGTTCTATCAGAACTCTTCAGTGTGGCTAGACACGTAGGACGCTCGAAGCCGGGATCGAAACCCATACCTTGATTAATGTCATTTATTGGTTTCTGGGGATCAGTGTTACTCAGAAACGACGCAAAACAAGAAACTTTTTCTCTTTTATATTAGTGAAATTTCAATTAATTTTTTCATCAAATGTAGAATACAAGACAATTTAAATAACTTGCAGTATTTAACTGTATATTATTGGATTTTAAGATGGTCACTGATGTTTATGATGTACTTAGAATTCAAAATTCTTTTATCTATTTATGCCACACATGCATTGTACTTTCTACAAAATCTAATATCACAAAGATTTTCATTGTGAAAAAAACTCTTTTTAGGCAACATTTTATGTGATGTATTTGTTCTCCTTGTTTTATTTAAAAAAAAAAAAGACATGTTCATAGAACTACTGTGGTATCTATTTTTGTATAAAATATTGTTTGCGATGTTTTTTTTATTTTCTCCATATGAAAATGACCTTCATTTCTTTGGGAAATGTTTTCTATTCGAGAACATTAATTTTAAAAATCGAAGCAAGTAAAATGTTTCTAAAATGGGGGCAAAATTTATTGTGCGAATCTAATGCTAAATGTATAACATATAGTGCTAAACTGCCACATGTGTGACATATAAGGCTAAATTCATGACGTATAATGCTAAAATGCTACATGTATGACGTACAAGGCTAAATTTGTGACTTACAATCCTAAAAATGCTACATGTATGACGTACAAGGCTAAATTTGTGACTTGCAATCCTAAAAAATGCTACATGTATGACGTATAAGGCTAAATTTGTGACTTGCAATCCTAAAAAATGCTACATGTATGACATACAAGGCTAAATTTGTGACTTACAATCCTAAAAATGCTACATGTATGACAATACAAGGCTAAATTTGTGACTTGCAATGCTAAAATGCTACATGTATGACAATACATGACTAAACTCGTGACGTATAATGCTAAAATACGAAATGCATGACGTATATGTGTGCGTGTGTGCATGTGTGTACATGCGTGCGTGTGTGTGTGCACATTTGTATTTGTGTGTTTTTGTGCGAGTGTTTATGTGTGAGTGTTTGGATGAGAGTGCGTGTGTGCGTGTATGTGCGTCTGTACACATTTGTGTTTGTGTGTTCGCATGTGTTTGGTTGTGAGTGTAAATGTGTGCGTGCATGCGTGTGTGCGTGCGTGTGTGTATGTGCGTGTGCGAAAAAAATTATATATAATAGGCCGAGATAGATAGATAGATAGATAGAAAAGAACAGAATGAGATAGATAGATAGATAGATAGATAGAAAAGAACAAAATGAGATAGATAGATTGATAGATAGATAGAAAAGAACAGAATGAGATAGATAGATAGATAATGTGGAGGGTGAGATAGATAGATAAAAAGAGAAGAGAGATACGAGGATCTTTCAGAAAGTGCTTATCCTCACCCAGATTTTAGATTTGTCGCATACCTCTTAGCTTTGTAAGACCATCCTCGGCACAGAAATTAACACAAGAAACGGACTGAGTTTTTCAAGTTTTGAAAGAATTGGTAATGTGTTGCCGCAACAAAAATGTTCTGCTATATCTCTTCTTTCTGGGTGAGGCTTAGAACTTTTTGAACTCGTTTATAGATAGATTGATAGATAGATAGATAGATAGATAGATAGATAGATAGATAGATAGATCCTGAAGTTTTCTAATTGTACTGTCTAAATAATGAGAATAATGATAACGAGAAAGATTAATTTTCCCCCATTTTTTAAACCAGATACATCCTTGCAAGTCGGCTTATTTGAATTTCAAAGAAATCACGAAACATCACCGTGTATAATTATTAAAACGCGGGGAAAATAGACCAAATTAATTTTCATTGATTTAATGACAAAAAAAAGAGAAACTGAAACGATAAAAATCGACAGCACATTACAAATACAAATTAACGATGAGGACGATAAAGAAAATCACAAAAGAAGAAAAGCTTTAAATATGTCTTTTTATCGGGATATGGACATTATTAATCAAGATTTGTTCATGCGCAGTTAGCCGGTAGCAATAAAAAGGGGAAGTTTTGAAGATTAAACAAGATTATAAGTGGATAATATATGCGTGTTATACTCAGCTTACTAAAACGTTTCTACATGACAAAAATAATCTTATGATAATGTATAGCATATAATTCTGCATTAGGCATGAATTGTAAATTTATTTTTTAACGAAATGTATGGTCCTGGTTATGACATCAAACTAAATCTAATAGAGAGCTGTAGTCTTGGAGTTTGGGGAATGTGGAGTACCCCTTTATTGCTATTACTCCCAGATCCACTCTGACTCGGAGTAGTAGTACCTGTTAGGGTCCTATCTATGGGTCACATAGAACTGTTCAATCTTTTACTGGTATTATTAGTTATTCGAAATTATACTGTTGTTTGCAAGTTATTTGTATTTGATAGGAATACTTGATAAATAGAATTAGTAATGTTAAATAGCAATACTTAAAGCCATTTAACTGTGTGCAGATAAACGAGCGCTGACTCGTTTGAAAATAAAGTTACTTACAAAATATTCGCTTACAAATATACAAGTATTAACAGGATAATAAAACGCAGTTTTTTCCAAGCAGCAGTCGTGTCGATACTGCTGAATGGATGCACTACATGGATGCTAACTAAACGCATGGAAAAAAGCTTGACGGCAATTGTACAAGAATGTTACGAGCTGTATTGAACAAGTCCTGGAGGCAGCACCCAACAAAGCAGCAGCTGTACGGCCACTTACCACCCATCACGAAAACTATCCAAGTTAGACGAACCAGACATGTTGGACACTGTTGGACCCCTTCACATGGACGAGCAAAGGCATGACGACCAGCTAGAACCTATACACAACAGCTCTATGCCGATACAGGAGATAGCCTTAAAGACCAACCGGAAGCGATGAACGATGGACGATGGAGACAGGTGGCAGGAGAGGATCAGTGGGATCCGTGCAGGCGGCGCGACATGATGATGATGAATAGGATTCGGCATTTAATTACCATCAAGGGTTGATATTCCATTAAACCAAATAGCAAAACCGGACCAAAAAGCATTAAAATGAGAAAGAATAATATTTTGATTTATATGAATGCGTAATTATATGACGCCAAGTTAGTTAAGTGTGTCTGTTGGAAAAGTGTCGAAGGTTTCACCAATGTCTTGAGAGCGCATGTCTATCTTGTGGAAAGGTGTATGTGAATGTTTACATCAATGAGACTCAGTTTGTTTACCTAAACTTTCTTGCTTGTATCCAGGATCGGCAAAAACAAACAAAAACTAAAGTCACAACTTAATTAGGTC
Organism: Sepioteuthis lessoniana; assembly: GCA_963585895.1. Classification (NCBI taxonomy): domain Eukaryota; kingdom Metazoa; phylum Mollusca; class Cephalopoda; order Myopsida; family Loliginidae; genus Sepioteuthis; species Sepioteuthis lessoniana. Next base: position 118,661,581 of record OY757906.1, read on the forward strand.
TATTTTAGTTGACTGGTGGGCGCATCACATCCGAGGAAGTCATGCTGGATTCACACCGCAGCAAACCGACAAGACAGTCAAGTTAAACAAGGCACAGAAAAAGAACTCACCACAAGAAAATTGATTAATCTACTTTTTAAATGTATATAAGGGATGTACTTATTTTTGAGTAACAGACTTTCAATTTGTTAGAGTTTAGTAATAGATAATACCGAATAATAACCGATTTGATTGCATAATGTTCGACTGGTTTGTTTAGAAGAAAATTAACAAAAGATAATTCTCAGAGATCTATCTATCTATCTATCTATCATGTAATAATTTATCAGCAATTATCTATCTATCTATCTATCTATCTATCTATCTATTTCAGTTGCTAGCTAGCAAGCTATTCGGAATTTACTGATTTCTATCAACTTGTCAAGAGTGTACTAATTTATAGGCGATTATCTATCAATCGAGTCTGGATTATATATATATATATATATATATATATATATATATATAGTAACCTTTCACTATTGTTTGAAGATTGCTTTAAGGCATTTGAGCGGGGGTGTCCTCGTGGTGTAATGGTTAAAGCGATGGACAGTGGAATCGTAGTAAGCGAATTCGTACTCCAGTCGCGCTATTACGTTCACTTTCGGGCAAATACCCTTGGGAAAGGTATGAACCCCCTTATCCTCCCAGCTATGGGTTAAATAGTACCACTACCGTTCTTCTAGGAGAATGGCTTTGGCATTGAATAACCTACAAAGGTTGATATGCCATTAAACAAAGAAACCAAACCAAACCTGAGGCATTTGATTCCATACACTGAGGAAAGATGGAGCAAATATTTCTAGTTTATGGTCTCCTCAAACACGAAAGTCAAGGTTTACTCATCGGATGGGACACTCAGACTTCTTCGATATTGTTGCAGGAGTTCTCCTAGGAGATACATTAGCACTATATTTGTTTATAATTTGCCCAGACTACGTACTTCAAAAGTCGATAGATCTAATAAAAGAAAATGGCTTTACACTTAAAACGGCAAAAAGCAGACAATACCCCTCAGAATCTAATACAGACGCAGACGATGCAGATGATATAGTGCTTCTTACAAATACACCAACCCAAGCAAAATCCCTGATGCATGATCTGGAGCAGGCAGCAGGGGGCATTGGCCTCCGCACGGACGTGAAAAAACGGAGTAGATGAGTTTTATACGAGAAAGAGCCATTTCCACTCGAAATGGCGGTCCTCAGAAATTAGTTGACAAGTTCACGTACCTCGTTAGCAATGTCTCATCAACTGAAAGGGATGTTAATATGCGCCTAGCAAAGACTTGGACTGCCATTAATAGGCTATTGATCATATGGATGTCTGATCTGGTTTGGTTTGGTTTGTTGGGTTTTATGGCATATCAACCTTTGTAGGTTATTTAACGCCAAATCAATTTTTATGTAAATAATCTGTTCTATTTAAAACAATTCAGTTTAGCATAAGTACACAGTTTAATGATCAAAAACATTTCCATTTCTAACTATTCAAGCAGTTGTATGTAACAATTCGGTTAAGTGTAAATACAGTTAATGTCGAAAAACAGTTCTATTTCAAATAATTCAGTTAAGCATAAGCACGCAGTTTAAATGTAAGTACGGTTTAATTGTAAAAGTCATTTCTATTTCAAACTATTCAGTTTTACTCAAACAATTCATTTTAGCACGAGTATGCTGTTAATTCGATTTAACCCATAGATAGGACCCTTATCAGGTGCTACCACTCCGGTCCACAGTGAACCTGGGAGCAATGGCGATGAAGGGGTACTCTGCATTCCCCAAAGATCCAGCATTGCTAGAACCTCACCATCAGATTGTTTAGTGTCATATCCAGGACACTCGTTAGGGGGTCTTGCCCCTCTGCAGAGGTGCAGTCGGTGTATTCTACAGCCCCAGCTGACTGGGCAAATGTCTGATCTATCCGATAGAATAGAATGGGATTTCTTCGAAGCGGCGGTCATATCAGTCCTATTGTAGGGGTGTACTTCATGGACGCGGACAAAACGCATTGAAAAAAAAAAAGCTAGATCGGAACTGCAGAAAAATGCAACGAGCTATATTGAACAAATCTTGGACGCAACACCCCATGAAACAACTGCTGTACTGCTACTTACTTCCCATCTCACAAACAATCCAAATAAGATGAACTAGGGACACTGTTTGAAAAGCGAGGACGAACTCAGAAGTAACGTTCTTCTATGAACCCTTTCACATAGCCGATGAGCAAAAACTTATAAACATCAGCTCTGTGCAGACAGGATGTAGTTTTAAAAAGCTACTGGGAGGGATGGATGATAGGGTCAGACGGAGAGAAAGAGTCTGAGAAATCCGTGCTTGCAGCACGACTTGATGATATATATATATATATATATATATATATACAAGAATGCGGAAAAGTTCTTAAACTGACCAAGAAGGAGATAGCCTATTGCCATGGAATGTGTATGCTATTAAGGAAAACTTTATTTATTTTAAGTTTTTTCATTATGATTTTGGTGTCGTGGCCTAAGATTTGATGACATTAAAAGTTTAGTCAAGAAAAGTGACGTAAAGGCGAATCTAACTTTGGCCGAAATGACGAAACTTTGAATGCTTGAACTTTATCCATCGTCATCATCATCATCATCGTCAAGGCGTACCAACACTACGGATTCCCCCTCCCTCTCTCTCTCTCTCTCTCTCTCTCTCTCTCTCGCCATCTGTGCCGATCTGCCATTGGTTTTGGTCAGTCCTCTTGACGGCACTCACTGTCTACATAGAACTGATGTATGTAAGTTTTTGCTGATCACACAATATTGGTATGTCTCTATGTAGTAGTCTATAAAAGATCGTTACTTATGAGTTTGTCCTTACTATCCCAGCAGTGCTCAGTATGTCTTGTTCGTCTTGGATGGTTTGTGAGATGGAAGGCAAATGGCCGTATTGCTGCTGTTCTATGAAGTGCTCCTACTAGGATTTATTTAAAATAACATGGAGCATCTTTATGTAGTTCCTATGAAGATTTTTCTCCAGGCGTTTCTTTAAAGTCCAAGAGAGGCGACTATACAGTAGTACTAACATAGCTACAGCATGGAAGAATTCCAGTTTTATCTTATGAGAGATCAGATTTCTGTATGGTCATTAACTGTCTGCTTCAGACTATTCTGCAGGGATTTGGCTTGCGTTGGTGTATTTGTAAGAAGCGCTATATCATCTGCATGGTATGCGTCTATAATGGTTTCTGCGGGGTATCGTCTACTTTTTACCGTTTTTAGTGTAAAGCCATGTCTTATGAGTATGCTGATATCACGTTCAGTAGATGAGCTATTGCTGCCGAGGTATTTGAACTGGTCCTCTAATTTCAGAAGCTTGCTATTTAATGAAGAGATGGCGCCTATTGTAACGCTCTCTAGCCCAAGTGTTTAATCAAAAATAGAAAAGAAAAAAACCTACGTGTGTCATTATTTCCCAAAATATCTTTTCTCTATTTTACCGTCAAAATCTAGGAGGTCTGAATATTAGCTACTCCTTTCCTATCCAGTCGCAGTACAGTAGTCAAAGATCTTAGATTCCCGAGTAACTAAACCAAAAATGTCAGTCTCGAATTTCACGACGATAGCCAAGTTCTGTCCTCGAGGGAATTCAGGTCTGACACGCAAGTAATCAATTAAAAAAGAACGCAAAAACATTTATCTACTCTGTATACGTACAAAGATTAATGCTCACACAAAAACATATTTGTGAATAATTGCTTATTTGTCAAAATAATACATAAAAGGATAATCTGTTTAGCTCAACCTCCTGTTATTTGTTTTAATGTCTTCTTGTTTTATGCATTATTCCTTATAGCATCAACCTTTTATGAAAGTACTCAGATAACTCCTCAGCTACAATATCAAGTTATTTTTTGTTAAAAAAACTCGTTACGCTTTATTGGCTAAAGTCATGCTACCCTCGTAAAAGTAAAGAATATATCTAAAGCTAAGGTTCATATTACAGTAGAATCTTAACAGTAAACAGTAACTTGCATACAATGTGAGAATCTTGGAGGAGCATTTAGCGTAACGATTATCGTGGTAATCAATGGACTCGATAACCCGAGTTCAAGTCCCAGACAAAGTTGTTTGCTTTTTACTTCGCGCTAATCTCCGGAGAAAAGCACGAATCCTTCTTTTCTCCCCTTAGCCATGGGTAAAGAGTATGACAGATGGGGTTTGGGGGCCTTTGTGAGGCAACCAGTCAAGGAGAAAGAAAACTCTTAATTCAAACCTCAAACCTGCCGTAGAGAAAAAGTAAAGTTGGTGACCGTAATCGAGGGCGACCCGAAGGCTTTCTTTTCATTAGTTGCCACACCTTTTGCAGGATAATCCACTCTACTTTTAACCCTTACCTTAAAATGCTGAATGTTAAACAAAGAGGTATCGAGTACCATTTATTGAGTTTTTGTTATGACTTAATCTGGGAATGAACGCTGGTCACCCGAGCCATTGGCGAAAACTCTGCCCTCCAGGACAATTGTATCGCATCCTGTTCGTAGCAGACGATTTGGGTATGTATATATTCCCATTTGCTTGTGCAACGTCAGGCTGTGAATTTATTTATTCATCTATATGAAACCATAGCATACATTTAATAAATTTAGCTTGGCAAAAAGCTCAGCAATACGGAGTAGCTAGTGAGAATCGAACTCACGAATAACGGTCTGGTAAGCCGGCACGTTAACCACTACCCCACGCAAGGCGCCCAGATAAAGAAGTATACACGATTATAACCACTACGAATTGATTTTGTTATGACAATGAAAATTATACAAATATTTTCTTCCTGTCTTTTCTTGTGCCTCGCTCTTTTCATCATTCTCGATCAACTGTTGTTTCTCTCTCTCTTTCTCTCTCTCTCTCTCTCTCTCTCGCTCTCTACACACACACACACACACAATCTCTCTCTGTCGACTCTTCACATACACATACATACACACACACACACACACACTCTCTCTCTCTCTCTCTCTCTCTCTCTCTCTCTTCTGCTGCCTATTTACGGCATTGCTGCTTCTGCAAATGAGGCGGAGCTGACTGGCAATTCAAAACCGTTGCATCACCTCGGCATTTTTTCTTTTTCTTTTTAGCTTTAAATAGAGCAACTCTCTTGGCTTTCTTGTTGATGCGACAGTGATCACGTGACCATGCACAACTTTTTACGCGGTAACCGGTTAACAGTTCGTCTACATCGATGACGGCCATCGAAAGGCTGAAGAATTACAATGATGTCAGCCGTGAAGATTCTTTCATAATCTGAGATAAAAAAACAAAAAAAATATTATTCCTGCCCGATTCGTAAGACAGAAAAAGTTCCTCTGGGCCTGAATTTATTTTTTCTCTGTTGATGGGTGGGGGTAGAAGACGCTGCAGAGGAGTAAAATCCCACCCCACCGATCCCTCAAAAATGGAGTGTCCAGGGAATGAAATTAAAATGCATTAATTGTTTTGGGCATCTAGAGAGTGCAGAGTCACCCCTTCATTGCCATCACTCCCAGGTCAACTCGAACTCGGAGTTGTAGTGCTTGTTAGGGTCCCATCAATCGGTGGAGTCTCCATGGTTTAGTGGCTAACGTGCTGAACTACGATATCGTAGTGAGTTCACTTACGGACAAATACCCCTGGGAAAGGCATGAACTCCATTATCTCCCTCACCTATGGAATAGATAGTACCACGCACGCCTGTTCTTCTACAAAGATGGCTTTGGCATTAAATGAAGTTTGATATGTCTTTAGCCAAAGAAACCGAACCAAACGAAACCTAGCTCTTCGTCAAATGGGTTTGTTTGAGAATAATTGGTATTTGATTGGACTGTTTGCAAAAAGAAACACCAAATAAAACAACTACACAAAAAAAAACGTAAATATAAATATACAATGAACGCAATTCCCTAACCTTTACGCACAAACTAACCCTAAACGGGTTCACATGCCGTTAAAATCAATCAATAAATTAATCATTTGTATGTATTTGTTTTATATCTTAATTCATTTTCATTTTTTTATTTAATTTTTGGTTCATTTATTTATTCGTTTTCATCTCGGTAATTAAAATGGGATGTATTTGTAATTATTAGACGTGTGAAAAAATTCCCAGCGTCCTTTTAGAAAAAATAGACCAAGGACGCAGTTGAAAAAATGGTTTCGCAGAAAAAAGTTTTCTTACCTCTAATATTCAGCCTAGGATTTACAATCCTTTTCTTAATCTAGTTCACAACCCACAGGTTGATTAGATTGCCTTATCGGTGGGGTTTAGATATGATACCTGTATCTTTCAAAGTCGAAAAAGACTCCCTAAAAAATTGGAGGGTCCTGTGTGTGTCACTAAATTGCAACTGGTGACTAGGCTACTGATCTGAGGAGTGTCAAATATCTCTTAATTGCTATTACTCCTAGCTCCCTTCTAACCTAGAGTGGTAGTACGTGTCAGGGCCCCATCTATGGGTCAAATAGATCTGTTTAAAACTTTATTCAAATCAGAATACTTGATGCTATATAACTGCAAATTACGAAGCTTTTTGCTTAGATGTGTCATAAAGTCGTATCAAGGAGGCACCCAGTGAGACTCGAACTCTCTCGTGAAGGTTTGCTGGTGTAGCTTGTTAACCATTGTACCATCTGGGGCGCCCAAGATGCTATATAACTGAAAATTATTAAGAATAGTTACTTGGAACTATAATTCTTTTTTTAGGATCACTATTAGTAGTAGTTACTTGAAATCATATTTAACTTTGTTGACTTATGCTAAATTAGATTGTTAGAAATAGAACTGTTTGATCACTTAACTCTGTATAAGCAAATTACTGATGTTTAATTGTTAGCGATGCATAAGAATACTTGGAACCGTTTTACTTTAACTTATGCTAAATTGAATTATTAGAAATAGAAGTGTATATCTACAAAATGTGTCTTTAAATCATATATATCTAATATATATGTATAAACTGGATTTGGCATTAAATAACCAACAATGGTTGATATGCCATAAAACAAAACCGAACCGTTTAACTGTGTGCGAACAAATCAGTTTTATTAAATAGAAATAATTATTTAAAACCATATAATTATTTGTGTTAAATAAGAATACTTGAAACCATAAAGATATGTGTAAATTATTCGCAATAGATAGAAATACATGGTATCATATAGCCATGTAGAAAAACCCTTAAGGAGCAAATTCAAAAAAATAGAAATAGCAAGGTAGAATAAATGCAATTCCCTAACCACTCGGCAAAAACAACCCTTGACGGGTTGATATGCCGATTTAATCAATCAATCAGTCAGCCAGAAGGAAATACCTTTGTTGAGATTGCTTAAAAGACCTTCCTCGTCTACAGTTAGTTTTAAGTGGATAAAACACGTCACAGAATATAGAGAGGAGAGACCTTGTAGCGTCGTGACTAACGTGATGGCCTACGATATCGTAGTAAGCAAGTTCGAACTCTTTTCACGTTATTACATTCACTTTAGAACTAATACTCTTGGTAAAGGCATGAACTGCCTTACCCCTACATTGATGGGTTAAAAAATCCCACTACTATTCTTCTACAAGGTTGGTTTTGGTATTAAATAACCTACGTAGGTTGATATGCCATTGTTATCAACACTAAAATTACTTGATATTGTCGTCTACCTGTTATGTTTTGGTTTGGTCTAGTTTTGTTTTATGGCATATCAACCATTGTAGGTTATTTAATGTTAAATTATTTTTATACATTTGTTCTATTTCGATTTCAAACAATTCAGTTTAGCATAAGTACACAGTTTAAATGCCAAAACAGTTCTACTTTAAATGATTCAGTTTAGCATAAGTATACAGTTTAACTATCAAAACAGTTCTATTTCAAAAAATTCACTTTAAGATAAGTACAGTTTTTTGTTTACACACAGTTAAATGTAAAAACAGTTCTATTTCAAACAATTCAGTTTAGCATAAGTAAACAGTTTACTTCATTTTTGACCATAGATAGAACCCTATCAGCTGTTACCACTCAGGACCAGAGTGGACCCGGGAGCGATGGCAATAAAGGAGTACTCCGAATTCTCCAAAGATCCAATATTACTGGAACCTCACAATTAGATTGTTTAGTGTCATATCCAGGACACTCGTTGGGAGAAGTCTTACCCTTGTGTTGAGTTGCAGTCGGAGTATTATGTCTTAGAATCAGAAGCTAAAAACAGGGCTACCTTGTCTCATGTCATGTGATCAGGAGCCCAAGTGATTGTAGCTTTTGCCTATTTATGATTAAACACTATCGATTACTTATATTTGAGCCTGAATCAGATCAGGTGTTTCGAATTCTGGTGTAAAATATAGTAGCTTATATTCGAGGTGTACTGAAAAGTTCTCGAACCAACAAAGAAAAGAATAAACATTTTTTTATTAAATTTTTTGAAAGTGTTAAAGATAATTTTTGTGAGCAA
>OY757906.1:118675062-118815062 GCA_963585895.1 Sepioteuthis lessoniana
CTGTCCGCTTGCCCTTTCCAACTGACCGGCCGCGGTCCATCCTGACGCAAGAGGGCGAACGCAAACGCAAAGCAAGTCGATGGACAGTTCGCTCTTTCTATTTTTATTTGTGCTCAGCTGGACCGCCATTTTCAGCATCTTCTTCTAGCCGCCATGTTGGTCACGAAATATACCCATTCATCATGGCTGAAGCAATTGGAGAAAGAAAAATAAAGCAACAAAAAATAAGATGGGACGTTGAAGAAAGTTTTAAACGAGACTTGAGAAATCTTTTCTTTTTTTTTTTTTTTTTTTTTTTTACAAAAACGGATCTAATCGATTTTATTTCTGCAAACTCCCATTCAACACAAGCTGTATGAAGAGATTAAGTAGGTTGCTTAAAATTTGTGCTTATGGATGGAGTTTTCAAACTTGCATTTCTTTTCCTTTTTTTTTTCTTTTTTATAAATAAATTTTCTATTGAGTTTTAGTTTTTATTTCGCTAGTAAATCCGTTTCGATTTACAATGTCTTACGTCAAATGAATCAATAAATTTAGTTCTACAATTTTCTACCGACCATGAAAAAAACATTTCTTCAAATAAGAAAAAAAATTAGTTTTCCCTTTATTAAAACTCACTTTATTAGTTTTCTCATAAACAATCGGTTTCTTTAATCTAATAATATGAAATCTCGTGTCAGTTCTCGGCTATGTACGATACCTTTTTTTTATCGCATTTATTGCTTTAATTATCTTCAAGACAATTCCTTAGTACCTCACCAATAAAAATAGCTCATAGGTGTAAACCCCCCAACCACCAAAAAGGAGGTCATGGGAATGACACAAGACTACATCTGGTGGTGAGGCTCTTGTTCTGAAGATCTGCTATGTTTGGAGTAACCCTTCATTGTCATTACTCCCATGTCTACTCTGATCCAGAGTGGTAATACCTGTTAGGGTCCTATATATGAATCAAATAGATTTGTTGGAAAATTATCGTTAAATAAAATTATTAATGTTAAATAAGAATACCTGGTTGGTTGTTTTGTTTTACAGCGTATAAACCCTTTTTGGGTCATTTATCACCGTATTAAATCTTAAGCAATTCAGTTTAGTATAAGTATAGTTTTTGTTTATAAACAGTTAAATATCAAAATAGTTCTATTTCACACAATTTAGTTAAGCATAAGTACACAGTTTTACTATTAAAAACAGTCCTATTTCAAACAATTCAGTCAAGCAAAAGTTCATATTTTGTCCCATTGATAGGATCCTATCAGGTGGTACCTCTTTGGGCCAGAGTGAACCTGGGAGCGATGGCAATGAATTGGTGCTCAGCATTCCCAAAAGCTCCTGCATTACTAAAACCTCACCATCAGATTGTTTAGTGTCATAAACAGGACACTCGTAGGCAGAGATGCAGTCAGTGTATTCTATAGTCCTACCTGACTGGACAAAAGAATACTGGGAGCTATTTAACTGTATACAGATTATTTATTTAAGGAAATTGTTAGGGTTTTTCGTTTGATAGCATATCAACCTTCGAGTGTTATTTAATGCCAAAGCCATCTTTGTCATCATCATCATCATCATCATCCTGTCGCGCCATCAGCACGGATCTCCTTGACCCTCTCCCGCTACCTGTCTCTATCGTCCATCGCTTCCGGTAGGTCTCCAAGGCCACATCCTGTATCGGCATAGAGTTGTTATATGTAGGTTCTAGCTGGTCGTCCTGCCTTTGCTTGTCCATATGAAAGGGGTCCACAGGAGTACGTCACTTATGAGTTCGTCCGTACTTCTCCAGCAGTGTCCCGTATGTCTGGTTCGTCTAACTTGGATAGTTTTCGCGATGGGTTGTAAGTGACCGTACAACCGCTGCGTTGTGGGGTGCTGCCTCTGGGACTTGTTCAATATTGCTCGCAGCATTCTTGTGTAGTTGCTGTCAAGCTTTTTCTCCATGCGTTTAGTTAGTGTCTATGTAGTGCATCCACACAGCAGTATCGACACGACCGTTGCTTAAAAAAACTGTGTTGGGAGGTTCATACCTTTTCCAAGGGTATTAGTCTGAAAGTGAACGTAATAGCGCGACTGGAGTTCGAACTCGATTTCTACAATTTCGTAGTATAGCAGGATTGCTACTAGGACCCCCCCCTGTTGGGAATAGTCACTTGAAACTAAAGTTGTTTATTAAGGATTATAGTTAGTTACTTCTGGTTTCGACACTAAATTTCATCTGATGGTGAGGTTCCAGTTCCAGAGATCAGGGGAGGATGGAGCATTCCTTTCATTACCATTACTCTCCGGTCCACTTTAACTCGGAGTGATAATATTCATTAGGGTCCCATTGGTCCATTGGTCAAACAGATCAGTTTATAAATTATTTGCATTCGACAGGATCACGTGCAAATAAATAAATATGCAAGAAACAACAACACAAAAAATGTGAATATGAACGTACAATGAATACGGTTCCCTAACCTCTAAGTATAAAAAAACTACACTGGTTAACATGCCATTAAAATCAATCAATCAATAAATTATATTTCTATGAATATTGGTGAAATACGCACTTTCTGGATGGATTACGAGTAGAAATCAAGAAATACCCACCCCAGTCGACTGGGGTTGAAGAATACGCCGATTGCATCTCTGCAGAGAGGTAAGATCCCTCCCCCAACGAGTTTCTTGATTTTAACACCAGACCATCAGATGGCGAGACTCCAGCCCTGGAACTTTAGAGAATGTGGAGTACAGCTTCATTGCTATTGCTTCCAGGTTCACTCGGGCCCAGAGTGGTAGCACTTGATAGGGTCCTATCTATGGGTCAAATAGAACTGTTTGACATCTAAACTGTGTGCAAACAAATGACTTTCGTAAAATTGAATTGTAAGAAATAGAATTCTTTGATCTGTTAACTGTGTATGACTGACGTTTAATTGAATTGTTTGTGATACATAGTAATACTTGGAAAAATTTAACTGTGTGCTAACAAATGAGGATTGTTGAATAGAATTATTTGTGATGATTAGCAAAACTTGAAACTCTTTACTGAGTGCCTAAATTAACTTGTTCATGTTACATGGTAATGCATGAAATTATTTAACTGTATGCGAATAACGCTATATATGCTAGATAGAAATATTTGAAACCATTTTAAATGAGTTCAAACAATTGATAAATAAATAAATGATAAATAAATAGAACTATCTGTGTTAGAATATTTGGAACCATTAAACTGTGTGTAAACAATAGTAATAATTGTATGCAAACCAATTATCTCTGACTCATTTAGAAATAAGGTTACCAACAAACTATCGACTTACAAATCATATGTATAACCATTTAACAGTATGCAAACAAAGGAGCTCCGGGTCGTTTAGAAATATTATCTACAAAAATCATATATGCGTATAAACAGGACTTGGCATAAAATAACCTTCAATGGTTGATATGCCATAAAACCAAACTAAGAAAAATCTGCGTCAACCAGCGGCAACAAAACAACAATCTTGATCTCACTATTACGACAACGAAGAACTGAAATGTTACTAGGAACTGTGTAACCCCTATGGATATCGATGTGCCGTAAAAACAGTTCAGATATTGATAGATCACACAGAATCATAATCTGAATTAAAAGATCAGATTTTATTGCTAATTATTCTGAATAAAAAAAAGTCTAACTGGTAAAATTTAATAATTCTAATTAAAAGTTTATCGATTGGTCCTAAACATTAGTAGTCAGGATTGAAGTGTTATATCAAAATTTCAAACAAAAATGAAGATAGGCAATTAGTCATTTGAACGTCTTAGTCTCTTATCTTAATATTTTATAAATGATATTTGTAATAAAACGGATTAAATCACTGTATAATCTCCTTTTTGATATAGATGAGAAATAATACACGCACACACACATACATGCAGATAGATAGATAGATAGATAGATCGCAGGTTGGTTGGATTTTATGGCATATCAACCTTTGTGGGTTATTTAATGCCAAATCCATTTTTTATGCAAATTGTCAGTTCTATTTCAAACAATTAAGTTTAGCATGAGTACACAGTTTAATTGTCAAAAACATTTCTATTTCAAACTATTCAGTTTATTCAAACTGTTCTAATTTGGCTAATTCAGTTTAGTATAAGAACAGGTTTTGTTTACACACAGTTAAATGTCAAAACAGTTCTAAATTAAACAATTCAGTTTAGTGTAAGTAGAGTTTCAATGTCAAAAACAGTTCCATTTCAAGCAATTCAGTGTAGCATAAGTACACAGCATAAATGTAAGTAAAGTTGTCTCCCTTTAGTCGAGGGCGACCAGAAGGCTCCCTTTTCAATAGCTACTACGCCGAGGTATAAGGGAGGGCGCTACTCCTTTCCCAGGATTGCTCCACTTTACCCTTGATAGGTACCTTATATTGCTGAGTGTTAAGCAAGTAGGTATCGAGTACCATTTTTAAAGTCTTTGGTATGACGCGACCTGGGATTGAACCCAGATCTCCCGGACCATTGGCGAACACTCTACCCACAAGACCAATGAGCCGGTCTCTGCATTCCGTGGGCGATGTTTCGATCTCCAGTGGTGGAGATCATGGTGTCCACTACTGAAGAGACCTAATAAGGTCGAAACAGCTGTCCAGTATAAATGTAAGTACACATTTTAATTGTCAAAAACATTTCTATTTCAAGCTATTCAGTTTAGTCAAACAGTTCTAATTCAAACAATTCAGTTTATTATAAGTATGCAGTTTAGTTCTATTTAACCCATAGATAGGGTCCTATCGGGTGCTACCACGCCGGGACTTGAGAGCGATGGCAATGAATGGGGTACTCTGCATTCCCTAAAGCCCCAGTATCACTGGAGCCTCACCATCAGATTTTATAGTGTCATATCTTGGACACTCGTTGGGCGGGGGTCTTAACCCTCTACAGAGAAGCAGTCGGTGTATTCTACAGCCCCAACCGACTGGGTAAAATAGATCGCCCATAGGTGTCTTTATTTTATATTGCGTTTAATGAACGACCCCTACCATTTAGTGGTGTTAGCCTACAAAAATATTTCTTTGTTATATAATATGACATAAGAAGATAACATTCAAAAACTTTTACTATAACACAATTAAAATCAATGTAAAACGTAAATAAACAATGTAGTCTAGATCTTGATGTAGGATACCATGTTTACTTCCAAACATACTAAAACGCCACCACTGATACACAATAGCATTGATACTATTTACCAACCCCTCCGCTTGGGTAGGATATGACACAAGGTCAATTTTTAAGCGGAGTTTAACAGGTTTGAATTCAGAGTTTTCCTTCTCCTAGACTAATTGCCTAACCAAGGCTGAAGAACCTAGTCTGCCCTACTATTTACCCATAGCTGGAGGGAGAATAATTGGATTCATACCTTTCCCAAGGGGTATTAGTGCTATGTGAAATGTAGTCAGTCTCGTCCAGGATTTGAACTCGTGTCGCCGTGTTCATTTCCTACGACGATAACGATACGGGCACCTCCATAAAAACCCCTTAAAAAACACAATAGCATTGATAATATAATAAGTACGTTATTTGTCTAAGTTTCCGAGATGAAACTTAATAATTCTTATCATTTAAAGTAATCAGACTATTGTCTTCATCTTCAATGTTATATTCTCCTTCGGGTGTTTCGTGTCGAACTCGGGAGCCAACACAGAGATTCGAAGCGAATACTTTATTTAATCAACGGAGATAGATTATTCTAATTCTGTAAACTATGACCTTGTACAAGTGTTAAGTTATAGTTAGTATTCTTTATTATTTACTTGTTGTTGGGATTGAACCTCTAACCCCCAGATGATATCACTTACAGCCACTTTTCAACCAAACGCCTATATCCATTGCGCCATGTGTCCTGCTGAAGGACCCATCGGTAGAAACGTTGTGAATAAAACAATGAAGACGAAGACAATTGTCCGAATATTCTAAGTGATGAAAAAAAAATTATAAATACGCTTTGGCAGATTTGAACTCAGGTCAACGATTCTATTTCCAACAATGATAACCATTGCTTTCAGAGCGCTTCCTTGCAGTAATCGTAATTTATTACATGCATTGGTAAATCTAATTTTATGCCTTAGAATTTGGTTTAAAGAAACCGACTTTTACACGAGTACAAACGGTATTTGAGAGAGGCTCACTTTACTTAATAGTTACTGTCGTAGGATATGAACACGGCAGCCAGAGTTCAAATCCTGGACGAGGCTGATTCCATTTTACATCGCAGTAATGTCATTAGGAAAAGTATGAATCCATCTGTTCAACACCCCACCACCACCCGACCATGAGTAAATAGTTTGGTTTTGTTTGGTTTGGTTTTATGGCATATCGACCATTGTGGGTCATTTAATGCCAAATTCTCTTTATTCATATATATCAAATACATAAAATTTAGTTTGGTTTGGTTTTATGGCATATCAACCATTATAGGTCATTTAATGCCAAATATCTTTATACATATATTAAATATATGATTTCTAAACACATTTTAAAGATGGCATTCTTAAATAATCCAGGGCTCGTTTTTGAGGGGGTTGTACACTCAGTTAAATGGTATCACTTAATTTCAAACAATTCAGTTTAGCATAAGTACAGTCGTCTGTTTACTCTCAGTTAGTCATTGGTTTAAATACAGTTAAATGACCAAACAGTTCTATTTCAAACAATTCAGTTCAGCATAAGTACAATCTTTTGTTTACCCACAGTCATTGGTTTAAATACAGTTTTTTGTTTACACGTTGTTAAACGATCAAACAGTTCTATTTCAAACAATTCAGTTTAGCATTTCAACAAAGTTAAATGGTTACTAGTATTTTTATGTATCACTAACAATTCAATTAAACATCATTCATTTGTTTACCCATAGTTAAATGTAAAAACTGGTAATTTTAAACAATACAGTTTAGCGTAATTACACAGTTGAGTTCTATTTGACCCATGGATAGGATTCTAACAGGTGCTACCACACCGGGCCAGAGTGAACCTGGGAGCGATGGCAATGAAGGGGTACTCCGCATTTCCCAAAGCTCTAGCATTACTGGAGTCTTACCATCAGATTGTTTAGTGTCATACCAGGATACTCGTTGGTGGGGTCTTACCCCCATGCAGAGATGCAGTCAGTGTATTCTGCAGCCCCTGGACCAATGGGTAAATATTAGCGAAAACTGAGTTCTTTAGTTCTGGGTTTGGCAACCAGTCTAGGAGACAATGAATTCAAACTAGCTGTAGTAAGTAAAGTTGGCGACCGTCGACGAGGGCGACCAGAATGCTCCCTTTTCAATAGCTACTACACCGAGGTGTAAGGGAGGGCGCTACTCCTTTCCCTGGGTTGCTCCACTTTACCCTTGATACATACCTTATATTGCTGAGTGTTAAGCAAGGAGTTATCAAGTACCATTTTGAGTCTTTGGTATGACACGACCTGGGATTGAACCCAGGTTTCCCAGACCATTGGTTAACACTACCCACTAGGACAATGAGCCGTTAAAAATTGGCTTTGTGTCTCATCCTGCCTGTAGTGGATGGGTCGGGTAAATACAAGTTTTGAAAAGATTAAAATGTTTCTGAAGGACTGTTTTTTTTTCTGTGAGACATCGATATAGAGAGGGATTTCCTATGATGTCGCGGCTAGCGCGTTGGACTGTGCTTTAGTGGTAGGCGAGTTCGAACCTCAGTCGCACTATTACGTCAACTTTTGGACTAATAAGTAAAGTAAAGTTGGCGACCATAGTCGAGGGTGACCCGAAGGCTCCCTTTTCGATAGCTACTGCACCAAAGTGTAGGGGAGGGCGCGGCTCTTTTTCCTGGATTGCTCCACTTTACCCTTGATCTGTACCTTATAATGCTGAGTGTTAACCAAGGAGACATCAAGTACCATTTTTTTGAGTCTTTGGTATGACTCGACCTGGGATTGAACCCAGTGAGCATCCAAACCCTGCTCCAGTTATGTGTTAAATAGTATAAGTGACATTCTCCCACAAAGTTAGCTTTAGCATCAAATAACCCACGAAAGTTGATATGTCATTAAACAGAGAAACCAATGAAACCAAACCATCAACGTAGAATTTTATATTTCCTATAACAATCATTATTATAAAAGCCACAACATTAAGTTATACTATCAAATGAATTATAGAAAGAACATACGGAAATATCTAAATTTATTTGCAAGAAATGGTGCGAGGTCAATATGAAAGTCGAATATAAAAGGCCAATGATGAAAGGTTCATTTCGAATGATCATAGGGGAAAATTTAGCGAGTATTTGGTAATATTGGGAGGGAAGGGACATAACTGTGCTGTGTTAGGTCGAACTAACATACTGGATACGAGCCAATTGGCTAACGCAACCCTTTAATCTAAGGACGATTATTAGCCTCCCTAATGACTGTTAACCTAATTGATTTTGAATTATTTGCTTGGCTGAAATAATCTTACGAGATGGATTGTCCAAAACAAACAAAACACAAGTAAATAATTATGATTTTTATTGCTTTATTCGAATGGTTTTGCTGCACCTAAAATTATATTTCACATTTTTTCTCCTTCTCTCTCTCTCTCTCTCTCTCTCTCTCTCTCTCTCTCTGTATATATATATATATATATATATATATATATATATATATATATATTGATAGAAAAAATGCAAATAAGTTTTTGGTGAAAAAAATGCTCGATGCTATTATGTCAAAGCATGTTTAAAACCTATAAATAGTAGAATTAATTCTACCGTCTGTGTGTGTATATATATATGTGTGTGTGTGTGTGTGTGTGTGTGTGTGTGTGTGTGTGTGTGTGTGTGTGTGTGTGTGTGTGTGCGCGCGCGCACCCGTGAGTGTGTCTTTCTATCTATCTAGCTAGATTGATAGATAGATAACTTGCAAGCTTTCTTTCTTTCTTTCTTTCTTTTTAAATCTCTTTCTTTCTTTCCTTTTTTCTTTCTTTCTATTTACCTCAGTCTATTTTTCCTATCTATCAATCTATCTACCTATTTATCAATCTATCTATGAAAGTCTCTCTTTTTTTCTATCTATCTATCTATCTATCTATCTATCTATCTCAGTCTGTTTTTCTATCTATCTATCTATCTATCTATCTATCTATCTATCAGTAGATTGATTTCATTCTATCTGTAGATGTAACGTGTAAAAAAAGTGAACGCTGTTCAACAAATTTAATTGATTTTTTTACCGAAAATAAGAGTTACAAATTCCTTTTTCTTGATACCCCAAAAAATTGTTAATGAGTTAACGTGTCTCAATATTTAGATCAACAAAAATAATTGATGCGTTTAAGTTAGCAGTTTTGCTTTGCTTCAACTCGACAATATCCTTGTGTGCATGTTAAATGTCTTCACTTGTGTATGCTACTATGTACTGTGAAAGTAAAGTATAAATGTTAATGTGTATTTGTATACAAAACCATATAATCAGCTGGCACTCATGTTTTATATTGGTAGAAATATTTCTAACGTCGATGTAAACAAAAGAAAAAGGGATGATTCTTTATTGGTCAAATTAGTTGAATAATGTTGAATCTAAATAAATTCCTATGAACTGAATTTTTAAATACCGAAAAACAACAAAATTTTCTCAAGAAAATATGAGCGAATGATGAAAACGTATCTTCGCAATTTTTACTGAAAACTAAAAACGAGTTTATTTTCTCGCTCATTGATAAAAATTAGTTCATCTTGAAATTTGAACGAAAAGTAGATTAATTATTCAAGGATTTTAATTGGTTATAGAATTAATTTTCCATATTTTATTTCATAAATCTATGAGGGGAAAAAAGATGCTTAAACCATTTAGGGTTTCCTGATCCTTCAAATTTTGTGAAGCAAAACATATTTTATCGTCTACAAAAACTAAAGAGGAATCAGCGTTCTATTCGAAGGTACTGAAAATATTTAAAAAATAGAAAAATGTAGATTCAAATTTTCTGGCTCTGGGGGCCTTTTTTTTTAAGTGGGGGGGGAAAAAATTGATATTTTGTTTTACTCTGAAAACTCGATCGATTTTCCATATCTCCAAGACAAACCTCAATACAAAAGTTATGGCACTTATTTTTTTACTATTTATATATAGCATTGAAACAATATTAACTATCATTAAGTCTGTTTTAACCTCGTTCATTCTATTCGTACTAATCTGTCAATCACGTTCTGTTTCTATCTATCTATCTATCTATCTATCTATTTGTTTTTAGACGTGCTTCATGTTTGAGAAATTTGCATAATTGCTACTAGCCATGTTAATCAGTATTCACTCCACGACAATATATAGCTTGAACTCCTTGTGCTGATTTTTAAGGCAGGTTCATTATCTTCATGTGGAAAGTGAGTACAATACATTCTTCCTAATCTAACCTTACCTAACTTTTTCTTTTGTTGCACTAAACTAACCTTAACCTAATCTAAATATATATCTATCGAATTAATTTATAGATATCTATATATCAATCTGCCTCTTGGCCTTGAGTCAGATGTATTTCAGCTTGTTAAATATGTTCGTATCTATCTATCTATCTATCTATCTATCTATCTATCTATCTAACTATCTATCTATCTATCTATCTATCTACTGATTGATTGATCTTTGATATTTGCATATTTTCCACTGGCCATGATTATCAGTACCTATTCCAAGATAGTCGCTCGAATTCCTTCTGCTGATTTTCAAGGCAGGTTGATTGTCTCTGTGTGGAAAGTAAGCACAACATAACATAATCTTTCCCACCTTTATATGGCTTTTGTGTCAAATCTAAGATTTATGAACAAATATCCTTCTAATTATTTTATTCATATCTATATATCAACATCTCCTCATGGTCTTGTGTCGGACTTGGTTCATCTGGTTAAAAACCTACATTTATATTCATGCATATATATGTGTGTGTGAACTGCTGACTTGCACAATAGATTAACTAAAAATCGTCTAATTGGATATCCATCAGCTTCAATGACACGAGAGAAAGATCAAATGATAGATAAGTCAATCAAGTTGATGCCTACCAAGAAATTAAGCAAACTGAATAAGTAGATATCAGCTTGACATAATCAAGGAGAAGCTTTAACGTTCAAAGCAAATATTGGAAATTAACTAATCATAAGACAAATCATTTAGACCACGAGCTTGCTTTCTTCAGGGTCATCTCACATTAGACCGACCTTGTGTCACATACTTTCAGCGAGTGGGGTTGATTAAATTATAATGCTCTGTACTGTTGACAACAAGCTAACATGTGTTGATAAAAAAGAATCAAAATTATAACTTAAATGTTTAAAAAAATATTCACGGCATCCGTTAGACCGGTTATGTTTTATCGTAAATTAACCCTCATTGGCTGTTTAATGGCAAATATTATTTATACATCAATCCAAGGAAAGGAGTAGCGCCCTCCCCTAAACCTTGGTGTAGTAGCTATCGAATGTCTCGTAAGGAACGAGAAGTTGTCTCACCCGAGCGAGCTAAGCTCTGAAAATATGTTTAAGTTGGACGAGTCTATCTTTGGGGTATGGTAAGATATGGCCCCATAACACATAATATTTACCAATCCATCCGCACGGGCAGGATGTGTCACAAGGTCAATATTTGTTGACTAGTGCATTGTCCTGGTGGAAATGCCACTGACTCGATTAGAAGAGTGCTGGCCTCTTCCCAAGGAATCTCTTCCATATATCCCTCACAGACTCCCTATCTTCCTTGAATCTCTTATTCCACTCAAAAACTGATGCTCAATTCATGCAAGATGCTCCAAAAGCAGTCTGAAGCATTCCATACGTTTCTGTGGCATTTTTTCCAAGTCTAAAACAGAATTTTATTGTATATAGTTTTTTCTAAAGTGTCCTCACGTCCAGATTTCATTTTTGAAATTCCCTTACCGTGAAAATTAGGCTTTAGTAGGGTGTATTCCAATTGCTGCTGTAGCTGTTCATTTAAACCTGAAATCATAAAAATTGGTCAGTCATGTCATAAGATGTATAGCAATAACATACTGAATTTTCAAGAGTCTATGACAATTTTCATTGCCTGTACAAAAAAGTCTGGAAACTTATTGAATGCTCCACGAATATATATATATATATATATATATATATATATATATATATATATAGTATCAGCAATAAATAAATTTGCACTCTAAGAATTTTTTATGAAACTGTAATACCCCTGAAAAATATAATTGAATGAATAAGCGTCTACTTATATCAGATCACTTCTTTTTCTGCTACAATATCCATATTCGCTATTAGCGTTTCAATGCTATATAGTTTGGTAATAAATAATACCTAATTATATCCGTGTTGGATGTATAATGTTCCACTTAAAATTGGTTCTCTGTTAAGTCAGAACTAATTTACTTCGAGATGTTTGGAACAAAACCTTGTCGTAACCCGGGGTCTGACTTTATCAATTAAATTTCCATAAGTATGGCACAAGGCCACAGTGGCAGAGAGCACCAACGCCGTGTGAATAAAAAAAACAATGGGGTTCAATTGCTTGAATAATTCTTTGAATGTAAACGAACCTTCTCAAAACTATTGGCAGAATCGATTTGGGTTGACAAGAGAAAAATTCAATTCAGAATAACCCCAACCTCAGACCCAATATATTCGTTGAAAGATTATAATGAATTTTCCTGGCCTTGGTAAGAGATTAGGAACAATTTATGCAGCCTAGAAAAACCGTTGAGACGATTTGTATTCAACGACCCCATAATTATCATAGATTAAACAAAGAAAAGAACATAAAAACTTTCTTTTTTATTCAGATTCTTTCTGCATGCGTATAATACATACATAGAGACCAATCCGAATTCGAAAAACGCAGCATTTTTTTTTTATTGCAGCAGGAGTAAATTTCAGACACCAATTCAGCGTCAACCCACTCATTTCTTTTAAGATCCAAGGTTCAAGCTCAGCTAATGCATGGTTCAGGGTCAGTCTTTAATGTTGGCACGCTTACTTGAAACAATATAATTGTGTGCAAGTTATTTGTATTAGATAAGAATACTTGAAACCATACAACTATGTGAAGATTATATGTATTAGAGAAGTATTGTTGATATCATATAACTGTAAGTTATAGGTATGAAGAATAACTAAGTAAAGTTGGCGACTATAGTCGAGGGTGACTCGAAGGCTCTCTTTTCAATAGCTGCTACACCGAGATGTACGGGAAGGACGCTACTCTATTCCTTGGATTGCTCCACTTTACCCTTGATCCTTACCTTACAATGCTGAGTGTTAAGCAAGGCAGCCTCAAATACCATTTTTTGAATCTTTGGTATGACTCGACCTGGGATTAAACCCCGGTCTCCCGGACAATTGGCAAACACTCTACTCATTAGGTCAATGGCAAGGTATATATATATATATATATATATATATATATATATATATATATATATATATATATATTAATTGTAAACATATTTTGTGGTTGACATTTTTCAAACGAGGCTGAGCGTATTTTTTTGCACCCAGTTTCAAGGATTGTCATGTAACAGTAACAATTTAACACCTGTCATTTGTTTGCATGCATTTGATTAGATATACATATTTGTAAGTGAATAGATTGTAATTTCTTTTTTAAATGAGAACTTATTTGTTTACACACTAGTACTGCTATTGTTTCTACATATTTAAATGGTTTCAATCATTGCTATCTAACTGTTAAAATTCTATATTAATCATTTGTTCGAAGACAGTAAAGTGGTTACAAGTATTGCTATTTAACACTAATTATTTTACTCAAAACTATTCATTCATTTGCACACAATTAAATGGTTCCAAGTATTGCTATGTATCACTAACAATTCAATTTTACTCTCATTTGTTTACTTACAGTTAAATGGTCAAAGAGTTTTGTTTCTAGCAATACAATTTGATATAAATCATTTGTTTGCCCTCAGTTTAAATGTCAAAACAGTTCTATTTGACCCATAGATAGGACCCTATCAGTTGCTACCACTCCGGTTCAAAGTGGACCTGAGAGCAATGGAAATGAAGGGGCACTCCACACTCCCCAAAAGTCCAAGACTGGTGCTACACCAGCAAATAGTATGGTGTCATTTTCAGGACACTCGTTTGGAGGTGGGGTATTACCCCTCTGCAGAGATTAAGTTGGTGTATTTTACAGCCTCAGCCGGCTGGACAGATTTGAAAGTGGGTCGCCGATTCAATTTCCTACGACGATAAGAGTTTTGCTAATCACGCTTCGAGCAGAGCAGAGAATCCGCTTGTAAATCTAGGACACGAGACGTTTCAACAGTAAAAGGTATGAAAAGAAATTTATCTGAAAGCTCCCATACCTAACTAGATTACAATCCTCAGTCTACCTGGCGATAATTCCTAAATTCATCACTGATTTAATCACTTCTTCTTAATTTCTTTTAATTTTTTATGAATAATACCAGTCAAGGAAAAATAAATTCTTCTTATCTCTCTTCGCGATTATATTTCAGAAAATAAAGAACGTGATTTTCGGCCGCTCCGAATCTTGAGAAATTTTCATGTGACCCGGGCCTCGTGGTATATAAGTTATGTGATTAATCTGAGATTACAGTTGTTAAATAGATTTGTTTTTGGTTTCTTTGTTTAATGGCATATCAACCTCCGTGGATAATTTAGTGCCATCCTTGTGGAAGGATAGTTGTGGTACTATTTAACCTATCGATGGGGGGGGAGATAAGGAAATTTTTCCCTTTACCAAGAGTATTAGTTCGAAAGTGAAAGTTATTGCACGACTGGAATTCATAAATTAGGCATCTTCATTCAAAACGTGAACGAATTATTTAATGATAGAGAATTAGTTTAGCTTTTCAGATTTATTTTCATAAAATACATACAAATACAACACTTATAAGCATCTACTAAAAATGCGGAAAAGTTTCCGGCCAAACCAAGAAGAGAATGACCATTATCATTTTACTCCATGCGAGTTTTTTACTCGAGAGTTAGCTGATAATCATTCACTGAGGTCTAAGTGACAGCAAGTCTCCTCAGGTCTTCAGGACTCTTCCGAGTATTCTGGCCGATCTCAACAATACTATAATTTGGATGGTCTCGATTCGTCCTCTGAATTCTAACTCTTCCAGTCCCTTTTCCAATCCTTTAGGGACCGTCCCCAGTGTACCAACTAGAAATGGATATCACTGTCCCTTTCATGCTATTATTACAATTATCATTATTATTATTTGCGAAGTTTTCCCGCCATATTCACCTAGTGTTTTTACATTGAAGTTTGAATGACAGCAAGCCTCCTGAGGACTCATCAAAATAATTTTGCTTATTTTAACAGTGCTTGGGTCAGAGTGGTTTCCATTCTTCCTCTGATCTCCAGTTTATGCTGTCTCTTATACAGTCTTTGAGTGGGATTGCTTTATTATTATTATTATTATTATTATTATTATTATTATTATTATTATTTACTCTTTTAGAGTTTTTCACATCAGTGTTAGCTGATGGTTTTTCACTGGAGTTTAAGTGACAGCAAGTCTCCTCAAGTCTCCAGGACTCGTCTCAGGATTCAGGCCGTTCTCAGTAATGCTATCATTTGGATAGTCTCTACCCGTTCGCCAAATTCCAAGTCCTCCAGGCCTTTTAATAATTCTTTAGTTAATGTGCCAAAAGCACCAATTGCAATTGGCACGATCGTCACTTTCATGTTCCATCATTTTTTCAATTCTCTAGCAAGGTCGAGGTACTTATCCTTCTTTTCACTTTCCTTCAGATATATTCTGTGGTCAGTCGGGACAGCAAAGTCGACAATTATGCAAATTCTCTTTTTTGTTGTTGATTATTATAAGGTCTGGTCTTCTGGTCGGGATTAGGTGATCCGTTTGTATGTTAAAGTCCCATAGGAGTTTATGTGTGTCATTTTCTAGGACAGGTGCCGGATTATTATCATTATTATTGTTATTATTATTATTATTATTAATCACTCTTTGAGAATTTTTTACGTCAGCGTTAGCTGATGGTCTTTCGCTGAAGTTTGAGTGACAGCAAGTCTCTTAAAGTCTCCAGGACCCTTCTCTATACTCTGGCCGATCTCAATAATGCAGTAGTGTGGGTGGTCTCCACTCGTCCTGTTATTTCCAAGTCCTCCTGTCCCTTTATTAATCCTTCGGTGACTGTACCAAGAGCACCAATTACAATTGGTATAAAAGTCACTAACACCAATAATAACCGGTGGTATTCACAGAAGTCCGAGTAACAGCAAGTCTCCTCACTTTACCAGGCAGAACTCTTCTATATATTCTTGCCGATTTCAACATTGCTGTGGTTTGGACAATTTTAATTCTTCTTCGGATTCCTAGTTCCTCCGTTCTTCTTCTTTTTCTTTATTTGTAAATGTCTCCCTCTTTCTTTTAATTCTGTCAACCCGTATTTAATCTCATTCCTTCCTTACTTCTTCTTTCTCAAATTCGTAGCCCAATTCACAAAAATATCATTAAGGGACTTCAATGAATTTGAATTTCATAAAAAGACAACGATTTTCCTCCACTTCAATTTGATGGTCAAACAAGAAATAAATCTTCAGCTGTATCACTTCAATGAAAAGAAAAATATAATTAACCTGGAGCAAATATCATCAAGTACAAATGATTTAACTAAAGGTAAGATTTAATTTCTTTGTCTCCAGCCAATCCTAAGTTTAGGATCGTCAGGACAGAAAGAAACTAAATTATACCGCCAACTGAACTCATTATATTTGTTGATATTTGTGAGAGGTTAATTACATTTTCAAATTTATTTCTATGACTGAAAGCAAAATATTCTATAAATATTCTGTCTTCCTTCTAATTCTAGAGAACCATGATTCAACTAAAAAAAGATTAATAAAACTGATTTAATATTTTATTATTAGTTGGTTGGTTTTTCTTTGCATATTAACCCTCGCCTGTTATTTAATGCTTAATTATATATATATATATATATATATATATATATATATATATATATATATATATATATATATATTGGTGCTGTTGCTACATAAAACCTTATAATTCCCTTGCCGACGTGGTACGCTTGTTGGCCGAGCAGTCAAATACTAAATCTAACGTAAAGTTAGGCGGGTTTCGATCCCAGCTTCAAGCGTCCTACGTGTCTAGCCACACTGAAGAGTTGTGATACAACGAAGCAGTCTGTCTGTGGATGACAATATATGTATATATATATATATATATAATTTCTTTGTGAACACGAGTTGTTTGAGCTTATTTGTTTGTACACAGTTAAATGGTTTCAAATATAGCTAAAACTGATAATTGTATTAAATATTAATCATTTGTTTGCACGTAGTTAAATGGTTTCAAGTATTGCTATCTAACATTAATAATGTTATTTATAGACCAGTCGGCGAGGGCGGTAGAATGTACTTCTAGCAATTAAAAAAAAATAAACCAAAGATAATAGGATTTTAGTGTTTATATTATAGAATCAAAAATGATATAATTAGATATTATCTATTATCAAACTCTACAGCAAAACTATTGAAACAAAAATATACGTAGCAGTCCAAAAATGAATAAACTTTTACGCAAAATTCAATTTAGTATGTATATTTTCAAGTCAAACTTTTTCATGGTTACTTTGTTCATTTCAGTCTTTGTAAATATATCTTCAGTCTTGATACATTTTGAACTCAGCATATATATATATATATATATATATATATATATATATATATAGGCTCCTTAAAAAAGTCCCACTCAGAAAGAAGAGCATGGCTAAAAAATTTTGTTGTAGCAACCTATAACCACTTCTTATAAAACTAGGAAAAATCTGAATTAGTTTCTCGAGTTTTATAAGCGGTTGTGTGTTTGCACAACAAGAATCTTCAGCTATGGCACTTCTTTCTGATGAAGCTTAGAACTTTTTGAACGACCCTCGTATTAATGCGTGTGCAAGGTGTAAATTTCCCGAATGATTCCATTGGTTAATTATGAATGGACATGTTTAGGACAAAAAATATCTACCTTGAAACATGTTTCCTTGTCAATACCCCTAATACAGAACTGAATATACTTAATATACATATATAAAGTCATGGTTATATATATATATATATATATATATATATATTCAAGATAGTGATATATAAATTTCTGCACTCAAATCAACAATTATGTAGACTGTGGTTCATACGATTTAGTTCAATTATTTAACGTCATTTCAATTCCATATGCGCCCAAATATTTGTTATGTTAACCTTGGACTGGTATTCTCCTCATCACTCCAAAAATACTATTTTCCTACTTAATCACTGATACCTTTACTGTTTTAAAAAATTCAAACTTGGTCGAAGCACTTTTAAATCTCTGTTTTTGATATGGTGTGAAGCTGTTTGTCTTATTGCTTTTGATATTTTCTACTTGCTTAAATCTTGTCCTTGCAATAAATTTTCAGAGAAGGAAACAAAAAAGTATCAAAAAGCTACATCTGATAACCTATAGAGGGCGTTGAACTAGCGCAATCTTGTATTTTACAAAAAACATTATCATCATCGATTCGCGCTGACAGAACGAATTCCCCCTCTCCCTCTCCCTCTCTCTCTCTCTCTCTCTCTATCTATCTATCTTCTATCGCTCCTGGCAGATTTTCTAAACTGCCTCCAGTGTCTACACACAGCGATTGTAGGTAATTTCTTGCTGGTCGGTCAACACTGGCACGTCTATATGTAAGGGTCCATAGAGAACGTCACTCAGGAGTTCGTCCTTACTTCACACGCAGTGTCCTACACGTCTTGCTTTTCTTACTTTGAAATGGGAGATAAGTGGCTGTAGAGCTTGTGGGGTGTTGCTTCCAAGATTTGTTCAAGGTAGCACGTCATATTCTTGTTTAGTTCCCATCGAGCTTTTTCTCCATACTTGGTTCTGACTTGCCTAGACATGATTCACTTTATAATATAAATTACTCCGCTGAGGACGCATCGGGTTGTGCAATGGTTAGCCAGCAAGACTTGCAAACCTTCACAAGTGAGTTCGAGTCTCATTGGGTGTCCCTTTCATACGGCCTTGTGCCACATCCAAGAAAAAACAAAGCTTAGTAAATTACTATTCCATTTTAAATCTTCAAATGTTAAAATCTAAAAAATTGAAAGCTTTATATTCTTTTAATCACAGTTCGTATTCATTCCATTAGAAATGTCGAATTGTATAATCATCATCTAAGGTTACTTTATTTTTTTAATATTCTGTCTCTAATTACCATTGATATTGAAAAATTGGAGAAGCTTGATAAAATATTAAAAGTTCCATGAAGACGGAAGATCAATTATCCGACAAAGTAGACAAATGTTCACTTTTTAAAAACGACTTGCTTTCAACAAACGGACACTATTCTCAACGGCCTCGCTTTCAAGAAATGAACATTATTGTAGGGATCTTCACTTACAGCAAACAGACACTTTTTTTCAAGAGCCTCGTTTTCAACAAACGGGCGCTATTATAGACAGCCTCGCTTTCACCAAACGGGCTCTTTTTTAAACAGCTTCGCTTTTAACAAATAGACACTCATTTAAACAGCCTCACTTTCTGTAAACGGACACGATTGTCAACAGCCTCGTTTTCAACAAAGAAACCCTTTTTTATCAGCTTTGCTTTCAACAAATTGGCACTCATGTAAACTGCCTTGTTTTCAACAAATGGACTCTAATGTCAACAGCCTCGCTTCCAACTGACGGACCCTTTTGTAGACAGCCTCACTTTGACAAAACGGACGCTTTTTTAAACAGCTTCGCTTTCAACAAACTGACACTCACGTAAATAGCCTCTCTTTCAACTAATTGACACTCATAAACAGATTCGCTTTCAACAAACGTACACAATTGTCAACGGCTCGCTTTCAATAAATGTACATTATTGTATACAGCCTCTCTTTCACCAAATGAACACTCTTTTAAGCAGCTTCACTTTCAACAAATTGACGCTCCTGGAAACAGCCTCGCTTTCAACAAACGGGTATTGTTGTAGACAGCCTCACCTTCACCAACTACACACTTTTCTAAACAACCTCGCTTTGAAAAATGATTTCTATCAAGAATAGTTACTCTTGAATCAAGCTTCACTGCAATAAAAATAAAAGGCAAAACAAATATGTTTTTAAAAAGTCACTTTACCTTGGTGAGTTCTCCAACAATGAGAGCTTGCTGGATTCCCGAGTAAAACATTACCCCAGTAGTAAGGAGCCAACGTTTCTCTCCCCACACGTGAAAAATGTCATGCAGCTGTTGCTTAAAATCCAGATTACGCCTCTGTACCAGAATATCTGGCTTATGGAGGAAGACAGACACAACGACAAGCGCTGTGATGGTAAAAGAGAGGAAGATTATCTTGACTGTGTGGAACTCCACCGTGTATTTATCCACTATTCTTTGCGGGTCCTTGGGGCAATAGTCCACGTGCATGGCGTCGTAAGGCTGGCTCTGTACGAACGGTCTGTGAAACTGTTGAATGGACAGTGACTCAGACGGCAGGTAAGAAATATCGCGCACCGCTCGATTTGTCAGATCGAATACAGCAGCCGAATCCTCAGCAGCAGCCGTGAAAGTCAAAGTGGTGTTCTGCCGATCTATGCCCCGGGCGGCGTGAAGACTATCGTGCTGAAAAAATATCACTGACACCAAAGAGTTGCCCAGTATCTGAGCCAGTTGGACACTCAATATGAGCGCCGTGTGAAATCGTTTTAACACCTGGTTGACGTTTGCGCCTGACAGGGCGGCGTAGTTGGCAGCGTAACTTGTGCACAGTAGTTCCTGTGACCGCCACAACACCGCCTGACACAGGCCAAGGACGCAAGAAGCCGGTATAAGGGTCTCAAACGACGGGTACAGGTGTGACCCGGCAAAAATCGAGTGTCCTATAATGGCAAGCACAATCGCCCCTTTTGGGTGAATGTAATGAGCAATGGTTGATAGCGCGTAGCAGCCAATTACGTAAGTGGCATATATACAGCAGAGCGAGAAATAACCGAGCCCGTTATACGGGTACATGGTCGACAGCAGGTTTCGGAGCGGGATGAATGTGCTCATAATGAGCAAGAGGCTCAAGCAAAGCGACGCAAGGTTGATCCACATGGTGCTACGGTGACGACGCATGCGCTCTGCAATCCATTTTTTGTGTTCCACCACCACGCCCTCGACATCTATAGGGTCGTATTTGTCGAATTCCTCCCGGAACTTGGCTGAAGTCATTTTTTTTTTTTTTTTTTTTTTGAGGTTTAGGTTTCGGGTTTGGCAGCGATGTTCTTGCTCCCGTCACGTGATTAACGTATTTACTGCTTCTGACTTTTAAAAGTCTCTCTCTCGCTCGGTCTCTCTCTCTCTCTCTCTCTCAGACACTCAATTATACTTTTTTATTCGTTTCACTTCGTTATTTCCCGCCAAATCAAAAGAACCTTGGTAGCGACGGCAGTGGTGGTGGTTGTGGTAGTGGTGAGTGTGGTGGTATGGTGTGTAGAAAATAATGATAAAGATTCTTTCACTCCATGCTTGGTCGACGACTTCACCGTGAATCAGCTCTTCATATTTATCTAAAATCAAAGAAAAGAAGAAAAGGATTATATAAATTGAAAAAAAAAAACACAGGAGAAAAATAGATAAGTAACGGAAAAATAAATAAGTAACACTCTCCGCAGAAAAATAGGCAAGTAACACTCTCCACGAAAAAATAAATAACACTCTCCATAGAAAAATAAATAAGTAACACTCTCCACGGAAAAAAGGTAACACTCTCCACAGAAAAATAAATAAGAAACACTCTCCGCGAAAAAAATCGGTAACACTCTCCATAGAAAAATAAATAAGTAACACTCTCCACGGAAAAATAGGTAATACTCTCCTAGGTAAAATAGGTAACACTCTCCACGGAAAAATAGGTAAATAACACTCACCACGGAAAAATATGTAACTCTCTCCACGGAAAAATAAGTAACACATTCCACGGAAAAACCGGAAAGTTACACTCTCCACGTAAAAAAAAAAATGACAAACATAATCTATCATAAACAAAAAAATATAGTCATAGTAACGAAGAAGCCACCTAAAAAGCGAAACATTGTTGAGTACTTTTCTCGTCATATTCTTTTTCTCACGGATATTCTTTCGCAGGGAAGAATCAAAACGAAGACCTCTTTTGTGTGCACACATTTTGTTTATCTAGACGTCTTCGACGTAACCGGTCGTACGACCGGGAGCTTGCCCTTTAAACATTAATGAAAGTTACGATCGCACAGTTTTTACTGGTCCGGAATCACGGCTGCTTCGAGCTAACTAGCTAGAGAATGAAAATATAACTTCTAACTTCTAGAATTCATAATCACATGACTTTAAAATCCCCCAATGAGGATCAACTGATCCTGCGAGTTACTACATGTCTATCAAACTCAAATTAGCATAACATATCAACCTCAGTGTATAAAGTTTGTTTGTTTTTTTTTAAATAATCGACACATATCAAATTAAAAATTCGGCCAATCTATTATTTACCAACATAATCACTTATCATCGTTACTAGAAAATAGTCCAGTCTCTCGGTGAGGTTTCGAATACTCTGACTGTATCCCCCGCAGAAGGTTAAGATCCTCCACAAAAAAAAAGTATCCTGGGTATGACACTAAACTTCATCTGGTGGTGAGGCTTCAATTCTGAAGATCTGAACAGTGTGGAGTACTCCTTCAAATAGATCTGTTTGAAAATTATTCGTATTTGATAGAAATATATGAAACCATACGACTGTGTGCAAACAAATGATTATTATTGCTAAATAGAAAGCTCCTTGAAACGGTATAATTGCGTATAAATTATTAGCATTAGAGAGGAACATTTGAAATTTAGTTCATTACTTGTTCTGCTAATAACTAACTCATTTTTTTTTAAACCCCAAGTCTGTTTTTGTGACTGACTCTCGCGCCTACCACGAGAGTTCTCATTACTGACTTCGTTGTCGATCCCACAGTTGGGCGTGGCGACTACATTACACGATCCACCCCTTTATATTGAACTCAATCTCATTATTTGGTAAGGCGTAAAATACCCTGACTCTATCCCCAACATAGGGGTAAGACTACCCCCCATAAAAAAGGGTGTCCTGAATATGAAACTAAACTGCATCTGGTGTTGAGGCAGATCTGCGGAGTGTAGAATTCACCTTTATTACCATTACTGCCAAGTCCACTCTCACTTACAAAGGTAGGATCAAATAGGTTCCAATCTATGGATCAAACAAATCTTTAAAAATTATTCATATTCGATAGAAATGCTTAATGCCATATAACTGCAAATTATTTGTATTAAGAATATTTATTTGAATCTATAACACTGGTGAATACGATTTTTATGTAAAGAAACAAAACACGTTTTTTAGCGAATTTGATGACGCTGATTCCGAAAATAATCAAAGTTTTTCGTGGTTAGCTACCGTTTTTGCTGTATTGCAATCGCACATTTTTGGAAAAAAGATCAATTAACGATCTTGGCTGATCACAAAATTTAGAATGATAGTAACAGTTAGAATCTAAAAGATTTGTATAAAACATATTCATATCCAATAGAAATGCGTGATACCACACAACGGCAAATTATTTTGTTAAGAATATTAACGTGAATCTACAATTGTTTACTAAAGATTGTTGCTAGTTATTTATAACCATATCATCATCATCATGTCGTGCCGCTAGCACGGATATCCCTGACCCTATCTCGCCACTTCTCCCTATCGTTCATCGCCTTAAGGAGGTCTTCAGAGCTCCATCCCGTATCCTCACATAACTGCTGTATGTATGTTCGAGCTGGTCGTCCTACTTTTACCCGGCCATATGTGGGGGTCCATAGGAGTACATCACTTATGAGCTCGTCCCAGCTTCTCCAGCAGTGTCCTGCATGTCTAGTTCGTCTAGCTTGGATAGTTTTCGTGATGGGAGGCAGGTGGCCGTATAGTTGGGCCTTGTGGGGTGTTACCGCCAGGATTTGTTCAATATTGCTCGCAGCATTCTTGTGTAATTGCCGTCTAGCTTCTTCTCCAGTCGTTTAGTTAGCGTCCAAGTAGTGCATCCATACAGCAGTATCGATACGACCGTTGCCTGGAAGAACCTGCGTTTCATTTTATCGGTCAAGTCTGATTTCCATATGATCGATAGTCTATCGATAACTGTCCATGCCTTCGTTAGCCGCGTGTCGATGTCCTTTTCAGTTGATGAGACGCTGCTTCCTAGGTAGGTGAATTTGTCTACTAGTTTCAGAGAGCCGTACGGGCAAAAAAAAAATAAAACCATATAACTGTGTGCAAACAAATTAATATTTTTAAGGAAAATAATTACTTGAAATCATTTTACTGTGTGTAAACAAATGACTACTACTAAATAGAAATAATTGAAAACAAATAGGTATTAGTATTACATAAGAGTACTTGAAACTATATAACTGTATTCAAATTATTTGTGTTAGATAGGAATACTTGATGAGTGTGTACAAAAAATTCTTATGAAAAAACGATACAAATAAAGCAAATACAAATGTTCAATGAACGCAATTCCCAAACCTCTAAGCATAAAATAACTTTAGACAGGTTGATATGCCATTAAAAATTGATTAGAATAATGCAAGATTTTGAAAAATGATCCTCTCGCTAATTAAAATTTACAACTTAAACAAAAAACTCTTAAAACAATTACGCACACGTATATATATATATATATATAGTGGCAATGTGTCTTTGTGGAATTGCAAACAAATGCGAAAATCAGTTACTACTCAGTATTGAGTTCGACCCTCACAAGGTGCTCCATAATTACGGAGGGTAGAACCCCGTGGTGTTGTGGCTAACTTGCTTGACTGCGACATCGTAGTAAGCGAGTTCGAACTCCAGTCGCGCTATTCCGTTCACTTTTAATATTAATACCCTTGGAGATGTGAATCCCCTTATTCCCCAGCTCTAGGTTAAATAATATCACTACAGTTCTTCTACAAGGATGGCTTTGGCATTACATAACCCATGAGGGTTGATATGCCATTAAACAAAAGAAACCAAACCAAACCTATACTCGCTGCCTTGTAGTTGTGCTAACTTTTTACTGAGAGTTAATAATAAAGAGATAGGCGAGCAGAAAATTGTCAATGAATTTGATTATCAAAAGTGCTCCATAATACGGGCCTTGTGTCAAAGTAAGCTAAGTTTGAATTTCACCTATATAAATATAACACATGCAAGTGGCTCTGGTGTAATGGGGGTTGTCCTCGTGCAGTAATGGATAAGGCGGTGAACTGCGGGATCGTAGTAAGAGAGTTCGAACTCCATTCGCGCTATTCCGTTCACTTTCAAACAAATACCCTTCAGATAGGTATGACTTTCCTTGTACTTCCAGCGTCAGGTTAAATAGCATCATTGTTGATCTTCTAGAAGGATGGTTAAGGCATTAAATAACCCGCGAAAGTTGATATACCATTAAAGAAACAAACCAAACCATTACATTAATACCCGTGGGTAAGTTATGAATCTAATTATTCTCCATCCAGCAATAAGTAAATAATAGGGAAGACTGGGTTCTTTAGCCTTGGTTAGGGAACTAATTGAGGAGAATGAAAACTCTGAATTGAAACCTGTTAAACTCCGTTTAAAAATTGACATGGTGTCACATCCTACCCGTGTGGTGGAGTTGGTAAATACGTACATACCAAGAACACACACACATTTTACCTTTCTGTATCAGAAGAACGAATATTGAAGAAACTTTCGGTTGTTAGTCCAAAATTTAAAACTAAAAAGGGTGATAACAACAATAATAATATTAATACCCACCTCATAATTTCGAACTAAAATTAGCTTTACTGTTTTAATCCTATTTTAATTAACAATTAATTAATTTAATAAATCCTAATTTAGAAAGACTTTAAGGATAATCTCAGATAATTTAATCCGGATAACATTCAGAACAATTTCTAATTGAACGATTTTCAGCATTATACATTTTTTCGCTCTCTGGGATCTAACTGTCGTTAGTAACAGCAAGACTAGTCGTTATTTCTCTTTCTCTCTCTCTCTCTCTCACACACACACACACACAAAACACAGATTTTTGTTTACTAATGATGCATTCTTGGTTTGATTTCTTTGTTTAATAGCATACCAACCTTCGGTTGGTTGGTTGTTTGGTTGGTTAGGTTTTATGACATATCAACCTTTGTAGGTTATTTAATGCCAAATCCATTTTTATACAAATAATCAGTTCTATTTCAAACAATTCAGTTTAGCAGAAGTACGCAGTTTAAATGAAAGTACACAGTTTAATTGTCAAAAACATTTCTATATCAAGTTATTCAGCTTAGCCAAACAGTTGAATTTCAAACAATTCAGTTTAGCATAAGTACGCTGTTTAAATATCAAAACAGTTCTATTTCAAGAAATTCAGTTTAGCATAAGTACGCAGTATAGTTCTATTTAACCCATATATAGGGCCCTATCAGCTTCTACCACACGAAGCCAGAGTGAACCTGGGAGCGATGAGGATTAAGGGGTGCTCCGCATTCCCCAAAGCTGCAGCATCACTGGAACTTCACCAGCAGATTGATTAAAGTCATATCCAGAACACTCGTTGGATAGGGAGGTCTTACCCCTCTACAGAGGTGCAGTCGGTGTAGTCTACAGTCGCAGTCGACTGGGCAAATATCAGTCTTCGTGGGTTATTTAATGCTGAAGCGATGCATGTAGAAGAACAGCATTGATACTATTTAACCCATAGCTTGGGGGATAAGAGGTTCCATATCTTTTCCACTGTAGTTTGAACTCGGTTACTTCGACCACGGTGATTCTCTAACTGATACATTCTTCAGATAATATTGTTACAATGGTATTTATACACAATAAAAAAAATTAAATGCAGTAACGTTGTATTGGAAATAAAACTAGATTCGAGAGATTCTACAATACACCCTATTGTCAATAGATAGATAGATAGATAGATACGAACAGACTTAACAAGCTGAAATAAGCCTGACTCAAGCCCAAGAGGGAGATTGAAACATAGATATGTATTAGATGATTTGATAAACATATGTTTATAATGGTTAGATTAGTGTAACGCAAAAGCAAAAAAAAAAAAATTAGATAAGATTATTTTCCACGGGGAGATAATCAACTTGCCTTGAAAATCAGCGCAATTTTAGCTATTCATTATCGTGGCCAACGGTAAATGGTATATATGCAAATATTT
This sequence comes from Sepioteuthis lessoniana, assembly GCA_963585895.1. Taxonomy (NCBI): domain Eukaryota; kingdom Metazoa; phylum Mollusca; class Cephalopoda; order Myopsida; family Loliginidae; genus Sepioteuthis; species Sepioteuthis lessoniana. The sequence goes on from OY757906.1 coordinate 118,702,294, forward strand.
CAAACATTGAGGCACATACATAGATAGATTGATAAATAGATAGATAGATAGATAGAAGATAGAAAGAGAGAGAGAGAGGGGCAAAGAAACAGACCTAGATCAAAATTCACTCGTAAACATAATCATGCCTCGTGACTGTCCAAAGATTTGAGAAAATCCATAGCACATTGGCCACGTATATATACGAGAGATGTTAAAAGGTTATAGAGACTGGGGTATGCTGCACATTTGCAAAAATTGCTGTACATCTAGACTACTTAATTATATAAGTTTCACGGCTGTGCGCTCATATTTCTAATCAAACTCCATATATACTAGAATAATATCATTATTATTATTCTTTGGAGAGTTTTTCACAGAAGTGTAATTTGATGGTTTCTCGGTGGAGTTTGAGTGACAGCAAGTTTCCTCAAGTCTCCAGTACTCTTCTCAGTATTCTGGCCGATCTTAATAATGCTGTAGTTTGGACAGTCTCCACCCATCCTGTTATTTCCAAGTCCCCAAGCCCTTGTACCAATCCTTTGGTGACTGTACTAAGAGCACCAATTACAAATATCACCGTCACTTTCATGTTCCACAGTTTTTTCACTTCCCTAGCAAGGACCAGGTACTTATCTTTCTTTTCGCTTTCTTTCAATCTTACTCTATTCTCTTTTTTTTTTCTTTTTTCTTTTTTTTTTTAAATTGATTATTACAAGGTCTGATCCGTTTGTGACTCAAAATCCCAGAGGAGTTTGTGCGTCTCATTCTCCAAGACAGATGCGGGGTTATGCATATACCATTTGTTTGCTTGGTAAATCTTCAATTTCTTGCACAATTCCCAATGGGTCACCTTGCCTACCCAGTCGCGTATAGTCTTATACTCTTTATGCGCTAATTTGCTTATTATTATTATTAGAAATATATAGATTGTTTGAGAGTTTCTCACATCAGTGTTAGCCGATGGTCTTTGGAGGTGTCCGTGGTGTAATGGTTATCGTCGTAGGGAATGGACTCGGCGACACGAGTTCAAATCCTGGACGAGACTGATTGCATTTCACATAGCGCTAATACCCTTGGTATGAATCCAATTATTCTCCCTCCAACTATGGGTAAATAGTAGGGCAGACTAGGTTCTTCAGCCTTGGTGAGGCAACTAGTCTAGGAGAAGGAAAACTCTGAATTCAAACCCGTTAAACTCCGCTTAAAAATTGACCTTGTGTCATATCCTGCTCGAGTGGAGGCGTTGGTAAATATGGTTAGCCGGATGGTCTTTCACTGGAGTTTGAGTGACAAGTCTCCTCAAATCTCCAGGACTCTTCTCAGTATTCCGTCCTATCTTTATAATGCTGTAGTTTGGATGGTCTCCACTCGTCCTCCTGTCCCTCTACTAATGCTTTAGTGACTGTACCAGGTGCACCAATTATAACTGATATCACCGTCATTTCATGTTCCATTTCTACTGGAATATCATGCAATCAAACTCGTATATACTAGGATACTATTCATCCTAGTGGAATATTGTACAATCGAAACAGATATATACTAGGATATTATTATTTCTAGTTGTGTGGAAACTGTACAAGAATGCTAAATGCTTTTTTAAGTAAATCCTGGAAACAGCACCCTACAGAACAGCAACTACACTGCCAGTTGCCTTGCATTTCAACAACAATTCCTAGATGAAAAAGAAATGCTGGGTACTGCAATGAAAATAAGGACGAACTCATAAGTAACATTCTCTTATGGACTCCTACACAAGGACACAAAAGTATTGGTCGACCAGCAAAGACTTACACACATCTGCTTGGTGAAGACACGGGACACAGTCGAGTGAACCTGCCAAGAGTGATAGCTAATATAAGGATGCAGGGTGAGATAGAGTCAAGGGACTCCGTATTATCAGTACGACTTGATCATGATGATTAAAATATGAAAAAACATATCGTCTCGGATATCTTTATATATGTGGGTAAATAGTAGGGCAGACTTGTTTTTTTAGCCTTGGTAAGGCACCAGCCGAGGCAAAGGGAAACTCTGAATTTAAACCAGCCGTATTGTAGAAAAATTGGCCTTGTGTCGCATCCTGCACATTTTTGGTTGGTTGGTTGGTTGGTTGATTTTACGGCGTATCAGCCTTTTTCGGGTCATTTAACGCCGAATTAAATTTCAAACAATTCAGTTCAGTATAAGTATAGTTTTTCTATATATACCATCACAATCATCGAGTCGTTTTGATAAAAAGGGGACCCCTAATTCTCTCCCACCATTCGTCCCTACATCGGATATCGCTCCAGGTAGGTCCACTAGACAGTATCCAGTGTCTTTACAGAGCTGATAAATGTAAGTCTTTACTGTTTGGCCAACACTGGTGAGTCCATGTGTCGGAGTCCATTTGAGAACGTTCCTTACTTTCACAGCAGTGCCATGCGTGTCTTTTTCGTCCAACTTTGATGGTTTGTGAGATAAGAAGTCAGTGGCTATTCAGCTACTGCTTTGTTGTGTGATACTTTCAGAATTTACCTATATATATATATATATACCATAGACTCAAAAAATGGAACTTGATGCCTCCTTGCTTAACGCTCAGCATTATAAGGTACGGATCAAATGTAAAGTGGAGCAATCCTGGGAAAGGGGTAACACTCTCCCCTACACCTCGAAGTGGTAGCTATTGAAAAGGGAGCCTTCAGGTTGCCATCGACTATGGTTGGCTAACAAATATATATATATATATATATATATATATAATTTTGAAAGAAGAGATGTGCACACCCGAGCAACTTACATAATATAGGGATGATGTCGAGACGTCTAGAGTAGTAATTTACGAAGGTCTTTACTTCGATTTAGCACAAGGCCAAATGTGAATGGGGCACCCAATGAGACGTCTAGAGTAGTCAGTGTCAAACTACGGAGTTTTGCATAGAAATGTATTTATTTTTGGACTGCTACGCATATTTCTGTGAAAATATTTTGGTCACAAATAATACCTAATGCCATTCGTCTTGATTGTATAATGTAATACTAGAAATAATAAAATCCGAGTCTCTTTGGTTTAAAAGAAAATAAACGTTTCATTTAAAATTGTTCGGGATGTAATTATGGGCGATACTGTATGCATCTGGCTATGAACTTATCTATCTATGTGTGTATTTGTGTTTTTATAAATACTGACTCTCTCTCTCTCTCTCTCTCTCTCTCTCTCACACACACACACACACACACACACACACACACACACACAGAGATACACACAAATTCTACTATTTGCTATGTGCCAGACTAATAAAATGTCTTTTATTCTATAAAATATTACGTACGGATTAACAAAAACAATGACCTCTCAGATACCATAGAAGTTTTTGCTGATTGGCTGAGATTTCGAATATTTATCAGCCAATCAACAATGAGATAAGGACAAGTTTTATTGATAAGTCTTCACATTCAAATCTCTTATCAGTGTTTAATTGATTAATGATATTCCAGTACCGTGAGAAAGGAAAAGTAGATACGAATTCGGAATGATCTCTATGTACGGCATACAAATTTCTATTATGGATGAACAAAAGCACAAAATATTCCTAAAGAGCGACAGTCACCAACCGCCGTTAACTCTGTGACTGCACTATTCAAACTTAGAGCTACATATGATCTATCACCGATATTGAGCTCTATATTCATAAATATAGCAATATATATATATATATATATATATATATATATATATATATATATATATATATATATATATATATATAACTATTCAGCAAACACACGTGTATATATATATACTCACGAGGATTTGTTGGAAAGATTTCGATACGAACAAGAAGGGAATAAACTTTTTTTAATTGATGTTAAATTGGCAGTAGTGAGTGAGGAAGAAACTCTTTTTCGTTTTTGAAGGTTTAAAGAAACTTCAGAAACGTTGTTCCAGATATGTTGAAGCATGGGATAAATATGATTTTGTACGGCTTAAGATTCTAAGATTTGAGCTCCCAGTTATGATAGAATTTAAATCAATTGTTATGGTCGTTATGACACTTACGAGAATACTTAGAAGAGTTCTAGAGACCGGTGGAGACCCTTTGTTGATCAGACTTTAGGGGAAATCACCAGTACAAACTAGTGTTAAAAACTTACAAGCAGTGAAATAACAATAAAGTTAATAATAGCGGATCACCTAATCTCAGCCAGACGACCAGACCTTATAATAATAAATTTTAAAAAAAGAACTTGCAGAATTGTAGACTTTGCTGTCCCGTCTGACCAATGAGTAAAATTGAAAGAAAGCGAAAAGAAGGATAAGTGTCTCGGCCTTGCAAGGGAATTTAAAAAAATTGTGGAACATGAAAGTGACGATTACACCAATTGTAATTACAATTGGTGCTCTTAGTACAGACACCAAAGGATTGATACAAAGACTTGGAGGACTTGGAAATAACAGGAAGAGTGGAGACTATCCAAACTACTGTATTATTGAGATCGGCCAAAATACTGAGAAGAGTCCTAGAGACTTTAAGAGACTTGCTGTCACTCAAACTCCAGTGAAAAACCATCAGCTAACGCTGATGTGAAAAAACTCTCAAAGAGTGAAATAATAATAACAATAACCAATTGTGATTGGTGCTTTTGGCACAGTAACTAAAGGATTATTAAAGGGCCTGGAAGATTTGGAAGTTGGCAGCCGAGTGGAGACCATCCAAACAACAGCATTATTGAAAACGGCCAGAATACTGGGAAGAGTCCTGGAAACTCGAGGAGACTTGCTGTCACTCAATCTCCAGTGAAAGACCATCAGCGAAAACTGATGTGAAAAACCCTAATGAATAATAATAATAATAATAATAGCGTTAATTAACAAGAAGAAAATAACTTGTCAACAAGTTCACTTTGCCGTTACACAGCCACAGAGTTAAAATAAAAGAAAGCAAAAAGATTAACAAATACTTGGATCTTACTAGAGAGCTAAAAAAAAGTGTTACGGAACATGAAGGTGACGGTGATACCAACAGTAACTGTTGCACTTGGAACGATTCCCAAAATCTTGGAAAAAAAAAGTCTGGGGGAATGAGAAATCAATGGAAGAATCAAGACCATCCTGACAGCTGCATTGCTAAGATCGGCTAGAATACTGTCCTGGAGACTTAAAGAAACTTGCTGTCACTCACTCCAGTGAAAGCCCACCTGGGGATGCTCATGGGAAAAATTGAATAATAATAATAATAATAATAATAATTGAAGAATCTATGGAACATGAAAATGTCGATTGTACCAATTGTGATTGGTGCTTTAAGCATATTGACTGAAGGATTATTAAAGCGCCTCGATGATTTGAAAGTTGGCGGACGAGTGGAGACCATCCAAACAACAGCATTATTGAAGACGGCCAGAATACTGAGAAGAGTCCTGGAGACTTGAGGAGACTTGCGGTCACTCAAACTCTAGTGAAAAACCATCAGCTGATGCTGATGTGAAAAACTCTACAGGATATTATATTCACTAGAAAATATGTAAATACTATGGAATACAGAAATCTTTAAAATGGAATAAACACCGACCAGAATCGATAAAAGAAGCCAATAGAAAGATAAAGAGCAATAGACCTGATATATTAGTTAAGGACTACAAAAGAAAAATATGCCTTCTAATTGATATGTTAGAGCCAACAGATAATAACACATAAATCAAAAAATAAAATAAGTAAAATTGGCGACCTTCGTCGAGGGTGACCCGAAGGTTCCCTTTTCAATACCTACAACGCCCAGGTGTAGAGGATGGCGCTACTCCATTCCCTGGATTGCTCCACTTTACCCTTGATCCTTACATTATAGTGCTGAGTGCTAAGCAAGGCAGCGTCAAGTACCAATTTTTGAGTCTTCGGTATGACTCGACCTGAGATTGAACCGTGGTCTCCCGGACCATTGGCGAACACTCAACTCATGAGGACCGGTTAAAGAATAAAATAAGTAAACACAAAGACCTAGAAATAGAAATGAAAAAATATAACACCTCAAAACTCCCACGGTGTCAGTAATTGTGGAAGATTCGGTTGAAATCAAGAAAGGAGTAGATAAATACATAAACAAGATAATTGGTTATCCCAGCCGATTTGAAATATAAAAAAAATTACAATATGAGGAACAGCTCATCACCTTAGAAAACAACGATCAATGGGATTTAAAAAATAATACGTAAAAGAGGCAGCAAAAAAAAATGGAATATATAAATTTACTATCTCTACTCATCTTAGATCTTGGATAAAGGCCCAATAAAAGAGGGTAGGAAACCAACAAATATTAGGAATAATGAAAGCTGACACCATTAAACATGTGAAGATGAAAGAAAAATAAAAAAATAATACCTCAGCAGAACGAGAAAATTATTCGAAACCAAACAATGTCGCAGAAATCTCATCAAAGGGTTAAACGCCTAAGATTTCCCCCTCGTAAGATACTCGGGACCACGTTTAAAGTGGACCAGAGAACTCTAACAAATGGACCAGGACATAAGAAAACTAATGACGATGCATAAGGCCTTACATTCCAGAGATGACATAGACAGACTATGTGCCAAGAAAAAAAAGGAGGAAGAGGACTTACCAGCATTCAAGAGAGCGTTGATACATCTATATAACGACAAGAAAACTATATAAAAAAAGCGCGGAGGAAGACTGATTACATCCACCAGAAACAATACAGACAGCACAAGAACAGAACAAAAATAACCAGAAAACAAAAATGAGAAGAAAAACAACTGTATGGATATTTCAAGAGACAAACAATCGAAATTTCACTCGAGAAAACTTGGACATGGCTGAGAAAAGGAAACCTTCAGAAAGAAACTGAATCTCTTCAGATAGCAGCAAAAAACAACGCCATAACGACGAACTATGTCAAACTAAAAATAGATAACACGCAACAAAATAGCAGATGTAGATTATGTGGTGACAGAGACAAAACGATCAATCACATTATAAGCAAATGCAGTAAATCAACACAAAGAGAATATGAAAGTAGACCCGTCTGGGTGGGTAAGGTGATCCATTGAGAATCATGCAAGAAGTTTAAATTTGATCATATGAACAAATGGTATATGCACAACCCAGAATCCAGAAAAATGAAACGCACAATGTTCTCTAGAATTTTGAGGTACAAACGAATCATTTAATCTCTGCCAGACGACCAGACCAAATGATAGTCCATTAAAAAAAGTGTACATGCTGAATAGTGAACTTTGCGGTCGCGGCTGATCACAGGATAAAACTGGACGAAGGCGAAAAGAGAGATAAATACCGAGACTTTTCAAGAGAATTGAAAAAACTATAGAATATGAAAGTGACGGTGATACACTTGTAATTAGCGTACTCGGTACACTCAACAAAGTATTAGTACAGGTACTGGGGGACTTGGAAATAAGAGCATGAATTGAAACCATCCAAACTACGGCATTAGCTGGAATACTATGAAGAGTCCTGGAGACTTGAGGTGACTTGCTGTCGCTCAGACTCCAGTGGAAAACCATCAGCTAACGCTGGTGTGAAAAACTCCCAAATGAGTAAAATAATAATAATAATCACTATCGCCATTTTTGTTTGTTAGTGCTATGATACCACTTCTTCTGGAAATGAACAGGGGGCTATAAATTTACAAAATCGCAAGAAAAAATGAATCACCTTATGAACATGGACGATATCAAGCTATTTAAAAAAATTAAAAAGAACTGGATAATTTGATACTGACAATAAGAATATACAACCAGGATATAGGAATGGAATTTGGCAATGCAAAATGTACCCTGATAACAATGAAAAATGGGTAAAGAAAAACAACGCAAGTAATAGAGGTGTCAAATCTTGAAAAATCAGAACGCTTGGAGAAAAGGAAAATTCCAATTACTTAGGAATATTTGAAGCGGACAACATCAAACACGCAGAGATGAGAGAAAAAAAGATAAGAGTCTGAGAAAACTTCACAGAACCAATATCGGCAGCTGAAATTTCATCAAAGAGATAAACACTAAGGCAGCTACTCTTGTAAGATACAAGGAACCATTCTTAAAATTGATACGGAAGGAATTCAGATCAAGGAACAAGGCCTTACATCTAAAAAATGAGACCGAACGACTATATATGTTCAGAAAAGGAGGAAGAGGATTCGTCAACATTGAGGATTGCTCAGATGTACCAACACAAGGACTTGAGGGTTGTATTAAAAGAGCAAAGAAAAACTAATTGAAACAGCCAATAGCAACATTAGCAACTGAAGAACAAACAGAATAACAGCAAAAACTGGAAAACAGAAATGGGAAGAAAAAAAAAACAACTGTATGGATATTTCATGTAACAAACTAGCGAGATTGCATACAAGAATACCTGGGAATGGCTTCGAAAAGGAAACCTTAAAAGAAAAACTGAATCTCTTTAAATAACAGCACAAATGAAAACCATAAGAATCAATGATATTAAAGTAAAAATCGATTATACCCAACTGAATAGAAAGTGTTGGTTATGTGGAGACAAAACGGTTAATTACATAAAAAGCTTATGCAGTAAACTAAAACAAAAGGATTACAAGAAAATTCACAACTGAGTGGAACAGTTGATCCACGGGAATTGTGCAAGAGATTGAATCTTGACCATACAACCAAGTGATATATGCAAAAATCAGAATCCTTCTTAGAAAATGAGACGCATAAAATTTTCTGGGATTTTGAGAAAAATGGATCACCTAATCCTGCCAAGAAGACCAAATCTAGTGCTAATTAACAAAAACTTATTCTCTATTTAGTGGATCTCGCCGTTCCGGTCAATGACAGTGTAAAACTGAGAATATAAATACTTGGACCTTGCTAAAGAACTAGAAAAAAATGTGGAACGGGAAGGTGACGCTGATAGCAGTTATAGTTGGTTCGCTTGGAACAGTCTACAAGAGCTTTGAAAAAAAACCGGGAAGCACAGGAATTTAGTGGAAGAGTCGAAACCATCCAGACCACTGCACTGTTAAAATTGGCTAGAATATTCGGAAGATTCCTGGAGACCTAAAGACACTTGCTGTCACTCAAATTCCAAAACCACTAACTCAGACGTGAAAAACTCATAAGGAGTTAAATAACAATAATGATAATAATAATAATATGGGACTTTGACATACACACGGATCACCTAATCTCGGCCAGAAGACAAGACCCCAAACCTTATAATAATCAACAACAAAAAAAAGAGAATATGTAAAATTGTCGACTTTGCTGTCCCGACTGACCTCAGAATAAAACTGAAAAAATGTGAAAAGAAGGATAAGTACATCGACCTAGCTAGAGAATTGAAAAAACTGTGGAACAGTAACTAAAGAATTATTAAAAGGCCTGGAGGACTTGGAAGTTGACGGACGAGTGGAGACCATCCAAACGACAGCATTATTGAAGATGGTCAGAATACTGAGAAGAGTCCTGGAGATTTGAGGAGACTTGTTGTCACTCAAACTCCAGTGAAAAACCATCAGCTAACGCTGATGTGAAAAAATCTAAAGGCGTAAATAATAATAATAAAACAACAATGAAACACTCTAAGAGATTACATGGCAGCTATGTACCCCTAAGCAGCCACTTATATTGCTTATTCGTTAGACCGGCTCTGGTTTAAATAAAGAGGGATTAAAAAATATTAGCACCCTTTTAGGATTATCTTTATGGTCTAATTCTAAACAGTCTCCACATGTTCACCATCCCTATCAACATATTTTTGAACTCTTCCACAAGTGATCAAAAAAATGCTGATAATCTCTGGTAGTATCTTTATTAGAAAATCGAAGCTGATATTACAGGGACTACATAAGGAAGATTCCAAAAATGTGTTGACAGGGATGGTGAGCAGATGGAAACTTTAGAATATCATAAAGGAACTCCCGCAGAAATGTTCACATTTTTAAGCTTGTTTATTGGCTTAATGAGTAGAGTGTTAAAACTGATGTGAAAAACTCGCAATAAGTGAAATAAATATTAATCGTTTTAAATGATTGATTCAAGTATCGACTATGACAAATAATTTATCGTGAATATAGTTTTAAGTTTTCATTTGTAATTAATTTAAGTCTGGGAGACCGGGGTTCAATCCCAGCTCGAGTCATACCAAAGACTCAAAAATTGGTACTTGATGCCACCTTGCTTAACACTCAGCATTATAAGGTAAGGATCAAGGGTAAAGAGGAGCAATCCAGGAAATGGAGTAGCGCCCTCCCCAACACATCAGTGTAGTAGCTATTGAAAAGTGAGCCCTCGGGTCACCCTCGACTATGGTTGCCAACTTTAACTTTTTTATGAATAACTCAGTCCATAAAAAACATAATTTTGTTTAAAAACCCAACCAGCAATCAAATGATTAGCTTTAAGTAGGTGAACTAACTGCGGTTTAGTAGGTCATTGATTTTGTAAGCGAGTAAATACTTCCTTTCAAAGTTTTTTTTATGAGGGAGATGCAGACTGCGTAACACCAATAAATGATAATGACATTGATGATAACAGCTAGGCCGTGATCACGAGTATTTCAATAATAAAATTTCTTGAGTAGGAGATGACCTGTCACGATCAGAGAATCTACAACACAATTCCATGTTACCATCTATTCAAAATACTTATTCAATAAGTAAGGTGAATTTTGCCACAGGAGTTGTCAATAGGAAGCATTGTTAACAGTTGCACCTTTTTTTAAGGAAATTATAGCCCCGTCGGCTGGGGCTGTAGAATACGCCGACAAGCACCCTGTATATAGCACTATATAGCACTAAACTACATCTGATGGTGAGTGTTGAAGATAAGGGAGTGTAGAGTGCTTCTTCATTGCCATTACTACCAGTTCCACTCTGATCCGGATTGGTAGTACATGTTATAGTCCCCCTTATGGGGTCAAATAGATCTGTTTGAAAATTATTTGTATTTGACAGAACCGTGTAAAAAAAAACTCTTAAGTAACAACTACCCAAAAAATATAAATATGAAATTACAATGAATGCAATTCCCTGTACTCTTGTTGTATAAGGACGTTGACAGAGCCGTCAATCAGGGAACTCTCTCTCTCTCTCTCTCTCTCTCTCTCTCTCTCTCCCTCTCACACACACACACACACACGCGAGCGCTCGAGCGTGCACACACACACACTCACTGCCCCCTCCTCCCCCGACCTGAACCTGCTGGACTACTTCGTTCGGTCATAAGTCGAGAACATCACCAACCTGACTTCCCACAACACCAAAGCCAGCCTGATCGCCGCCATCCGCCGAGTATTCGCCGAGCTCCCACCGGCGCTTGTGGAAAAGGCATGCTCCCAGTTCCGGATCCGTATCGAGGCGATGATTGAGGCTGAAGGCAGCTACATTGAATAGATGTCTGCTCTACTACATAATCAAGTTACCTGAATTAATTTTTTCAATAAAAGTTTAAAAAATAAAGCTGTAGTGTTGTTTCCTTTATGACGACAATTTTATCGTTCCACCCTGTACTGTTTGTGTGAAAAAATATATCCTAACGTCTGCCCATAAGTATATTAGAATAAGTGACTTTGGAATTCTTTTGTATGTGCAGCCTATGATACCAATTCAATTGTATGAGTTACTTAGATATTCACGCTGATGAATAAAAACTTTTTTACACTTTTGGACAAATACCCTTGGGAAAGGTATGAACCCCCCCTTATCCTCCCAGCTATGGGTTAAATAGTACTACTAATGTTCTTCTTGGAGAATGGTTTTAGCATTAAATAACCGACAAAGGTTGATATGCCATTAAACAAAGAAACCAAGCTAAACCAAACCAAACCAAAACCTATTTTCAATATGTATCCTAATAGTATTGTTGTCTAGTGGTCTCATTACCCAAGAAAAATAAAGTAAAGTTGAAGAGAAAAACAGACTTTTCCCATTCACTTTAGACCCACGTAAACAATTGAGAAATTCTGACCAGAAGGAAAAATAAGTAAGAATTTTGTTTCATAATTCAATCTAAATGATATTTAATCAGCCACTAAACCCGAATGTTTAAACTAGGCCGTAGTTTGTCGGTAAAATCTACGGTAGGTTCTATTTTGTTTAATTAATCCGTAAATTTTTAGTCATTATTTTTTGGATATATAAATCATGTATGCAATCATGTATGTAACGGAAATATCTAGAATGTTTGGATTCTTTCATACGGCAATTTTGGTATTTTGGTGATTGAGATCCGGAAGGAACGGATGTTTGTTATATTAGAAGAGTTAAGGAGTCAACGCGTGCAATTAGCTAAGACTGGCATAGAAAAACATTAGTTGCGCTGATGGCCACTCCCCTTCAAATTCTCCCATAAACTTTAGAGCCTTGTGCTCAATTGTAAAAGAGATTATTCATTTGTGATAAATAAAATCATTTGTGAAGCGTGTTTATTTAGCACAAAAATATGATTATTTACGATATCTATCTAGAATCTTTGGGTATTATAAATCTAGATAGACCCGATTCTAGAAATCTAGATAGACCTGATTCTAGAACTAGATAGACCTGATTCTAGAAAATCAAGAAACAAACAAGAACCCCATTAAGGGGTGAACCCATGGGTAAGCCGTATATTTGTTTATAAAAACGACCGTTACACTGAAAATAACAATGTTTAGTCCATAATGTGCAAAATTTGATTTTTTTGTTAACTGATAACAGTAATGTAATGTTAGTTTTTTGAGATGATTATCGAAACGTTTAATACGATTACTTACATGAATATTAGCAATTAATTATTTTCTGTCTACACTGGCTAAAGATTTGTTATTCATATTTATTTACTCATTTTCTTAAGTAAATCACCAAGAATTCTTAATGTGTAAATCTTAATACCAAAACAAAAAACAGAAAGATCACAGGTTTTTATCTTAAAGCCCTTAGAATTTGTATCCCTAAATGTGTAATGCTGATCATGATTATACATACAACGAATTTATTTGCACACTCATAATCCTTACGGGTCCCATGTAATTTTAAGCAATAAAGAAAACAATTTGTTACGGCTAGAATACCTGTGAGCAATACTTTATCTAGTCTTTATAAACATTTGGCTAAATATTATTACATGAGGGTGTAAAGGTGACTGTTTAATTGTTTGTTGAATATGTTGATATTTTCCACATTTTAGTTTGTGGTGACATGGGGTTTTGGTGATTATTTCCCCTACCATTTAATGTTGTTTTATATTTGAAAAGGTAAATGAAGTAAAATTGTGAAACGACGCGTACGAAAGAACATTCAAAACAAAACAGTACAAACAAAATTAAATTTATATATCAACAAGTACATTAAATGAAATATTTCAAATCATTACGAGTCTTTTACTACTGTCTGTTAAATATTCCTCTGTGTGTGTGTGTGTGTGTGTGTGTGTGTGTGTGTGTGTGTGACTAACACGAATACTATGAAAAAAAGACTAAATAATAAAAGTGTCCTGTAGATTATAAAATGCATGTTGACTAAGTATTTCTACAGAATTTTAATTATGTATGTTAGGAGGAACGTGTCTTCTCCCATGTTGGTTGTTTGTTTGTTTCGGTGGTTTAACGAAATTTCTGTGGTTGTTTTCGAGGCTGGAGCAAGTCTAATCGTGAAGGTAGAACAAGGAAGAAAATAGTTGCAGAGAGCATACATTTCGTGGGGTTGACTGCTGGAACTCAAATGTAAGAGAGAGAGTGTTGTCTCTGGAAGACAAACTGGAAAGAGAGAGTTGTCTCTTTAAGTCGCAGTCTAAGAGAGTGTGTTGTCTCTAGAAGTCAAAAATGGAAAAAATGAGTTCTTGAAAGACGAGAATATATATAGGCAATTCTTATCCTGCAGTCGGCTCCAAAATCGCAGGACAAAATCAAAGTTGCAGACGTAGTTGTGAGCATAAACTACGTATCATTCCTGACCAATAGGTTCCCAAGAATTATTAGTTTACCGAGGTCCGTCATCTTTGTTTCGGGAACAAGTGGTATCACGGTCATTTTGAAATATAGGAATGTAAATCCTATAAGAGAAAAAGGCCTTAAATTAGGTTTGTTTTTTTTGGGGTTTTTTGTTATAGGAAATTGCCTTTTTAATATCTATGATTAATTTGAAATGAGAGATGAAAAAAGTTAAGAATTCAATTTTATTAAAAAACATTTCCAGAAAATTAACAACTTATTGTATTATATATTTAAGAAAAAAATTGTCATCTAGTGGATTCTGCAATAACTGCGGGCCATAGACTGAAACGAAAGGTAAAAGATAGACAAATACTTAGATCTTGCCAGAGTGCTGAAAAGGCAATGGAATATGAAGGTAACTGATTGAGTTGATACCCTTGGAACGGTCCCCGAGAGACTGGAGGAAATGGAGATCAGAGAAAGAATTGAGATCAGAGGATGAATCGAGTTGATGAGGCTCCAGTAATGCTGGAGCTTCGGGGAATGTAGAGTACTCCTTTATTGTCATAGCTCCCAGATCCACTCAGGTAGCACCAGACAGGGGTCTATCTTTGGGTTTAATAGAACTAAACTGTGCTTTTGCTAAACTGAATTGTTTGAAATAGAACCGTTTTAAATTAGATTATGTAAACAAATGACTGATTAATTGAATCATTAGTGATATATAGCAATACTTGGAACGATTTAACTTTATTGACTAGTCTGAATAATTTGAAATAGGACTATTTTTGACATTTAAACTGCGTATTTATGCTAAACTGAATTGTTTGAAACATAACTGTTTTGATATTTAACAGTGTGTAAACAAAAAACTATACTTATGCTAAACTGAATTCTTTGAAGTAGAACTGTTTATACGTATAAAAATGGATTTGGCATTAAATAACCAACAATGGTTGATATGCCATAAAACCAAACCAAACCAAATCAATATCATTTGAAATATCGTAATGAACATCATGTGTCGTCAGTTTTGGGACAAACAGACAGTAAACTGTTACTCTGTGAGCAGAGACAATTTTATTAATTTCTCCCCAAAACTTTTTTCACCCAAGGCAAAAAAAAAGATGGTAAACAATTGTGTCAAATTATGTTAACTAAAAATAAAAATGATTTCCTGTTCAGCACAGCCACAAACATGGCTGCCATGACGACGAAGAGCGTAACCAGCGAAGCAAAAATGATACCAAATCTCTTCAGGCGATCGTTTCTTTGCATTCCTAGCCGTTTCATTGTCTCGTGTCGTGTCTCGTTTCTAATAAAGTGGTTAATTGGTAATTAACGAACCCCGTTAGGGAATACGGCGTCGGCAAACTAAGTACATACTCAAGGTTAGACTATCTACATTCACTTCCTACTAATAGGAAATGGTAATATTGCAAGCGAATGATCATCATCCCCATCATCAAGTCACGCTGATGGCACAGAATTCCCTGACTCTCTCTCTCTCTCTCTCTCTCTATATATATATATATATATATCATTTATCGCACTTTGCAGGTCCTCCAAGCGTCATCCAGTGTCCGCAAAAAACTGAAGTAAGTCTTTCCAGGTGGTCCAACACTGGTGTGTCCATATGTAGGAATCCATTGGAGAACGTTGCTCATGTGTTCGTCCATGCTTCTCAAACATTGCCTTGCATGTCTTGTTCGTCTCAGAGGGTATTTAATATGGGAGGTGGATAACTGTAGAGCTGCTGCTTTGTTGGATGCTGCTTTCAGGATTTGTTCTAGACAGCTCGCAACATTTTTGTACAATTCCCATCTGGCTTTTTCTCAAAGCACTTTGTTAGTATCCATATGGTGCATCCATACAGTAGTATAGACACAGTTACAGGTTGGAAGAAATCCTGTTTTATTTTGCTGGAGAGATCAGATTTCTATACGATCGATACCCTGTCAATATACAGTTCACGCCTAGGCGTATGCTGACATTACTTTCAGTAGATGAGATGCTACTAACATTGAAGGAAAGATGAATCGTTCTAGGATGAAAATAGATGACTTATCTAAAAATGGGGGGACAAGGACCGGAAGAGAGATGAATTGACAAAGTTCAACATTTCGTCCAGTAGGCTTGGTACCAAAAATATGCTTGGTGTTTCAGCCCGGACCAACAGCCAAACTAACAACCACTGCCCAGAGCCGCCACTGATCTATTTAACTCTTGACTGCTCCCTTGAATCTACGGAACCTTGACTTTTAGAAAAGAAAACCGGTTCCCTATCTTAGACTACAAAGAACTAAAGTATCCTAAAAAATATTCTTGTCAAATTACCTCTTATCGAACTATCCCTGAAGACTTGAGTTTATTACGGATATTAAAAAACTAACCCTTCCATCCCTATACAGTAACACTTCTCTTTCAATTTTATCAACTTTTAAAATCTGCCTGCCTCTCAAACTTTACTTATCCTTTGATATAACATACATACATCCATATACGTCTATTCATGCCTACACACACACCTGTACAAATACGCTCACCCTACAAGATTGATTTGGTTTAGTTTTATGGCATATCAACTATTGTTGGTTATTTAATGCCAAATTCTGTTTTTACTTATATATTAAATATATGATTTGTAAACACATTTTTAGAAACACACACTAAAATGATCAAACAGTTCTATTTCTAACAACTCAATTTAGCATTACTCAACAGAGTTAAATGGTTCCTTGTACTGCTATCACTAGCAATTCAGTTAAATATCAGTTATTTGTTTACACACTGATAAACCATTAAACAGTTCTATTTCTGACAATTCTATTTAGCATAAGTCATTTGGAAATTTACTAAGCTTTTTGCTTAGATGTGGCACAAGGCCATATGAAAGGGGCACCCAATGAGACTCGAACTCACTCGTGTAGGTTTGCTAGTCGAGCTTGCTAACCATTACACCACCAGAGGCGCCTCTTTAGCATAAGTCATTTGCTTGCACTCGGTTTAAATGTCAAACAGTTCTATTTAACCAATAGACAGGACCCTATCAAGTGCTACCACTCCGACCAGAGTGGAACTTGGAGCAATAGCAATGAAGTATTTCTGGAGCCTCACCATCAGATTGTTTTTTGTCATATCCAGGATACTCGTTGGGGGGTTACCTCTCTGTAGAGATGCAGTCGGTGTATTTTTCAGTCCTAGCCGGCAAAGCTGTCCCTACAGGAATATACAAACATATACGCTACACCTGTACATACACATTGTTGCAGTTAAATATCTGCATTCAAGGAGAGAAGATCTTACAATGTAACAGCCTGATCTCGTTTTTCATGGACCATGCCTTAATCGATCCTGTCACAGAAGCTTATATACAGTAATACTACCATTTCCTTATTTGTAATCTTCAGCCTATAACTGAAATTTATATTTTAAAAAGATAACAAGAACATTAAGGAAATACTAGCAAAACTTCTTAGATTGACTCAAAATATTGATTATTTCTATTGAAAAAACATAACATTATTTGTGATGTTTTCTTTTTTCGTTTTCTTTTGTTCACACGTTGTAGTCAGCTAATGTGGATATGTCTACAATCGGAAAGTTATCTACTATGGTTTAGTTTGGTTGTGTTTTATGGCATATCAACCCTTTCGAGGTGCCCGTGGTTTACAGGTTATTGTCGTAGGAAATGGGCACGGCAACACGAGTTCAAATCCTGCACCAGGCTGATTGCATTTCACATAACACTAGTAGCCTTAGAAATTCAATTATTCTCCCTCCAGCAATGAATAATTTGTAGGGCAGACTAGTTTATTTATCCTTGGGTAAGCATCCAGCTTAGAGAAGAAAAACTTTAAATTTAAAAAATTGACCTTGTGTCACATCCTGCTTGTGTGGAGGGATTGATAAATACATATCAACCCTTGATGGTTATCTAATGTGAAATCTTGTTTATATATATATTTGTAATGTTCCATTGAATAAGTCCTGGCGGTAACACCCCACAAAGCACCAACTATACGGCCACCTGCCTCCCATCACGAAAACTATCCAAGTTAGACGAACCAGACACTGCTGGAGAAGCAGGGACGAGCTCATAAGCGATGTACTCCTATGGACCCCCTCATATGGCCGAGTAAAAGCAGGACGACCAGCTCGAACATACATACAGCAGCTATGTGAGGATATGGGATGTAGCCCTGAAGACCTGCCAGAGGCGATGAACGATATGGAAAAGTGGCGAAAGAGAGTCAGGGATATCCGTGCTAGCGGCACGACATGATGATGATGATGATGATGATG
Source organism: Sepioteuthis lessoniana (assembly GCA_963585895.1). Classification (NCBI taxonomy): domain Eukaryota; kingdom Metazoa; phylum Mollusca; class Cephalopoda; order Myopsida; family Loliginidae; genus Sepioteuthis; species Sepioteuthis lessoniana. The sequence continues at coordinate 118,720,475 of OY757906.1, forward strand.
AATGTTCCATGAGAGGAGTAATTTTGGCCAATATTTATATCTCTACACTCTCGTATAACGCCGAATACTGAGTCTAGAATGCTAAACAATACTAAGTCGAAATGTTACATTTCACATCTATTTTGCATACGCACGTGTGTCTCTACTCATCACACGTCAGGCCTCTGAGTGATCCATTTATATATCCACTATTTCTTGTCACGTAAACTCCAGTAGCACATTTCATTTCAACACTTATGTTTGTTGGCAAGATATCTGTGTTCAAATCACACGGGTCACTATCGGCACATTTTTCTACATAACTATATACATATATATATTTCAAGCATTGCTATCTAACTAATGATTCTATTTAATATTAATTATTTGTTTGTATATAGATAAACGGTTTCAAGTATTCCTGTCTAATACTAATAATTCTTTGTAATATTAATCATCAGATTCCTCAAAATTATACGCTTTCAAACATTGTAAATAATCAAATCATTCTATTTTACCAATAGATAGGACCATAATAGCTAATACCAATTCAGGTTAGAGTGGACCTAGAGTTCCTGGACTGGTACAGGCAGTGTATTCAACAGCCCTAGACAACTGGGCAGTCTCTGTTATGTTAAACTTGATGTAGCAGTCACAGAGTTAGTAGTAGTAGTAGTAGTAGTAGTAGTAATAGTTGTAGTAGTAGTGATATTTAATAACTTGCGAAAATCTTAAATTTTGCTAACGGCTGAGAAAACACTTTTTTTCGCTTTTTTTTTAATCGTATGATTATTTATTTCATCTCTATTCTGTCAGTCGGTCAATATACAAGAATGCAGACGTCGTTTGCAATTTCATCGATAGATTCAAAGCCACGGGCATAAGTATAAGTTGTCAACAAAATTTGCTATACACACGTAATATATATATATATATATATATATATATATATATATATATATATATATACGAGGTACATTCAATGAATAAAGGTTTGTTTTTTTAAAAAAGCAAAATATATTTTTGAAAATTCTTTGCCATAAGTGTAAAATCTGCATTATTTGGAATTGGCTTATAGCAAGAATAATCTTAATCCGGCAAAAATATTTATTTTGAGGCAACTTCAAAGTGGTGGAAAAAAGAGAGCACCAGGCTTTAACGGAGGTTCGTCATCAGACTTTTCCTGGCTAACAAGTGCAGATCAATTGAAATTTACAGAAGAATGTGTATTTTGAACGAAGAAAACATGTTTAAGTAAAGAAATAATTGTTTACAAATAGGCTAAAAATGGGTTTGTCACCAAAAGCCTGAGCTGAAAGGACAATCCATGGAGTGGAAACACATATGCTCTCCGTTAAAGAAAAAGTACTGGCCGCAATGGCCAGTATATAATGGCATGTAGTTGATTTTCTCGAAAAAGATGTAACAATAAACATAGCTTCCTATTGCCAACTCCTTAGGCAAAATTCACCTTACTTATTGAATGATATATATCATCATCATCAGGTCGTGTTATCAGCACGGATATCCTCTCCCTATCGTCCATTGCTTCTGGCAGGTCCTCAAGGCTACCTCCTGTATCTACACAGAGCTGCTGTATGTAGGTTCGAGCTGGTCGTCCTGCCTTTGCACGTCCATGTGAAGGGGTCCACAAGAGTACATCACTTATGAGTTCGTCCCTACTTTTCCAGCAGTGTCCTGCATGTCTGGTTCGTCTAACTTGGATAGTATTCGTGATGGGTAGTAGGTGGTCGAACATCTGCTGCTTTATGGGGTACTGTCTTCATGACTCGTTCAATATTACTCGCAGCATTTTTGCGTAGTTGCTGTCAAGCTTTTTCTCAATCCGTTTTGTTAGCGTCCATGTAGTTGTAGTGCATCCATATAGCAGTATCGACAGGACCACTGCTTGGAAAAAACTGCATTTCATTTTATCGGTCTGGTCTGACTTCTATATAACCGATAGACTATCGTTAGCTGTCCATGCCTTTCCTAGTCGCGTGTCAATGTCTGTCTCGGTTGATGAAACACTGCTCCCTAGGTAGGTGAACTTGTCAACAAGTTTCAGAGAGCTACTGTTTACTGTGGAGATGTCACCTGCTGGATTAAAGCACATATATTCTGTTTTGTGTGCATTGACATGGAGGCCGATGCCTGCAGAGGCTCGTTCCAGACTATGTAGCAGGGTTTCGGCTTGGGCTGGTGCATTTTCCTGAAGCGCTATATTATTGGCGTAGTCCGCGTCGGTAATATATATATATATATATATATATATATATATATATATATATATATATCATCATTATCATGTCGTGCCACTAGCATGGATTTCCCTAATTCTCTCTCGCCATTCGTCTCTATCATCCATCGCTCCCGGCAGGTTTTCCAGACTACATCTTGTGTCCATACTGAACTGCTGTAGATAAGTTCTCGCTGGTCGTCCAACACTTACACGTCCGTGTGAAGGGTTCAACAGGAGAACATCGCTTATAAGTTCATCCTTACTTTTCCATCAGTGACCTGCATGTCTTTTTCGTCTAACTTTGATGTTTTTTTAGATGGGTGGGAGGTGGCCGTACAGCAATTGTTTTGTGGGATGTTGCCTACGGGATTTGTTCAGTATAGCTCGTAGCATTTTTGTGCAGTTGCTAAGCTTTTTCTCCATACGCTTAGCCAGCGTCCAAGTGGTGCATCTGTGCAGTAGTACTGCCACGACCGCTGTTTGGAAAAAAATTGCGTTTTATTTTATCGGATAGGTCAGACTTCCATATGACCGATAACTTATCAATAATCGCGTATTGAGATCATTTTCGGTAGATGAGACGCTGCTTTCGAGGTAGGTGAACTTGTCCACTAGTTTCAGGGAACCACCGGATTCGCAAATGAATTTGAATATGGTACTTCAGGTTTTATTTCATATAACTTTACTCTACACGTTTCAGACTTTATCGTCTTCTTCAGGAGGCTAATAGCGATTTGGATAGTCTTTTTTTTTCTGGCTTTTACAGTGAAGATTTGTTATATTCTCATATGCCGTATCATAACAACACAACAATAATTAAACAGACGCTCGATGATAAAGACGCAGTAATAAACGACGCAAGCAGGATAAAGACGCAGGAAGACTTCTTTATAAAAATATTTACCACTCACTTTATTTGTAAGGGTTCGAAAAGGTTGTGTGGGGTTTTACTGTGAGAGGGAGCTGGAGACTGAACATAACTGAAATATTTTGACCCCGAAGTTATGGCCGTCAGCGTTGTGTCTTTCTCGTACTCCATGGATGCTCAACCGGAGCACTCGAATCCACTCTGTTGGGTGCTGGCTTTCCTTACTACAACTCGTCCCTCTCCGACTCCAACTCTACTCAACTGTCTACTGGCTCGTCAACTGTACTCCACTCCTCTGTTCAATTCGTCAGCCTTATATTACCTTCAAACTCCCACGCGGTGATAAGGACACGCCGCCACGCCTCCGCAATTTCTTCCGATATCTGGCGATCGGGATGTGTCACTTCCGCTTATCTTTGGAATCGCCTGTGTGATCGTCATCGATCGGAAATAACTGTCATGCAGTTCAGAGGTCACTCTCTTCCGTTGCGTCAGTCTATGAGAGTATAATGGGATTTTTTTTACCTCGTCCCATTTCATCAGCCAATTTCCGCCCACGCGATTTCCTCTCATAACTGCCATTAGAATGTGTCACTTCCTTCCGGTGCGTCACCTTGAATGGCATTTTCGACCGGGTCAAAAGGTCAAAACATAACAGATTGCCTAACCATTATTAGCTTCCAGAAAAATACAATAATGTCTGAAAAACCTGTTGGACATAGTTATATGAAATAAAACCACAAAAAAGTACCACATTCAAATTCATTTTGAAATATTTACTTTTCTCTAGTTGGACCATCAAAAAGAAAAAAATTATATATAAACACTACCAGTCAAAAGTATTTGGTCACTCTCAAAAAAATTTATTTATCATCCTAGAAGTGTTATTTATTTTATTTGTTTTACTAAATACAAGTCTTCCTGAGCCACATTACATACAAATGAAACAAAAAAAAGACAAAAAACTTCTTAAACTTTTGATTCATTAAAATGACTTCCTTTGGCCTCTGTCACAGATCTATCTTTTGAATGAAAATTATTTGCTATTATCCAAGTGTCTGTAACTGACCTTTCCATGCATCTGTGGAAACCTGACACTGAGCACCCCTGACATGTTATGCATGGGCAGGCTGTGTCTTAAAATTAGCTGTGACAGTTTCCTTTGTTTATTCAGATGTATATGGGTAATCCGAAAACTGTTCTACTTCTTTCAAAGAGGCACTTTAAACCATTTATCACAGTGATATTGTCTAATGCGTTTTTGTTCAATTCTTTCTATGAGCTGTACTACAAATATCAGTTTGATGTAATCCACATATTTTTGTTGCGTCTTATCTATTCTTACTCTGATATTATTGGTCCTTATGGCGTTGTTTTGTGTAGCTGTTAGAAGAGATTCAGTTTCTCTCTAAAAGTTCCCCTTTCTTCGCCACGTCCAAGATTTCTCGTGTGAGATATCGCTTTTTAGTCGCTTAAAATATCCATAGAGTTGTTTTTCTCCCAATTTCTGTTTTCTGGTTATTTTTGTTCTGCTAATCCTCGTGTCGTCTGTATTGTTTCTGGTGGCTGTAACCAATCTTCCTCCACGGTTTTTTATTCAGTCATCGAGTACCGATGCATCGACGTTATTTTGGTAAGTCCTCTTCCTCCTTCTTTTCTTAGTACATACAGTCTCTCTATGTCATCACTGGGATGTAAGGCTTTATGTATCGTCATGAGTTTTTTTTTTTTTTTTTTTTCTGGTTCATTTGTCGGAGGTCTTCACTGATCTAATTTTAAGATGTCCCTGACTATCTTACGAGGTATTTATTCCTTTGATGAGATTTCTGATATTTAGTTTGTTTTCAAGTCGTTTTCTCGTTCTGCTGAGGTGTTCTTTTTTTTGTTTGTTTATTTTTTTCATCTTCGCAGGTTTAATGGTGTCCACATCCAATATTCCCAAGTATTGATACGTTTCCTTTTCTTCGAGTGTTCTCATTTTGTAATGATTTGATAGTGCTATTCCTTCCGTCCTATGTCGTTTTCTGCTTTTCATTATTAGCTTGGAACATTTTTCTATGGCAAATTCCATCCCTATATCTTAACTATATTCTCACTGCCTGTATCAGGGTTTCCATTCTTTCTCATTTTTTGCCAAACAGTTTGATGTCATCCATGTACATTAAAGTTGTTGGCGACCGTCGTCGAGGCTGACCTGAAGGCTCCCTTTTCGATAGCTACTACACCAAAATGTAGGGGAGGGCGCAACTCCTTTCCCGGGATTGTTCCACTTTACCCTTGATCCGTACTTTATAATACTGAGTGTTACGCAAGGAGGCATCAAGTACCATTCTTTGGTGTGACTTGACCTGAGATTGAACACTGGTCTCCCGGGCCATTATCGGACACTTGCAATTTATTAAGTTTGTATCCGCCTGTCTATTTCCTAAGTATGTGATTGAGTATTACAAATAGTAATGGTGATAGCACATTTCTCGGATATTATGGACATTTTGAGACAATCTATTATCCAGCTTTCGGGGACCATGTCATATGCATTTTTGTAGTCAATCCACGCCATGGCTAGATTTTTCCATCTTGTCTTGCTCTCCTCGAAGATGTGTTGTTCATTGTTTAGTAGCTCTCCTGTGCCTCTGGTCCGCTGGCAGCTTCCTTTCTGTTTCTCGAGGAACAATCTGCGACTTATTAGCAAATCGTATATCTCCCTATTTTGTGATGTGAGTATTTTCCCCATCATCGGGAGGCAGGTTATGGATCTGTAGTTGTTATGGGTGGTTTCTTTTTTAGGAGTCTTTTTGGATCAGGTTGGTCTTTCCTTTTGTCATCCATTGGGGTATGTCTGTTTCTTGTAGGCATCTATTTATATCGATGGCCAAGTCTGTCATGGATGGAAGTGAATTTTTTTAATTAATATCCATGTATACCGTTTTCCAATTTGGGACTTTTTTGAGAGTTGCTCTAAATGAATCGAGGTATATTTTTGCTTTCGGTACTTCTTTGAGTCCTTCTAACTCTTTTTCCATTTTGTTTATCCATTCGGCTTTTCTCTTATGTCTTCTTTGTTCCCATGCTTTGCTCCAAAATTCTTTTGTTTCTTTGTCATCCAGCTGTTAATGTATTGGTGCATTTACTCCCTATTTGCTGATAGAACCTATTATTTATATATATATATATATATATATATATATATATATATATATAGTGCAATTAGAAGGACACTCAAACCTTGTTAAATTGTCATTATAAATTTATTTCGCCGGAGAATATCGTCTCATCAGATGACTGTACATGTTTAACTTCTAATGTAAAAACCGAGAGTCCACGTGGCGTAATGGCTAACGTGATGGAGGGTGAAATTATAGTAAGTGAGTTCGAGCTATTAAATTTATTTTTGGACTTATACACTTGGTAAAGGCATGAACTATCTTATTCCCTAGCTATGAATTAAATAATACCCATGATGTTCTTTTGAAATAATGACTTTGAGATTGAATAACCTACGAAAGTTGATAAGCCAATAAACAAAAAAAAATAGACTTCAATGTAAAAAACAAATGGAACTTAGGATGTTAATTCTATAGTATATATATATATATATATTAATGTGTGTGTGTGTGTGTGTGTGTGTGTGTGTGTGTGTGTGTGTGTGTGTAACGAAGAGTCAGGAAAAACTCGAATGCAGACTAACCATTAAAATCGATTTTTAAAAACTTTTAAAAGAAACAAAGATGTTTACAATCAAGCGGTCGTCAAAAGCTCTTAAGTATAATTTCAAGTTCTTTAATGGGAAAATCGATCTTCAGATGCTTGTGTAGACGATAATTGTTTTTCGTTAATTTGTAAGCACCGACTGTGACCTCCAATTCCATCCTTTTAGGAGGAGGAGTAATGATCACTATCGGCGCTTAGAAAAATGTAAAATTTCATTTGTTTAGTAAATTCAAACACAATTTTTTTTTACACCCACTTTGTTTTTCTAAACCAAGATACCAGCAAATAGTTATTTTTATGACTACACTTGCTAATAAACTCCGATTTCTTATTAAGGTGACGGTCTTGTTCGTGGAAAATAGTGATATTTAATTTCTCCACTAAAAACAATCCATCCACATACATACACATAGATAGATAAATAGATAGATAGATAGATCTAAGACTAGCATAGACATAGAGTCAACGGCGCTTGGTAACAGCGTATTTCTCCCCTATGCAATCATCTGACCAAAATATCAAACACCTGATTATAACATAGGCGAGAAACTGAGAGTCACTTAGTGTCGTTGACTCAGGGCTTACGCTAGTTTGGTTTAGTTTGGTTTTATGGCATATCGGCAAGTGTTAGTTATTTAATTCCAAATCCTGTTTTTAAATATATATCAAATATATGATCTGTAAACTCATTTTGTAGATACACACAGTTAAATGATCGAACAGTTCTATTTCTAACAATTCAATTTAGCTTAAGTCATTTGTTTGCACTCAGTTTAAATATTAAACAGTTCTGTTTGATCCATAGATAAAACTCTTTCAGATGCTATCACTCTGGGCCTGGGTGGACCTGAGATCGATGGCAATGAAGGGGTAATCTGTATTCCCCAAAGTTCCAGCATTACTGGAACCTCACCACCAGATTGTTTAATGAAATACACAGGACACTCATAGGGGGGAGCTCACTCCTCTGTATAGATGCGGTCGGTATAGTCGACAGTCCCAAACGACTGGCCTCCTTACGCTAGTAAAACTTAGATCTATATATGCTGATATTTAGCACTATTTCTTTATAATATATATAATAAAATATATAACTAGTATATATATATATATATAACAAGTATATATATATATATATATATATATATATATATATATATATATATATATATATACTGAAAACAATTCAAAATCTCACTTTTCTTGTTTTATTCAAAACCAAGTAGTTTTAGGTATCTTCTTTGAAATCGAAACAGAAAACACAAAATTCAGATAGAAATAAAAAATCAACCATCTGAAGAATAAATTTTCTTTTTCAATTTCAAAGAATATACGGGAAATTAGTTTTGGAATGAACCTAAGAAGGTGAGATTTTTATTCTATTTATTTTTTTATTGTGTTATGATGGCTGACATACGAGCACTTTGATTTATCCAACGTTTTTAAAAGTTTTTTTTTCTTTCGTGTCTGTTTATATATATATATATATAAAGAGGTGAGAAAAAATATATAAATATAACATATATATATTCTTTTCATTATTATTATTTTTTGCTTTGTACCGATTTGTAGTATACATCCTTCGTATGACAACCGTTCAAGGAGAAGGAAAACTATGAATTCAAACTTGTTAAACTCCACTTAAAAATTGACCTTGTGTCGCAACCTGGGGAGAAGTTGGATACATACATACATTCATACATACATACACACATATATCCCTCTACAGATGATCAATATCGGACATCTCATCTATTAACTGAACCCTGTTACAAAGAAACTAGCAAGAAAGCTTGAGAAAAAATCATGAAAAGGAATGTTCTCTGGTCTTTAACCAAATTTGTATAAACAACACACACAAGCATATATATATGATTGTGTGTGTGTGTGTGTGTGTGTGTGTGTGTGTGTGTGTGTGTGTGTGTGTGTGTGTGTGAGGCGGATAAATGAGAAAATTAATGAATAAAAAATTTGATCAACAAATTTTAAAATTATATTTCTTTAAATTGAGAGAAAAGATTGGTGAAAAACAAAAGGATAAAATCTTTTCATGTAAGTTTAACATGAAAATCAGCTGAATTCCCATTATATATATATATATATATATATATATATATATATATATGTATGTGTGTGTGTGTGTGTGTGTGTGTGTGTGTGTGTGTGTGTGTGTGTGTGTGTGTGTGTGTGCGAAGTATGTTTAACAGGTATCAAAACTGAAGCTACAGTTATCAAAACAGAAACGAATACGCAATGAAACACAAATTTTCTTTCTGCTATTTAACACACTTATTCCAACAAATGTTTCATTGGTCGAAACTTCTCTTAAAAATTTTCTTTTTATATTCTGCGAGGCGATATCGTCGTAATTTTTTTTAATGTCTTCAACGGCCACAAATCGTACATTTGGAATGAACCAGATTACGAGATAAGTCACTTTCATCTGTGAAGAAAACGAAACGTTTTGACATTTTAGCAAATCTGAATCATAGTCGCTCACAATTTCCGCAAGAATTCTTGACATTTTCAAGAACGTAAAATTCTAACCGGAAAAAAAAACCTGCCGTGTTATTTTTACAACATCTCACTGTGACGTAAATCATACAAACAACTTTAATACTGATGGTGTCAGTAAGAACTTGAAGAATTTATAAATATATCAATATTTCAAAAATATCAAGTAGATTGTTAAATTGTTGCGATAAAACAAAAAAATCTGTAACTTAAAACTCATGTAGTACACAAAATAATCAGATGAAAAAGAAAAATGGCCAATCAATCGGTTTATTGGCGCCGAGAATTTTTTCTTAAACTTTTATCATTTGCGTATGTCATCATCATGTCGTGCAGCTATTGTCTAGCGTTCTAGACTCAGTATTCGGCGTTGTACGAGAGTGTAGGGATACAAATATTGGCCAAAATTACTCCTCTCATGGAACATTCATCATCATCATCGTCATCATGTCGTGCTGGTAGCACAGATATCCCTGACCCTCTCTCGCCACTTCTCCCTATCGTTCATCGCCTCTGGCAGGTCTTCAGGGCTACATCCCGTATCTTCACATAGCTGCTGAATGTATGTTCGAGCTTGTCATCCTGCTTTTGCCCGGTCATATGAGGGGGTCCATAGGAGTACATCACTTATGAGCTCGTCCCTGCTTCTTCGGCTGTGTCCTGCATGTCTGGTTCGTCTAGCTTGGATAGTTTTCGTGATGGGAGGTAGGTGGCCGTATAGTTGGTGCCTTGTGGGGTGTTGCCGCCAGGACTTGTTCAATATTGCTCGCAGCATTCTTGTGTAATTGCCGTCTAGCTTCTTCTTCAGCCGTTTTGTTAGCGTCCAAGTAGTGCATCCATACAGCAGTAATGTGTATATATATATATATATATATATATATATGTGTGTGTGTGTGTGTGTGTGTGTGTGTGTGTGTGTGTGTGTGTGTGTGTGTGTGTGTGTGATCTGAAAGAGTGAGCCAGTCGGCTGGGGCTGTAGAATATACCGACTGCATCTCAGCAGAAGGGTAATATCTTCAAGGAGTGTCCTAGATATGACACTAAAGAATCAGATGACAAGACTCCAGTCCCAGAGTTTTGGTGGATATGGAGTACCTCTTCATTGTCATCACTCCCTGGTCCCCTCTGACCCAGAATGGCAGTACCTGAGAGGGTCCTATCTATAGGTCAAATAGAACTGTTTGTCATTTAAACTGTGTGTAACCAAAAGACTTACGTTAAATCGAATTATTAGAAATAGAACCCTTTAACAATTTAACTATGTAAACAAATGACTGATGTTTAATTAGATTGTTGGTGATCCATTGTAATACTTGAACCTCTTTAACTGCGAACTCAAAATGATTTGTTAGCGTCACATAGCGATGATTGAAACCATTCAATTGTGTACGAAGATCATTAAATAAGTTTCCAGGTTTTTTTTTGTAGGGGCTCTTTTATTGATAGAACACACAAGAAACTCTAGTCCACTTCGAAGTAATCTCCTCTGGCTGCAATGCACTTGTTGTACCGTTCCAACAACTTCTGGAAGGCCCCATGGAAGTCCTCTTGTGTGAGCGTGTCAATGACCTTCGTCACAGCCTCTTTCATCTCCTTAATTGTCTCATAATGACGGCCTCGGAGCTTAGGGAATAACCAAAAGTTACAAGGAGCAAGGTTTGTCTATAGAGAGGCTAAGGAACTGTCTTGATGCCCGTCTTGGTCAAATAGTCTGTGACAAGGATTGAGTTGTGGACTAGTGCATTGTCCTGGTGTAAATGCCACTGACCAGATTTGAAGAGTGCTAGCCTCTTCCGACGGAATCTCTTGCTGAACTCCCTTAAAACCTCAACACAGTAACCCTAACCCTAACCATTCGATCAATCAACTCTGGTGTATTAACTTCCTTACTCCTCCCACACCTCTCATCATCCCTCACAGAGTCACTGCCTTCTTGAATCTCTTATGCCACTCAAAAACTGATGATCGATTCATGTAAGATGCTCCAAAAGCAGTCTGAAGCATTCCAAACGTTTCTGTGGCATTTTTTCCAAATTTAAAACAAAATTTTATTGCATATCATTCTTCTAAAGTGTCCTCACGTCCAGATTGCATTTTTGAAATTCACCAGCTGTGACAATCAGACTTTAGCAGGGTATATTTCAATTCTTGCTATAAATGTTCATTTGAACGTGAAATCATAAAAATTGGTCTGTCATCTCATAAGATGTATAGCAAGAACATAGTGAATTTTCAAGAGTCTACGACAATTTTCAGTGCCTGTACAACAAAGTCTGGAAACCTATTGAAGGCACCACGTACAAATAAATCTGTGTTAGATAGCAATATTTGAAACCATTTAAGTAAGTGCAAACTAATGATTAATACTAAACAGAACTATTCTTGCTAGAATATTTGGAACCATTTAACTGTGTGCAAACAATAGTGATACGTGTATGCAAACAAATTAACTCTGAATTATTTTAAAATAAGATTACCTACAAACTATTGACTTACAAATGATACGGATAACCATTTAACTCTGGCTCGTTTAAAAATGTTATGTACGAACCATGAATTTACAAATCCTATATGTATGAAGAGGATTTGACATTACATAACCTACAATGCTTGATAGGCCATAAAACCCAACTAAATCAAACCCGAAAAAGAGTAATATATTGCCTTGGCCAGCGATGAACCCGGTGGATTTAGTTGACCGTTAATATGATCAACAAATTGACTACCGAAAAAGCAGAAATGCGTGGGTGCGATACCCAAGGCATAAAACATATGTGGGTGTAAGCCGTGACCAATGAAGAACAAGCAATGCGTGAGTGTAAGCCGTGACCAAGGGAGAACAAACATTGCGAGAGCGAAGAGGCGTGGTTTTGTGGATCGCATGGGAGTTTTAAGATTATATAAGGTTTAGAATTTGGGCTGAAGTCAGTTCCTGTTGGCAGATCCTACTCCCATTAGCTTCTTTGTGTGTGTGTGTGTGTGTGTGTGTGTGTGTGTGTGTGTGTGTGTGTGTGTGTGTGTGTGAACTCTCTCCGACTATTCTCCTGCTCCACACAAGCGTCACCGTCGAAGAATAAAAATTTAAGATTATAACTTTATATATACATGTTCCTCGTTGTTTGTCAAGGCCCAGCGGTTGTATACTACAGGAGTTCTTCTACTTAGGATGGATGGTAAATGTGCGCCGAGACATGAGTGCAGACGTCTTTTTGAGAGTAAGATCAAGATGAAAGGCATTTCCATGTAAAAGATATGCTCAAGACGTTCTGAGTTATATCATAAAATCTTTGAAGCGGGAAATTTTATTACTTTTAAACATCAGCGTCGATTGCTCATAGCCAGCAAAAATGCCAAATCAGTGGTGGTGACCGTGGAAAAATTGAATATTTGATTGATTGATTGATTGATTATAACAGCATATCAAACGATCTAGGGTTAGTTTATGCTAAGAGTTGAGGAACTCGTGTTCTTTATCTTTACAATTTTTGTACAGTTGTTTTTTACAATTTTTGTACAGTTGTTTTTTACGATTTTTTTTTTTTTTGCACAGTTATTAGTATCTAATACAAAAAATTTCTACACATTTGTATGATTGCAGTCATTCTTATCTTATAATAATAATCATATGGTTTCAAGTATTCCTATCTAATATTAATAATTGTATGGTTTCAAGTAATTATTTCTATTTAATCACAATTATTTGTTAGTTCACATGGTTTCAAGTAACTGATAAAAATCTTTAGTAAACAGTTATAGCTGCAAGTAACTGTTTATAACTGTTTTATACCAGCAGGTAACTGCTTATAACTGTTTTATAGCTGCAAATAGCTGTTCTTGATACAAATGATTTACAGTTATATGACATCAGGTATTCGAATTTGTAAAACATCTATTTGACCAATATTTGGCGTTCTGATAGGTATTACGTACTAGCAATGAAAGGGTACTCCACCCTCCACAAATATTTAGAATTTGAACCTCACCATTTCGTGTCATACCCAGGACACCCATTTAATGTTTTTAGTCCTCTGCAGCGAATACAGTCAGCGCATTCTGATCCCCATCGACAGAACACAATAGTTGCTTTGGTTTATTTATTCAACGGCATATCAACTCCTTATGGGTTGTTTAATGCCAAAATCTGATTACTTTATAGATGTTTATTTATATTTATAACTATATTTTCACAGTTTCATCGCCTTTTTTAATGCACTTCATTCGTCTAATTATCTGTTTGCTCATAATTATATGGTTGCAATAGCAGAAGCTGTAAGGCCACTTACCACCCATCACGAATACTATCCAAGTTAGACGAACAAGACATACGGGACACTGCTGGAAAAGTAGGAACGAATTCGTAAGTGACGTACTCCTGTGGACCCATTCACATGAACGAGCAAAGGCAGGACGACCAGCTAGAACCTACATACAGCAGCTCTGTGTAGATACGGGAGGTAGCCTTGAAGACTTACCGGAAGCAATGGACGATAGAGAAGGGTGGCGAGAAAGAGTCAGGGGTATCCGTGCTGATGGCGGGACATGATGATGTTGATGATGAATACGAAGAATTTAAACTATTGTATGGTTTCAAGCAACTATTCCTAATTAATTATAATCATCTGTTTGTACAATAATATAGTTTCGAACATACCAATTATATAAAAATATTTTCCCAAAAGATCAATTGTTATATAATTTCTTCGTATGATGGACCATCGCGTCTCTTTGTGTTTTTCTCTCGATGCTATCTTGTTCTCGCGATCGCCCGCCGCCTTCTTTCCTTTTTTGTCATGACAAAACGTTGCAATTCATTCCTATGAGACGGCGTATTCACTGTCTCATAGGAATGAATTGCAACGTTTTCCTGTGGGTATAATTTTAGTACTTCGACGACTATCGCACACATTGTCCGGTTCGCGAATTCCAGAAGACCTGTCCTCAGACAACCGGTGGAAATTAGATTTGAACTCTCAGCTAATTGACTGAAATTTAACTCAAAATTTAACTTCAAAATTTCTAGGATTACTAAGTCATGTGACTAATATTATCTAGTAAAAACTAAGATCTCAACTGGTCTTAAGCTGTTAATTACACTCTACTTTGAGCCTTTCTGGACTAGACGAGCGGTCAGTGAGGCCCAATCCGATCAATCGGCTAGTGACGCCAAGTCCGAGACATATATTATTTTTCAAATTGCTCTTGTGGCAAACAAGTAGCCAACCTTATTTTATTTGGACTAATAACCTTTAGGAAAGGTATGAACCCTCTTAACTCCCTGACCATGGGTTAAATATCACCACTTCAGTTCTATAAGGATGGCTTTAGCATTAAATAACCCACGATGGTTGATTATCCCAGTCGGCTGCATCTCTGCAGAAGGGTAAGAACCCGACACACACACATACACACACCAACGAGTGTCTTGGATATGACACAAAACAATCTGACAATGAAGCTCCAGTTTTACTGGAGCTTCGGGGAATACGGAGTACCCCTTTAATCCCATCATTCCCAGGTCCACTCTGGCCCAGAGTGGTAGCACCTGACAGGGTCCCATCTATGTGTCAAATAGAACTGTTTGATCATTGTGTGTAAACAAATGACTGATATTTAATTCAATTGTTAGTGATAGATTGCAATACTTGTAACCATTTAACTGTGTGCAAACGAGTGAGTAAAGTTGAATGGAATAATTAATGTTAAATAGCAATACTTGTAACCACTTCACTGTGTGCAGACAAATGATTAATATTGAATTGAATTATATAAGTGTTAGCAATAATTGAAACCGTGTAACTGTGTAGAAATTAAAGCAATACTATTGTGCAAACTAATTAGTTCTAACTTATTTGAAAATGAAATTATCAACAAACTTATCTTTTGCATATAATGTATATCTAGTTAAATGTGTGCAAAAAAATAACTAATGTTTAATTGTGATTGCTACATAGCAATACTTGAAACCATTTGACCATGTGCAAAAAGAAAACTGAGCTCAGGTTCGTTTAAAAATGTTATCAACAAAATGTATTTACAAATCATATATATATATATATATATATATATATATATATATATATATATAAACATGATTTGGCATTAACTAATCAACAATAGTTGAAATGCCATAAAACAAAACACCGAAATCAAATTTATTTTATTAGTTAGCAAAAACCAAAACCATTTTGTGTCCTGGATATGACATTAAACTATATCTAATTGCGAGACTCCAGTTTTGGAGTATGGGGAATGTAGAGTACCCTTTCATTACCATTACTCTCAGGTCCACTCTAACCAGAGGAGTAGTACCTGTTAGTGTCCTATCCGTGGGTCAAATAGAACTATTCAATCTTTTGCAAGAGATTATTATCATTAGTTATTTGAAACCATGCAGCTGTGTGCAATTTGTTGGTATTAGATAGGAATGCTGGATAAAAATGATTATTAATGTTAAATAGCAATACTTGCAACCATTTAACTATGTGCAAACAAATGAGCTCAAATTTATTTAAAAATAAAGTTCCCGACAAACTATTCGCTTACAAATCACACACACACACACACACACACACACACACACACACACATATATATATATATATATATATATATCCAGGATTTGGTATTAAATAACCATTAAATGTTGATATATTAAATCAAATAACAAACCATCATCTTCTCACTCTTTCTCTCTTTCTCCTTGTCTCTCTGTCTCTCTGTCTCTCTGTCTCTCTCTCTCTCTGTATATATATATATATATGTATATATATCTATATATGTGTGTGTGTGTGTGTGTGTATGATTTCATTTTAAGGTCAGTTTGAGGAAGAAGAGGACATTATATGAAATGCAGTAGCAGAGCTTCGCATCATAGCCAAAAAAATTCATTGGAGCTTCGACCAGAAGAAAACTTGATAGAATAAATGTTGAATACCAAGATAACTATTTAGAAGAAAACTAATGTTAATTGTTAATTGTAATTATCTCTCTTGGTAAATATAGCTTCTGGCCGAGACATGATATCCGACCGACTCGGCCGGAAGCAACACTTTTAATTTCATACCCAATATTATGGTCAATATTTAAATGGAAAAATAATTTTAGATTTTAGGGAACTCAGACCTTTAAATTGTATGACGGTAATGTTAACTGTGTTTTGTTTTGTCTTTTGTTGTTTTTTTTTTGGGGGGGGGTGTTTTTTGGACTAAGAGGTTGCTTTTTTCGTTAAATTTAAATGACTTACGACAAGTTCTAATGTAGTTTTTTTATATGTAAATACTTGCTTGTCTACATTGTTGAAGAGATCAAGACTTGCATCGTAGCTACATTACTTTGTACTGACTATAAGGTGGCATGTGTTGTTTCCGTCAGGATCAAGGTCTGTGAAACTGTCGGAAATACGGAGTGTGTTAAGAAAAATGGAGACTTAAGCTGTATCTATCAAGAAAGATATTAACAATACATGAAACGTTAGTTTTCGTCTAAATTGTCACCTTGGCAGCCAACACTGACTTTTCTATTTGTCTAAGCACCGATGAAACTTATTTGTCATAGATAGATAGATGGAGCAAGAAAGAAGATTATAAGATGGAAAGTGAGCGAGTTATAAGAAAGAAAGAAAGAAAGAAAGAAAGAAAGAAAGAAAGGGTTATGGTAATTTACCCACGCATGCATGAACTCTTTCAGTTATAAATAACAGCAGGTACTGCTCTTAGTTAGAAGGGAATATTCCAGCAGACAGCCTTGACAATCGGACCGAATAGTCTCGATATAACCTTCTCATTTGTATATGTTGCATTACTATTTTTTGTTAATATATTTAACTCAATTCCTCACTTGTGTCTTTATTTCTGGCCCCTAACAAGGTCACAAAAGAAAGAAAGAAAGAAAGAAAGAAAGAAAGAAAGAAAGAAAGAAAGAAAGAGAAGGGAAGGGGATGCAATCAGAGAGTTCTGTTTCAATTTGAGTATATATGCAGCAGTAATGTTACAACACTTATTCCACAAATGTTTGCTATTAGTCGAGGCAACTATGATTTTTTGGTCAAAGTCTGAAGCTCCCCACTCCACTGAATTTCTTGTAATGTTTTCCATATCCTCGAATCAAACTTTAAAACTAGACGATGCCAGATAAATAGATAAATAGAAAGCAAGAGTGAGAGAGAAAGATAGAAAGCAAACGTGAGAGAGAAAAAGAGCGAGAGATATATAAGATTATAAGAAGTAGTGAGTTCTGAGAGAGAAAGAAAGAGAGAGGGTTGGGTGCGGTCAGAGAGTTGTTCCGTTTCATATAAAGGATATATGCTGCAATAGCGTTACAACACTTATACTACCAACTTTTTTTTTTTTTTTTGCTGTTGGTCGAAGAAATCTACGGATTTCTTTTTGATGGTCTGAAGCTCCACCATTTCACATCCTGTAATGTTCTCATTCGCTCAAATAAGACCTTAACATTAAATGATGCCAGACACACATACACACACACACACACACACACACACACACATATATATATATATATATATATATATCAAATCCTGAAAGACGCTTATTGCATTTCACATAGCACTAATGCTCTTGTGAAAGATATGAATCCAATTATTCTCCCACCAACTATGGGCAAATAGTATGGCAGACTGGGTTCTTTAGCCTTGGTTACGCAACCAGTCTAGGAAAAGAAAAACTCTAAATTCAGACCTATTAAGTTCTGTTTAAAAAATTGACCTTGTGTCACATCCTGTCCGTGCAGATGGGTTGGTAAATACAAACACACACACACACACACACACATATATATATATATATATATAAGATTATAAAAAGAGGTAGTGAGTTATGAGAAATAAAGAGAGAGGGTTGGCTGCGGTCAGAGAGTTGTTCCGTTTCAATTTAAGGATGTATGCGGCAATAGCGTTACGACTTTCGTGCCAATCATGGAGCAGACACGCTTTTGGCTTACTGTATCTATTTCTATCTCCAGTTTGCATTTAATGAGCGAAATCGATTTGCCCCTTATCCTGATGATTGGAGACGTCGGGGACCTGCCCTGATCGATCAGCCATTACGAATCTCCCACCCCGAACCGGTTGATTGGCAATCACTTCAACAGGAAATCCGTACCAGACTCTTCCATTCCCACATCTAGCATCTTTACACAGAGACATGGACCTGTCTATATTTCTAGATACATGCACATACCTATTAAAGATTCCATAGATAAACACACACACACACACACACACACACATATATATATATATATATATATATATGCAGTATCATCCATTAATGAGTACTCCCTCAACAATTTGTTTTAAAAAGTTTTCTGATGCACCAAAGATACTACGATTTTATTGTATCTAGAGAAAATGATTCTACATTACGCAATCAGAACGGGTATTATTAGGTATTATTTATTAATAACTTTTTTAGCATTGATACTCTATAACATGTCTTCATTTACATTTCAAAATGAGAAAAATTTTTAATTCAATCTTGATAATTTCTGATCTCACTATATATATATATATATAAGATGTGTGTGTATGTATGCGCGTGTGTATATGGTATATTGGTCGATCCTTGGTTTTTCATTAAGTGAGTCTTTTCTGCTAAATAATGCAGAACTTATTCGGCCAATAAAGTGTAATATTTTTGTTTCTTTCTTTAATGGCATATCAGATTCCGTGGGTTATTTAATACCAATGCCATCCTTGTCGAAAAGCAGCAAAGATACTATCTATAGCTTTAAGGGGAGATAAGTGATTCATATTTTTCCCAAGACTATTAGCCCGAAAGTGAACGTAATAGCGCGACTGGGGTTCGAACTCGAGACTACAATCCAGTTCTTTAGCCATTACGAGACAGGGAATCTCATTGTTATGCTTTATTACAAGACATGTAACCATATTTCTTAATTCAATAAAAACAATGCGCACTTAACAAATTTAGATTTATCTTAGTTTTAAGTAAACTCATTTACCACGAACAACAATACTATATATATATATATATAATTGGACAGGTATCAATAGGCTATCGGTCATATGGAAGTCAGACCTGACCGATAAAATGAAACGTAGTTTCTTCCAAGCAGTGGGCGTGTCGATACTGCTATAAGGAGGGACTACATGGACGCTAACTAACCAGATGGAGAAAAAGCTTGACAGCAACTACAAAAGAATGCTGTGAGCAATATTGAACAAGTCCTGGAGGCAACACCCCACAAAGCAGCAGCTATACAGCCACCTACCACAAATTACGAAAACTATCAAAATTAGACGAGCCAGACATGCGGGACGAGCTCATAAGTGATGTACTCCTGTGGACCCCTTCGAGCAAAGGCAAGACGACCAGCTCGAACCTACATACAGCAGCTCTGTGTAGATACGGGATGTAGCCTTGAGGTCCTGCCGTAAACGATGGACGATCGGGAGGGATGGCGAGAGAGGTTCAGGGATATCCGTGCTGATGGCTGGACATGATGATGATGATGATACATATATATATATACATTAATATATACGCCTAAAATACGTAAAATATATATATATACACACACTGATATATACGCCTAAAATTCGTAAAGTGTATATATATATATATATATATGTGTGTGTGTGTATGTGAAGGAAAATCCAAGCTTTTTCGAGCGAGCCAATAATAATAGAAAGACGCAACAATGTAACGCAGATTCTCTCGAATAACACCCCACTAGTTTTTGATTTCAGAGTTTTTCCTTCTCCTAGAGTGGTTTCTTAACCAAAACTCTACTGTCTATTTATTGCAGGAGTAAAAAGAGAACGGTTTATGTGTTTCAGAGGGGTTTTGATTATTACTATTAGATAGGAATACTTGAAACTATAAAAACTGTGCGCAAATTATTTGTATTAGATAGGAATACTTGATATCATATGACTGAGTCCAAAAAAAATCTTAAGAAAAGATTGCGTAAAAAATGTAAGCATAAATGTATCTTGTACGTGATTCTCTAACCTCTAGGCATCAAATAACCCTAAACGGGTCGATGTCCCGTTAAAATCAACCAATCAATCATTATTTTGGTTTTTTATCTTTCTTTTTCTTTGATTACTTTCTTTCTCCTCTTTTTTTTTCTTCTTTCCTTCTGCTTTTTAGCATTCAAAACTAAATCTGCTTTTCTCTTCTATATTTATTCATTCTCTAACTCTTTCCAATGATGTCCATCTCAAATGATTCTGATTCCAACACAAGACAGCATCTACATATATATCCCAGTAATAAGCCCTAATTACCAACAAACGCTAGCCATGAAGAATTCAACCTTGATATTAAAGAAAGGCGTATCGTTCTTCGAACCAATTATAAATGAGAACAGAACCAGACATACAAATGAACTCCACACATTTTCATACAAACTGCGTCTACCATTAAATTCTAAATCGAAAACTTATTCATAAGAAAAACCAGTCCAAAGACACTGGGCTTTTCTGAAATTTGTCAACCGTTCCGTTAATAGATGAAAACATGAGAACTAAAAAAACTTTGGCCATAACCCGGGAATAAATACCACATATACCCGTGTACAGGTCGAATTTTCAAGACCTAATATTTAGATTTTTAGAAATCAGCATCGACCAATGCATAAGTAAATTACAAAGCGCTTTGCTTTGATGTGGCACAAGGCCGAATAAATGGGGCGCCCAATGAGACTCGAACTCACTCGTGTAGGTTTGCTAGTCTAGCTTGCTAACCGTTACACCACCAAAGGTGCCCCAACCAATGCATAAGTAATAGTTATTAATTTTGCAATTAAAATATAATGATATTTGTCTGAGAATAAATACCACATATACTTGTGTACAGGTCGAATTTTGAAGACCCAATGTTTAGATTTTTAAAAACAAGCATCGATCTATACATGAGTAATAATTTTGTAAGTTTGTAATTTCACCATAAATTTTGAGGCCTTATTTTTTAGTAGGTTTCACTGTTGACTAAATTCGGGAATTAGAAAGAAATAAAACGATCCCTTGCTTTACTGTGAAAAACTAAGCATTTTTCGAATGATGTTATGTTTCTGTTATGGTCTCCCTGATTATCACTCCAGAGAGGAAGTCCGGAAACATTGTGATTTTTGCGAATATCTTTGATTGAAGCGAGTGATGAGAAAGTTTGCGTTTTAAATTCGGGTAGTTGGATTTTTGGATTACGGATGCATTTTTGGAAGTTTAACGTTTTAGACATCCTTTTTTAGATGCTACATTTTCCTTAGAAGCAGGGGGTTTCTTCCTCCTTATGAAAGACAGTTTGGAAACTCATGAAGCTGGCTAACCTGAATAATCAACATAACGTAAGAAACAAACTGTACATGCATGTTTTTTGTTTGTTTGTTCCTTCGTTCGTTTGTTTGTTTGTTTGTTTGTTTGTTTGTTTTTTGTTGTTTTTTTTTACATCAATTTCTTTCGCTGCCAGGATCAAGTGACACTTTCTTCGTTTCGTCATCCCTTCTTCGACCAACCTTGTAAGACTTTCATTTCTGAGTCTACCTCCAACGTTACACCTTAAAATAAACCCAAAAAGTAAACAACTATTGGTTAGCATTTATGGTGTTTTTAAACCCAATACAAATAAGCAGCTATACAGGACAGATTACAGAAGAACTAAGACCAACGAAAGGTACAACGTGTAGAGTTTTAGAATAGATGATTAATTTTTAGAGTTTTACTTATTTAACAAGCGCTGTGTTGGTGAGGTTCAAACTACGCTGACCTTATCCTTTGCAAATGGGAGAAGACCCTCACCTAAAAAGAGTATCCTAAGTATGACACTAAACAGGATCTGATGGTGAGGCTCCAGTTCTGCCATTTATTACTCTATTACTCCAGAGTCCTGGAGATTTGGGGTGTGAGGAGTCACCTATTTATTGTCATTACTCCTGGGTCCTGGAAATTTGTGGTGTGAGGAGTCACCTATTTATTGCAATTACTCCAGAGTCCTGGAGATTTGGGGTGTGAGGAGTCACCTATTTATTGTCATTACTCCTGGGTCCTGGAAATTTGTGGTGTGGGGAGTCACCTATTTATTGCAATTACACCAGGGTCCTGGAAATTTGTGGTGTGGGGAGTCACCTATTTATTGCAATTACTCCCGGGTTCTGGAGGTTTCGGGGTGTGAGGAGTCACCTATTTATTGCCATTACTCCCGGGTCCTGGAGATTTGGGGTTGTGAGGAATCACCTATTTATTGCCATTACTCCCGAGTCCAATCTGATCCGGTGGGATAGTACTTGTTAGGGTCCCATTTATGAGTTGAATAAATCTGTTTGCAAGTTATTAGTATTGAATCGGAATGCATGAAACCTATTATTAGCAGTACTTAATTAGAATGCGTTCCAAGAAATTATTATTATAAGATAAAATTATTTATACGAGGGAGACTTTAAACCTAAGAATTTATAGTAGTTAATTGAAAATATATTGAATATTATTGGTGTTAGATCAGTATACTTGAAACAACATAACTATGTGCAACCAAATTATTATTAAATGGAAATTGTGACTTTAAATCATATAATTAAGTATAAACTATTTTATTTGATAGAAAACTCAGTCTGTAAGGCTTAAAATACACCGACTGCATTTTTTACTGAGGAATAGACCCCTGCAAAAAAAGGTGCCCTGGGTATGATACAAAACTGCCTCAGATAATCAGGTTCTAGTTCTAGTGATCTAGGAGTGTGTACCCGTTTATTCCCATTATCATCTCCAGTCTGACCTGGAGTAGTAGTACCTGTTCAGTTTTCATCAATGTGTCAAATAACTCTGTTTGAAAATTATAAATATTCGATAGGAATACTTGATATCATATAACTGGTAGCAAAAAACTCTTAAGGAACATACTAAACAAAAAATATAAATATAAACCTACTATAAGTGAGTCATTCCCTTACCTCTATTCATAAAATAACCCTACACCGGTTGACATGTCATTAAAATCAATCACTCATGTTCAACAGAGTAATTAAGATTTATGGTTTGGTTTGGTTTCTGTTATGGTAATTAACCCACGCACGCATGAACTCTTCCAGCTATAAATAGCAGCAGGCACTGCTCTTAGGTAGAAGTCATTATTCCAGCAGACCACCCTGACAGTCGGACCGAACAGTCTCGCTGGTAACCCTCACATTTGTATATGTTTGTACTACTGTTCTTTGTTAATATATTTGTTTAACTCAATTCTTCTCTTGTGTCGTTATTTATGGCCTCTTACAAGGCCACAACTGTTTGTTTGTTTAATGGCATATTAACCTTCATGGTTTATATAATGCCAAGCCATCGTTGTAGAAGAACAGTAGTAGAACTATTTAACCCACATCTGTGAAGATAAGAGGGTTCAATAACTTTCCCATGTGTATTAGTCCGAAAGTAAACGTAATAGCGGGACTGGAGTTCGAACTTACTTGCTACGATATCATAGTCCACGAAGTTAACCATAAGTCAAGTTCATGAGTGAGTTCGAGTATCATTAGGTGCCCCATTCATACGACCTTGTACCACATGTTAGTAAAAAGCTTAATAAATTACGACTGTCCCCTCATATTTATAACCTCATGTGCTAATATTAGACGTAGATATAGCCCTTGATGATTATAATAATATTATTTTTATGCAAATAAATAAATGTTTTTGAAAATTATGAATATTTGATATGATTACTTGCTATCATATAACTGTTGGCCCAGTCGACTGGGACTACAGAGAGATAAGATTCCCCCAGTGAGTGTCCTGGATATGATATTAGACCATCTAATGGCAAGGTTCCATCCTTAGAGATTTGGGGAATGCGGAGCACCCCTTCATTACCATTGTTTTCAGGTCCACTCTGACCCGGAGTGGTACCACCTGATAGGGTCCTATCTATGAAACAAATATTACTGTTTGACATTTAAACTGTATGTAAACAAATGACTGATGTTTAATTGAATTGTTAGCGATACATAGCAATACTTAGAAGCATTTAACTCTGTGCAAGCGATTAATTGAATAGAATTAATAGTGTTAAATAGCAATACTTGAAACTCTTTAACTGAGTGTCTATATTGAGTTATTAGTATTAGATAGCAATACTTGTAACTATTAGACTATGTGCGAATGAATGATTTATATTGAACGGGGTTATTAGTATTTGATAGCAATAATTCAAACTCTTTTAACTATGTGCCTAAATTGAATTTGTATTAGATAGCCATACTCGAAACTATTTCAACTGTGTGCGAGTCAATGAATAGTGATTCAACAAAATGTTTACAAACCATACATATTTCATTTATATGTATAAAGAGGATTTGGCATTAAATAACCTACAATGGTTGATATGCCATAAAAACCAAACAAACCAAATCCTATATATTTAATATATATGTATAAAGAGGATTTGGCATTAAATAACCTATAATGGTTGATATGCCATAAAAACCAAACAAACCAAATCCTATATTTTTAATATATATGTATAAAGAGAATTTGGCATTAAATAACCTACAATGGTTGATATGCCATAAAAACCAAACAAACCAAATCCTATATATTTAATATATATGTATAAAGAGGATTCGGCATTAAATAACCTATAATAGTTGATATGCCGTAAAACCAAACCAAACCAAACTAAACCATATACATTTAATGCATATATATTTAAAGAGGATTCGGCATTAAATAACCTACAATGATAGATATGCCATAAAACCCAACCAAATCATATATTTAATATTAATGTATAAAGAGGATTTGGCATTAAATAACCTACAATGATTGATATGCTATAAAAACAAAGCAAACCAAACCATATATAACTATGCGTATTTCCTTTGGTGCCCTATTCATGCGGCCTCGTGCCATATCTAAGCAAAAAGCTTCGTAAATTATAACTGTGCATCATTTATTTGTATCAAAAATAGTTAATTGAAGATATGATTATTTAATAAGGAGCATTCTAACTAGTTAATTGAAACCATATAGCTAGATGCAAACAAATGATTATAACTAAATAGAAATATTTACTTGAAACCAGATAAATCTATATATAATATCAGTATTAGATATTAATTCAAGAAGCCATACAACTGTGTGCAACTTATTCATCTTAGATCGGAATGCTTTACATTATATAAGTGTGTAAAAAAACTCTTAAGAAACAACTACACGAAAATATAAATATAGACGTACAATGAACGCGATTCTCTAATTCTCTAGGCATAAAATAACCCTAGACGGGTTGACATGCCGTTGAAATCAATAAAGAAAGAAGCATCCTCTTTAGAAAAATGGGGATTATGTCAGATCAAGTTGATTCGTTCTATCTAATCGTTTGATTTATTCTCATGATACGAAATCCTAGCGACAACTGCTGGTTTATTATTGTTATTACTTAATAGTGTGTGACGTCGACATAAATTGGTTAAAGCCTTGGCGAAAATCAATATGTCTACGTCGATTGCTCGTGGGTAAGCTTAACACTTGATCTGCTCCTGCTGCAGCTGCGACAACAGTTATTACAATTTCCAATAATAATTATACGACTGCTGCTATGATTAATAATGAGCTGGAAGGTTCCAGCGATCTGTCATATGCAAAAATGCTGGGAACGTAAATACCGTAACACCAACTTTGTCTCTTATTACAAAAGCAATTATTGCAGTGAGTGATACGAAATTCATTACGGTTTTCTTTCTCGCCGAGGTCGAAAGGAAGAGCAAATCTAAAAAAAAATACCGTAATTATCTATGTATAATAAGAACTTACATATAACACGCACCCCTAATTGTGGACAATTAAATTCTTAGAAAAAAATTCTGGTGTATATTACATATCCATGTAAAACACGCACCTCTAACTTTGGACTATGAAATTCTGATTAAGAAAAATGTTCGTGTAAAACACGCACTCATGTATAACACGCACTCTTAACTTTTAAATACGGATTAATGAGAAAAAATGCTCGGATATCATACACATTCATGTTTAACACGCACCTCTAACTTTGGACTATGAAATTCAGATTTAGAAAAATGTTCGTCTATAATACGCTCTCATGTGTAACACGCACTCCTAACCTTGAAAAACGCAATTCTGAGAAAAAAATGCTCGTATATCATACACATTCATGTTTAACACGCACCTCTAACTTTGGACTATGAAATTCAGATTAAGAAAAATGTTCGTATATAAAACGTACTTGTGTATAATACGTTCCTCAATGAATTTCAATATTCTGGAGAAAAGAATTCTCGTGTATAAAACGCACTGACTTTTGGGATTGGAAGCAGCTGAATTTATCCTAAATTTAGTGTTTGTTCAATTTTCTATCTGTTTGGATTGACAAAAAAATGATTATATAGTAACATTATGTCTTAAAACGCACAATTTACACAGTATATAAAGCAAACACACGGATATGTTCACACAAAAATACGGTAAAAATGAGTTGACGTTCGGAGAAACTAAATTATAAATAAACACACATTCAAACGGTTGAGCACCAGGAGAACGAGAAAGACACAACGCTGATGGCCATAAGAGTGGGGTCAAAATATTGTAGTTTCTGTTCGGTCTCCAGCTCCCTCTCACGCGCAAACATTGAATAACCTTTTCGAACCCTGACAATAAAGTGAGAGGTACATATATTTATAAAGAAGTCTTCCTGCGTCTTTATTATTGTGTCGTTATGATACTGCATATGAATATAACACTTTGACCAAGTCACTAAACTCGACAGGTGATCTAAGTGGTAACGAAAGTTAGTCGAACGATGCGGATCAATCAAGGTGGAACCCAAGCTTGGATGTCTGTGAATCCCAATAAAAGAAAATGGATCTTTCGATTATCTTTCTCTTGGTAACTTGGGACACGAGGAAACCAGTGATAGTTTGGACGAAGAAAAGCTGGTTCCTTCAAGAACGACCAATCTACTCCGTTCGCTGATTCTATTATCCATTTTCAGATACTTCTACGCCCTCAAAAACTGAACGGAAGTAATAAAACAACAGAGGTCCTAACAATTAAGGGGTTGTGCTTTAGGATATCCCCCACCAGGGAATCGGTCATCATGAATATAGCAGTAGTCGATGAATTGTTTTGAAAAGTGGAGAGCATACTGGAATATGTACGTGAAGTCCGAAGGAGATGAGTTTGAAGAGGACTACAGCGCCATAACTTTAAGTATATATTACCTAACCCCTCTACCGATGTGAAATTAGGTCAATTCTTAAGTGGAGAAAATCCGGGTTTTTAATTCAGAGTTTTCCTTCACCTAGATTGGTTGCCGTACCAACGCTAAAGAGCCAAGTCTGCCGTTTAATTTGCCAATTGCTTGAAGATGGGGAAAACAGTTGTATTCAATCATAGAATTAAGTAGTTTTTTCTTCTTTTTTTCCCCTTATTTTTCCAATAATAGTGAATAGCTGGATATTTTCTGAGCAAAAATCATGTAAATTTTTCACACTTCCAGTGTCATGTGCGACAACAGTTGAATACTAACGGAACGCCTTAAGCAAATATAATTAATTTTCATCAAACGCCCGATTTTCTGGTTTGTACTTCCAAAACTGTTATTTCTATTATTCTAATATTTACATAATCATACCATTTTATGGTAATTTAAAGATTTCTGTGTACCATTTATAAACAGTTTATATATATATAAGTGCTTGAGTATTTGTGTGTATTTGGGTTTGTTTTTCTCAGCGATTGTGTGTGTGTGTATGTGTGTGTGTACTTCTCCATATGTGATTGTGTGTATGTGTTTGCGTATGTTTGCGTGAGTGTGTATGTATGTATATATGAGTGTTTCTGTGTGTGTGTGTGTGTGTGTGTATGTGTGTGTGTGTGTGTGTGTGTGTGTTTCTGTTTCTCTGTGCGTTTCTGTTTCTATGTGTGTTTGTATTTTGGGGGTATTTGCACGCGCACGCATGTGTTTTGTTTGCTTATTTGTGTGTGATTTTTTGTATATTTTGTGTGTGTGTGTGTGTGTGTGTGTGTGTACGTGAGTGCTTGTCTGCGTGTTTTTATATATATATATATATATATGTGTGTGTGTGTGTGTGTGTGTGTGTGTGTGTGTGTGTGTGTGTAAAAGAATTATTTGAAAAACTTGTAAAAACTGGGACTCAGAAATGTCTCCGTTTCTTCTCAATTATGTTAAAAATATTTTTATTGATTTATTTCTTACAAAAAGTAGATTGGTTAGTTGGTTGGTTGGTTGTTTTTTATGGCATTTTACCCTTATGGGTTATCTAATACTAAATCGTATATATATATAACTATTCACTTAACAATTATATATATATATATATATATAATTAAAACAGACGGCTAACAGTATAGGTTGGTAGCTTTTCTCATTAGCCTGCTGAAATAAATTTATAATAGCCAAATGACATATTAGTTCAGTTTTTCTTCCAGTTATATAAATTCTCTCTGGAGGATATTAATAAATTTATATACTACGAATCATATATTGAGCACACCAGGAGAATTAGAAGAAACCTCTTATATATTCTCAATTTGAAGCATTCCACTCTCATTTTCTCAGGACTCACACATATATATCTATATATATATATATGTGTGCGTATATATATATATATATATATATAGGTAAAAATGGAAGAAATATATATGTTTGATGGTTCGTTTATTGTGCCGGCGTATTTCGATTTCAAGGTTTTGTATGAATATAAAAATATTTTATCAATGTTTTTTGTATGAGAAATAATTATAACAGACAATTTTTTTTAGATTCCGTTGGAATATTAAAATATCTATATATTTAAAGTAATAAAACGTTACAAATCCGTTTCTCAAACCACAAAACGCCATTTACTTATCAAAAAAAAATTCCATCGCACACATAACGTTTTTAGAACATATCAGCCTGTACTATTGCGTTTTTCACAAAACAACATCAACAAGCCCAGATGAAGATTTACAACTGAATTTTAAAAAATTATCTGTTATAATTATTTTTAACTAAAAAAAAATACAATTTTGATAAAATATCTTTATATTCAGACAAAACCATAAAGTCGGAATTCGTCGGGACAATAAACGAACCACCAAACATATATATTTCTTCCGCTTTTATCTTTTTCTATACAAATTCTGTCGGATTCAGTTCACTTCTTGTATGATATTTGTCGCTGCCTCCCACCAGACAGGACTTGACACAAGGTCAAAAACCCGAAGGCCGATTAAAGTGGGGATAAAGAGGAGAGGAATGTCGGGAACGAACCGAGACTCGAACCCTGCTGGTCTGTGCTGCTCATCGACCCACTAAGTGCAATGTGGCTCTAATGAGGCAAGCAGTTTCATAAATCCAAATTTGGATCCGGGCACGTATGCCGGGTTATAGCTTAAACTAAACAACAAGGTCTAGTGCTATACATAGGGGACAAAGGTTGCAGCTCGCCCACCCGAAGGTGGCCCAACCGAAGTTGGGGGCCTTTCGGCCTCGAATCTGCCATTGTTTGATACCCCATCCGACACGAATGCCAGACGGCCCGGCCAAAAGGCCAGGGAAGTATACACACACACATGTATATATGATTTTAAAATGAATAGTTTGTAGGTTATTTTTAAACGAGTTGTTAAAGTTCATTTGTTAAAGGTTTCAAGTATTCCAATCTCGCATTAATTATTCTGTTTGCCCAGTCGGCTGGGGCTGTAGAATACACCGACTGCTTCTCTACAGAGGGATAAGACCCCCCCCACACACGCAAATGAGTGTCCTGGATATGACACTAAACAATCTGATGGTGAGGTTCCAGCAGTGCTAGAGCTTTGGAGAATGCGGAGTACCCCTTTATTGCCATTGCTCCCAGGTTTACTCTGACCCGGAGTGGTAGCACCTGATAAGGCCCTATCTATGGGTTAATGTTTTTGACAATGAAACCGTACTCACATTTAAACTGCGTGCTTATGCTTAACTGAATTATTTCAAATAGAGCTGTTTTTCGACATTAAAATTGTATTTACACTTAACTGAATTGTTACATATAACTGCTTGAATAGTTTGAAATAGAAATGTTTTTGGCCATTAAACTGTGTACTTATGCTAAACTGAATTGTTTTAAAAAGAACAGATTATTTACATAAAAATGGATTTGGCGTTAAATAACCTACGAAGGTTGATATGCCATAAAACCCAATAAACCAACCAACCTTAATTATTCTGTAGAATATCAGTCATGTTTTGAACAGTTAAATGGTTTCAAGTATTTCTATTTAACACTAATAATTCTATTTACTATTCATCATTTGTTTTCACACAGTTAAATCATATCAAGTATTGCTATTTAATATTATTAATTCTATTTATCAAGTATTTCTATGTAATATAAATAATTTGCACACTGCTGTATGTTTCAAATAACCAATAATAATCTTTAGTAAATGATTAGTTTGGTTTGTTTTGGTTTTATGGCATATCAACTATTGTAGGTTATTTAAAGCCAAATCCATTTTATCCATATAAACAATTCAGTTTAACATAAGTACACGGTTTAGTTCTATTTGACCCATAGATAGGACCCTATCAGGTGCTACCACTCCGGGACTGAGTGAACCTGGGAACGATGATAGTAAAGGGGTGGGATATTCAGCATTCTCCAAAACCCTTGCATTATGGGACCTCACTGTCTGATTGTTTAATGTCATATCCTGGGACGCAGGTTGAAGAAGTCTTATCACTCAGCAGAGAAGCAGTCGGTGTATTCTGCAGCCCCAGCGGAGTGGGCTAAGTAAAGGATTGAACAGTTCTATTTGACACATAGATGAAACTCTAACAGATACTACCAATCTGTGTAAGAGGGGACCTGGAAATAATAGCAATGAAGGGGTTCTTTACATTTCCCTAAGTTTCAGGACTGGAGCATGACTATCTGATTTAGTTTAGTGTTACACCTAGGAAACTCTTTATAATGATTTTTGTCCCTCTGCAGAAGTGCAGTCGGTGTATTCTACAGGCCAAACCGACAAAATACAGTGGAATGAAAATATGCCTTACGATATTTACACAGTTGCTTTCTTAACTTTGTTTTAAAGCACAAGATAAAATCGTGATGCATTAACGGACATTTTCTCCAGCAAAATATCGTCCAATAAAAAAGAATTGCAGATGTGTCAAAGGTTTCTTGAACGCATCTTCTTACGCAATCTGAGTAGGTTATAAGATAACGTAACAAATATACAGAGAAAACGACTTAATATAATGATTCAATGACAGTCTCTGACGCTACAATTCGTCTTAGAAAATTTTCTGTATGCTAAGATAATGCGCTAGATTAGGTAATGTTACTACCAATCCAGTACTAAACAAAAAACAACAAAGTAGCAAAAAATTAAAACCAAGAAAAATGTGGAATATATAAGCGATAAAAATAATGATAAAATGAATCAAAGTCTCCGAGTTAGAAATACGACCAGGATGCAAAATACTGATGCATTAAAACAAGTCATTATACCCCCCAGGGACTGTGTACGCAATCACTTGGTCGAAAGACTACAGCTAACGCTGGTATGAAAAACTTGCAAATGATAATAATAATATCAATAAAGGATCGATACAGGAACTGGAGGACTTAGAAATAAGAGGACGAGTCGAGACCATCCAAACTACAGCAATGTTGAGAACGGTCAGAATACTGAGAAGAGTCCTGGAGACTTGAGGAAACTTGCTGTCGCTCTGACTCCAGTTAAAAACCATCAGCTAACGCTTGTTTGGAGAATTCTCAAAGGAGTAAATTGATAATAATACGGAAACCTTAAGAGAGAAACTGAATCTCTTCTAATGGCAGCATAAAATAACGCCATAAGGACCAGCTATATTAAAGCAAAAATAGACAAGACCCAAAAAAATTGTAAATGTAGGCTAGGTAATAATAGAGATAAAACGATCAATAAGTGAATGCAGTAAATTAGCACCCAAAGAGCATAAGACGAGACACGACTGCGCGGGGAAGGTAGTCCACTGGGAATTGTGCAAAAAATATTTAGATTTGACCATACGAACAAGTGGTATATACACAACCGAGAATCGGTCCAGGGAAATGAGACGCTCAAAGTTTTCTGGGGTTTTGAGATACTAACGGATCACTTAACATCGGCCAGATGAACAGACCTAAAGATAGTCAACAACAAAAAAGAAAGCCTACCGAATAGTGGACTTTGCCGTCTAGCAGACCACAGAGTGAAAATAAAAGAAAGCAAAAAGAAAGATAAGTACCTCGACCTTGATAGAGAATTAAAAAATACAATGGGACATAAAAGTGATGGTGATACCAATTGTTGTTGGTACACTTAGGACAATCCCCAAATGATTGGTAAAGCGACTGGAAGACTTGAATATAAGGAGATAAGTGGAGATCATCCAGACTAGTGCATTATTAAGATCGGCCAGTATACAGAGAAGAGTCCTGAAGACTTAAAGAAACTTGCTATCACTCAATCTCCAGTGAGAAACTATCAGATAACGCTAGAATGAAAAATTCCCAAAGGAGTAAAATTATAATAATAATAATAGCAAATGTAGGCTATGCAGTGACAGAGATGAAACCATCAATCACATAATAAGCGAATGTAGAAAATTAGCTCAGAAGGAATATAAGACTTGATACGACTGGGTCAGCAAGATGATCCACTGGTAGATGTGCAAGAAATTTAAATTTGACCATACGAACAAATGGTATATCCACAACCCAGCGCCTGTCCTTGAAAATAACACACATAAACTCCTATGGGACTTTGACATACACACGGATCACCTAATCTCGGCCAGAAGACCAGACCTGATAATAATCAACAAAAAAGAGAACTTGCAAAATGGTCGATTTTGCTGTCCCGGCTGACCACAGAATAAAACTGAAAGAATGTGAAAAGAAGGATAAGTAACTCAACCTTGCTTGAGAATTGAAAAAAACTATGGAACGTGAAGGTGACAATTATACCAATTGTAATTGGTGCGCTTGGAACCGTAACTAACGGATTACTAAAGGGACTGGAGGACTTGGAAGTTTGCAGACGAGTGGAGACCATCCAAACTACTACATTATTGAGAACGGCCAGAATACTGAGAAAAGTCCTGGAGATTTGAAGAGACTTGCTGTCACTCAAACTCTTGTAAAAGACCATCAGCTAACGCTGATGTGAAAAACTCTAATGAGTAAATAATAATAATAATAATAATAATAATAATAATAATAACAATAATAGCAACAACAACAATAAAAACAAGCAGTAGAAGAAAATAAAAATAAAAGAAAGCGAAACGATAAACAAATATTAAGACCTCACTAGGATGCTGAAAAACCGTTGGGAACATCAAATAAATAAATAAATGAACAAATTCCAAAATCAAATTAATGTAGCTAATTAACCAAACAGTATAAAGTAGACCACTCCTCCCAGCATGCCCGACAAACTAGATCCCCCTTACCATCCTGCCTCACACAACGATATAAAGGGAAAGCTACCAAATGAAAACCTGTTAGTCGAATGACTGAATTGGCGAGAAACTGACGGTCACCAAAATCCGTTGACTACGCTATTCCAAATTAGATCTGTATATGTACTGTATAGTCATTTGCTACAACTATACACATATACATGCAGAATACATATTGACGCAATGAATAAAAGACGAACGAAGTCTTCTTTAAAAAAAATATACCTCTCACTTTATTTGAAAGATTTGCGTGTGAGAAGGAGTTGGAGACCAAACACAACTGCAATATATTGACCCCCACTCTTATGGCCATCAGCGTTGTGTCTTTCTTGTTCTCCAGGGCTGCTCAACCGGAGGCCCGGGGGCCCACTCTGCTGGATGCAGGCTTTCTCTACCGCATCTTGTCACCAACTCATCTGATCTCCAACTAACTGACTTCCTGTCTTCACCGAGTTATATAATAGTTCAATCACCCACTCAATCTTTGGAATGGCATGTTTGATCGTCATCAAACAGAAATAACTGTCATGCAGTTCACAGGTCACTCTCTTCCGGTGCATCAGTCTATGAGTGTACCATGGGATATTACCTTGTCCCATATCGTCAGCCAAGTCCGCCTACGCGATTTCTTCTCATAACTGCCATCGGAATGAGTCACTTCCTTCCGGTGCATCACTTTGGAATGGCATGTTTGGCCTGGTCGAAGGTCAATATACAACATATGCGCTACTATCGATATTAGGCGCTCTTTGTTTTCAAATATATCAAACTACATTATTAACATGAGTGTATGTGGGTGTATGTATGCGTGCGTGTACGTGTGTATGCGTGTGTACATGTGTGTGTGTGTGTGTGTTCGTCATCTTCCGTCAGTTCCTCTTAACGGAATTCCAAAATAGTCTCAATAATTTCTCCTTATATTTGATACAACAAAGAAAAAATATAATAACTAAGTGTTGAAAAATGGACAAAATATTTTTGTCATTTATTTTACTTCTTCAAAGAACGGGCAAAAAAATACTTGTACTCCCAAACCAGTTGAAAACAAAGGGAAATTCAACTCCTTTCCATGCCATTATATTCTGTAGTATGCAGAGGAACCAGACTGCTGAGCAACGGATGGCATCCTTAGACGAATCCATTGTCACGGCGAGACAGCTTCTTCATCCAATAAGTCGCTTATGACCTCCTGTGTACCACTTAGTATGAGATTTGGAAGACCACATACACTGTATAGAGATAGGGGCAATAGCACTGTCTGTCTTATTAGTAGGCAAGGCGTGATCGAAGTAGAGTTTCTGGATGGCGTGACCAATAAGGAAGACAATGTCGATCCAATACTGGCCTTCTGGTACATAAACGTGCCTACAGGAATCTAAACTCTCTGCACAGCAGCTATCATTAAAATCGATGGACAATAGCAATAGCAACAGAAGAAGAAAAACAACAACAACAACAACAACAACAAAAAGCAAAGCAACAACAGCAAGAAGAAAAACAACAACGACAACAATTATACGAACAAAAAAAAACAAGAAGAAAAAGAAGAAACTGAACAACAACGATAGAGAAGAAGAAGAAGAAGAAGAAGAAGAAGAAGAAGAAGAAGAAGAACAACAACAACAACAACAACAACAACAACAACAACAACAAGAAAAAGCTAAGTAACAACAGCAAGGAGAAAAACAACAGTTATACGAATAGAACAATAAAAAACAAGAAGAAAAAGAATAGAAGTAGAAGAAACTGAACAACAACGACAGAAGAAGAAGAAGAAGAAGAAGAAGAAGAAGAAGAACAACAACAACAACAACAACAACAACAACAACAGATATCTGTAGAATCCTGAACCAAACAGTAATACATCTACGTATTAAAAAAAATCAAAACAATAATATATAATATTCATATTGTGAAAACAAAGACGGAAATGTTTGTCTGCATAATTTAAGACACTTGATCCCATATTTAAATAAGTATCAAAACCAACACGACATTTAAATTGAGTTTCATATATAAAGATCTAGAATCTCTAGTGAAAGTAAAGAAGGAATCTCGCCAACGTCAAGTCAGACCTTATCAAATATTTTAAACGATTATTTGACTGTTTGTGAGTTTTCACGCCAGAACGAAGAGGTGGTTTTTATTGAAGTTCGACCGACAGCAAGTCTCTTTAGATCTCTAGGACTTTTCTCAGAATTCTAACTGATCTCAACAGTGTTAATTTTGGACGGTATCGCTCCTTTCTCAGAAATATAGTTCCCCAGTTCCCGCTTTGCTATGTTCTTTGGGATGCTCCAAGGACTCCAACTAAGATTGGTATCACTGTCACATTTATGTTATCAAGGGAGGTCTATGTATTTATCCAGTTTTTCGCTTTCCTCAGTGATCCGTTAGAACAGCGATTATTTTACTTCTTGTGTTCTTTCACTGGAGTCTAAGTGACAGCAAGTCTTCCCAGGTGTGCAGGACTCTTCTCAGTATTCTGGCTGATCACAACAATGCTGTAGTTTGGATGGTCTCTACTTGTCCTCTCATTTCCCATTTGTCCTGTCTTTCTTCTAAGCCTTTGGGGACCGTTCCAAGCGCACAAAACTACAGCTGGTATCACTGTTACCTTCACGCACCACAGCATTTTTTTCAGCCCTCTGGCAAGATCCACGTGTTTGTTTATCTTTTTGCTTTCTTTTATGTTCACTCTCTGATCCGCTGGAACAGCAAAAATCCACTAGATGACAAAATTATCATCATTATTATTTTGCTCTTTGAAAGTTTTTCATATCAGCGTTAACTGATGGTTTCTCACTTGAGTCTAAGTGACAACAAGTCCCCTCAAGTCTCCAGAACCTTTCGCAGTATTCTGGCCGATTTCAATAATGCTGTAGTTTGAATAGTCTCCACTCGTCTTATTATTTCTAAGTCCTCCAATCCTTGTTGTAATTCTTTGGTGACTGTAACAAGAGCACCAAAGGTGCCCGTGGTGTAATGGTTATCGTCGTAGGAAATGGACTCGGGGACACGAGTTCAAACCCTGGACGAGACTGATTGCTTTTCACATAGCACTAATACTCTTGGGAAAGGTATGAATCCAATTATTCTCCCTCCAGCTATGGATAAATAGTAGGACAGACTGAGTTCTTCAGCCTTCGTGCGGCAACTAGTCTAGGAGAAGGAATACTCTGAATTCAAACCTGTTAAAGTCCACTTAAAAATTGACCTTGTGTCATATCCTGCCCGAGCGGAGGGGTTGGTAAATATGGTAACAAGAGCACCAATTACAATTGATACAACCGTCACTTTCATGTTCCACGGTTTTTTTTTTTCAATTCCCTAACAAGGTCGAGGTACTTATCCCACTTTTCGCGTCCTTTAAGCTCTATTCTGTGGTCTGCTTGGACCGCAAAGTCCACAATTCTGCAAATCCTCTTTTTTGTTGATTATTATAAGGTCTAGTCGTCTGGCTGAGATCAGATGATTCGTCTGTATCTCAAAATTCCAGAGAAGTTTTATTATTATTATTATTATTATTATTATTATTATTATTATTTGTAGTAGTAGTTATAGTACTAAAGAGAAATGTTCAAAAAGTATCAAGATCGAAGCTGTATCTACCAAGACACAAACAAGCAAAGAAGGAACGTTAAATTTTCTTAAAATTAGTCCCTTTAATATTCAATACACTTTTTCGAATAAGTTTTCCATTAGTCGAAGCACCTCTGAACCTCTCCTTTTTATATAATGTCTCTCCTTTTAATATAATATGAAATTCTATCATGGTATTTCATTTTACATTCTCAAATCTTGCCCTTGAAAAAAATTGCAATAATAAACAGATTTTGTGTTTGTTCAAATATTTTTGACCATTACTTTCCATATGCATTATAAGCCGTAGCCTATTGAAAGCAATGATCATAAAATCTGCTTTTTATTACCTAAGATTTCCGAAACTTTTGAGGATTTTGAGCTGACAGAAATCTAAATTACTATGCGCAGTTCTCTTCCAAAAAGCAATGGGGATTTACTTTCGAAATCTCCTTGAACAATTTTGAATAAGATTTAAGAAGATTTAGAAAAACAACTATATTTTCCATGTTACAATTCTAAATTTAAAAGAAAGATGTTATTTAGCATTTAGAACCACAATACATGACAAAATAAATACCCATATTTACTAAACCCTCCGCTCGGACAGGATATGACACAAGATCAATTTTTAAGTGGAGTTTAACAGGTTTGAATTCAGAGTTTTCCTTCTCTTGCCTCACCAAGACTGAAGAACCCGACTATTTACCCATAGATGGAGGGAGAATAATTGGATTTATATCTTTCCGAAGGGCATTAGTCCTATGTGAAATGCTATCCGTCTCGTCCAGGATTTGAACCCGTGTCGTCGTGTCCATTTCCTACGACGATAACCATTACACCACGGGCACCTCCACAAAATATATAATTGTAATAAAATTCTGTTCTTCTTGCGTAATGTAAAAAAAAAACATGAAATTAGAATCAAAATATCAGTATGTTCCAGTACCAGATCTTTATGAATAAATGAGAATCCTATTTGTGTTTGTCCAAGCCAATTTCACAGTAAAACGACGGGACTTACTGATGTAAGTTTTGGCATAAATACTCACAAAACCTCCACCTGTGACACAGACGATTTGAGGTCAACGTCGGAGGTCATTCGAAGTCACAAGCGGTCAAATAACACAAATTCCCGGTTGTAAACATTAAAAACTATTTTTATATCAGGATTTTAGCTATTTGTTATTCTTACAACGATGTCACAATGATTTATTGTAATGAAATTAGATTTTATGCAAGTTTTCAGGTTTTGTTTGTTTGTTTTTTTCACAAATCGCTTTTGTAAGTATTACAGAACGCACTTGTATACACACATAAACACTCAAATAAACACTCTTACACAAATAAACGCACAAAACGCTCTGACTCACACAAAAAAAGCACAAACATACACTCTAACACACACATTCTCACACACACTCAAACACACACACAAATACAAACAAACAGTCACACGTACACACTCTTGCATATATTGTTACACCACAAGACATAAAGACACACTCTTACATACACAAATACACACAAACATGCACCAACACAAAAACATACACACACACACACACACACACACTCACAGAAATACATACAAACACACGGACAGTCTTTAACAGACATACACAAACTCGCACACACCAACAAAAACATACAAGCATACACTTGCACACACACACACACACACACACACACACACACACACACACACACGCATACATTCATTTATGCTTCATCTGCGACAGTTTTGTAGAAAACAGTGGGGCGAAATATTTCCAGAATATTTTGAGGCAAAAAAAAAAAACCCAATTTGAATTTTGAAATTCAATAAAATTCAACCAGAATCAATTAAAATTCAACCAGAATCAATTAATTATTGAAATTTAATTAAACTTTTTTTTTAACAAAGGACGAATTTTTGTTTTTACTAAAATTTCCATTAAAGGACTGTATTTTAAAGAAAATCCTGTGTTTTTACCCCATTAATTTAAGTAAAATGAAGCAAAACATCTTATACATGATTTTAACAAAATTCATCATGCTTCGCTTGAGAAGAAGGGTTTCAAATCCCCACCACTTCCAACTAAAAAATATACGTCGAGTTTGTGTTTTGTTAAAACAAATATCAAATTCTTGGTTGGTTGGTTGGTTGGTTGGTTTTTATGGCATATCAATCCTTGTTGGTTATTTGATGCAAAATCTTGTTTTTATATATAAAAATAGATTGTTGGTAACGTTATTTCTAAACGGGTTGTTTGCGCACAATTAAATGGTTTCAAGTATTGTTATCAAACACTAATAATTCGATTTAATATTAATACTTTCATGTATTCTTATTTAATACTAATAATTCTATTTAATACAAATTATTTGATTGCACACAGTTTAATGGTTTCAAGTATTCCTATTTAACTCTGATAATTCTATTTAATACTAATGATTTGTTTGCACACATTTAGATTGTTTCAAGTATTGCTATTTAACATTTGTAAATCGATACTGCTGTAAGGATGCACTACTTGGATGCTAACTAAACGGCTGGGGAAGAAGCTAGACGACAATTACACAAGAATGTTACGAGCAATATTGAACTGGTCCTGGCGGCAACACCCCATTAGGCACCAACTATACAGCCACCTACCTCCCATCACGAAAACTATCCAAGTTAGACGAACCAGACATGCAGGACACTGCTGGAGAAGCAGGGACGAGCTCATAAGTGATGTACTCCTATTTACCCCCACATATAGCCGGGCAAAAGCAGGACGACCAGCTCGAACATACATTCAGCAGTTATGTGAGGATACTGGATGTAGCCCTGAAGACCTGCCAGAGGCGATGAACGATAGGGAGAAGTGGCGAGAGAGGGTCAGGGATATCCGTGCTAGCGGCACGACACGATGATGATGATGATGATGATGATGATGATGATGATGATGATGATGATATCTCAACTATTTCTATCTAATACAAATAATTTGCACAGAATTGTATAGTTTCAAGTGACTAATGATGATGATAATCCTTGAGAAATAATAGAATAGTACAATTTGACACATAGATGGGATCCTATAAGTTACTACCGCTCCGGGTCAGAATAACTTGGGAGTAATGGTAATGAAGGGTTACTCCACATTCCC
This sequence comes from Sepioteuthis lessoniana, assembly GCA_963585895.1. NCBI lineage: Eukaryota > Metazoa > Mollusca > Cephalopoda > Myopsida > Loliginidae > Sepioteuthis > Sepioteuthis lessoniana. Next base: position 118,760,987 of record OY757906.1, read on the forward strand.
CCAATCTTCAGGACTGGTGCCTCACCATCAGATGATGTTTTGTGTAATACTCAGGGCATCCGTTGGGAGGAGGGTTTTTTTAGCTATCTGCGGAGATGCAATCGGTGTATTTGATTGCTCCAACCGACTGGGCTGAACATTAAACCTCTCTGGGATTATTTTATACCTAGGGGTTAGGGAATCACTTTCATTGTTCTTTATATTTACATTTGTGTGGTCGGAAGAAATTTTTGCACATAGATGATAGTAAATATTCCAAACAGAAATAATCCGGCATACACTGGTATCGTTTCAAGTATTCCTATGAAATACAAATAGTTTGTACTCAATTACAAGGCTTCAAGTAATTATTTCTATTTAATTATAATAATTCATTTGTAAACATTTATGAGGTTTCAAGTAACTAATAATAATCTTTATTAAACGATTATAATCTTATGTAACTATTCCCAATACAAATAATTTACTGCGCCCAGTCGGCTGGGGTTGAAGAATGACTGCATCTGTGCAGAGGAGAAGACCCCCCCCCCTAAACGAGTGTCCTGTTAATGACACAAAACAATCTGATGATGAGGTTCCAGTATTGGAGCTTTGAGGAATGTGGAGTACCCCTTCATTGCCATTACTCCTAAGTTACTTTGACGGGAGTGGAGCACTTGATAGGGTCCTATCTATAGGTCAAATAGAACTGTTTGACTATTAAAACTGAGTAAAAACAAACGACTTATGTTTAACTGAATTGTTAGAAACAGAACTGGTTTGGTTTAGTTGGGTTGTGTTGGGATTTATGGCATATCAACGAAAGTAGGTAATTTAATGCCAAATCCTGTTTATACTTATATATCAAATATATAAATGATTTGCAAACTCATCCTATAGATAACAATCTTAAACGAGCCTGGGTTCTTTTTTGCACAGTTAAATGGCTTCAAGCATTGCTATATAACAATTTAACATTGGTCATTTGGTTACACACAATTTGTTCTATTTGAGCCCTAGATAAGACTTATCAGGTGCTACCACTCCAAGTCAGAGTTCGCCAAGTGAGCAATGGCAATGAAGAGCTACTCCACTTTCTCTAAATCTTCAAGGCTAAAGCCATGCCATCAGATATTTTAATGTCATAACCCAAAACACTCGTTGGAGAGGGGTCTTACCTTTTTGGAGAGATGCAGTCGGTGTATTCTACTGCCCCCGCCGACTGGACCGAGCGATAGAACTGTTTGATCATTTAACTGTGTGTAAACAAATGGCTGATGTTTAATTGAATTGTTAGTGTTAAATAGCAATACTTGGAACCATTCAACTGTGTACAAACAAATGATTAATAGCAAAAAGATATATTTGTGTTTCATAGAAATACTTGAAAACATTTAACGGTGAACAAAAGAATGAGCTCGTTTAAAAATACTATCAAGAAAATGTGTTTACAAATCATGCATCTGATACTAATAATTTTCAAACGAACCAACGGATACAATCACTCTAGGTTAGAATGGATTTGTGAGTAATGGCAATGAAGGTGTACTACACACTTCTCAGAGCTACAGAACCAGAGTCACACTCTTAGATGCGGTTTAGTGTTCGTACCCAGAACATCTTTTTTTGATGAGGTGTCTACAAGGGGTGCCGACAAATTATTCTGAGCTTCACCGACGATGCGCAAAATATATTAAAATACACGTTTTAATTGTTATCGTATTTGAAGATATTTTTCCTAGAGCAAGGGTGGGTATTTTACTCGCATATATATATATACGAAGATCATTTTCCAGACTTTTTTCGTTGGGGCACTTTTATTGATAATACACACATGAAACTCTAGTCCCCTTCGAAGTAATCTCCTCCGGCTGCAATGTACTTGTACCATTCCAACAACTTCTGGAAGGCCCCATGGAAGTCTTCTTGTGTCAGCGTGTCAATGACATTCGTCACAGCCTCTTTCATCTCCTCAATTGTCTCATAACGACAGCCTCTGAGCTTAGGGAATAACCAAAAGTCACAGGGAGCAAGGTCTGGACTATAGGGAGGCTGAGGAACTGTCTTGATGCCCATCTTGGTCAAATAGCCAGTGACAAGGATGGAGTTGTGGACAGGTGTATTGTCCTGGTGGAAATGCCACTGACCCGATTTGAAGAGTGCTGGCCTCTTCCGACGGAATCACTTCCTGAACTCCCTTAAAACCTCAACATCGTAACCCTAACCCTAACCATTCGATCAATCAACTCTGGTGTATTGACTTCTTTACTCCCCCCCACACACCTCTCACCATCCCTCGCAGACTCCCTGCCTTCCTTGAATCTCTTATGCCACTCAAAAACTGATGCTCAATTCATGCAAGATGGTCGAAAAGCAGTCTGAAGCATTCCATACGTTTCTGTGGCCTTTTTTCCAAGTTTAAAACTGAATTTTAATGCATATCGTTCTTCCTCACATCCAGATTACATTTTGGAAATTCACCAGCCGTAACAATCAGGATTTAGTAGGGTGTATTCCAATTGCTGCTGTAGCTGTTCATTTGAACGTGAAATCATAAAGATTTGTCATTCCTCTCATAAGATGTATAGCAATAACATAGTGAATTTTCAAGAGTCTACGACAATTTTGAATACCTGTACAAAAAAGTCTGGAAACTTATTGAAGGTACCTCGTGTATATATATATATATATATATATATATATATATATATATATATATATATAAGTAAAGTTGGCGACCATAGTTGAGTGTGACCAGAAGTCTCCCTTTTCAATAGCTACTACATCGAGGTATAGGAGAGGGCGCTACTCCTTTCCCAGGATTGCTCCACTTTACCCTTGATACGTACCTTATATTGCTGAGTGTTAAGCAAGGAGGCATCAAGTACCATTTTCAAAGCCTTTGGTATGACGCAACTAGGGATTGAACCCAGGTCTCCCGGACCATTGCCGAACGCTCTACCCTCTAGGACAATATATATATATATGCATATATATATGAAAAAGATCAAAGAATTCATCTCTATCTTCATTGTGTCGGTAATCATTGAAGTTAGGTATGCAGCCGACATGAAGTCCGTCAGATTTGAACGAACAAGAGACGCGCCACAAAATGCACTCTTTGATCTGAAGTTTATTGCTAAATCCGGCTTCATAGCATTACCGTTTTCTTTGATCTTTCCTTTAAATGCAAACTGGTTCTTAAACCCGCCACTACCACCACCACACTGATGAACAAATTAAGTCCAATATTTGCACTCGAAATGGCGCCAGAAATCGGACTCTGTTTTTCAACGCGCTGATTTTCCGATTCTTTGAAGGCAGCAATTTTCAGTTTTTCTAAGGATTTTTGTCAATGTATAAAAACAATAAAAATGCAGATATTCAATCTATCTATGTCATAGTAACAACCTACCAACCTTCGTTTTCGGAATTTTGGCATGTGTCACATTAACCGGGAAAGAGGTGGACCAAACGATGTATAATATACCCTTGGACACCCACGCACGTGTGCTTTTTACTACACGAGTCAACAGGCGAACCAGCTTACAAAAGTTATTTCTTAGCACATCAGCGCTCCTCAAAACGATTTTGCCGCTACACTTTTCCCAGCTAACTGCTCGGTAACAAGCACTCTCATAATCACTATCATTGAAATTCTATCAAACAATGAAAACATAAGTCCATCAAGTTTCCAAAATCAAATTAGTTTAAGTTTAGTTTTGTTTCATTATTTAATAGTATATCAACGTTCGTGGGGTATTTAACGCTAAAGCCATCGGAAGAACAATCGTGTAACTATCTTACGTTTAGCTAGGTTATAATGTAATATAATGGCCGAGGGATTTCGTTTTATATATCTTGCCTTAGTTAGGCTGAGAACCTTTCGGCTCAGCACATGGGTTAGTTAGGTGCAAACTTGAGCACAGGTGTTGACGTGCGTGCGGGGAGGATGTATCGTTCACAGATGTCAAAATAAAAATCCCAGAGAAAGGTTGACCAGTGAATGTGAATGACGTCATGCACCGGAAGCGCGGGCGGAGGATTTTGGGGATTTTGAAAAAGTCATTGAGTTGAGAACTAGACACCGAACGAGAAGGGTCGACTTTAGGGGCTCGCAGAGGCCAGACGAATTTGCGCGCTACGGGCACCGCACGAGATGAGGAGGGCAGATGGAAAAGCCAGAATAGGAAGAATGTGTATCTCTCTCCTTATGTCGAAGAACCTTTAAACTCAAAGGTAATAAAAAGTTTCGTACCTGAACTAAGAAGTCGTAAGTGTTTTTCGTGTTTCGGGATTCCTATGTTCTATGTTATATATGTTATGAACATTCTATGTACATTTCGCATATCCGTATCATGCGTATGGTACAATAAGGGATTTCATACTTTTTCTAAAGGTATTAGTCCAATAGTGAATGTATTGTAACATACCCATAATATACGGATGTGTGAAATAGACATAGGGAATCCGAAATACACGACATTCACGAAATTGGTTCAGGTACGAAACTTTTTTCACTGTGGAGTTAAAGGTTATTCGACATAAGGAGAGAGAGAGACTCAATATTTCTATGCTGAGTGCTTTTACATCGTCAGTTCTCAACCCCACCAACGCGCGGCGCCCGTAGCGCACAAAGTCGTCTGGCCTCGCCCAGCTCTGAATCTCGACTTTCTCGTTCGGAGGTAGGAACTCAACTCACTGCTTTTTCTCAAATCCCCAAAATCCTCAGCCCACACTTCCGGTGCATGACGTCATTCACACCCACTGGTCCTATTTCCTATCTGGGGTTTTATTTTGACATCTGTGAATGACGCATCCTCCCCGCGCTCGCGTGAACACCTGTGCTCATGTTTGCACATAACTAACCCATGCACTGAGACGAAAGGTTCTCATCCTAACTAAACCGAAAGGCAAGATATACAAAACGAAATCCCTCGGCGATAATATTACAGCATGACAGGAGATTGAACGTGCTTTCTATAATGTCACAGTCCAACACATTAGGCACTACGCCACAAGAGACTCCACAAACAGATATAGAAAATAGATTAAGGTTTTTACAGTATATTGATCCTATTTACCAACCCTTCCGCTCGAGCAGGATATGACACAAGGTCAATTTTAAGCGGAGTTTAACAGGTTTGAATTCAGAGTTTTCCTTCTCCTAGACTAATTGCCTCACCAAGGCTGAAGAACTCAGTCTATCCTACTATTTCCTAGGGAGAATAATTGGATTCATACCTTTCCCAAGGGTATTAGTGCTATGTGAAATACAATCAGTCTCGTCCAGGATTTGAACTCGTGTCGCCGTGTCCATTTCCTACGACGATAACCATTACACCACGGGCACATCCTTTTATAGTATATTGAGTATGTGAAGAGATATAGCTTTTGGTTTCTTTATTTAATGGCATATTAACCTTCATGAGTTATTCAATGCCAAACCCATTCTTGAAGGACAGTAGTTGTACAATTTAAACCATACTTTCCCCAAGTTCGAAAATGAACGTAATTGCGCGACTGAAGTTCGAACTCACTTACGATGATATTGCAGTCCAGTACGTTAGCCACTACGCTACAGGGACTTCCCTCATATTAACAAAGTTATTCACATCTAATACTAATAATTTTCACACAATCGCTTCAAGGAACCATTCCCATTCAATAACGTGAATTATTTGTTAGCACTGTTATATATTTACAAGTATTCCTATCCAATACAAATAATTTTCAAATAGATGGGTTTAACTTATAGATCAACCTCTAACAGGTATTGCCACTCCGAGTCAGAGTGGACTTAGAAGTAATAATAATGAAAAGCTGAAAAACTGGAGCCTCACCACCAGATGCACTTTAGTGTCATACAGTGGATATTTCTTTTGGGTGGGGTCTCACCACTATTTAGGGGATACAGTCGGCATATTCTAAGCCCCACCCACAGGGCGGATCAAGATGAAGAATATTGAAAAATTACTGTGACACTATGAGAATTCCATATATAGCGAATAATAAGTTGGCAAACTAGCAACTAATATTTTCTTTCAATACAGGCAAAAAATATTAATATTCCATACATCTATAATATAGTGCCCACCTATGACTACAAGCGAACCTGGTACTCGGCTGTGTGACCGGTGACAAAGGATTAATCACGGGAATTCTCACTTTAGGTACGAGAAACGGTTACACACAAAAGTTGAGGATTTTTTTGACTGGGTCAGCCAACATGAAAGTAAACCGAATAACGGTTTGAATTTTGGGGCAAGCGAAATCTCTCTCACATTGGGGGTGGGCCACGATTTAGCAATTCCTTCATCGACTCAAGAATGCCACTTTACATCTTCCTTATAGTGGCTGCAACAACGATAGAAAATTGAATAGGACTTGTGTGTGTGTGTGTGTGTGTGTGTGTGTGTGTGTGTGTGTGTGTGTCTGTCTGTCTGTCTGTCTGTGTGTTATGTGTGTGTTTACTTTTTCTTTTTCTCCTCTTCCTTTTTTTTCTGATATGGATTGGTTATCATCTCTGGCTCTCATCTTTATCTCCATTAACTTGTGTCTAGACCCAAGCAATGCCAAACCCGTCGCTTAAAAAGACAAGAACTTTTCTATAACTCCTCCCCACCACAGCTTCACCAAACAAAAAATAACGAATACGCTTTAAAATATATCTACACCAAGGTGATCCAATTATATTTTCAATTAGTAATTGGTATATTTTTGCAATGTGTTTTTAAAAGTAGGTTTTTTTTAATTTAATATCGTGTAAAGTGTTATGTAATGACCACCTCCTCGTACCAGTGAATCTGGTACCCAGCTGTGTCACCGAAAGCATGAAGTCAATCAGAAGTACTCTTGTGGTAGGTGCGAGAAACGGTCACAAAAAAGTATATGTGAAAAGAGACAGCCAGTAACCGACAAAAGACAAGAAAAACCGAAATTTTGAGGCTAGTGAAACTGCAACCACAGCCGTTGACGATAAAGTACGACACGTTAAATAATAGATCTTCCCTTAACGACTCAAGAGTACTATTTCACATCTCCCTTTTTTTAGACTCACCCAGAGAGAGGTTGCAACACCAATAATAAAAGTGTGTATGATTCTGCAGTTAAACAAAAAAAAAAACAACTAATGAATAATCCAGCCCAGTGGGCTGTGTCTTTAGAATACACCGACCGCATCTATTCAGAGGAGTAAGACCCCTCCCCAAAGCGTGTATTGGATATGACATTAAAACATTTGATGGCGAGAATTGGTAAACGTAAAGTACCCCTTCATTGTCATTGCTCCCAGGTCCATTCTGGCCCGAAGTGGTAGAACCTGATAGGGTCCTATATATGGCTTAAATAAAACTCTTTGTCAATTTAAACTGAGTACAAACAAATGACTGATGTTTAATGAAATTTTTAATGATACATTGCAATACTTGGAACCATTTAACTTTGTTGACATACTAAATTGAATTGTTAGAAATAGAGATGTTCGATCATTTAACTGTATGTAAAATCCAGATATACTGATATTCAATTGAATTGTTAGTTATCCAATACTTAGAACCATTTAACTGTTTGCAAAAAATGACCCCAGGCTCGTTTAAAACTGATATCAACAAAATGTCTTTACAAATCATATATATTTGATTTACATGTATAAATTGGATTTGGCCTTTAAAAACTATAATGGCTGATATACTATAAAACCAAACCAAACCATATATATCTAATCTATATGTATAAACCAGACTTGGAATTAAATTCCCTACAATGGTTGATATGCCATAAAACCAAACCAGACCAAACTAATGAATAATCATTATATTAGTTATAAATAAATCTTAACACCAGTAAAAGGAGTGCTACGTTACACAGTTTCAGAAAGAAAAGGAAATAATTCGCATAAAAAAAAAATTGGAAAAGCTTTCTTCTCTGCAAAGTTCGATCAGGTAGCTGAAAATAACTCGTATCTAATTCGAGATAAGTATCTTCTTAAAGTGCAACGTCCACACAATGTCCACACGCCTAATTGCTTGTAACAAACTCACTGAAACATTTGGACAATCGGAAAAGCGACCGGAAGCAGTTGTTAAGACAACCACACCAGAAATAAACGTTTGCAAAGCCTCTTGAGGTCAGTATTTATGAGCCAAAAATAATAATAATGAACTTCCTGGAGATTTTAGAAAAAAATTTCTCAGCATTCATTTTGTATTTTTAAATTCCTCCGACATTTTTTTTCTTTCGATACCAAAATTATAAATGGTTGATTGAGTCTTTTATCGATTAATTATTTTTATAAAAGTAGTTTGATTGAAATCTAATATCTATATAATAAAATTATCATTACATTTGTATGTATCTATATCTATCAATCGATCTATATATATATATACATATATATCGTCATCATCATCATCATCATCAGGTCACACTACTGGCATGGATTTCCCTGAATCTTGCCATATGTCCTTATACATCGCTACCGGTTGTTGGTTGGTTAGGTTTTATGGCATATCAACCCTTGTCGGTTATTTAATGCCAAATCCATTTTATGCAAATAGTTCTATTTCAAACAATCTAGTTTAGCATAAGTACACAATTTCGTTGTCAAAACATTCTTATTTCAAGCGATTCAGTTTATTCGAACAGTTCTAAATCGGACAATTCACTTTAGTATATGTATAGATTTTGTTTACACACAGTTGAATGTCAAAACCGTTCTATATTAAACAATTCAGTTTAGTGTAAGTACAGTTTCAATTTCAAAAACAATTCCATTTCAAATAATTCAGTTTAGCATAACTACACAGTTTAAATGTTAGTACATAGTTTAATTGTCAAAAACATTTATTTCAAGCTATTCGGTTTCGTCAAACAGTTCTAATTCAAACAATTCAGTTTAGTATAAGTATAGATTTTGTTTACACACAGTTAAATGTCAAAACAGTTCTATATTAAACAATTCAGTTTAGTGTAAGTACAGTTTCAATGTCAAAAACAGTTCCATTTTAAACAATTCAGTTTAGCTTAAGTACGCAGTTTAATTGTGAAAAACATTTCTATTTCAAGCTATTCGGTTTAGTCAAACAGTTCTAATTCAAACAATTCAGTTTAATATAAGTATGCAGTTTAGTTCTATTTAACCCATAGATAGGGCCCTATCAAGTGCTACCATTCCGATCCAGAGTGGACCAGGGAGCAATGGCAATGAAGGGAGTGCTCTGCATTCCCCAAAGCCTCAGCATCACTGGAACCTCACCATCAGATTGTTTAGTGTCATATCCAAGACACTCGTTGGGGGGTCTTACCCCTCTGCAAAGGTGCAGTTGGTGTATTCTACAGCCGCAGCCGACTAGGCACTAAATTTATTGATTGTCACTAATTAAGATTGGGATGCTTCAATCACCTACATGAAAAAAACCTTTCAGTTTTGAAAATGTAGATTTTTATGGCAATTGGTAGCAGTGTAGTAATTTACAAAGTTTTTTGCTTAAATGTGGCATAAGACCATATGAATGGGGCGTCCAATGAGAATCGAACTAACTCGTGAAGGTTGGCTAATCTGGCTTGCTAACCATGACATCACATGACGTGCCGAAATTGGTAGAGGTGTTCTTAACTATAGTTGACGCTGTATATAGTTCAGCTCTTTAACCATTTCGTCTCGAGGTCCCCCTCATCTGACAATCTCTCTATGTATCTATGACAGTCAGATCTTATCTATCTATCTATTTCAGTCTGATAATATCTAACTGCGCATCTCAGTCTGATAATACTATCTATCTATCTATATATATATCTATCTCTGATATCTCTTCATCATCATCATCCTCAAGTCGTACTGACAGTACTGGTTTCTTTGATTCTCTCTTCATCCTTATCATCACTTCCAGCAGGTCCTCCAAGCTACATCCAGTGTCTGTGCAATGTTGATGTAAGTTCATACTAATCGGCGAACACTACCGCGTCTGTGTGTAGGGGTCCATAGAAGAATGTCGCTTATGTATTCGTGCTTTCTTCTCCACCAGTGCCCTCATGCCTTGTTTGTATATATATATATATATATATATATATATATATATATATACTTCAATCTATTTATATCTATGTATCTCGCTTACTAACTATCTCAGTCTTTTCATATCTATCAATCTATCTGGTTTGGTTTGATTTCTCTGTTTAATGGTATTTCAGCCCTCGTAAATCATGGAATTGCCGAACCCCACCTTGTAGAAGAGCAGTAGTAATATTTAACCTATAGCTAAGGGGATAAGAAGGAACGTATTAGTACGACTGAAGTTTGAATTCGCTGATCTCGTGGCTGTGTTGTATAGTCATATGCTACAACTATACACATATACATGCAGAATACATATTGACGCAATGAATAAAAGACGAACGAAGTCTTCTTTAAAAAAATATCTACCTCTCACTTTATCTGAAAGGGTTGCGTGAGTGAGAGGGAGTTGGAGACCAAACACAACTGCAATATATTGACACCCACTCTTATAGCCATCAGCGTTGTGTCTTTCTCGTTCTCCAGGGCTGCTCAACCGGAGGCTCGGGGGCCCAGCTCTCTGCTCGATGATGGCTTTCTCCACCCCATCTTGTCCCTAACTCATCTGATCTCCAACTCACTGACTTCCTGTCTCACCGATTATATAATAGTTCAATCGCCCACTCAATATCTATTCTCCTGGCTAGCCAGGCCGGAATATGCTACTTCCGGCGTCTTTGGACAGGCATGTTTGATCATCATCAAGCGGAAATAACTGTCATGCAGTTCAGAGGTCACCCTCTTCCAGTGCATTAGTTTTTTGCCGGTACCATGGGATTTTACCTTGTCCCATATTGTCAGCAAAGTCCGCCTACGCGATTTCTTCTCCTAACTGCTATCGGAATGTGTCACTTCCTTCCGGTGCATCACTTTGGAATGGCATGTTTGGCCTGGTCGAAGGTCAATATACAACAGCTGCAGTCCAACATCTTAACCATTACTCATCTATCTATCTATCTATCTATCTATCTAAGCTTGATAATATATATATATATATAATATAAGCCTATTTATTCTAATTTATCTACGATAATATCTCTCTCTCTCTCTCTCTATATATATATATATATATATATGTATGTATGTTTGTATGCATACCAATTTCACTCTGTTCATATCAATATACCTATCTATCTTTCTACCTATATCACTCTGTGTGTGAATACTGACTACATACACCGAGAGGGAGTTGGAATATCGAATTATTTCTGGGCCCCTAATAGAAAGGTAAATATATACTCTGAGTCGTCTTGAAGTGTGCCACAAGTGTCCATCTACCAGTCTTCAATTACATCATCAATCTGTCGGAGTTATTTTAGTAGGTCTTCTCTCCTTGTGAATCAAGTTATTTGTCCATCTGTCCGCGTCTTTGAGATATTTGTGGACGTCTGCTTTTCCGTTTTCGGAAGAAAATATTTTGTGGACAAAAACTAAGATGTATCGCGTAAGAAAGTCAATTTATTTGAAAAAGGTGAGCAATCTTTCGAATAGTTTTTGAACTTGAAATATCAATACACTCTGAGATATGAATCACAGAAAGACGACACTTTACCCTACACACATACACTTTCTTTCTCTCATTCTTTCTCACTCACTCTCTCTTTCTCTCTCTCTCTCTTTCTCTCTCTCTCCCCTCTCTCTCTCTATATATGTTTGTGTGTGTATATGTATATATATCGCTCTATTCTTTCTTATTCTCTCTCTCTCTCTCTCTCTCTCAAACACACACACACACATACATACACTTTATCTATATACACTTACTCACACACATATTCATTGAGGGAGAGTGAGAGAGAGAGAGTGCGTGTGTGTGTGTGTGTGTGTGTGTGTGTGTGTGTGTGTGTGTGTGTGTGTGTGTGTGTGTGTGTGTGTGTGTGTGAGGAGAGAGAGAGAGAGAGAGAAATAGAAAGAAAGAGACAAGGAAATAAAATGATAGAGAAAGAGGATATATATCAGCATCATCAAGTCTTACTGACAGCACAGATTCCCCTTCCCTCGCTTTCTTTCTTTCTTTCTCTCTCTCTCTCTCTCTCTCTCTCTCTCTCTCTCTCTCTCTCTCTCTCCATATCATTCATCGCCCCCGGAGGGTCCCCTAAACTATATCCAGCGTTTGCACAAAGCTTATATAATTAAGTTAATGTTGGTCGGCCAACACTGGGACGTCTATGCGTAGGGGTCCATACAAGAATATCGCTCATAACTTCGTGCTTACTTCTCCAAGAATGCCCCCACAAGTCTTGTTCGTTTTACTTGGGTTGTGAAATGGGAGGTAAGTAGCTGTACAGCCACAGTTTTAGGGGGTGTTTCTTCCAGGATTTGTCCAAAACACCATTTAGCATTCTTACTCATATAAAGATATATGTATATATATAATTTGGCCGACCGTAGTCGAGGGCAACCCGAAGGCTCACCTTTCAAAAGCTACTCCACCAATGCGTAGGGGAGGGCACAACTCTTTTCCTTAGATTGCTCTGTCTCTCGGACTATTAGCGAACACTCTAACCATTATGTCAATATATATATATATGCATGTATGTATGTATGTATATTTATTTATATACAGACAGAGAGAAAGTGAAAGAGAGTGAGAGTGAAATAGAAAGAGATATAAGGTGAAATATATATATATATATATATATTAAAAGAAAAATGAAGATTATACAGGATGCGACAGTAATATCTCCCACATGTTAAATTACCACTTGTTTGGTGAAAACGAACTTAGGCAAGTGATAATAGTAGCTCCATTTCATCATCATCATCATGTCGCGCCATCAGCACGGATATCCCTGGCCCTCTCCTGCCACCCCTTTCAATCGACCATCGCTTCCGGTAGGTCTTCAAGCCTCTATCCTGTATCGACACAGAGCAGTTGTATGTAGGTTCTAGCTGGTCGTCCTGCTTTTGCTCGTCCATATGAAGGGGTCCACAGGAGTATGTCACTTATGAGTTTGTCCCTACTTCTCCAGTAGCGTCCATCTAGCTAATGTCTAATCATATATTTTTAGATACAGTCAGTGATGACTATGGATTGGACCTGTGCATAATATGTGTTTGCTGTTGAAACGATTTTTAAGACTGGTGAATCTGTCAATCCTACCAAGAGAGCGTTTCGCACTTATTTCAATGATGCTGTTTCGGATCGAAGATCGATACTGGTGGGAGTTGAAAATTCCAGAATGACAAGTTTATGGATTAAAAGAAAGTCACCTGGAAGAATTAAAGAATGCTCTTCGCCAAAATATGTAAGAAATAACGCCAGAAACACTTAGTCTTTTTGTCAACCTTTAAAAACATGGCCGATCAAAACCACAATCGTAACTGGCTGCTTTTGAAAAAAAAACGATAAGACATTAGTTAGATGGATGTATTATTACCGATTGTTTAAGTTTACTTGCATTTTAGAAGTGACAGTTTAAAATGCCGGACGTATTTATGATGCGTACTTTATTTCATCACCATTTTTTCATTTTTTATCTTTTCCAATGATTTGAAAAAAATTATGCTTATTAAATCGAAACTGTAAATACAATCGAAAGAAAGTTTCAGTGGTAATGAGGGGAATGAATTTGTTGTTTGTGGTGTGGAAGGCGGAGTTGGGATTAATGAAAAGTTTTCTTTTGCTGAAAGGGAGAAGATAAGAGTGTTTGGGTCACGATAGAGATTATTTTATGATAGGATCGTTCGTGAATTGTTGTGGAAAGAAAACGATAAATATCGCCAACGCCAACTATAGACTTGGCAATCGACCATTTACAATTTAGGCCATTTGCTCCTGTCCTAAACGACCTTAAACCCAGAGCTTCCTATATTTTTATTACACCAGGACACGCGCTTAGTAAAAAGGTTATCGTCGTACCCAATGGAATTAACGACGTAAGTTCAAATCCTGGTCGAATTTTTGTGTTTTTTCACTTTGTGGCAATTCCCTTTGGGAAATGTATAAATAAATCTCTTCTATTCGCCTACCTACCCGGAATTCTAAGGTAGACTGGATTCTTTAGCCTTGGTTAGGCAACCAGTCTCGAAGAAGGAAAATTCTGAATTCAAAGCTGCTATATTCCGTTTAAAAAACAACCTTACATCGCGTCCTGCATGTGATGGAGGGGTTGAGTAAATATATACTTCAGAAAAGATAGTGAAAATTTAACGATAGAATTTTTTCAGGTAAAATATCGTTACACATTGCGTATATATATATATATATATATATATATATATATATATATATATATATACCCTACCCCTCTACGAATGTGCAACACAAGGTTGATTTTTTAAGCAGTTTCATAGGTTTGAATTCAGAATTTTCCTTTTCCTAGACTGGTTGACATACCGAAGTTAAAAAACCCAGTCTGCCCTATCTACCTATAACGGGAGCGAGAAGAGTTGGATTCATTACTTTCCTAAGAGTTTAAGCGATATGTGAAAAACAGCCTCGTCCAGGAATTGAACTCGAGTCGCCGTATCTATTTCCTACAACGGTAAACTTAACACAACGAGCGCTTCCATATATATATATATGTGTGTGTGTGTGTGTGTGTGTGTGTGTGTGTGTGTGTGTGTGTGTGTGTGTGACATTATATGACATAGATAGACAGATTGTTGTTAAAAGAAAAAGTCTAGGGGTGGCATCTGTAACAGTGGCGTGGTAGTTGGTTGGTTGTTTTGTTTCACAGTGTATCAACCATTTTCGAGTTATTTAATCTCATCAACCGAAAAAGACATCGACACACGGCTAACGAAGGCATGGACAGCTATCGATAGGCTATCGATCATATGGAAATCAGTCCTGACCGATAAAATGAAACGCAGTTTCTTCCAGGCAGCGGTCGTATCGATACTGCTGTATGGGTGCTCTACTTGGACGCTAACTAAACGGCTGGAGAAGAAGCTAGACGGCAACTACACAAGAATGTTGTGAGCAATATTGAACTGGTCCTGGCGGCAACACCCCACAAGGCCCAACTATACAGCCACCTGCCTCCCATCACGAAAACTATCCAAGTTAGACGAACCAGACATGCAGGACACTGCTGGAGAAGCAGGGATGAGCTCATAACTGATATACACCTATAGACCCCCACGTATGGCAGAGCAAAAGCAGGACGACCAACGCGAACATACATACAGCAGCTATGTGAAGATACGGGATGTAGCCCTGCCAGAGGCGATGAACGATAGGGAAAAGTGGCGAGAGAGGGTCAGAGATATTCGTGCAAGCGGCACGACATGATGATGATGATGAAGTCGTTTTGATAAAAGTTTCAAACAATTCAGTTTAACATAAATATATTTTTTTTGTTTACACACAGTTAAATGTCAAAACAGTCCTATTTCAAACAACTCACTTTAACATAAGTACATAGCCTCAATGTCAAAACCAATCCTATTTCAAACAATTCAGTTTTACATAATTACACAGTTCTATACCAAACAATTCAGTTTAGCATACGTACGCATTTTAAATGTCGAAGTTCCGAATAGGTTCCCGAGTTCGACAAACACCTGAAAAAGGCCAGAGGACATATCGACCGAAACGTTGTGGAAATAACGATAAAGATGTAGACAATAGTTCGAAAACCCATAATGATAAAAATCTTCTCAAATAGTTTTGAGTTCAGATTATCATCAGAAGAAAAGTTTTGGCGGGAAAAACGTTTTTTCAGAAAGTTTTGAAATAGTATTTAAGAATTGATATGCAATAAAGTAAGCAACGAAAAATGATCCAAGTATTTTCAACCGACTTTTATATGGTCTCTGTTATTGTATACACTTGGCAGTGTGCTCTCAATTCGGGAGATATATGTTAGGAATAGGCGGATGTATTTCAAATTAGCAGTGACCGCTTGGTTTATTTATCTTGATGTTTATGAATCAAATCTAATCTATTCTGTTTCAAAGTAGAGTTTTGAAGATCATCTAGCTTGAAGCCATTTGAGTTAAGTATTTGAAGACGTTTTATCCATTAATATTCAAGTGTTTCTATAATCGTCTTAATATTGTCTAACAATTTTTTATGTGTGTGTGTGTGTATGTCAGTTTGTGTACGTGTGTATGTGTGTCAGTGTGTGTGTGTGTGTCAGCGTGTGTGTGTGCATTTCAGAATGTGTGTGTGTGCGTGTGTCAGAGTGCGTATGTCAGTGTGTATACGTGTGTATGTGTGTGTACGCGTCAGAGTGTGTGTGTATGTGTCTGTGTGTGTGTCAATGTGTGTATGTGTGTGTGCATTTCAGAGTGTGTGTATGCGTGTGTTAGAGTGTGTGTTTGTATGCGTGTGTCAGAGTGCGTGAGTCAGTGTGCGTACGCGTGTATGTGTGTGCGTGTCAGTGTGTATGTGTGTGTGTCAGAGGGTGTGTGTCAATGTGTGTACGAGAGTATGTGTGTGTGTGCGTGTCAAAGTGTGTATTTGTGTGTGTGTATTTGTGTGTGTGTTGGTGTGTGTGTTTTAGTGTGTGTGTGTCAGTGTGTGCATGTGTGTGCATTTCAGAGTGTGTGTGTGTGTGTCAGTGTGTGTGTGTGTGTTTCGATTCTTTCAATAATGGTGAACTTTTCATCTCTATTAAAATGGTATCCATTTGAGTGGAAACGTTTTGTACAGAGGAAAAACGGGTGGTGGGGATTAATTAAGGGAAATAAACAAAAGGTTTCGCCATCAGTTTCTTAGCTTAAAGGCATATTAACCTTCATAGATGATTTAATGCCAACGCTATCCTTGTAGAACAGCAATGATAGTGTTGGGAGATTAAATGGAGTGGTCTCCCTTGTCACAGGGTTTGAAGAACTCTCTCATGTCATGAGTCCTTTTTGATCCCGAGACAAGGCGAACCCGGAATCCCTCTCTTTCATAAACAGGACTTCAGAAGCGGCAGACGTAGTCGTTCGCTCCTCAATAGCGACGCACATGGTGCCTCGCTTTTTTTCTAGACTTGAGAGTCAGTAAGCGGTTTCCACCTCTTCGTTGAATGGACTTTTCTACATGTTCCTCAAATGCATTGTGACTCATTTATTGCTTGGTGCGGAAATTCAAGTCCCTCTTTGTATGTAGTAGAATTAAATGTTATATAGGAATAATGCACATGATAGGTTATCCAAAAGTGAGTAACCTAGCACAGAATATTTGGAAGGAAGAAAAACAAACCTAATCCTATTTACCAACCTCTCCGCTCGGGCAGGATATGACACAAGGTCAATTTTTAAGTGGAGTTTAACAGGGTTGAATTCAGAGTTTTCCTTCTCCTAGACTAGTTGCCTCACCAAGGCTGAAAAATCCAGTCTGCCCTACTATTTACCCATAGCTGGAGGGAGAATAATTGGATTCATACCTTTCCCAAGGGTATTAGTGCTATGTGAAATGCAATCAGTCTCGTCCAGAATTAGAACTCGTGTCGCCGTGTCCATTTCCTACGACGATAACCATTACACCACGGGCAAAAACAAACCTAATGCATTATAAGAAACGGTTTGTCTTATAATAGTATTTAATCCATATCTGGGGAGGATAAGGGGTTCATACCTTTTCTAAGGTCAGAAAGTGAACGTGGGAGCAGGACTGGAGTTCGAACTCGTTTACAACGATGTCACTGTCCAGCAGGTTAGTCAATACTCTACGAAGTCACATCCCCGTCAATAACGAAAGAGATAATAGATAAATAAATACCTCATTCTTCAAATGAATCTTGAATTTCTAACCCGTATACGAAGCTTACTGAAAAAAAGTTCTCGACCCAACCAAAAAGGGAATGACTTATTAATTATTCTCACAGAAGCCATTCTCTCAAGACTACCTCCCTATTATCAAGTATGCCTTTACCTAACTCCTCCACAAGGTCAATTCTTAACGGGAGTACAGCTGTTTTAATTCAGAGTTTTCATTCACCGACATCGGTTGCCTCACCAAGGCTAAAGAACACAATCTGCCCTACTATTTATCCATAGGTGGAGGAGGGACGGATGGATTAATGCCTTTTTGAAGAGCATCAGCGCTATGGAAAACGCAAACAGCCTCGTCCAGCATTTGAACTCGGGTCGCCGGTCTCATCTAGTAAGACGAAAACCGTTGCACCAAGTGCCCCCTACTACTTATCATGTAATACTGACCAACGTATGTGCAAACACATCTCACTGATCAATTCATTACTGTAGGGAATTAAGACCTCAGTGGGTGATCCTCTGCTATAACCATTGTCCTAGACTAAACCAAGTTTACTAAATCACTATGTGTGTCTGTTTTTGTATTTACCCATCTCCATCATGAGCAGGGTGTGACACATGATCATTTTAGTGCAGTTGAACAGGTCTGAATTCAGGGTTTTCCTTCTCCAAGACCGGTTGCCATACCAAGGTTAAAGAGCCCACACTGCCCTACAATTTATCAATAGCTGGAGGGAGAATAGTGGGATTCATACCTTTCCCAACGGATGCATGTGTGTGCGCAAGCGCGTGTGTGTGTAGATCGTTTGGTTTGGTTTGATTTGATGGCATATCAACCATTGTATGTTATTCAATGCCAAGTCCTGTTTATACGTATGTATATATATATATATATATATATATATATATATATGATTTGTAAACACATTTTTGTAGGTAACATTTTTAGACGAGCCTGAGCTCATTTTTTCACAAAGTTAAATATTTTCAACTATGGATATATATCCATATTTAACAACCCCTCCGCTTGGGCAGGATATGACACAACGTTAATTTTTTACGCGGAGTTTAACAGGTTTGAATTCAGAGTTTTCCTTCTCCTAGACTAGTTGCCTCCTCAAGGCTGAAGAACCTAGTCTGCCATAGCTGGAGGGAGAATAAATTGGATTCATACCTTTCCCAATGGTATTAGTGCTATGTGAAATGCAATCAGTCTCGTCCAGGATTTGAACTCGTGTCGCCGTGTCCATTTCCTACGACGATAACCATTACACCACGGGCACCTCCAAAACTATTGCTATATATCAGTCACGATTTAACATCAGTCATTTTTTAGCACAAAAAGTTTGTTGGTAATTTCATTTTTAAATGAGTTTGAGCTAATTTGTTTGCACACTTGTATTGCAATTGTTTCTACACAGTTTAACACTAATAATTCTATTCAATATTAATCATTTGTTTGTTCACGGTGAAGTGATTATAAGTATTGTGTTTTAACACTAATTATTCTAGTCAACACAAGTCATTCATTTGCACACAGTCAATTGGTTCCAAGCAAAAATTGTTATACCAATAATTCAAGTAAGGCACACAGGTTCAAGTATTCCTATTTAACACTAATAATTCTATTCAACATTGCTCATTCATTTGCACACAGTTAAATGGTTCCTAGTATTGTGATGCATCTCTTACAACTCAATTAAACATCAGTTATTTGTTTACACACAGTTAAATGATCACACCATTCTATTTCAAGCAATTCAATTTTGCATAAGTCATTTGTTTTCATTCAGTTTTAATGTCAAGCGCTTCTATTTGACCCATAGAAAGGACCCTATCAGGTGCAACCACTACGGGCCAGAAGGGACCTGGGAGCGATGGCAATGAAGGGGTACTTCACATTCCCCAAAGCTCCAACAGTACTGGACCCACAAACAAATCAATGTATAATAGTAACAACACTTTGTCTCAAAAATTAGGTAGCCCTATCGGTGGTACTTAAAATGTATCATCTACAGATGATTGAGACTCCCTCTCCAACATGTGTCTTAGGTATGACAGTTAACTACGTCTTAAAGTGAGGCTCTAGTTAAAGAGATCTGGGGAGTATGGAGTAGCCCTTCCTTGCCATTACTCCCAGGTCTACACTCACTTGGATTACTTGTAGCTGTTAAAATAAAATCTGTGGGTCAAAGAGATTTTTTGAAGATTATTCATATTCGATGAGACTACTTGATACCATTTAACTGTAAATCATTTGTATCAAAAGCTATAGTTGCTCACTAAGTATTATTTGGATTAAGTTGAAATCATATAACTGAGGTAGGGGGGTAGTTCTTGTGGTGTAATAGTTAAAGCAGTGGACTGCGGAATCGTAGGAAGAATGTTCGAACTCCAGACACGCTATTACGTTCATGTTCGGAAAAATACCCTTGGGAAAGGAATGAACCCCCTTATCTCTTCATCTATGGGTTGAATAATACCACTACTATTCTTCTAGAAGGATGGCTTCGGTATAAAATAACCTACAAAGGTTGACATACCATTAAACCCAACTAAACTATATAACTGTGTGCAAACAAATGACTATTATTAAAGAAAAAAAGCAAAGTTGGCAACCGTAGTCGAAGGTGACCCGAAGGTTCCCTTGTCGATGGCTTCTACACCAAGGTGTTGGAGAGGGAGCCACTCCTTTCCCAGGATTGACCCCTTTGATCCGTACCTTATAAGGCTGAGTGTTAATCAAGGAGGTATCAAGTACCATTTTTTTAGTCTTTAGTATGACTCGACCTGGGACTGAAACCAGGTCTTCCAGGCCATTAGCGAACTCTCTAACCATTATGCCAACCAGTTTTAGATAAGAATACTTAAAACTATTCAATTGTGCGCAACAACTCTTAAGAAATAACTGCACAAAAATATAAAAATGAATATACCATGAACGTAATTCCCTAACCTCTTGGCGTAAAATAACCCTCAACGGTTTGACATATCGTTAAAATCAAACAATCAAAAATTCAGATTGAATCATACTGTTGACAAAAAGTTGTCATAAAAGAAAGGCAAAGAAATTGATCCCCCTCCCCCCACCAAAAAAAGGGAATGTGATAATAACACTATCTCACCACAAACGATAAATCAGAAATTATAATTGATCACTTTCGTTTGTTTAAAAGACTGTTCCACTTAAATGAAATAAATGCTTTCGGCGAAAAGGTGTTAAGTCTTTAATCCCATCTTTATTCAAAGTCAAGACACTACAGAACACGTATTTTGCCGTAGGTTTATCAAGAGACAGAGGTGTGTGTGTGTGTGTGTGTGTGTGTGTGTGTGTGTGTGTGTGCTGACAGTGATGGCCAGTTGTCCGTAATGACATAGCTTGCTATTGCATGGGGTTGCAGAAAATAGGTTGTCAAAGGTTAACCGAAAGCAGGATGAAATATTGAACCGAAATATTGTCAACGGTTTTTGTGACATTTGAAATACGTTTCCGACAAATGTCACTAAAATGACAATCATTTGTTTTTATTGTTGTGCTTGCTGTAATTATCATTTACATTCTCCTCCTAGTTTGGCACAAGGTCAGAAGTGTAGAACTCGGAGTAAGAACCAAACACAAGCGAATTTCGCTATTACATAGCGTAAAGTGTTCCAGTCATTCACTAAGCTTAGATGAATATAGCACAAAATCAAAAGTACAGAGCAGCCACCAAGAATCGAACTCATTAACATTAATCTTCTAGCCTAGCCCACTCATTATAACATCATACGCCGACTACGCCGATGACATGGCGATTCTGACAAATGCACCCGCCCAAGCCGAAACCCTACTGCATAGTCTGGAACGAACTACCGCTGGCATTGGCCACCATGTCAATGCACACAAAACGAAATATATGTGCTATAATCTAACAAAGGCATGGACAGTTATCGATAGACTATCGGTCATATGCAAGTCAGACCTGACCGATAAAATGAAACACAGTTTTTTCCTAGCACCGATCCTGTCGATACTGCTATATGGATGCACTACATGGACGCTAACAAAACGGCTGGAGAAGAGGCTTGACGGCAACTACACAAAAATGCTGCGAGCAATATTGAACAGGTCCTGGAGGCAGAACCTCACAAAGCAGCAGCTGTACGGCCACCTACCTCCCATCACGAAAACTATCAAAATTAGACGAACCAGACATGCAGGACACTGCTGGAGAAGTAGGGACGAGCTCATTAGTGATGTACTCCTATGGACCCCAACACTTAGCCCTGCAAAAGCAGGGCGACCAACTCGAACCTACATACAGCAGCTCTGTGAGGATACGGGGTGTAGCCCTGAGGACCAGCTGAAAGCGATGAACGATAAGGATTGGGGGCAAGAGAGGGTCAGGGATATCCGTGTTGATGGCACAAGATGATGATGAATATATATATATATATATATATATATATATATATAAACCACGTATACATCGTGGTGTATTGACTGGCTTCGTAGAAAATGGACACGGTGACTCGATTTCAAATCCTGAACGAGGCCGTTTGCAATAACAATTGTTAAAAATTGACATCTTGCTCAGTACTAGGAAAAATTAAAAATAGAAAAGCAGCAGGGCTTGATGAAATACCCTCAGAAGAATGGAAAACCGGGGAATTCGATGACATACTGCTACGACTCTATTATGCTGTGTATAATCAAAACACATTAGACAGATGGACAATGGGATGCACCCTCCCCTTCCCTAAGAAGAGCGACTTCGGAGTAGCCAAGAACTATGGAGCTATAACCCTTACATCCATAGCGGCCAAGATACACAATCCTCTACTACACAACCGCATAGAACCCAAAATTGAGAATATACTTAGGAAGAACCAAAGTGGCTTTCGGAGAAATCGATCCACGACATCACAAATTTTGACAATCTATCGAATTCTTGAAGGTGTACGTGTAAAAAACCTAAAGGCAACAATATTATTTGTCGACTTCTCTAAAGCCTTTGACTCCATTCACAGAGGGAAGATGGACAAATACTACTCGCCTACGGCCTACTTAAAGAAACCATTTCAGCAATAATGATGCTATATAGAAACACAAAAGTAAAAGTCTGCTCCCTGGATGGAGACAGACTACTTCGACATTGTAGCAGGTGTGTTGTAAGGAGACACATTAACCCTATACCTCTTTATCATCTGTCTAGACTACGTGGTTACAACGTCTATTGATAAAATGAAAGACAACGGTTTCAAGCTGACAAAGGAAAGAAGCAGAAGGTACCCTGTACATACAATTACGGACTAGCGCTTCTGGCAAATACATCCGCTTAAGGCAAAACCCTGCTATTTAGCCTGGAACAAGCAGTTGCTGGCATAGGGCTTGATGTCAACACAGACAAGACGGAATACATGTGCTTTAATCAGAGAGGCAACAAGTCCACACTAAATGGTAGTTCTCTGAAACTAATAGACAAGTTCACTTACCTAGGAAGCACTGTATCATCAACCGAGACAGACGTCAACACGTGACTAGCAAAGGCATAGACAGCTATTGATAAGCTATCGGTCATATGGGAGTCAAACCTGCCCGATAAAATAAAACGCAGTTTTTGCCAAACAGCAGTCGTATCGATACTGCTATATGGATGCACTACATGGACGCTAACCAAACGTATTGAGAAAAAGCTTGACGGCAATTACACAAGAATGCTGCGAGCAATATTAAACAAGTCCAAGAGACAGTACCCCACAAAGCAGCAGCTGTACGGCCACTTACCACCCATCATGTAAACCATCCAAGTTAGTCGAACCAGCCATGGAGACACTGCTGGAGAAGTAGGGACGAACTCATAAGTGACATACTCCTGTGGACCCCTTCACATGGACGAGCAAAAGCAGGACGACTAGCTAGAACCTATATACAACAGTTCTGTGCCGATACAGGAAGTGGCCTTGAAGACCTACGGGAAGCGATGGACGATAGAGAAGGGTGGCGAGAGAGGGTCAGGAAGATCTTCGCTGGCGGTGTGACATGATGATGATGATATATATACACCATATATATAGGTATGTATATGTATATATACACCATATATATATATATTACACCACGTACGCGGCCTATACGATCACTTACCTCCCATCTCACACCCAATCTTAGTAAGACGAGTATGTAATACTGGGTACAGCTTGGGAAGTATGAAAAAACCTATAAGTGACACTTTCCTATGGACTTCTGCCATAGATGTGTTTCTGTTGGCCGACCAGAAATTACTTATTCACATCAGCTCTGTGAGGACACCAGATACCGTCGAGAGGTCTTCCTGATAGGGACAGATTACGGGAGAGAAAGAGAGTCAAAAGACTCTGTGCTGTTGGCTCATTTGATGATGATAATGGTTGTGATAGTTGTGCGATGGATCGACCTTCTTATACATTTCGTCCGGGTTTTTCTGAACATATTCTTTTCAAAGAGAAAACACTATTTTCACCTTGATCTGATCGATCTAGCGCAAAATATCGATAGGGGCATACTGGACAAACACTTCGATCCGTTACGGACATGAGTAAGAAATCACTGAGCGGTGGACGGTAAGAAACATCCAGGAAATTGATTCCGATCAGGTTCCGGTGTGCAGGAAATTGGTTCTGACAGTCTCCGGTAGACGGAGCAGCAAGAAAGATACCGTGCTTGTCTGGGTAGACAACGACAAACTGGCTAAAGTTTTTTTGAAGTGCGGGATTTACTGGTTCTATTAAAATGGGCCAAGAACAACGATGAAAAGAACTGGGAATTATCGGATTGTTGTTTACTCCCCGCCCCAACCTACAATCTTTGTTTATCTCGAAGGATGTTATTGGAAATACATAAGGGACATAGAAAATTGCTTTGTCTTATTGGTATTTGGCCTGCAACATTTCGTCGTCGTCGTTGTTGTTGTTGTTGGTGGTGGTGGTGGTGTTGTTGTTGGTGGTGGTGGTTTGGTTCGATTTGGTTTTATGGCATATCAACCATTATTGGTTAAATAATACCAAAATTGTTTTTACATATATATTGAATATCTAAGATTTGTAAACACATTTTGTAGATACAAAAAGTTAAATGATCAAACAGTTCTATTTCCAACAATTCAATTTAGCATAAATCAAATAAGTTTAATAGTTCCAGGTATTATATATAACTAACGATTCAATTAAACACCAGTCATTTGTTTACACACTGTTGAAAGATCAAGCGGTTCTATTTCTATCCATTAATTCAGCCTAAATCATTTGTTTACACTCAGTTTAAATGTCAAACACTTCTATTTGACCCATAGATATGACCCTTTCAGATGCTACCACTCCAGACCAGAGTGGACCTGGGAGCAATGGCAATGTAGGGGTAATTTGAATTCCCCAAAGTTCCGACATTACTGTAGCCTCACCATCAGATTGTTTAATGTTATATCCAGGACACACGTTGGGAGAGGGGTCTTAACCCTCTGCAGAGATGTAGTCGGAGTATACTACAGCCCTAGCCGACTGGGAGTAGGTGGTGGTGGTGGTGTTATCTACCGAGTTTTGATAAATCTGATACACAGGCCTCAGGTGCTCCAGTCGGATTGGGCTGTAGAATACACCGACTGCATCTCTGCAGAAGGGTAAGGCTCCTCCAAAGAGTATATTGAATTTGACGCTAAACAATCTGATGGCGAGGCTCTTGCAAAGCTGGAAAATTGGAGAATACGGAGTACCCCTAAATTGCCATCTCTCCCTGGTCTACTCTGGCTTGGAATGGTAACACCTGATAGAGTCATATCTATTGATCAAATCGGACTATTTGACGTTTCCAGTGTACTTATGCTGAAATGAATTGCTTGAAATAGAACTGTTAGATCACTTAACTGATTGTAAACAAATGAGTAAAGCTTAATTGAATTGTAAGTGATACATAGTAATACTTGAAAACATTAAACTGTGTGCAAACAAATGATTAACAGTAAATAGAACTACTCGTGTCAGATGAAAATAAGTCAAACCATATAATTGTGTGCCAAAAAAATGATCACAGATTCGTTTAAAAATTTTATAAACAAAATGTGTTTAGAAATCGTCTATTTAATATATGTGCAAAAAACTTGGCATTAAGTAACCTATAATGGTTGATATGCCATAAAACCAAACCAAACCAAACAGACCTCAGGCTTCTTATAGTGCCTTATGTTACAAATTGATCACCCATCTAATTAGCAAGCAGGCTTATAACTGCTTAACTCCAGTGATTGACAGTGTACACATCAGATTTACAGATGCTTCAAATTTGCATATAAGAGCCGGAGGATATTCTCAATCACTTTGTTATTAGAAAGTAGATCTTATATGCTATCAAGTATGATACGTAGTATCCTGTAGTACTAGTAGTAGTAGAAGTAGTAGTAGTAGTAGTAGTAGTACCTTGTTTTAGTAGTTGTAGTTGTAGCATCAATTTGGTTTTATTTGGTTAATTTGTTTAACAGCGTATCAACCCCAAATGCGTTATTTAATACTGAAATCTGATTCATTAGTAAATGCTTGATTACAATCATAACTATATTTTCAATATCTCACAGCAATTATATTTTGTTTTTGCTTTTTTAATCACACTTTTATTTAACGATAATAATCATTTATTTACCCGTGATAATCATTTACTTAACCATAATAATCTTTTTTTAAAGCTATAATACTCATTTTTTGCACGGTTACATGGAAATAAGTATTCATCGCTTGTATAAATAACTTATTCCTTTGTTGTAATCATACACCCAAAGAGTGAACTGGATCGCCTCATCTGTGATGTTTTGGGGATCCTTACAAGTTTCGAGTCTTCCAACATTATATTCGTTCTCCCAAGCGACCCCTACCGAAATCATAATTCCAGCAGGCTATCCTGTAGCAAAAAATCCACCAAGTACACAATAACGCACAGCATACACCTAAAAATATATCAAAATGCTACTGCTACTAAACTTTTAAGTTGATGGTGACCAATCACCGCACGTCACTTCCCTCCCAGTCACGACGAGTTAAAAGGTTAATTGTTTTGTTTTACGACATATCAACGATTTTCGGGTCATTTAACGCCGAATTCAGTCATTCTGATAAAGGTTTCAAACAATTCAGTTTAGTATAAGAATAGTTTTATGTTTACACAGAAGTCAGTGTCAAAACAGTTCTATTTAAAACAATTCAGTCTAGCGTAAGTATGCAGTTTAAACACTCAGTTAAATCTAAAAACAGTTAATTTCAAACAACTCAGTTTAGTGTAATTGTTCGTTGGGGGTGTCTTACCCCTCTGTAGAGATTCAGTCAGTTTATTCTGCATCCCCAGCCGACTGGGACAGAGTTAAAAGGAGTAAAACCATTTGCTCGTTCTTTCCACCTGGAGTATGTGTAGAAGTATATGCACACGTGATGAGCAAAGTTCGGTTCAAGATAACAGGTAATTAGTCCAATTTGATAATAATCATTCGTTTGCACAATTATACGGTTTCAAGTATTCCTATCTAACACTAATAATTTACAAGCAATTATACGGTTTCAAGTAACTTATTATAATAATCATCTTTAGTAAAAAAAAAAAAAAAAAAAAAAAAAAAAACTTTAGATTCAAGTAACTATTCTTAATACAAAAGAATTATAGTTATATTTTTTCAAGTATTCCAATCTAATAAAAATGATTTTTAAACATATCTATTTGACACATAGATTTGCATCTTTTATGGGACCAAACCAAAAAAGTTTTAATATCAACAATAAAGATGAATGTGATTTTTGGAACCACGTATCTGACTTTTCCTTCCTGATATAGATAACTTCATCTCATCATCTCATCCTCTTGTCTTTACCGTTCGTCTCCTCAACTTTCTTTGTGACATTCAACACGCAACATATTTTTAGGAGCCAATAAATTCACAATCATTTTAAAGACCCAAACTTACACCTTGTCACAATATTGTTTGAAGAGCATAATTCTAAATGTAATTCAGATCAATCTGAACCACAGATGGGTCCCCAGTAGGCAACGCTTGTTTAGGTAAGAGTTATAGCGGCGAAGGGGTGACTACATACTTTCACAAACTCCAGAACTCGAGATGCAGTCTAGTGCCATACAATGTACCTTTTTTTTTTTTTTTTTTTTTTGGTAAGGAGGATATCTTGCTTCTGTGCAAGAGATCATCATCACCATCATCATGTCGAGCCGCTAGCACGGATATCTCTGACCCTCTCCCGCCACTTCTCCCTATCGTTCATCGCCTCCGGCAGGTCTTCAAAGCTACATCCCCTATCCTCACATAGCTGCTGCATGTATGTTCGAGCTGTTCGTCCCGCTTTTGCTCGGCCATATATGGGGGTCCATAGGATTACATCACTTATGAGCTCGTCCCTGCTTCTCCAGCGGTGTCCTGCATGTCTGGTTTGTCTAACTTGGATAGTTTTCGTGATGGGAGGCAGGTGGCCTTATAGTTGGTGCCTTGTGGGGTGTTGCCGCCAGGACCAGTTCAATATTGCTCACAACATTCTTGTGTAATTGCCGTCTAGCTTCTTCTCCAGCCGTTTAGTTAGCGTCCAAGTAGTGCATCCATACAGCAGTATCGATACGACCGCTGCCTGGAAGAAACTGCGTTTCATTTTATCGGTCAGGACTGATTTCCATATGATCGATAGCCTATCGATAGCTGTCCATGCCTTCGTTAGCCGTGTGTCGATGTCTTTTTCGGTTGATGAGACACTGCTTCCTAGGTAGGTGAATTTGTCTACCAGATTCAGAGAGGTTCCGTCTAGTGTGGAAATGTCGCCAGTTTGATTATAGTACATATATTCAGTTTTGTGTGCATTGACATGGAGGCCAATGCCTGCGGCGGCTCGTTCCAAACTATGCAGTAGTGTTTCGGCTTGGTTGGGTGTATTCGCCAGTATCACTATGTCACGATGCAAGAGATACTGTCGACGAATTCTTGGTCCATCAAACCGTGCATCTGTCGAGTGATTACCTTGCCGATCATTTTTAAGGAGTTTGATCAAATTTGATATTATTAATCCTTGTTCTTACCTCCATAGATCAAGCAGAATAAAACAGAGTCTAAAGCATTAAATGCCCTTGTTTTCTAACTTGAAATTTAATTTAGACGATGACGTTTACACAGCTGAGCAACTTATGCAGGGTGCGTCAGAAATAAGTCTCACATTTTAAACTGTTACCTGTGTTATGCAAGTAAATTTCGGCAAGTGGTAATGATAGCTCCATCTAGAGAATGCCTTGCCATTTTTTTCTCATTCAAATAGTTACGATTATGGTTGGGACCAGTGCAGGCCGTGCGTTTGCTCTTAAAACGATTTCAAGACTGATTAATCTGTAATTGCTATACAAAGAGCTTTTCGGGTTCATTTCATGTTGAGTCCTAATGATGCTATTCTGGATAGAAAATCGAGATTGCTTGGAGCGGAAAATTTCAGAAGCACAAGTTCATCGATTAATAGAAAGCTATCTGAAAGAATTAAATGGTTGGATTTGTTTGTTGCTTTTGTTGTTTTTTGTTTGTTTGTTTGTTTCGTTCTTTACGGCATATCAATCTTAGTTGGATTTTTAATGTTAAAGCCCTCCTTCTAAAAGAATGCTACTATTAAAACCACAGCTAGGGCGGATAAGTGGGGGTGGGGTCATACTTTTCCAAAAGGTATTAGTCTGGGAGTAAATATAATTGCGTGACTGGATTTCGAACTCACTTACGACAGTATTGTAATCCAACACGTTAAACACTACACCACGGTAAACTTTCTCCCCTTATTAAATGGCCCGCCGCTGAAATTTGTTGACCAGTTCACATACCTTGATAGTAATATCTCATCAACTGAAAGTGATGTCAACATACACATAGGTAGAGCATGGATTACTATTTACAGGTTATAAACCATATAGAAATCTGATATCTGATAAAAGAAAACGGGAATTCTTCCAAATTATAGCCGTGTCAGTACTGTTGTATGGCTACACTACTTAGGCTTTAACGAAATCCTAGGAGAAAAGGCTTGATGGTTACTACACAAGGATGCTTCGTGCTGTTTTGAATAAGTCCTGCAAGCAGTATCCAACAAAACAGCACCCTTCAAAACAGAATACTACAAAACAGTAGCTGTACGGCCACTTGCCCCCATCTCACAACTATCAACGCAAGACGGTTAAGACATTCTGGGCAATGAAAGGACGAACTTATAGGTGGCGTTCTCCAATGAAATCCTACACACGGACCCATCAGTGAGAGAGAGAGTCAAGGAAAAACGTGCAGTCGGCACCCCTTCTTTGCAGAGAGGTAAGTAACCCTCCCATGCGATTGTCCTTGATTTGACATAAAACTGCATCTGATGGTGAGGCTCCAGTCCTGGAGCTTTGGATAATGTGGAGTACCTCTTCATTGCCATTGCTCCCAGGTCCATTTGAGGGAATGGCTTTGGCATTAAATAACCTACAAAGGTTGATATGCCTTTAAACAAAGAAACCAAACCAAATGTAAATGTGAACAACGAACTGCTTCCACAAAATTGAGCGTTCAACCCGCATACACAGAGGCTAATTGCGAGGTGAGTGTCCTGTCTGTTTGAGCTAATCATGTCAGTTTTCAGAATGTATTCATTAGCTTCCCGCTGTATTTACATGAGAGACGCAAAGGCAAGATCGAAAAATTTTATTTACAGCACCATACCTGAAATAGTGAAATAATTTTATTCATGGGAATTTAAAAAATTTTTTTTCCTGTCTAATTACATAGGAGAGGTACTAGCTTCATCAGTCAATAAAAACTGTCAACGAAAAAATCTACGACCAACAAGACGTCTACTAGCAAGCCATCAAATGTCAACTGTTCTACTGTCAAGTCTTTCGCTGGCAATCTTTATAACGCGAAATCGTTAATTGTCAAACCTTCTAACTCAGTGTCTTTGACTATCAAGTATTCTAGTCAACACTTGGATTTACTGTCCTTTTAAGCTTACTGTCGCGTCATCTAGTGTCAAGTTCCAATTGTCAAGTCTTCCAATGTCTTCTTATGTTAAGGTTTTTATTGCCAACTACCCTGTCGGTGAGGCTTCGAATACGTTGACTGTATCCCTTGCAGAAGGATAAGAATCCCCCGCCCAAAAAAAAGAAACAAGTTCTGAGTATGACACTAAACTGCATCCGATGGCGAGGATCCAGTTCTGAACATCTGAGGAGTATAGAATACCCCTTAATTGCTATTATCACCCGGTTCATTCAGTACCGGTTAATGTCCCATCTAGGGGTCAAATTGGTCTGTTAAAAAAAAATTGGACCATGCGCAAAAAAAACCCTCAAGAAATAACTGCACAAAAATGTTAATATGAACGTTCAATGAATGCTATTCCTTAACCTCTAGACATAAAATAACCTGTGACGAGTTTGTTTGGTTTGTTGGATTTTATGGCATATCAACCGTTGTAGGTTATTTAACGCCAAATCCATTTTTATACAAATAATCAGTTCTATTTCAAACAGTTAAGTTTAGCGATAGTAAAGTTTCAATGTCAAGAACATTTCTATTTCAAACAATTCAGTTTAGCATAAGCACACAGTTTAATCGTCAAAAACATTTCTACCTCAAACTATTCACGCAGTTATATGTAACAATTCAGTTAAGTGTAAATACAGTTTTAATGTCAAAAAACAGTTCTATTACAAATAATTCAATTAAGCATAAGCACACAGTTTAAATGTAAGTACGGTTTAATTGTCAAAAACACTTCTATCTCAAGCCATTCAGCTTAAACAAACAATTCAGTTTAGTTTTATTTAACCCATAGATATGGCCCTATCTGGTGCTACCACTCCGGGCCAGAGTGGACCTGGGATCAATGGCAATGAAGGGATACTCCGTATTCATCAAAGCCCCACCATTCCTAGAACCTCACCATCAGATTGTTTAGTGTCATGTCCTGGACACTCATTGGGTGGGAGGTCTTAACCCTCTGCAGAAGTGCAGTCAGTGTGTTCTACAGTTCCAGCCGACTGGGCAAGGGACGGGTTGGTATGGTGTTAAAATCAATCAATCAATTGATCATCCTACCAAAACAGTGAGGTGCCCAAACTCAGTTTTATCCGGAGCATTTCTTGTCAACTGTTGTGACATGCTAGTGATGAGATTTTTTTTTATCAAGATATATACTGATGAAAGAAGACAGAAAGACAAAGGTGTCCACACCTTTCTCAAAGGAAGTAACCAGCTACTTTTTTACTTTCATTGCTTCTGCCAATAGAACAGCTTTGTTTTTCTTTGTTGTTGCTGTTGTTGTTGTTTTTTGGGGGGGAGGGGTCGTTTTTTGTTTTTTAGTATAGTAGAAACATGTAATCTTAGGTGCCTGTAATGATTTGCAAGATAGGTGATCATATGCAAGCCGATCTCAAAAGCCTTTGTTAGTGAGTTCAATGAAATATTTTCTAGTTCTTTTGTTGGTGTTATTAACCAGTGAGTTGTGAACTATATTTTCTAAACATTGCTTTTACTTTTAAGTCGATTCCACGGCGAGATTTGTTCTGAGCTGCGACCGAAATGTAAGCGAGTTCGAACCCCAGTCGTGCTATTAAGTTCATCTTTAGCATAATACCCTTGAGAAAGGTATGAACCTCCAGCTATGGGTCGACTAGTACCACTGCTGTGCAACAAAGATGGCTTTGGCTTTAAATAACCCACAAAGTTTGAACGAAAAGATGGTTTTTATGCATTGAATATGGACAACTTATTTATTTTCAAGTTAAATACAGCAAATTGCAAGCATTTCCGTTCACAAAATGTGCAATCATTCTTTAACATTGAATTTATATATTAGACGCTTTGGACAGACTGAAAATTTGATTAACAAAAACAAAAAAAAACCACGCGAGATAGTGGAATAATTTTATTCATAGAATTTTTTATTTCATTTGCAGCCTAATTACATAGAAAAGCTTGCTTTGGCTACAACATCAAAATAAAATCTTCTACGAGAAAATCTAATGATCATTCTACCATCGATAACAAGTCTCTGGCCCGGAGTGTTAGCCCAGTTGGCTGGGACTGTAGAATACGCCTTACGATAGTCCTGGACATGACAGTAAACTATCTGATGGTGAGGCTTCAGTTCTGGATCTTTAGGGAACAAGAAGTAACCCTTCCTTGACATAGAATCATTAGTGTCGGATAACAAGACAAAACCGTTTAACTATGTGCTAACAAATGAGATCTGGTTCGTTAGGAAATAATCTTACCTACATACTAATCGCTTACAAATCATATATATATATATATATATATATATATATATATATATATATATATATTATTAAGATGTATATATATATATATATATATATATATGTGTGATTAAGATGTATATATATATATATATATATATATATATATATACACACATATATATATATATATATATATATATATATATATATATATATATATTATTGATTAATATATCGTCATCATCATCAAATCATGCTGCTTGCATGGATTTCCCTGATTCTTTCTCTTCATTCGTCCCTATCATCCATCGCTCCCGGTAAATTCTCCAGACGACACCCTGTGTCCTCACAGTTCTTACTGGTTGGCAAACACTGGCACGTCTATTTGAAGGATCCATTGCAGAACGTTGCTCATAAATTCGTTCTTGCATTCCCAGCAGTGTCCCGCATATTTTGTTTGTCTTATTTAGGTGGTTTTAGAGATGGAAGGTAAGTGGCCATACAGCTGTTGTTTCGTGATGATTTAGCATCAAATAACCCACAGGCGTTGATTTGCCATAAAGCCAATCTGGAGTGGTAGTAGGGTCCCATCTATGAGTCAAATATCTGTTTAAAATATTCGTATTCATCTCTAACACTTAATGTAAATATAAATATACAATGAATGCGATTCCCTAACCACTTAGGATAAAAATAACCTTTGCCATCATTTGTTAATTATGTGATTGACTGTTTCATCTCTGTCACCACAGAGCCAACGCTTGTCATTCTGTTGACCCTTATAGATTTTTCCTTTGATATGATAAGTCCTTATTTTCAGCTGATATTAATAACAACTCTTGATAAGCTAATAATGCAAACCATTGTGAGTTAAATCCTCACCGGGTGCCATTTGTTTCGGTGCTGTTTTTAGTACAGTCTAATAAATATCTACTTAACACTTCCTCCACTGAATAATAGTTTGCAAACTAATCTTGTATTTACCCAGCTCCCCCCCACCGACCGCTATTAGAAGAATGTGATATAAGGTCAATTTTTAGGCGGAGTATAGCAGGTTTAAATTCAGTTTTCCTTCTCCTGGACCGGTTGCCATGCCAAAGTTAAAGAGCTTATTCTACCTTACTATTCCCCGATGGCTGAAGAGAGAATAGTTGGATTCATAATTTGCCCCACTTTTTAAGGCCATGAACCACACTAAACTTTAAGAATAGAATTTTTTTTAAATATATTTATTCAAACCAGTAAAATAAATGTAGAAAATCAAATCTAAGTTTATCAACTTTTATCGATTGTATGTTCAAACGGAACTAGTAATAAAACACAAGTGTTATTGAAACATCTTTTTTTTTATTTCTAATTTAATGGCACGGAATTTTTCTGTTTCTGCTTCTTTGTTTGCTGGCATATCAAACTCCGTGGGTTATTTGATACCAAGACCATCCTTGTCGAAGAACAGCAGTAATGTTTTTACTACCAACGGAATTTTTATTTAGAGTACACATAAAACATTATTCACACACACACACACACACACACACACACACACACACACACATATATATATATATATATATATATATATATATATGCATCTGTATATGTCAAGAACTTTGTCACTTTCTCTCTCTCTCTCTCTCTCTCTCTCTCTCTATATATATATATATATATATATATATATATATATATATATATTGCTTTGGTTTAATTTCTTTGTTTAATGGCATATCAACCTTCATGGGTTATTTAATATCAAAGCCATCTTTGTAGAACAGCAGTGATAGTAATTAACAAATAGCTTGTGGGGTAAGGGAGCCCGTGCCTTTCCCAAGGGAATTAATCCAAAAGTGAACATAATAGTACGACTGGAGGTCGAACTCGCTAACTGTGAGGCCACAATCCTGCACATTAGCCACTATTTCATTCGGAGTCCTCATATATATAGATACATATATAAAAATATATATCTGTGTGAGTGTGTGTGTTCGTCTCTCTCTCTCTCTCTCTCTCTCTCTCTCTCTCTCTCTCTCTCTCTCTCTCTAGGGAGGGGGAGAGAGAATATATAGTTGCTAATATATACATTAAATAAATCATTAAGCGTATACTAACGCGCACGCACGCATAGTCACATAAATACACACACACAAAAACACATACACACACACATACGCTCACACATATGATGAGCCGGCACATTATGACCAGCAATATGTGGCAAGATTGATAGCTACTTTTAAAATGTTAAAATACTCCCCCATAGATTACTCTTTATTAATAAAGATCTTATCTCTCTAATTGCCCTCCTTTCAAGAAGAGTAACATCTTTTTTATGTTATAATGTTTCCATGGCTACAAATTTGGTGCATATCCATCAAACTGTTTGATCGTCCATCAATAACAAACTCTCTCCAGTTATTAATTTAGATTACAAAATATGCTATATATAGTATAAGTCCATTGTCAAGGGTAACCCGAAGGCTCGCTTTTCAATAGCTACTACACCAAGGGGTTGGGGAGGGCGTGACTCCATTCCCTGGATTACTCTTCTCTACCCTTACCTTATAATGTTGAGTATTAAGCAAGGGAGCCCCAAGTACAATTCTTTGGTATGACTCACTCTGGGATTGAACCCCGGTCTTGCGGACCATTGGTGAACACTCTACTCATTAGGCAATGCATAGATTTTTTATTCTTAATTTAAAAGATATGTAAGCATACTATGAACCTCCTTATCATCACCCAGAAATAGGTTAAATATTACCCCAATTGTTCTTCTTTAAGAATGGCTGTAACATTCAATAACCCATGAAGGTTGATATGCCATTAAACAACGAAACGAAATAATTGATCAGGAATTTTTTTTTTAAATAAAAACGCTTACGCGCTCTGTCAGAGGGGCTTAAAATATACCGACTGTATCCCCTGCAGAAGGAGGTAAGACCCCTCAAAAATAGGGGTGTTCTGAGGATGACATTAAATTGCATCTGATGGTGAGGCACCTGTTCTGGGACTATGGGGGAGTGTAGAGTACATCTTCATTACCATTATTCCCAGGTTTATTCTTACCCGAAGAGATAGCACCTGTTAGGGACCCTTCTACCAGTCAAATAGATCAGTTTAAAAATTATTTGTATTAGATAAGAATACTTCATACCATGTAACAGCGCGTAAATTATTTGTATAAGAATAGTTAGTTGAAGCTATGGTTGTTTATTAGAGATTATTATCATTATCATTATTATTATTACTTTATTATTATTATTATTTTACTTATTAGAGTTTTTCATACCAACGTTAGCTGATGGTTTTCCACAGGAGTCTGAGTGACAGCAAGTCACCTCAAATCTCCAGGACTCTTCTTAGTATTTAGGCTGATCTCAACAATGCAGTAGTTTGGATGGTCTCTACTTGTCTTTTTATTTCCAAGTCCTCCTGTCCCTGTGCCAATCTTTTATTGACTCTATCCAGCGCCCTAATTACAATTGGTATCAACTTTCATATTCTATAGTTTGTTTCTTTCAGTTCTCTAGCAAGGTCTAGGTTCTTGTTTCTCTTTTCACTTTTCTTCAGTTTTACCCGGTGGTCAGCCGGAACGGAAAAGTCCACTATACAGCAGGTTCTCTTTTTCTTTTCTTCTTTCTTTGTTGACTATCACAAGATCTGGTCGTCTGGTCGAGAATAGTAGATCCGTTTCTATCTCAAAGTCCCAAAGAATATTGTGCGTCAAATATTCTAGGACAGATTCTAGGTTGTGCATTTACAATTTGATCGTATGGTCAAATTTAAACTTCTTGCACAATTCCCATTGAGTCATCTTCACCACTCAGTCGTGTCGAGTTACACTCTTTTTGCCCTAATTCAATGTATTCGCTCATTTATTATTATTATTATTATTATTATATAGTCTTTTAGAGTTTTTCACATCAGCGTCAGTTGATGGTTTTTCACTGGAATTTGAGTGACAGCAAGTCTCCACAAGTCTCCAAGACTCTTCTCAGTATTCTGGCCGTCTTCAATTATGCTGTCGTTTGGATGGTCTCCACTCGACGGCCAACTTCCAAGTCCTCCAGGCCCTTTTATATTCCTTTAGTTACAGGGCCAAAAGCACCAATCACAATTGGTACAATCGTCACTTTCATGTTCCATAGTTTTTTTTTAATTCTCTAGCAAGGTCGAGGTACTTATCCTTCTTTTCACTTTCTTTCAGTTTTATTCTGTGGTCAGCCGGGACAACAAAGTCGACAATTTTGCAAATTCTCTTTTTTTTCTTTTTTTTTTTTCCTTTTTTTTTTTGTTGTTGTTGTTGTTGATTATTATAAGGTCTGTTCTTCTGGCCGAGATTAGGTGATCCATGTGTATATCAAAGTCCCATAGGAGTTTATGTGTGTCATTTTCTAGGACAGGTGCTGGGTTGTGCATTATTATAAACTTGAAACCATATAACTGTTTTCAAACAAATGATTTTTATTAAATAGAAATTGTTACTTGAATCTATATTGCGTGATAAAAATTAGTATTACATAGGGATACTTAAAATCATATAACTGTGTGCAGATTGTTTGTCTTAGATAGGAATACTTTAAACCATACAACTGTGTGCAAATTATTTGTATTAGGAATACTTTATATCATATACTTAATTTTTTGTCGTAGAAAATGGGCTTGGTGACACGAGTTCAAACCCAGGACTAAGCTGGCTGCATTTTACCAAGCGCTAATGCATTTGCAAAATATCATATTTACCCAACCCCTCCGCTCCGACAGGATATGACACAAGGTCAATTTTTAAGCGGAATTTAACAGGTTTGAATTCAGAGTTTTCCTTCTCCTAGACTAGTTGCCTCACCAAGGCTGAAGAACCCAGTCTGCCCTACTATTTACCCATAGCTGGAAGGAGAATAATTAGATTCATACCTTTCTCAAGGGTATTAGTGCTATGTGAAGTGCAATCAGTCTTGTCCCGGATTTGAACTCGTGTCGCCGTGTCCATTTCCTACGACGATAACCATTACACCACTGGCACCTCCATATTTTGCATTTGCAAAATATATGCACCCAACTATTCTCTCTGTACCTATGGGTAAATAACAGTGAAGACCCGGCTATTTAACCTTGGTATGGCAACTGATCTAGGAGAAGGAAAGCTTTAAATTCAAACCTGTGAAATTCCGCTTAAAAATTGACCTTGTGCCGTATCCTGTTCATACGGAGTGGTCGGTTAATGCATATTTGATATTTAGTGTACAAAAAACGACACAAATATAAATAAATAAAAACGTACAATGAATGCAATTCCTAAACCTTTATGCATGAAATATTCCTTGACGAGTTGACTTGCCGTTAAAATCAGTGTAAATTCAAATAAACTCATAAATAGTATTTTTAGATTAGTTCTTCGCGTTTCTGAAAGAAAGAAACATACACATGTAGAAATCCTACGTATACCAGTTTAAATCGAATGTAACAACCTACGCAAAAATTGTTGACAAAATCTTATTGTTGTTTGTGATACCACAAGCAAGAATATCCCAAAATTTATTTTAGCGTTGTCAGATACCGTCTCTGGCAGGCTTTTCTTTTAATAGTACTAGCAAGTGGTAAGAATGTCTTCCATTGTTGAAAAATTGGGGGTAAAAAAAAAAAGATTTTCAAATACTCTCATGTTTTCCCTCCTCGTAAGTTGTTCGCTTTTAGAAGTCGATTTTATGAGTTAAATCGAAAGGGAATTCGATCAGTGATTGATTTTTCATTGTCAGATATTTCTTGGGTCCATGCCAGACGGTCTCTTAAGATATGGGAATCGAGTAAAAGTCGTAGAACATAAAGACTTGTGACAAAAAGATAAAGGAAAAACTAATCTAAAAATAAGTTATGCTTTTTAATAAAACGCAACAGGTGCATCTATCTATCTATCTATTTATCTATATATATATATATATATATATATATATATATATATATATATAAATTATTATCTTCAAGTTGTTCTTGTAGCACACACTTCCATCTGTCTGTCTGTCTGTCTGTCTGTCTGTCTGTCTCTCTCTCTCTCTCTCTCTCTCTATAGAGGCTATATTGGGGCTATAGAATACACCGACTGCTTCTCGGCAGAGGAGTAAGACCCTCTTCAACGAGTGTCCTAGATATGACACTAAACAATCTGATGATGAGGTTCCATTAATGCTGGAGCTTTGGGGAATGCGGAGAACCCCTTCATTGCCATCGCTCACAGGTCCACTCTACGATAGAGTGGTAGCAACCGGTAGGATCCTATCTATGGGTCAAATAGAACTAAACTGCGTACTAATGCTAAACTGAATTTTTGAATAGATCTGTTTTGATAGTTAACCGTGTCCAAACAAAAAAAAATATACTTATACTAAAAATACTATACTTATACTAAACTGAATTGTTTGAAATAGAACTTTATATATATATATATATATATATATATATATATATATATATGTGTGTGTGTGTGTGTGTGTGTGTTTGGTTTCTTTGTTTAATGACATATCAACCTTTGTAGGTTATTTAATGCCAAAGCTATTCTCCAAGAAGAACAGTAATGGTACTATTTAACCCATAG
The DNA here is from genome assembly GCA_963585895.1 of Sepioteuthis lessoniana. Taxonomy (NCBI): domain Eukaryota; kingdom Metazoa; phylum Mollusca; class Cephalopoda; order Myopsida; family Loliginidae; genus Sepioteuthis; species Sepioteuthis lessoniana. The sequence goes on from OY757906.1 coordinate 118,800,518, forward strand.
CTGGGAAGATAAGGGGGTTCATACCTTTCCAAGGGTATTTGTCCGAAAGTGAACGTAATAGCGCGACTGGAGTACGAACTCGCGTACTACGATTCCGCAGTTCATCGCTTTAACCATATATATATATATATATATATATATATATATATATATATATATATATATATATATATATATATATATATATATATATATATATATATATATATATATATATATATATATATATATATATATATATATATATATATATATATATATATATATATATATATATATATATGATTCACCACTTCTACATCGCTATTGTCAATATATATATATATATATATATATTTAAAGTTTATATATATATATATATATATATATATATATATATATATATATATATATATATATATATATATATAGGATTAATAACCTGCAATGGTTGATGTGCCATAAAACCAAACAAGGCCAAACCAATCTTCTTTTCATTCATTTCGACATGCTAACCATTTCTAATTCAGTAATAATCAAATTTTTAACTTATGTCGAAAAATTATACAATGTTAAGTATGTTTTTATCAATACGTCGGTGATGTTTTAAAGCCTTTTTTTTTTCCTCTGTCAGATCTTCGAATTCGCAACTGACTTTGGTGCCATATTTAGTGCCATTATACAATACGAAGTTTATTCTACTAGAAAGGACAATAAAATCAACATTTTAAAGTTTATAAAAAAAAACGAACAGTTATGTCTTGTATGTTTTAAGCACTGCGCCAGGGATGTTTAAAGCCTCATTTCTCCGTCAGTTTTTCAAATTGACTACTTTGTTAGTTGAATTGTAATTTACACATCCTATTCTGCAAGAAACGATGATAAAATCAATTTTAAATTTCGTCAAAAAAAACGAACTTTATAAAGCAATTTAGTCGGGGATGATTTAAAGCCTCGTTTCTCTATCAATTCTTCGAATTGTCCATTTTCTTTGGCAGCATTTTAATCTACGTATAGAATTCAACCAGAAAAAATAAACAAAATTCCGGTAGACAGATCGATTGAACAAAATTGCAAAGTAACTATCACAATTGATTCTTTGTTTTATTGGCATATCAAGCTTCTTGGGTTATTTAAACTATGAATAATAACAATTAATATGGCTTCTGTTTCTTTTAGTTTTCCCATCTCAGATATTTTGAAATTCCAGTCAATCTGTTTCTTTATTTTTTGTTCGTTTGTTTTTTATAAATTTGTTAATTCCAACCAGTTTCAACTTTAGGCCATTCATATATTATGCTTATTTCATGATTTTTTTTACATTTCAAGATCAAGAGGCTTATGAATGCCAAGTGATTGGCTTCTCATGTGAATGAAAATTAAACTTTAGCTTAAGGATTTCACCATTCAAATTTTTTATTATTTCAGTTTGAATGTAAAAATTCCAAAATTTTCGTTAAAGTTCAGGTTAGACGGAAGTCTGATCGATTACATTCTTTTTGGTTCTCTTTTATTGATTGGGTTGCCATCAAATATAAAGTTACTGGACAATAGAACAGTTTTTAATAGATCTGTTACAGTAGGTGTCAAATGTGATATCTATTAAGCTTATTGGACATTGGTAGAGTTATCTGGTTTGGTGGGGGTGCCACTAATATAGCGTGTCTTCCATAAGAAGGAATAAATCTAAAATTGGTATGATAACAGCTCCTGGCTGCTGCTAAGTCATCTTCACTGCTGTAAATCTGTTCTGGGTTGATCTTCTGTTTATTTTAGCATACCACCAGTAGGACTTATCAAACAAACACATCAAAACTTTTAGTCACTCTAATGATTATTTAGATAAATATAAAGAAAATCTTTATGCTGAGATATAAATAACAAAAAATAAAGAAGCTATAATAATGACTTTGGGATTTTAGAGCCAGCTGCATTTGAACCTAATATAAAAAAAAAGACTTATCCTGTAACTTGGTCTAGTCATAGAGGTACTATTTTGTAGCGTATCTTGTGATAGGGAATCAACTAGTGAAGCCGATCCCTCTCCATGTTTATTACTACTGCTTGTTTGAATTTAGAGTTTTCCTTCTCCTAGAATAGTTGCCACAGTGGGGCAGACTGGTCACTTTAAGTTGTTAAAATCAATCAACCAGGATTAGTGGTGCATATTTAAATTACTAAATGTCATTCGTGAGTTGTTGTTGTTGTTGTTGTTGTTGTTGTTCTTCTTCTTCTTCTTCTTCTTCTTCTTCTTCTTCTTCTTCTTCTTCTTCTTTAAAGACAATGTGCACTGACTTTATTGTTCATGGCAGTATTTACTTTTATTAACCATTTGAATCTGATTTGGTCGACATTTGAGTCATTGATTCCCCACTTCTACGTCGCTATTGTCAATAAATTGTAGCAATTTTATATTCTATGTTTAATGTCATTATTTCTTAACACATTTTGAATTGTCTATAGAATGTTATAACTTGTTATTTTGAGGATTCCTCACGGAGTAGTGGCTAAAGTGCTGAACTGCGATATAGTAGTAAGCGAGTTCGAACTCCAGTCGTGCCCATTACGTTCACTTTCGAACTAATACTCTTGCGAAAGGTATGAACCCCCTAATCCTCGCCAGCTATGGGTTAAATAGTACCAATATTATTCTTCCACAAGAATGGATTTGGTATTAAATAACTCCTGAAGGTTGATGTGCCATTAAACAAAGAAACCAAACCGACCTGTTATTTAACAACGTGTGAAGTGGTTAAATAAAAGATTAAGATATTTCATATTTTCAGCAATTTTCAAGCCAGAAACCCTGAACGAGAAGGCTTTTGGGGTGAGTCTTGCTCGTCCCTAGGGGATACAGGCAGTGTATTCTAAGCCCAACTGACTTGTTGCCAAAAAGTAACACATCTGGTTGTTTTAATGAAAATATGTAAGATCATCTTATGTTATACAGAGCAGATTAGATAGATAGATAGATAGATAGATAGATAGATAGATAGATAGATGCATGAGTGTGGGTGGGTGAAACTATAACTAATTCATACCACGCAGATGATCTAACACTTCTTGCGAATTCTCCTGCTCAAGCTGAATCACAGCTGCATAGCCTGGAACAGGCAGCAAGAGGCATTGGTCTCTTCGCGAACTCAGATAAAACTGAAATCCTATTTTTCAATCAAATGGTATCATCTTCTCATTAAATGGTAAGCCTCTGAAATTAGTTGACTGGTTCACATACTTCGGCAGCAATATCTCATCTACTGAAAGTAATGTGAACATAAAACTAGATAAAGCATGGACTGCTACGTATACAGGCTGTTTCAATGAATTTGATATGATTTGAGATTACAGGTGTTTCAGAAAAATCGATATCATTTCGTAATCTATCAACTTGACCAATTCCTATTCAAATGATCTCAAATTTTAACAACAGATAGAGAAACAACTAAAAAATTGTATATTTAATGATTTAACGTATTTTCTTGTCAAGTGAATGGTATTTCTGACAGAAAATAGAAGTTTTAGTTGTTTCTACACATGCTGTCAAAATCTGAGAGCAATTGAAAGATAATTGGTCAAGTTATCAGATAACAAAAAGATATCAATTTTACTGAAATATACTGAATAACCAGGGAAAAGTAATATTGCTTCCTGAATAATGTGATATATTTTTTTGTTATTCAAAGTTACATAATTTATCATACATTACATTAATATTTAAAGCTTGGTATTTGCCAAGTGGGTAGAGTGTTCACGAATGGTCCAGGAGAGTTGGGTTCAATCCCAGGTCGCGTCGTACCAAAGACTTTAAAAACGGTACTTGATACCTTCTTGCTTAACACTCAGCAATATAAGGTACGTATCAAGGGTAAAGTGGAGCAATCCTGGGAAAGGAGTAGCGCCCTCCCCTACACCTCGGTGTAGTAGCTATCAAAAATGGAGTCTTTGGGTCGCCCTCGACTATGGTCACCAAATTTATTTTATTTTACATTAATATTTCCAGGGAAAGGAGTAGCGCCCTCCCTTACACTCCGGTGCAGTAGCTATTGAAAAGGGAGCCTTCGGGTCACCCTCGACTAAGGTCGGTAACTTTACTTTACTACATTAATATTTACACTTTTATTTGTACCCATGTGAATTAATCATACAATGAAACCGGTTGAATTATTTATTTCTGATTCTTTCACACAATAATTGAAAATAAACAACTATGAGTTTATAGAACTTCATCTTGGATTTTTGATTTGTTTTGACACATGCTGTTCAAATTTAAAGAATTGGTCAAGTTATAAGATGACGAAATGATACCAATTTTTCTTAAACATTATGTACTTATTAGATTATAAATTGGTAGAAAACGGAGGTGCCCGTGGTGTAATCGTCGTAGGAAATGGACACAGCGATACGAGTTCAAATCCTGGACGAGACTGATTGCATTTCACATAGCACTAATACCCTTGGGAAAGGTATGAATCCAATTATTCTCTCTCCAGCTATGGATAAATAGTAGGGCAGACTGGGTTCTTCAGACTTGGTTAGTCTAGGAGAAGGAAAAATCTGAATTCAAACCAGTTAAACTCCGCTTAAAAATTGACCTTGTGTCTTATCCAGCCCGAGCGGAGGGGTTGGGTAAATAGGATAAATTGGTAGAAAACCGATATTATTTATTGAATCTTTGCTTCGTAAAGCAGAAGTCCAGAATTATGCGGCACTCAGTGAGAAAGTTGTTGCGATGAGTGGTAAAAACAAATTCACAAATGTTTGTGTAATTTATTGAGACAAATCAGAAAGCGAAATTTTGTTTCACTTTTTTTTTCTTTTTTTTTTTTTTTTTTTTGTTTAATTTTATTGAAAAGAGTGATTTCAGAAACAAGAGTATTTTTTTAAAGAAATGTACATTCAGATGGAATTGATGGGAAGATGGCGTTCGATGGATTTAATTTCCTGAATTGTTTATCCAAAGACTCTTTTCAATACAATTCATTTCCAGTATGTTTACTGAATGTTAGTGATGAGTGGGGAGGTATGACAGATAATTTATATGTATCCAGAGTATATGCGAGTTGGAAGGCTAAGTAATACTTACCGGTAAACCTATTTGTAATCTACATTATATGTACAAAATAATAGATGTATATTTATACTTTCATATTTTAATTCTCTAAAACCCGCAAGGAAATTTGCCCAGTCGGCTGGGGCTGTAGAATACACCGACTGCACCTCTGCAATGAGTGTCCTGATATGACACTAAACAGTCTGATGGTGAAGTTCCGGTGATGCTGGGGTTTGGGGGAATGCGGAGTACCCCTTCATTGCCATTGCTCCCAGGTCCACTCTGTCCCGGAATGGTAGCACTTGATAGGGCCCTATCTATGGGTTAAATAGAACTAACGGCATACTTATGATAAATTGAATTGTTTGACTAAACTGAATAGCTTGAAATAGAAATGTTTTTGACAATTAAACCGTACTTACATTTAAATTCACCTACCTAGGAAGTAGCGTCTCATCAACCGAAAAAGACTTCGACACACGACTAACGAAAGCATGGACAGCTATCGATAGGCTATCAGTCATATGGAAATCAGACCTGACCGATAAAATGAAATGCAGTTTCTTCCATGCAGCGGTCGTATCGATACTGCTATATGGATGCACTACTTGGACGCTAACTAAACGGCTGGAGAAGAAGCTAGACGGCAATTACACAAGAATGTTGAGAGCAATATTGAACAAGTCCTGGCGACAACACCCCACAAGACACCAACTATACGACCACTTGCCTCCCATCACGAAAACTATACAAGTTAGACGAACCAGACACGCAGGACACTGCTGGAGAAGCAGGGACGAGCTCATAAGTGATGTACTCCTATGGACCCCCACATATGGCCAAGCAAAAGCAGGACGACCAGCTCGAACATACATACAGCAGCTATGTGAGGACACAAGATGTAACCCCGAAGACCTGCCAGAGGCGATGAATAATAGGGAGAAGTGGCGAGAGAGGGTCAGGGATATCCGTGCTAGCGGCATGACATGATGATGATGAGGACATTTAAACTGCATACTAATGCTTGCGAAACTGAATTATTTGAAATGGAACAGTTTTTAACATTGAAACTGTACTTACACTAAACTGAATTGTTTTATATAGAACTATTTTGACATTTAGGTGTGTGTAAACAAAATCTGTACTTATACTAAAATGAATTAGCTGAATTAGAACTGCTTGACTAAACTGAATAGCTTGAAATAGAAATGTTTTTCACAATTAAACTATACTTACATTTAAACTGCGTATTTATGCTAAACTGAATTGTCGGAAATAGAACTATTGATATCCCATAAAACCCAAACAACCTACCAACCAACCAACCACAAGGAAATAAGTACGAGGATCGTCCAAAAAATTCTAAGCCTCACTCAGAAAAAAGAGCGTAGATGAACTTGTTACCTCTTTTTATAAAACCAGAAAAATCTTAATTAGTTTTTCTTGTTTTATAAGAAATGGTCGTGTATTGCCACTGCAAACATATTCAGCGATAGTTCTTCTTTCTGGTGAGGCTAAGAACATTTTTATAAGAAAAATGTATAAAAAAAAACAACATAATAACCATTTTGAATGTTACTGTGACACAGGACAAATTGTTCGTTAGAGCGAGATTTTTTTAGGTTAAAAGTGTTAAAATGCTCAACTTTGAGAATAAAGAAATTACCAGTCCAATCTTGATAACAACAGTGTGATGCTTTCGTTCACACTTACCCTGATCATTATAACTTTCTAAGGGAAATAATCAATGAATGCTGATTGTAGATTATTTGCTAGTTTGTTTGAATTTTATGGCATATCAACCTTTATAGGTTATTTAATGCCAAATCCATTTTATACAAGAAAATAGTTCTATTTCAAGCAATTCAATTTAAAATAACTACGCAGTTTAAATCTCAAAACAGTCCTATTTTAAGCAATCAGTTGAGCATAAGTACGCAGCTTAGCTCTATTTGACCCATAGATAGGACCCTATCAGGAGCTACCACTCTGGCCATAGTGGACCTGGGAGCAATGGCAATGAAGAAGTACTCTGCATTCCCCAAATTTCCAGCGTTACTGGAGCCTCACCATCAGATTGTTTAGTGTCATAACTAAGACACTCTTTGAGGGTGGGGGTCTTACCCCTCTGCAGAGATGCTGTCGGTGTATTCTACAGCCCCAGCCGACTGAGTAAGCTGATTGCAGATTTCTACCCTAATGAATTTATAAGCAAATAATTATATGTATGTATTTATAAATGGGGGAAAATCTCTATGAATTTTCATTGTCAATAGAACCGACTTTTAAGCGAATGTATAATACAAATTGGAATAGTTACAATGCATATATATATATATATATATATATATATATATATACATGTGTAGAAGGAAGAGCACAACCAAAGCAAAAACGATGTGAGTAGAAGGAAGAGCGCAACCAAAGCAAAATTAAAAGCTGCAAACCAACAAGAAAGAATAAAACTTTGGAAACAACATTTTAAAAATCTACTAGGAAACACAACAAAAGTTACGCATGAACCAATCAGCACAGTTATAAGTAAGCAATTGGACATTAAACTAGGACCGTTCTCGCAAGAAGAACTCGACTCTGTTCTTGAAAGCTTAAAAATAGGAAAGCTGCAGGGATTGACGAGATTCCACCTGAAGTATGGAAGACTAGACAATTTGACGACATACTGCTCCGACACTGTAATGCAGTCTATAATCAAAATCCGATAGACAGATGGATGAAGGGATTTACCCTCCCCTTCCCTAAAAAGGGGGACCTCGGATTAGCCAAAAACTTCCAAGTAAAACACTTACATCCATAGCAGCCAAAATTTACAATGCCCTACTACGCAACCGCATAGAACCCAAAATCGACAACATCCTTTGGAAAAACCAAAATGGCCTCCGAAGAAATAGATCCACGACCTCACAAATATTGACCATCCGTAGAATCCTTGAAGGCGCACGGGCAAAAAACCTACTGGCGACATTACTATTTGTCGACTTCGCCAATGCCTTCGATTCCATACACAGAGGGAAGATGGAACAAATCCTACTAGCATACGGCCTACCAAAAGAAACCGTAGCAGCAATAACGATTCTCTACAGAAACACCAAAGTGAAAGTACGTTCACCAGATTGAAACACAGAATACTTCGACATAGTAGCAGGAGTACTACAAGGGGACACGCTAGCCCCATACCTCTTTATCATCTGTCTAGACTACGTGCTTAGAACATCGATCGATAAAATCAGAGAGAACGGCTTCGAGCTGATAAAGAAAAGAAGGAGAAGGTAGCCCGCAAAAACAATTACCGACGCCGACTACGCCGATGACATAGCGTTACTAGTAAATACACCCAACCAAGCCGAAACACAACTGCATAGTCTGGAACGAGCCGCCGCAGGAATTGGCCTCCATGTCAATGCACACAAAACAGAATACATGTGCTTTAATCAAGCAGGTGACATTTCCACACTAGACGGAACCTTTCTGAAACTAGGAAGCAGTGTCTCATCAACCGAAAAAGACATCGACACGCGGCTAACGAAGACATGGACAGCTATCGATAAGCTATCGGTCATATGGAAATCAGACCTGACCGATAAAATGAAACGCAGTTTCTTCCAAGCAGTGGTCGTGTCGATACTGCTGTATGGATGCACCACTTGGACGCTAACAAAACGGCTGGAGAAGAAACTAGACGGCAACTTCACAAGGATGCTGCGAGCCATATTAAACAAGTCCTGGTAGCAACACCCCACAAAACACCAACTATACGGCTACCTACCTCTCATCACAAAAACTATCCAAGATAGACGAGCCAGGCATGCCGGACGAGCTCATAAGTGATGTACTCCTATGGACCCCCACATATGGCCAAGCAAAAGCAGGACGATCAGCTAGAACATACATACAGAAGCTATGTGAGGATACGGGATGTAGTCCAGAAGACCTGCCTGAGGCTATGAACGATAGGGAAAGTGGCGAGAGAGGGTCAGGAATATCAGTGCTAGCGACACGACATGATGATGATGATGATATATATATATATATATATATAGGAATATAAAGGAAGTAATAGAGATAGATATAAAGACATTTATATATACATTCACGTGATAGAAAAAAGGGGGAAAATAAGGATTGGTGGACAGTTGAACCAATTATAAGTAATATATTTCCAACTATATACATACTTTTATATATATATATATATATATATATATATATATGTGTGTGTGTGTGTGTGTGTGTGTGTGTGTGTGTGTGTGTGTGTGTGTGTGTGTGTGTGTGTTTTCTATATTCCACAATAAATGTTTCTATGAGAAAATGTAAAACTCTCTTATCCTCTACTGAAATAGAATGAAGTATATAAGACAATGATAGATAGATAGATAGATAGATAGATAGATAGATAGATCTGTGTGTGTTATACACAGAACATAATTTAGATTTAAGTATGTTTATTCACAAACACATCAGGGCTAATATATATATATATATATATATATACATATATATATATATATATATATATATATATATATATATATATTATGAACGAAGGAATAGATACATAAAGTTTGTTTAATTATATATATATCTCTGTCTCTGTCTCTATGTGTATGTGAGAATGGATACAAATACATATTCGTAACATATAGATAAACTTTTACTGTTCACAATACACAAAAACGTGCAGCAATATCACACCATATTACAACGACTATAAAATGTGTTGCACACCAGCTCAACTGATGATCGAAAACATGAAACTCAGAGTCGTGAGTCATTTCGATGCCTTATATATATATATATATATAGAGAGAGAGAGAGAGAGAGAGAGAGTGAGAGACCGAGAGAAAGACAGAGACAGAGAGACAGCGATAGAATGCGTGTGTGTTCTTGCGTATGTCTGTGTGTGTGTGTGTGTGCGTGTGTGTGTGTGTGTGTGTGTGTGTGTGTGTGGCGCACGTGCGTATACAGATATACGTAAAAACTCAAAGAAAAAGGTCTACCGGAAAAAAGGACAATAGCGAAATGTATCCATGTTTGTTTTTTTTTGTCCTGGAAAAATACCATTTTTTTTCTTGTTTTCGTTATTGTTGTTGTTGTTGTTGCTTTGTTTTGTTTTTGTTTTTTTAACTGATTTAAATAGAAAGCGAAGCGAGTTTGAAAATGCTTGATAGACTGAACAAAATCAACGACTCCAAAAATTCCTCTTTTTTGTTGTATTGATTTTATTGTTCGTACTTTTCGTAATTTACTTTCTTATTACAAGCCATAGCAGTTGTCATATTACGTGATCAGTCGCCGGACAACAGGCAACAGTATTTATTTGCAGGCGAGTAGCAGTTTATTGTTCTAATTTGTGATTATCGCAGGTTTTATAAGTATAGTAAGGTACTGACTAGCCCCAAAACTGTAGCATAATTTTCTGAAATGAGTCATATTCATATCTCCAACGAGCTCATTATCTTTCTTTCTTTTTTAATGGCATATCAACTTTCGTCGGTTATCTAATGCCAAAGTCATCCTTGTGGAAGAAGAGTAGTGCTATTATTTAACCCATAGCTACGGTGATAAGCGAGGTTCATGCCTTTCCCAAGAATATTTGTCGAAAAGTAAATGTAATAGCGCGACTGGAATTTGAACTTGCATACTACGGCCTTACAGTTAAGCATTGTGGCCAAGTGGACTCTCGAGATCATTTTATCCTGAGAGAGAGATCCAAATCTAATTCCATATATATATACATATATATATATATGTGTGTGTGTGTGTGTATGTGCGTGTATATTTAGATCCATATTTACATATATATATATATATATATATATATATGTATACCGTGTATGCTGGTAGATATTAGATTAGTAAATATATATATATATATATATATATATATATATATGTGTGTGTGTGTGTGTGTGTAAATATGGATCTAAAAGAAAATAGAAAAACAAAATAATCCAAATTAGATGAATTGTTAATGGCTTTACAAATAAGTAAACTCATCTAATTTGGATTATTCTGTTTCTTCTACTTTCTTCATACAGTCGGATTTAGATCCATATATATATATATATATATATATATATATATATAAGATCTACTCTCACCTGGAATAGTGTTACCTGTTAGGTTACCATTTATGGGTCAAATAAATCTGTTTAAAAATTATTCTTTTTCGATTGGAATGCTAGATATAATTGTTTACCAAAGATTATTATTAGTTATTTGAAAATATTTTAACTGTGTGTAAATAAATGACGATTAATAAATAAAAATAGTTACTTGAAATCGTATCATTAGTATTAGGTAGGATTACTTGAAAACAAATAATTGTAAATTATTTTTATCAAGAATAGTAACTTGTAGCTAAAATTGTGATTATTTGTCACTTAAAACCATCTAACTGTTTGCACACAAATGTTTTTCATCAAATAGAAATAATTAATTGAAACCATATAATTATTAGTATTAGATTGGAATATTTGACCATATAATTATTAGTATTAGATGGAAATATTTGATCATATAATTATTAGTATTAGACGAAAATATTTGACCATATTATTAGTATTAGATGGAAATATTTGACCATATAATTATTAGCATTAGATGGGAATATTTGACCATATAATTATTAGTATTGGACTGGAGGATTTGAAAGGGGTGTTTTCGTGGTGTAATGGTTAAAGCGATGGATTACGGCATCGTAATAAGCGAGTTCTAACTCCAGTCGCGCTATTACGTTCACTTTCGGACAAATACCATTGGGAAAGGTAAGAGCCCCCTATTCTCCCAGCTATGGGTTAAATAGTACTACTACTGTTCTTCTAGAAGGACGGCTTTGGCATTAAATGACCTACAAAGGTTGATATACCATTAAATAAAGAAACCGAGGATTTGAATCCATAAAACTGTGTGAAAATTATTTGCATTTGATTGGAATACTTGATATCATAACTGAGAATAGAAACTCATGACTATACAAAAACACCAATTTAGGAGAAGGAAAACTCTTAAATGAAACTAGCTTTACTCCACTTAAGAATTGACCTTGTGTCATATCCTGCCCGTGGCCGGGGTTTTGGTAAAAATATCTGAAACCATATAACTGCTTGCAAACAAATGATTATCATCAAATAGAAATACTTTAAACATATAATTGTGTAAAAATTATTAGTATTTTATAGGAATACTTGAAACTATATTACTGTGCCCAAATTATTAGTATTAGATAAGAATACTTTATTATGACTATGTATAAACTATAGACAAATAAAAATGTGCAATTCAAATAAATGAAATCGAACATTATAATTTTATCATGATTGTACTTAATCATTTAAATCAAATTTCGGCAATAAATAACCCATAATGCCATATGTCATTAAACAAATAAACCAAACCTTTTGTTGAGCCTTGTTTGGTACAAGGCTACAAGTGAGAGTCAACCAATAAGGGTCGAATAAACAGCAGTGGTCATAGCTGTGAATTTAGGCTGTGGAAGGTAAGCTGTTGCTCCCAGACATATATAAAGTATCTAAACGCACAGACATACACACATATACAGTGGTATTAAAGTCATTTGCCATTATAAAAAGAAAACTTTATTTGTATTCTATCTTATTGCATAAATATTATATTCCACAATTAATTCAAATGAATTTCCATGAGTCAAAATAAATATAAAGTTCTCTCTCTCTCTCTCTCTCTCTCTCTCTCTCTCTCTCTCTCTCTCTCTCTCTCTATTATTCAAATGTCGAGTTTTTAAAATGCTAAGATTGATTGATTGATTGATTTTAATGGCATGACAACTCGTCTACGGTTATTTTATGCCTATGAGTTAGGGAATTGCATTCATTGTATGATCATATATATACATTTCTTGTGTAGTTGTTTCTTAAGGGTTTGGGACTTTTTGCACGCGGTCCAAACGATTACGAATAATTTTGAAACAGATAATTTAGACCCATACACGAGACCCCCAAAAGGTATGGCCTCTCCAAGACTGAGTCATCCGTGGAGTAATGGCAATAAAGAGGTACTCCAAACTCCTCAGATCTCCAAAAGGGGAGCCTCACCATCAGATGTAGTTAAGTATCATACTCAAACAACGCTTTCGTGAAGGGTCAAACCCATCTGCAGGTGATACAGTCATCATATTCTAAACCCCGTTGACCGGACAGTTAAATGAATTCTGCGCCATTCCCAGAGAGAGACAGACAAAGAGAGACAGACAGACTGACAGACAGACAGACAAAGAGAGACAGACAGACAGCGAGAGTGCCAGAGAGATTTAAATTTTACGTTTAAGATACAATAATTCGACACATTCTTTTAAAAAATGACTCTAGAAATTCATCCAATATGTTTATACGGTTACACTATGATTCATATTACTCAAAATCCATTCAGCCCAGTAGGCTGGGGCTGTAAAATACACCGACTGCATCTCTGCATAGAGGTAAGACTCCCGCAACGAGTGTCCGAGTTATGAAATTAGATAACCGGATGGTGAGGCTCCAGAATTGGAACTCTGGGGAACGTGGGTGCTCCCAGGTCTACTCTGATATGATCCTATGTATGGGTCAAACAGAAGTTTAAACTGTGCACAAACAAATGACTGATGTAAAATTGTTGCAGTTACAAAGCGACACTTGAAACCATTTAACTGTGTGAGAAAAAAATAAGCTCAGATCATTTAAAAATACCATTTAAAAAGTGTGTTTACAAATCGTATATTTAATATGTATAAATAGGATCTGGAATTAAATAACCTACAATGGTTGATATGATAAAACCCGACTAAACCAAATCATACATATTTGATATATACGTATAAAGAGGATTTGGCATTAAATAACCTACAATGGTTGATATGACATAAAACCAAAGCCAACACAACCAATCAAAATTTATATATAAATGTGTATGTGTGTGTGTGTGTGTGTGTGTGTGTGTGTGTGTGTGTGTGTGTGTGTGTGTGTGTGTGTGTGATTCACCCAATTCTTCTGCCACAGGCAGGAAGTGACAGAAGGTCGATTTTTCAAGCAGAGTACAGCTGGTTTGGAATCAAAATTTTCCTTCTCCTACAATAGTTGCCTTACTGAGGTAGAACACAGTCAGTACTGCAACTTACACATAGCTGGAGAAAGAAGATGTCGATTGATACTTTCCCAAAAGCATTAAATTTGAACACAGGACGCCGATTTCATTACCTTCGATGATATATATATATATATATATATATATATATATACCCGTACGTATAAACGTATTGCTTTCAAAGCATAATAGTAAATGAATGTACATTAATGTATACGAGCATATTCTTTCTATTTATCCTTATATTCACACACATGCACGCAAATATACACATATACATATATCTATATATATATATATATATATATATATATATATATGTATATATGTGTGTGTGTGTGTGTGTGTGTGTGTGTGTGTGTGTGTGTGTGTGTGTGTGTGTGTGTGTGTCTTAGTGGAATA
>OY757906.1:118818910-118841410 GCA_963585895.1 Sepioteuthis lessoniana
TTAATAAAATTCTTTGAATATATTCCCATATTGTTTATATGCGTATATAAACGTTTATATATGAGTGTTTGGATGCGTACTTGAATGCGTCTATGAAAGTTTGCGTCTTATTGTCGGTTATAAAAAGTATTTGTTCGCATTTTATATCGTTTTATATTCCGGTTTTTGCATATACTCAAGATATTCGACTCCGCTATTTGATGTCGTATGCATTGTACATTTTGTGTCCGTGTTTTGGGGGTTTTTTTCTTTTCTTTTTCAGTGATTTTATTTGGATACTTTTTTCGTCCATTTCTTCTTTCTGTCATTCATTTTTCCTACCTTTCTTTATTTCCTTCACATTTATTGATCTCTAAATTAGATTTCTTGAATTGCTTTTTTCTTTCATTTATATATATATATATTATTTATTTATTCATTTATTTATTTATTATTTTTATTTAATCGCCTTTTGCATTTCTTCCTGTTTCGAAAGATGACAAAAACGTTTCTTTAGAACCGCAACAACAACAACAACTACAAAAACAACAAAAAACGTAATCAAATGAAAAAAATCTTCGTTTTTTTATTGTCTTTAGAGCTTATCAGCCAATGAAATCTAAGGAGTGCTTATATCAAAATATAATATCAAAACGACAGTATTTATGATGAATCATTTTTGTTTAAGATGCCAGAAATTGAATTAAGCAAAACTTTTGGCCCAAATTTCAATGTTACCATATATACTCGAGTAAGAGTCGAATTTTCCAACGAAATTTTGAAACTATATGAAGGTGACGATGATACCAATTGTAATTGGTGCAATCGGAACAATCCCTTTAGCTTGATCTCGTGGTATAATGGTTAAAGCGATGGACTACAGAATCGTAGTAAGCGAGTTCGAACTCCAGTCACGCTATTACATTCACTTTCGGATAAATACCCTTCGGAAAGCTATGAACCCTGTTATCCTCCCAGCTATGGGTTGAATAGTACCACTACTGTTCTTCTAGAACATTTGGCATTAAATACACTACAAAGGTTGATATGCCATAAAACAAACAAACTTGATAAAGGGACTGGAAGAATTATAAATCAGATGACAAGCGGAGACCATCCAGACCTATAGCATTATTCAGATCGGATAGAATACTGAGAAGAGTCCTGGAGACTCCAGTGAAAAACCATCAGCTAACGCTGGTGTGAAAAACACTTATATGAGTAAAATAATAATAATAATAATAATAATAATAATAATAAACTAGCACAGAAAGAGTATAAGACTAGATATGACTGGGTTTAGAAAGGTGATCCACTGGGAATTGTGCAATATAGTTAAATTAGGTGATTTATTGATTTTAACGGCATGTTAATCAATCTAAAGTTATTTTACGCTTTGAGGTTAGGGAATTGTAATATCAATTGTAATCGGTGTGCACGGTATTGTCACCAAAGGATTGATAAAGGGACTGGAGGAATTGAAAATAAGAGCCCGAGTGGAGACTATCCAAACTACAGCTTTATTAAGATCGCCTAAAATACTGAGAAGAGTCCTGGAAACTTGGGGAGACTTGCTTTCCCTCAAACTCCAATGAAAGATCATCAGCTAATACTGGTGAAAAAAACTCTAAAGTAATAACAATAATAATAATAATAATAATAATGTATGGATATTTCAAATGACACACAGGTGAGATTGCACATGAGATCACCGAAACATGGCTTAGACGAATAAACCTATACAGAGAAACTACGATTCGATTTCGCAGTCCAGCACTTTAACCATTACATCACGAGGACGCTCCTCCCACCCACCGCGAGAGAAACCAAATCTCTTTTAATAACAGAGCAAAATAATACCATAACGACTATTTATATGGAGACAAAAATTGATAATACGCTGAAGAATAGCAAATGTAAGTTATACAGAGACAGGAATGAAATCGTGAATTGGTAAATGCAAAACAAGGCATGATAGGGTAGGAAAGGTGATCCACTGTAAACTATACAAGGAATTGAAATTTGACCCAAAAACCAAATGGAATATGCACAAACCAGAATCCGTCCTATATAATGAGACTCATGAAATTATCTGAGACTTTGAGATATAAACAGATTACCTAATCCCGACTAGAAGGCCAGACTAAGTATTAATTAATAATAAGAAAAAAACGTCATCATGTGGATTTTGCTATTCCTGTGGACCACAGAAAAACGAAAGAAACCGAAAAGATTAACAAATACTTAAATCTTGCCGAAGAGCTGAAAAATATCCGTGGAGCTTGAAGTTGACGGTGATACGAATTGTTGTTGGTGCACTTAGGAGGATCGTCAGGGATTTGGGGGAAAAAAACACTGAATTGAAAATCGGAGGTGGAATCGAGACCATACACACCACAGCATTATCGACGTCGACCAGAATATTCGGAAGAGTCCTGGAGACCAGGAGAGACTTGCTCTCACTCAGACCCCAGTGAAAGACTATCAGCTAATGCTGGTGTGAAAATATCGCAAAGAGCGAAATAATAATTATAATAATAATAATAGTTGGGACCTTTAGAACAGTCCCGTGGAAGCTGGAAAAGATACTGGATGAAGTGGGAGTAAAAAGGAAGAATTGAAACCATCCATGCTCCACCGCAACCAAAATCAGCTAGGATACTTAGAAGAGTCCTAGAGACTTGCTGTCACTAAAATTCCAGTGAAAAACAATAAATTAGAACTGATGTGAAAAATTCCAATGATAATAATTATAATCTTGGATTATGAGATATCAACAGATCACCAAATCCCGGCCAGAAGGCCATATCTAGTGTAAATTAACAAGAACCAATAGGAACAAATGTGAAAATTTCGCGGAAATAATAATAATAATAATAATAATAATAATAATTGAGATACAAGCGGATCACCTAATCTCGACCAGACGTCAAGACCTTATAATAATCTAAAAGAAAGAAAACTAGCAAAATTGTGGATTTTGCTATCTCGGCTGACCACAGAGTAAAATTGAAAGAAAGCAAAAAGGAAGAATAAGTACCCGGACTTTGCTAGGGAATTTAAAAAAAATATGGAACATGAAAGTAACGGTTATTCTATTTACCAACCCCTCCACTCGGGTAGGATATGACACAAGGTCAATTTTTAAGCGGAGTTTAACAAGTTTGAATTCAGAGTTTTCCTTCTCCTAGACTAGTTGCCTAACCAAGGCTGAAGAACCTAGTCTGCCCTACTATTTTACCCATAGCTGGAGGGAGAATAATTAAGGGTATTAGTGCTATGTGAAATGCAATCAGTCTCGTCCAGGATTTGAACTCGTGTCGCCGTGTCCATTTCCTACGACGATAACGACTTCACCACGGGCACCATACCAATTGAAACTGGTGCTTTTGGTACAGTCACCAAAGGATTGGTACAAGGACTGTAGGACTTGGAAATAGGGGGACGAGTGGAGACAATCCAAACTACATCATTGCTGAGATCGGCCAGAATACTGCGAAGAATCCTGGAGACTTGAAGAAACTTGTTGTCACTTAGACTCCAGTGAAATACCATCATCTAACGCTGATGTGAAAAACTCCCAAGGTGTAAAGATAATTATCAAGAAAGGAACAGATAAACACATTTACAAGATATCTCAACTCATACGAAATGAAAAAATGCACTTTGTGCAACTACTCATTTCCTTTGGAAAGTGCTATCAATGTGACTGAAAATTATCACCCAAAACTGGCAGCAAAAAAAAAACAGAAATATATAGAATACATATAATCACAACCTTCCCTCGCGCTAGGTCTCGGGTAAAGACCTGGTGAACGATTGTAAGAAACCGAAAACAAAACTGAAAATCTGATAATGGTCCCGCAAAGTTGGATAATAGACTGTCTCAAAATGTACAAGATATCCGACGAAGTCAAAAACTTTATCGAGAATACCATGAAAAACTGGAGAGTGGAGTTGACAGAAGGAGGAAAACGCCTCGTTGAGGTGAAAATCCTGAGAGGAATCTTCTAGGGAGATGCGCTATCATCATTACTATTTGTAATAGCAATGATGCCACTCAATTACATACTTAGGAAAATGCACAGATGGATACAAACTTCATAAATCGCAAGAAAAAATCAACCCCCTAATGTACGTCGACGACATGGAACTGTTTGCCAAAAATGAAAAAGAATTGGAAACCCGAGTACACGTAGTGAGGATATAAAGAGAAGATGGAATCTGACATAGAAAAATTTGCTTTGCTAATAATGAAAAGCGGAAAAAGGCAAATGACAGAAGGAATAGAACTACTAAATCAAGAAAAAATCAGAACGATCGAAGAAAAAAAATACGAATACTTGGGAATATTAGAAGCGGACACCATCAAACATCCAGAAATGAAAGAAAAAATTTAAAAAGAATACCTCAGGAAAACGAGAAAACTACTTAAAACCAAACTATATGGCAGAAATCTCATCGAAGGGATAAACACCTTGGCTGTCCCCCTCGTAAGACAGTCGGGACCATTCTTAAAGTAGACGAGGGAAGAACTTCAACAAATGGACCAGAGAACAAGAAAACTTGACGATGCCTAAAGCCTTACATCCCAGAGATGACGAGTCAAGAAAAGAAGGAGGAAGAGAACTTGCCTGCATTGAGGAAAGTGTCGATGCATCAATACAAAGACACTAAGACTACATAAAAGAGCGCGGAGGAAGACTGATTACAGCAACCAGAAACAACACAAACAACAACAGGATAACAATAACAAGAAAACCAAAATGGGAAGAAAAACAACTGTTTGGACACTTTAAGCGACAAATAATCAAAATCTCACACAAGAAGACCTGAACATAGCTAAGAAAGATAAGCTTTAAGGGAAGGACTGGATTCCTTCTGATGGCAGCACAAAACAACGCCAAGGGGACAAACTACGTTAAAGCAAAGATAAATAAAACACAACAAAATAGAAGTATAATTTAATTGGCGGTAGCGACGAAACGATTAATCATATAAGCGGATGTAGTAATTTAGCATAAAATGAGAATAAGCCTAGACACGACTGGGTGGGGAAGGTGATCCACTAAGCGCTATGCAACAAATTTAAATTTGACTACATGAACAAGTGATACATTCATAACCCAGAATCCATCCTAGAAAATGAGACGCACAAAATTCTCTAGGATTTTAAGATACAAACGGATCACCTAATCTCAGCCAGACACCAAGACCTAGTGATAGTCAACAAAGAAAAGAGAACTTGCTGAATAGTGTACTTTGCCATACCGGCAGACCCCAGAGTGAAAAATAAATACAGGGAAAAGAGAGAAAAGTACCTATACCTTGCTAGAGAACAAAAAAAGCTATGGAACATGAAGGTGCTGGTGATACCAATTGTGGTTGGTGCACTTGGCACAATACCCAACTACAGTATTAATAAGATCAACCAGAATACTGAGAAGAGTCCTGGAGACCTGAAGAGACTTGCTGTCACTCAACCTCCAGTAAGAAACCATTTGCTAACTATATTTACCAACCCCTCCGCTCAGGCAGGATATGACACAAGGTCAATTTTTAAGCGAAGTTTAACAGGTTTGAATTCGGAGTTTTCCTTCTCCTAGACTAGTTGCCTCACCAAGGCTGAAGAACCCAGTCTGCCCAACTATTTACCCATAGCTCTCCATAGGGAGAATAATTGGATTCATACCTTTCCCAAGGGTATTAGTGCTATGTGAAATGCAATCAGCCTCATCCAGGATTCGAACTCGTGTTGCCGTGTCCATTTCCTACGACGATAATTATTACACCACGGGCACATCCATAAACAAGAACCACTTGCTAACGCTGGTATGAAAAACTCTCAAATGAGTAAATAATAATTATAATACTGGTAACAATAATATCGACGGAAATACTTAAAAGATAAACTGGAAAAAAAACAACAAAACGTAAAAAAAAAAAAAAAAATGGGAAGCAAACAAATGTATAAATACTTGAAACGACAAATTGAAGAAATTGGACTGGAGATGACCTGGATAGGGCCACGAAGAGGAAACCTGAAGCAAGAAACTAATTCACTTTAATAGCTGCACAAAATAATGCCACAAGAATTAATTATGTCAAAGTAAAAATTGATAATACGCGACAGAATCGCTAGTGTGGAGATAGGGATGAAACAGTCGCATAATAGAAAACTAGCACAAAAGAAATACAATAACAAACAGGGCTGTGTGGAGAAGAGGATCAACTTGGAACTGTGCAAAAATTATGACAACTACTATAAGAGGGATGGTAAATACTGTGAATGTCACAACGAAAATGGAAATATCAATTTGAATAAATCATTGTATAATGAGCATAGTGTTCATTGTTTTAAAGAATAAAAACTAAATATTTAGAGAAAATTTTGTAAACTTTTAGGGAAAACTTTTGTACTTTCTTCTCCTGTTTTGTGAACTATTGCATACAACCGATATTATTGCTGATTTTTCTTATTGGTAAACGGTACGGCCATAGTGCGAAGCGTAAAAGTGAGTGACGTCAGCTAAATGGAAAAATCCGATTGGCTGAAAGGCTGCGTCAGTAGACTGTGAAGAGAACAAGACACCCTGTTATGCATTACTGGTTCGACTTTGTGAAAACGTTTGTCTTGTTTTATTTTCGAAGAAGGAAGCAGTAATCTATGCTCAATGGTTTCCTCAGCCGATAGTTTTATAAACATTTCTTCTTTTATTTATTTATTTATTTATTTATTTTTTAATTTTTTGTCCAGCAATTCTTTTCTCTTCTGCCACTTGGTCATTGTTGTTGTTGTTGTTGTTCTTCTTCTTCTTCTTCTTCTTCTTCTTCATGCTTTTCAAGTTCATTCTCCCACTTTATCTCTTTATCCGATTATTCATCATTCTTGGCAGGTCCTACAAACTACATCCAGTGTCCGCACAAAGCTGATGTAAGTTCGTGCTGGTCGGCCAACACTGGCGAGTCCATGTCAAGGAATTCGTAGAAAAACATCAGTTATGAGTTTGTCCTTGTTCTCTAGCAGTGCCCCCCGCATATCCTGTTCGTCTTGGATAGTAGGTAAGTAGCCGTACAACAATGGGTTTTTTAGGGGGTGCTGCTTCCAGGATTTGTCCAAAACAGCACATAACATTTATGTGTAATTCCCATCTACCTTTTTTGCCCAGTCGACTGGTACTGTAGAATACCTCAACTATACCTCCGCAGAGAGGTAAAAAAAAAACGAGTGTCCTGTATGTGACACTAAACAAACTGATGATGAGGTTCCAGTGATGCTGGAGCTTTGGAGAATGCGGAGTACCCATTCATTGCCATCGCTCCCAGGTCCACTCTGTCTCGGATTAGTAGCACCTGATAGGACCCAATCTATGGGCTAAAAAGAACTAAACAGCGTACTTATGCTAAACTGAATTGTTTGAAATGAAACTGTTTTTGTATGCTGAACTAAATTGTTTGAAATGGAACTGTTTTTGACACTGAAACTGAATTGTTTAATATAGAACTATTTTGACATTTAACTGTGTGTATACGAAACAGAATTGTCTGAATTAGAACTGTTTGATTAAACTGAATAACTTGAAATAGAAATGTTTTTCACAATTAAACTGCGTATTAATGCTAAACTAAATTGTTTGAAAAAGAACTGATTATTTCTATAAAAATTGATTTGGAATTAAATAACCTACAAAGGTTGATATGCCATAAAAAGCCAAACAACCAAACCAAACCATCTAACTTTTTTCCATGCGTTTTTTTTTTTTTCAGCGTCCATGTGATACATAAATAGACCAATACTGACATGGACTCAGCTTGGAAGAAATCCCGTTTTTATTTTCTTACGATAACCTATCGATGGCATCCCACGTCTTCCCTAGGCGTGAGTTGACATCACTTTCCATATGTATGGGTTACCTAATGAGTGTGTAATGGATAATGTGCTGAACTGAGGCCTCGAAGTGAGTGAGTTCGAACTCCCGTTGCGCCATTACCTTCACTTTCGGTCTAATACCCTTGAGAAAAGTATGAATACCTCTTAACCCACCCGCCTCAGCTATGGGTTTAATAGTCTCTCTTTTGTTCTTTCACAGGGACTGCGTTGGCATTAAATAACCCACGAAAGTTGATATGCCATCAAACAAAGAAACTAACCCGACCAATCTAATGAGGATCGACCTCACTAAAGTAAAAACGGTCAATAAGACTAACTTGTCAGCTATTACAAAACAGGAGTACCTGGTGAGAATCGAATTCACTACTTACAGTTATGCTAAACTGAATTGCTTGAAATAAAACTGTTTTTACATTCAACTCGGTGTGTTGCCCAGTCGGCTGGGGCTGTAGAATACACCAACTGCTTCTCAGCAGAGAGGTAAGACCCACCCCCAACAAGTGTCCTGGATATGACACTAAACAATCTGATGGTGAGTTTCTAGTAATGCTGGAGCTTTTGGGGAATGCGGAGTACACCTTCATTGCCATCGCTCCCAGGTACATTCAGTCCCAGAGTGGTAGCACCTGATAGGGTCCTATCTATGGGTCAAATAGAACTAAACTAAAATGTTTGAAATAGAACTGTTTTTGACATTTAAACCGTGTACTTATGTTAAACTGAATTGTTTGAAATAGAACTATTTATATGTAAAAAAATAGATTTGGCATTAAATAACTTACAATGGTTGATGTGCCTTAAAACCATACCAAACCAAACTACTTACAGGTGAAGCCAGATTACCTCGCCAATAAAAAAGCAAAAACTTCTACGTGATCAGTTCCAGGATTCCGGACCGGATAAAGTTAGCGATTCAATCTATTTTCTGCATAAAAATTAATCCCCTTCTCCAATAATCCTCCGGCTTATCCCTTTTATCTTTTTACACGCTTCATCCCCATCCAGACCGCCGCTAAACTAAAGCTTTCTCCACCATCACCCAAACCCCATCGTATTTAGTAAGAGTTTTATAAGCATCAATCTCTTGATATAAGTAGTAGCCGACCATTTAATAAAAAGACTGCCCGTCAGATTTTTATGAACGGCTGTGGACTGACCATCTAAAAAGTTATGTCAGTTTCATTTAAGTCGGGATAATCTTTTTTTTTTTTTTTTTGGCAGGTGGTGGTAGGTGCTTATTTTATTTATTTTTGCCTGTTTATTCTATTCAGCTTAATTATTCATTTTATCAGTTTTTGTTTATTTATTTGTATTTCTTATTTATCGATCGATTGATTGATTGATTGATTCTATTTTGATCTTTTATTTATTTGTAATTGTCTTTAATTAAAATCATTTTGAGATGAGGCTTCTTAATCTGAGAATTAATTTTTATTTATTGCGGACTTTTTGTCCTCATCTTGGTAATTTTTTGTGTTGTTTCTTCTTTCACTACGTTTCGGCCAAATTTCACCTCTGGCCTTCTTCAGGTGATTTACTGCGACCTCGGATAGGAATGTTGAGTCTTGTAACTGTATCCCCAATAATTACTGCCTTCCATAGTTGTTGTCTATCGCACCACGTTTTTGACCAAGTAAACCTCTGGCCGGCTTGGGTAGGATTTGAAACCGCTATCTTCTGTCAATGCTCACCTGGAACCATAGAGACTCAACGCCTCTATACGCTGCGCCCCGAAGGGCGATCAAGGATGGATTTTTTAGTCTTATAAATCCTTATCTGGTCTTCCATAGTCGGGGCCCGTGGCGCAGCGTATCGAGGCATTGAGTCTCTACGGTTTTATTTATTTATTTATTTATTTATTTTCATTTCATTTTATTTTATCGTTATTTTTTGTTTATTTATTTTTGATCTATTATTTTTACGTATTCTTTTTCATTTATAATGTTTTGTTCATTTTTAAAACCATTCTTTAAAGTTTCTATTTTATTCTATTTTATTTGCATTATTGTTTGGTTTCGTCTCGGTTCTTTGTCTAATGGCATATCCACCTTCATGTGTTATTTAATGCCAAAGCTATCCTTATAGAAGAACGCTGGTGGTGCTATTTAATCTCTAGCAGGGAGGATAAGGGAGTTTATAACCTTCTCACTGTTAATAGTCCAAAAGTGAAGATAATAGCGAGACTGGAGTTCGAACACGCTTTCTACGTGGGTAGTCCCCGTGTCGTAATGGCTAAAGTGCTGGACAGCGATATAGTTGTGAGAAAGTTCAAACATCAGTCACGCTATTACGATCACCACCCCACACTCTTATCAAGACAGCTATGGGTAAAATTGTAGCACTAGTGTTCTTCTTATTCACTACGCAACGGAGACTCATCAGGCGTTTATTAGAAACAACAATATGTTCATAATGAGACTCGAAAAAAAAAAGCGACAAAAACTAAGATGATGAAAACTTCTGGAGAAAATTACAAAGCGAAAAGATTTTTTTTTAAAAATGATATTTGGATCTTGTCAATGAGCTGAAGAGGCTGAAGAACATGAAGATGACGGTGATACTATTTGTC
The DNA here is from genome assembly GCA_963585895.1 of Sepioteuthis lessoniana. NCBI lineage: Eukaryota > Metazoa > Mollusca > Cephalopoda > Myopsida > Loliginidae > Sepioteuthis > Sepioteuthis lessoniana. The sequence goes on from OY757906.1 coordinate 118,829,350, forward strand.
GTAGGAGTCCTTGGAACGGTCCACAAACATCTGAAAAAGAGACTGGAGGAACTGGAGATCTGAGGAAAAATCGATACCATCCAGATTACAAAACTACTTAACCAGCTATAATACTTAGGAGAGTCCTAGAGGCCTGAGGGTACTTGATGTCATTTATACTTCAGTGCGAAATCGTCAGTTAAAACTGGTGCGAAGCAAATGCAAGGAGTAAAATAATAATATTAGTTTAGGTTATGTGGTAACAGAGATGAAATAATTAATAATGTAAGCGAATTCAGCAAACTTGCACGAAAGGAATACAAAACGGCACGCCTGAGTGAAGAAGGTGAACTCCTGGGAATTATGCAAGAAATTGAAATTTCACGATTCAAACAAATTAGAAACTGTTTTTGAAAATGAAATGCATAAATTCCTCTGGAACTTTGAGATACAAACAGATCCCCCAATCCCGGCCAGACGACCAGACCTTGTGTTAATTGATATACATTTTGCTATGCAAGTAGACCACAAGCGAAAAGCTGGATAAACACCTACTCCTTGTCAGAGTACTATTTGGGCGCTTGAAAAAGAGACTGAATAAATAGGTTATGTTGGTTAGGTTTCATGGCATATCAACCATTGTTGGTTATTTAATGCTAAATCCACTATATACATTTATATCAAATATCTATGATTTTTAAACACATTTTGTCGATAACATTCTTAAACAAGCCTGAGCTCATTTTTACAGTCAAATGGTTTCAAGTATTGCTATTTAACAGTAACAATTTGACATCAGTCATTTGTTTGCACAAATTAAATAGATATACATATATGATTTGTAAGTGAATAGATTGTAGGTAATTTCATTTTTAGATGAGTTAGAACTAAATTGTTTGCACACAAGTATGGCTATTGTTTCTACACAGTTAAAAGGTTTCAATTATTACAATCTAACACTTATAATTCTATTCAATTTTGATATTTTGTTTGCGGACAGCGAAGTGGTTACAAGTATTGCTATTTAACACTAATCATTCTATCCAACACTATTCATTCATTTGAGAACACTTAAATGGTTCCAAGTTTTGCTATGTAATACCAATAATTCAATTTAGGCAGACAGCTAACGAGTTTTAAGTGTTGCTATTTAACACTAATCATTCTATCCAACACTATTCATTCATTTGAGAACACTTAAATGGTTCCAAGTTTTGCTATGTAATACCAATAATTCAATTTAGGCAGACAGCTAACGAGTTTTAAGTGTTGCTATTTAACATTAATAAATCTATGCAATATTGCTATGTATCACTAACAATTCAATTAGACAGTCATTTTTTACTCACAGTTAAACGGTCAAACAGTTTTATTTCTAACATTTCAATTTTACGTAAGTCATTCGTTTGCACTTAGTTTAAATGTCAGATAGATCAATTTGACCCATAGATAGGACACTATCAGGTGCTACCACTCCAGGTCAGAGTGAACCTGGGAGCAATGGAAATGAAGAGGCACTACACATTCCCTTGGACTCCTCTGACTGGAGCCTCACAATCAGATTGTTTAGTGTCATATCTAGGACACTCGTTGCGGGAGAGAGGTCTTACCCCTCTGCAGAGATACAGTCGGTGTATTCTACAGCACCAGCTGATTGGGCTGGAAGATTAAAGGTAGAATCAAAACTATCCAGATTACAGCATTGCTAAAACCGGCTAGAATACTGAGAAGAGTCCTGCAGACCAGAAGAGACTTGATGTCACTGACGCTGGTGAGAAAAACTCGCATGGAATAATATTAATGATAATAATAACGAGACAGAAAATTTTCTTGAATTTTGAAATACAAACGGATCGCCTAATCCCGGCAGGAAGACTAGTCCTAGTCTTAGTTTAAAAAAAAAAGATAAATGTAGGTCAGGAGGTAAGTGCAAACCACCTCTTAGAAAATCAGCATTTGAAGCCCCTTTTATAGCTACTCGAACACCGGCTTCTAACGCCAAGAGGAAATACACGATTATCTCAGTCACAAAGCAAGCTTCTAATATTTAGCTCAGTACGACACAAGGCGAAAAGAGATCGACACCTAGTTGGAGTGAACTCACAACAAGGATCACGGAGACTAGCTTATCTAATATTGCTCCATGGCAAATCACTCCTGGATGGGTAAGGTAAAGATGCCAGCGCTTTAAAAGGGAAAGGTGCTCGTAGTGTAATGGTTATCGATGCAGAAAATGAGAATGATGACCCCAGTTAAAATCCTGTCTACATTTCAAATCGGGCCAGTACCCTAGGTAAAGGCATAACTCCAAATGTTCTCCCTCCAGCGATTGGTAAATCGTAGAGTTGACTAGGTTCTTTAAACTTGACATGGCAAACGGTCTAGGAGAAGGAAAATATTAAATTCAAACCAACTGTACTCCTCTTAAAAATTGACCCAGTGTCACATTATGCTCGTGCAAAGGAGTTGGATGACTACATACTTTAAGGACCCCAGATTCCGGTTTTGAATTTAGAATTATCCTTTTCTTAGGCTGGTTGCTCACTAAGGCTATTAAGCTCAGTTTTACCTATAGATGATGGGAAGAAGAGATGGATGTATACCTTTTATACGGATACCTTCTGTTTCCCAAATTTATTCAAAACAGCACGGAGTATCCTTGTGTAGATCCTCCTAGCAGCACCCGACAAAACAGCAGCTGTACGGCCACTTACTTCTTATCTCACAAACCATCCAAATATGACCAACAAGACATGCTGGGTACCGCTGGAGAAATAGGAATGAATTCAAAAGTGAGGTTCTCTAATGGACTACTACTCATGGATACACTAGTGTTGGTCGACAAGCAAAAACTTACAATCATCGGCACAGTGAGAATAGTCGATACCGTCTAGAGAACTCAACCAGACTGATAAAAATGGTCGTTATGCCACTAGTCCCCAAAACAAAGATGGCGGACGCACGTAAACAATCAGTCCCGGGAACCCATTGGCTAGGAGAACCACATGGCCAGTGCACAAAACTACGTCCCCCACTTCAGTTTCGTCCCGCGTTTTTGAAGCCTACTCCATGACAAGAATTCTCTATAAATACGCTCATCTTCCAACACTCATCCTCTTTTTCACATTTCCACTTACAGGGCCAGCACACTCTCTCCAGTGTGACTTCCAGAGAGAACACTATCACTCTCATTTCAACTAACAGCAGTATACAGCCACAAAAATGTATATGCCATGCAACCATTCTCTTACTTGCAACACCTTTTCGGTGAGATTTTTTTCAGCTTCAAAAACAACAGAAATTTCATCAAACCGCTGAAAGAAACAAACAACATAAGAGAAGACACGCTCCTCCTAATATACACTATTAAGATTCTATAGAAAATACTTAGTCAACACGCATAGGACACTTTTGTTATTTAGTTCCTTTTTTGTAGTATTAGTGTTAGTTACACACACACACACAACACACAGTCAGGAATACTTAACAAACAGTATTAGAACTCTAATGTTTTGAAATATTTAATTGCATGTATTGTTGAAATATAAATTTGAATTTGTTTGTACCGCTTTGTCTTGAATGTTTTTTTGTTTGTTTGTTGTTGTTTTTTATCCGCGCCGTTTCACATTTTTCATATCGTTTACACATCTTTACTTCATTTGTCCCTTTTGTCTTTACCAAACATAAACACCAACAACTTACCACTACAAATTGGAGAGTTCCATATCAACCAAATTACATGTACAACTACAAATTGGGGGATCAAACATATTCAACAAACAACATATCCCCCTACAATAGGGATGGCTGGCGTGGGAGAGAGTCAAGGGAACTTCTGACTGTCTGCACGCCTTGATGACGATACGAATATATATAATTCAAATTAATTGTACTCTTGCAAGTAACTTTGTGTCAGAACCTGCAGAGGGATTGGTTAACAATACACATGAGAAAGGCTTGGCGTTCTTGAAAATAAACAATCGATATTTTATCTTTTATCAGTATTCGAACCTCGAACATTGATTTTGAAAGAAAGAAAGAAAGAAAGAAAGAAAGAATGAAGCGTTACTGATTTAACTCACTTAGAAGGTCTCCGTACGGATCATTTATAAAGAAGGCCCAGAGGTCGTAAGGTCAACAGTGGCGTTTCTGGGCCAACTGGCCACCTCTTAAGTACACTTGTACCAATGCAGTACGCGCCTATCGAATGGAAACGAACAAATTGTTAAAGAAAAAACGCCAAATAAAGATCCCTTGGCATTTGAACACCACCATATAAACAAAAATAGTTTTCGTTTTCTAAATCTCTATCATCCTGATGTTTATTGCAAGAAGAGACACGGAAAATTAATTCTATTTTTAGAAATTCTTTTCATTTTTTGAATTAACTGTGTGTTTTGCGTGAGAGTATATTAGAAGAGGAATAGAAAAGTGTATATCAAAAAAAATGAAATCAGTATTTATCAATGCAAGGAACGAAGATTGTTATGGTTTGGTTTCTGAAGGTGCCCGTGGTATAATGGTTATCGTCGTAGGAAATGAACACGGCGATCCGAGTTCAAATCCTGGACGAGACTGATGACATTTCACATAGCACTAATACCCTTGGGAAAGGTATGAATCCGATTATTCTCCTTCCAGCTATGGGTAAATAGTAGGGCAGACTGGGTTCTTCAGCCTTGGTGAGGCAACTAGTCTAGGAGAAGGAAAACTCTGAATTCAAACCTGTTAAACTCCGCTTAAAAATTGACCTTGTGTCATATCCTGCCCGAGCGGAGGGGTTGATAAATATGTATTGTTTGTTTGTTTTTTTTGTTTTGTTTTAATGGCATATGAATCATCGTGGTTTATTAAATGCCAAAACCATCTTTATAGAAAAAAAGCTGTGGTACTATTTAAGCCATAACTGGGGGAATAAGTGAACGTAATAGCGTGACAGAAGTTCGAACTTGCTTACTATGCTGTCGCAGTTCAACAGGTTAGCCTCAACGCTACGAGGACTTCCCTGAGAAACAAAGAGAAAACAGAGAGAGAAAGTATGTTCAGGATCAGGGATCTCCAACTCAAAGACTCTAAATAATGTTTCGAGAAAGGATATAGCGGGCCAAAAGGGAAATGGTGGTCGGCGTTATTTCCATCAGTTGTAACACAAATCGGCAATATAACGGACAAGTTTCTGTTCAATTTTCCCATCAAAATGAATACACATATGATAGGTTTGGTTTGGTTTCTTTGTTTAATGGCATATCAACCTTTTTATGTTATTTAATGCCAAAGCTATTCTCCTAGAAGAACAGAAGTGGTACTATTTAACCCATAGCTGGGAGGATAACAGGGTTCATACCTTTCCCAAGGGTATTTGTCCGAAAGTGAACGTCATAGCGCGACTGGAGTACGAACTCGCTTACTACGATTCCGCAGTCCATCGCTTGAACCATTACACCACGAGGACACCCCCCACCACATATGATAGTAAGTGGGATATGTAAATTAGCACAAAAGGGTACTAATATTCCGTTACAAATTTTCCCTTTTTACTTTCGATAAATTCTCTTCTTTCAGTTTTATTTTATGAGTCCATTTTATTGTATTTCCTGGCTAAATTGTGATAAATTGTACTATGAATGTTATTAAAACAAAGAAAAAAGAACAAAATTCAAAGCTCTATTACATCGAAAGAAATATAGATTTGTAACGTTACACGACATAAATAGGAGTTCGTTTTCGGTTTTGGTTTGGTTTGATTTTATGGAACATCCACCTTTGGAGGTTATTTAATGCGAAATCCATTTTTATACGTATAAACAGTTGTATTTCAAACATTTCAGTTTTGTATAAGTATAGTTTTTTTGTTTACACACAGTTAAATGTTAAAACAGTTCTATTTCGAACAATTCAGTTTAGCATAAGTACACAGTTTCAATAGCAAAAAACGGTTTTATTTCAAGCAATTCAGTTTAGCACAAGCACACAGTTTAGTTCTATTGGACCCATATATAGGACCCTATTAGGTGCTACTACTCCGGACCAGAATGGACCTGGGAGTGATGGCATTGAAGGGGTACTCCGCATTCCCCAAAGTTCCAGCATTACTAGAACCTCACCATGAGATTTTTTAGTGTCAAATCTGGACATTCATTGGGGAAGTCTTACCCCTCAGCTGAGATCCAGTCGGTGTATTCTGCAGCCCCAGCCGACTAGGTAAAATAGAAGTTTGTAACGGTACGGTTCTCAGATAGAGGGTCGTACTACTACAACACCACGTTGACGCTTGTGCCACCACTGTTCTCGACAGACCCTTGTAGTGCTACGTCTTAATTATCAGTCGGACCCCTGTTGTAACCTTCACCGTGATGAAAAGAAAAAGCGACGAACACACAAAATCCTTGTCTTGTTTGCTTATGTAAGCTATTACAATTTTTTGTAAAGAAGGGCGAAATAGAGTATGAAGTGAGTCGACCTCTTTAGCTAGACAAAGAGAAATAAATTGTCGTTAGAAGAGAGAGGGCAAACGCAGACCTTAATTTAATTTTCTCGTTCGCAGTTGTAGTTTCGTGGGGTTCACCTAACTCTTTTCCTGTTTTCTATCCCACATTAACTACCCTAATGGCTTTTCCAGTTCAGTTTCTTCCAGCCAATCATAATTCGGAGCCGATTCGCTGCTGATACGTTTCTTTTTCTAACCTGCTTCGCCTAGACTTTTCCATTCGTTTCTCCCTAAGAACCTCTTTTTCTCTGTCAATCTCTGTCTCTGTCTCTTCCTCTCTCTCTCTCTCTCTCTCTCTCTCTCTCTCTCTCTCTCTCTCTCTCTCTCTCTGCATCGATTATCTTTCTCATATATGTTCCTTTCTTTCCACCGTCCTGTGGTCGACTATTAAAACATTCTACTGGAGTCCCTAATTATAGCAGATCTATTTAATGTTCGTAGATTTCACTAATGATCTTATTAAGAATGCAAACCCTTTCAGAATGATCCATAATTCATTTCGATTAATATTTCTCTCATCTTAATTTTAGTCAGTCTACAACCGCGAGAATATTGTGGATCAAATATCAAGAACAACCTCGAAGCGAAAATCGACCTTGTTCCCTTCACCATGGTTGATTGGTTTTAATGGCATATCAACCAGTCCAGGTTATTTTATGCCTTGAGGTTAGGAAATTGCATTCATTTTACATATATTTGTACCTGTTTTGTACTGTTGTTTCTTAAGCGTTTATTGCAGATCAAGAGGTAATATTTGTCTCGGAGGTCAATAGTCCGAATAATCGATGCAATAACAAGAACTAATATATATATATATATATATACTGAGCTTTTATATATATATATATATATATATATACTGAGCTTTTATATATATATATATATATATATATACTGAATATATATATATATATATATATATATATATATATATATATACTGAGCTTTTATATAAATATATATATTGAAGTATGATGATCGCATCGACGAGAAACTGACAATCACCAAGCACCGCTGATTCTGTGTCTTAGATATATATGCTCCATCACCGATATTGAGCACTCTTTATTTTTAAATATATCGAACTATATATAGTAAATAAATAAATATATATTAGTTTATATATATATTTAATAGCATGGAAGCTTATCTGCGACCATTGGTTTCATGCCGTCTTTATATGGCAATCATCAGGTGATTATCATATAAAGATGGTATGAAACCAGTGGTTCCAGTAAGCATCTATGCTATTAAATATGTATAAAACCTAATATATATTTATTCATTATTATATAATAGCTCTATCACAGATATTGAGCACTCTCCAAATTATACCGCATTTGGTATGCCACAAACCTACCAAGGTAGACAGTGACAACCATACATTGTTGTAATATATAAATATATATACTGAATTATAATGATCTCAGAGGCGAAAAATTGAGTCACCATTTGCCGTTGTTGACTGTATGTATACGCTATCCAAACTTAGATGTGTATGTGTTGTGTATGTGTTTGTAACAACAACCTAACATAGATGACCTATCATGCCCAGATTTGTAAAGCAAAGCACTTAAAAAGCTCTAATTTAGAGGATAAAACTAATTCCAATAAACACATTTTTACTTTCGTCCAATAATACCTAGTATATTTTAATCTATGAAATTTATACATAAATATATCAATGATTATGGGATGAAAATCGTATTTCTTAAATATTCATTTTCAAAAGTACACATATGCTGCCTGCAATTTTGAATTACATAAATTATGCTAATTAGAATCCTTCTGAAATAGAAACAGCAATATCATTATTGACCATGGTTTCAACAGAAAACCAACTGGTTTACGAGTCATCTAGTTTCTATTATATTTTTCTTTGTTTTGTTTTTAGACTTAGCAGTTTAAAGTTTTCAAATTGAAGTTGACATTTATTTTATCATTAAGAAGAGAAATATCGTTTTGTTTTTGCTTTTTGTTGTTTGTTGTTGTTGTTGTTTCGACAAGTAGAAATACAAGTTGTTTTCTATAATTAAACTAAAGAGAGTTAAAAACGACAAGTTGTCCGTAATAGTTTTTTTTTTTAACTAACCTTACACTAAAAGGTGTTACATCCTGACAGCGATCACGAAGTGGAAATTAATACCATTCTATTCACATAACAGACTTTAAACAAAAATAGATATTTTATTCATCGATGTCTGAGGGCGTCAAACCTCTCAATTATATTCTCTTATATTTTACATATTTTCGCGGGCAAAAAAAAAAAGAAATCAGTTATATGAATGAACTCGCTGACCCCATGGAAATTCTACAAAATCATCATCATCATCATGTCACGCTATCAGCGTGGATATCCCTGGCCCTCTCTCGCCACCCCTCCCTATCGTCCATTGCTTCCGGCAGGTCTTCAGAGCTACATCCCGTATCGGCACAGAGCTGTTGTATGTAGGTTCGAGCTGGTCGTCCTGCCTTTGCTCGTCCATATGATAGGGGTCCACAGGAGTATATCGCTTATGAGCTCGTCCCTACTTCTCCAGCAGTACCCCGCATGTCTGCTTCGCCTAATTTTAATAGTCTTTGTGATAAGTGGTAAGTGGCCGTATAGCTGCTGCTTTGTGGGATGCCGCCTCCAGGACTTGTTCAATATTGCTCGCAGCATTCTTGTGTAGTTGCCGTCAAGCTTTTTCTCCATACGTTTAGTTAGCGTCCATGTAGTGCATTCATATAGCAGTATCGACACGACCGCTGCTTGGGAGAAACTGCGCTTCATTTTATCGGTCAGGTCTGATGCTTATAAATTGAACAAATTTAAACTATAAACAACATTTTGATATAAGCCGTTATCGATTTTGAATTCCATTTTAAAATTAATTCTCTTTTAGACTTTACTGAATCAGTAGTAAATCATTTCATAAGAAAAAAAAGCAGATGGAGAACCACATATTAACAAACAACAATAATAGAAAAAACTGGATATTTATCTTATTTCTCGGAAAGAAGTAATTTAAAAATTTTGTGAAAAAAAAGGAATTCTTTGCGCTACGCTCAATCGCATATCCATGTGCGAAGTTGCAGGTGTATCCTAAAACTCTGACCAGGCGTCATGTCTGGCCTTTGGCTAAAAGGCAAGAAAAATACAGTTTATTTCTATTTTGTCTTAACAACTTTAAAATTATGCTTGAAAAGATACAACGCAAGTGAAATTCATTAAAACTCTTATTTAAGTAAATATAAAGCAAGGTTAAAGAATTATATATATAAGTGCACCTTAAATCGACTTCAACCTTGTTCTGGCAACTGTGACGACACAAATGCTATGCTGTATTGGCCCTTGCCCTTTCCATTGATAGAGGTGATAGGCTAAATGAGCCGATTTATGTTCAAATCCAATCTCAGATTCATGGTTTTCCGAAATGATTGGTAAATCTATTAATATTCAATTTAGTTCGTTGTTATAATCCCTTATACTTTGAAAACAATGACGTTAATTTTAAGCACAAGAAGATTTTTTAGGCCACTATTGTGTATAATTTCATTTAATTACTTGTGCGAAAGCAGTAACAATAACTCCAACAAATCATTCATTGTATAATAATCTTGGAATCAGGCTTATTTTCCTTCAAGAAAATTTTTTTTACCAGGAACTTAATGGGTTTCAGAAATATTTCAAAACACCAGACTGTATAAATTATCCATCACGGGTATAGAAATCTTAGTCCAGTACAAGTGCCGCTTTTTCAGGAATTATAACATTATTTTGTCTTTTGTTTTTGTTTTTCGGGGGGGGGGGTATTTTGTTTTGATTTGGAGGGGGTATGATGTAGACCAGGGGTCTCAAACAGGCGACCCACAAAAATACTTTTCTGTAGCGTGCGTCCGAACAATTTTCATGACTAATATGTTCCTGAAACTTGGTCATTTGTCCATTACCCCCGCCCCCCCTCCCGACCATGTTTCTTCCCAGAGAAAGCTAGAATATACTTCAATATGTCAGTTGCTTTCACTTCAAGATCAAAAATTGAAAAAACGAAATAATCGAAATTTATATTCTTTTTTTATAAAAAAAAAAAAAAAAAAAAAAAGGTCCTGATAAGAAAATTAGTGAAATCTATACGGGTTTGTTTTAAAGACCTCTTCTTGTGGAGGGGTGACTGATTACAGAAAATTAACACGCACTATAGAACATGTGTATTGTTTTTTATTTATTTATTTTTCGGTTTTTTACCTTTTGTTTTTTGGGGGGAGGTTTGTTGGGGGCGGTGGGTCATAACGAAGAAACAGATTTTTCAAATCTTTTTGGCATGGGGAAGATGTACCTGAGATGACAGACAACACATACAGATAAAAAAAAATCATTGAAAATGTTTGAGAAAATGAACAGATATCATATTTGCTATTTCTCTTTTTCTTTTTCTGTTTTAATAATATCTATTGTACAATTGATTGCAAATTACCCATAAAATACAATAAAATGGAGAGAATGGAATTTATCAAAAGTGAAACTATGAAAAAAAGTAAAATCAGAATTAAGGAAAATTTGTCCCGTTTACATTTTGTACTAATTCACATATTTCACTTACTGTCATATGCGTATTTATTTCAAAGGATGAAAAATAAATAAAAACCTGTCGGATGTATTGCAGATTACCATTAAAACTAGTGGAAATCGTTCCCATCATTTTCACTTTTGGTCCTTTGTACCTCCTCCCTAAAAAGTTATGGCTCTTTTGTGTCCTTGAGTTTGACACCCGAAATGTAAAACAGTCAAGTTTAAGTAACAACACTAGTGTCGACTTATAGAATAAAGACTTTTCCTTATTTATCCATGTGTCTTCCTTTATTCTTCTCACAGACCTTTATAGTTTTCCAGTTACAGTTCATGAGAACACTTGACATTTTTCACACAAAGAATATTTAAATTCAACAATGTGAACTTTTCAGAATTACCCGAACAGATAACAAACTGAAGACACTAAGCGGTTAACGCGACCCCAATCGAAAAGACGGGTTCCGATTCTTTGTTTAATGGCATATCAACCTTCAGGGGTTATTCACTACCAAAGCCATCCTTATAGAAGCACAGTACTATTTAAGCCATAGCAGGAGGAATAAAGGGTTTAATACCTTTCTCAAGTTTATTAGGTTTGGTTTTGTTTAATGGCAAATCATCCTTTGTGGGTAATCCTATTTACCAACCCCTCCGCTCAGGCAGGATATGACACAAGGTCAATTTTTAAGCGGGGTTCATCAGGTTTGAATTCGGAGTTTTCCTTCTCCTAGACTAGTTACCTCACCAAGGCTGAAGAACCTAGTCTGTCCTACTATTTATCCATAGCTGGAGGGAGATGAATTGGATTCATACCTTTCCCAAGGGTATTAGTGTTATGTGAAATGCAATCAGCTTCGTCCAGGATTTGAACTCGTGTTGCCGTGTCCATTTCCTACGACGATAACCATTACACCACGGGCACCTTTGTGGGTAATTAATGCCGAAACAGAAGTACAGTTGTGGTAATATTTAATCTATAGTTGGGGATAGGGATAGGAAGGTTCTTACTTTTCCTAATGGTAGTAGCGCTACTAGAGTTCGAA
>OY757906.1:118846410-118873910 GCA_963585895.1 Sepioteuthis lessoniana
ACACTAGATAGAATTATTTGTATTAGATAGCAATACTTGAAAACATACACTAGATAGAATTATTTGTATTAGATAGCAATACTTGAAAACATATAGAATTATTTGTATTAGAAAGCAATACTTGAAAACATACACTAGATAGAATTATTTGTATTAGATAGCAATACTTGAAAACATACACTAGATAGAATCATTTGTATTAGAAAGCAATACTTGAAAACATACACTAGATAGAATTATTAGTGTTAGATAACAATACTTGAAAACATACCCTGGATAGAATTATTTGTATTAGATAGCAATACTTGAAAACATACACTAGATAGAATTATTTGTGTTAGATAGCAATACTTGAAAACATACACTAGATAGAATTATTTGTGTTAGATAGCAATATTTGAAAACATACACTAGATAGAATTATTTGTATTAGAAAGCAATACTTGAAAACATACACTAGATAGAATTATTTGTGTTAGATAGCAATACTTGAAAACATACACTAAATAGAATTATTTGTATTAGAAAGCAATACTTGAAAACATACACTAGATAGAATTATTTGTGTTAGATAGCAATACTTGAAAACATACACTAGATAGAATTATTTGTATTAGAAAGCAATACTTGAAAACATACACTAGAGAGAATTATTTGTGTTAGATAGCAATACTTAAAAACATACACTAGATAGAATTATTTGTATTAGAAAGCAATACTTGAAAACATACACTAGATAGAATTATTTGTATTAGATAGCAATACTTGAAAACATACACTATATAGAATTATTTGTGTTAGATAGCAATACTTGAAAACATACACTAGATAGAATTATTTGTATTAGATAGCAATACTTGAAAACATACACTAGATAGAATTATTTGTATTAGAAAGCAATACTTGAAAACATACACTAGATAGAATTATTTGTATTAGAAAGCAATACTTGAAAACATACACTAGATAGAATTATTTGTGTTACATAGCAATACTTGAAAACATACACTAGATAGAATTATTTGTATTAGAAAGCAATACTTGAAAACATACACTAGATAGAATTATTTGTATTAGAAAGCAATACTTGAAAACATACACAAGATAGAACTATTTGTATTAGATAGCAATACTTGAAAACATACACTAGATAGAATTATTTGTATTAGAAAGCAATACTTGAAAACATACACTAGATAGAATTATTTGTGTTACATAGCAATACTTGAAAACGTACAGTAGATAGAATTATTTGTATTAGAAAGCAATACTTGAAAACATACACTAGATAGAATTATTTGTATTAGAAACCAATACTCGAAAACATACACTAAATAGAATTATTTGTATTAGATAGCAATTCTTGAAAACATACACTAGATAGAATTATTTGTATTAGATAGCAATACTTGAAAACATACACTAGATAGAATTATTTGTATTAGAAAGCAATACTTGAAAACATACCCTAGATAGAATTATTTGTATTAGAAAGCAATACTTGAAAACATACACTAGATAGAATTATTTGTATTAGATAGCAATACTTGAAAGCATACACTAGATAGAATTATTTGTATTAGATAGCAATACTTGAAAACATACACTAGATAGAATTATTTGTATTAGATAGCAATACTTGATAACATACACTAGATAGAATTATTTGTGTTAGATAGCAATACTTGAAAACATACACTAGATAGAATTATTTGTGTTAGATAGCAATACTTGAAAACATACACTAGATAGAATTATTTGTATTAGAAAGCAATACTTGAAAACATACACTAGATAGAATTATTAGTGTTAGATAGCAATACTTGAAAACATACCCTATATAGAATTATTTGTATTAGAAAGCAATACTTGAAAACATACACTTGATAGAATTATTAGTGTTAGATAGCAATACTTGAAACCATCTAAAAGCAGAAGTATTAGAGTTAGATATCAATACTTTATACCATTTAACTGTGAACAAACAAGTATTAATATTAAATAGAATTATTTGTGTTAACTAGCAAAACTTGAAACCATTTAAAGAATAGAATTATTAGTGTTAGATAGCAATACTTGAAACTATTTGATGAATAGAATTATTAATGATAGATAGCAATACTAGAAAGCATGAAGGCGCACATAGTGTAATGGATATCATCGTAGGAAATGGACACGGCGACCAGAGTTCAATTCCAAGGCTGTATGCATTTCACATAGCGCTAATACTCTTGGCAAAGGTATGAATTCAACTATTTTCTCAGCAGTTAGGGGTAAACTGGGCTCTTAAAACTTGGTATAATAACCGGTCTAGGCGAAGGAAAACATTGAATTCAAACCTGTTAAACTTCGCATAAAAATGACTTTGTGTTCCATCCTGTTCGTGTGGAGAGGTTTGGTAAATACATACTCGAAACCATTTAACTGTGTGCCAACAAATGAGCTCTAATTGTTTTAAAAATAAGGTCACCTACAGACTATTCACTTAAAAATCATAATATATGTATAAGCAAGATTTGGCATAAAATAATCATCAAAGGTTGACATGCCATTAAACCAAATAACCCAACTTAGCTTTGTAGTTTCTCCCTTTCAGACTTCACAAATGTGGGTTGAAATTGGTTTTTCGATCGCTATACTTCAGCCTATACATTCACCGGTTTTCCTCCAAGGCAGTATCTGTGCAGCAGAGGCGCCCCTAAAGAGGAATGAATACCCACGGGACCAATCATTTTTTGCGATAACCACGAATGAGTTTTGATTTGTGCTTGGCCCCCTGCTAAATGACAAATATGGCGTTGTGGGAGATGAGATAAATCCCTTCACCGGCCTTCTAAGAGCTCAAACACTGCGTCTCGACCGTTGTGATCTCCGGCCACATTAATTTTATCTATATTTAGTTATTCATAAAATAACCCTAGACTGATTGATATGCGATTAAAATCAATCAATTAATTAATCCAAGTACAAATTACAAATAGACTGTCTAAAGTCACGAGTAAATTCATGTAAAATATCTGTCAGATTTTACAAGTCTTAATTGGGAATAAGAGATATGCAGCGTTGATTTTTAACACTTATCGATGCGTCAGGAGCAAGCTTGGTGGTAAATCGGGCACGTGACAGCAGATTGAATCATGGGATTATTTTGTCATAGTACGTATGGGAAAGAAGAAAAGAAGATCTTTTCCTAGGGCGATTCTTAAGAATATAATCCGGCTTCATATTTAAAATTCAACAATCTCTATATCTTGTCTTTCTTTGTTTTATAATCAATTGCTCACTATTTAGAAAAGACCCCTAAATATTAAATAAACCGATTTTTATGGGACAAAATAGTTGTTTAATACTCTTGGTTTGAATTGATACCTGGTTGGCGGGTTGGTTGGTTGGTTGGTTGGTTTCTTTGTTTAATGGCATTTCAAACTTCATGGATTACTAAATATCAAAGCCATCCTTGTAGAAGAACAGTAGTGGTACTATTTGACCTATAGCTTGGAGGAGATAAAGATATTAGTCCGAAAGTGAACTTAATAACCCCACAGGAGTTTGAACTCGCTTAATACAATGTCACTGTCCATCACGTTAACCACTACATTATGAGAATTCTCCCCTTTATATCCGGTGTTGCGTGTTCGATCTTGCTGCTATACAGTTTGATAAGGGCACTGCGCAAAAACAGATCAGATGGAAGAAAAATTTTCTGAAACGCCAAGATTATTAGACAAAAAAGACCTCACAACATAGATAGAAAAAGATTAAAACACACACACACACACACACACATATATATATATATATACCAACTTTTGGACCTACCTACCTATATATATATATATATATATATATATATATAAGGAGCATACGATAAGTTTCCAGACTTTTTTTGTACAGGCATGTAAAATTGTCGCAGACTCTTGAGAATTCAATATGTTATTGCTATACATCTTATGAGATGACTGACCGATTCTTATGATTTTAGGTTCAAATGAACAGCTACAACAACAATTGGAATACACCCTACTAAAACCTGATTGTCACAGTTGGTGAATTTCAAAAATGCAATCAGAACACTTTAGAAGAACGATATGCAATAAAATTCTGTTTTAAACTTGGAACAAAGGCCACAGAAACGTATGGAATGCTTCAGACTGTTTTTGACCATCTTGCATGAATCGACCACCAGTTTTTGAGTGGCATAAGAGATTCAAGGAAGGCAGGGAGTCTGTAAGGGATGATGAGAGGTGTGGGAGGAGTAAGGAAGTCAATACACCAGAGTTGATTGGCCAAACGGTTAGGGTTAGGGAGTCCAGGAAGAGAGTCCGTAGGAAGAGGCCAGCACTCTTCAAATCGTGTCAGTGGCATTTCCAGCAGGACAATACACCAGTCCACAACTCTATCCTTGTCACAGACTATTTGACCAAAATGGGCATCAAGACAGTTCCTCACCGTCCCTATAGTCCAGACCTTGCTCCCTGTGACTTTTGCTTATTCCCTAAGCTCAGAGGTTGTCATTATGAGACAATTGAGGAGATGAAAGAGGCTGTGACGAAGGTCATTGACACACTCACACAAGAGGACTTCCATGGGGCCTTTCAGAAGTTAGTGGAACGGTACAACAAGTGCATTGCAGCTGGAGGAGATTATTTCGAAAGGGGCTAGAGTTTCATGTGTTCTATCAAAAAAAGTGCCCATACGAAAAAAGTCTGGAAACTTATCGTATGCACCTCGTATGTGTGTGTGTGTGTGTGTGTGTTGAAAAGAAAAATTTGTAGTGGATCTGACAGTATGATAGAAATATGTAGAAAAGTGGATAAATTAAACACTTAAATCAAATTTAGGTGTGTGATATTTTGTTTGGCTTTATTTTATCTCGAACTTCTTCGTTCGAGATTAAATAAAACCAAACGAAATATCACATATCTAAATTTGAGTTTAGTGTTTGATTTATCTAACTTTCCACGTATTTCTATATATATATATATATCAGAGAGGCTAAAGGAAATGGAATTTTTGACCCGAGTTCAAATCCCTGAGGAGGCTGCTTGTGTTTCACTTCGCGCTAATGCTCATGCCAAAGGTATGAATCCATGTTCTTCCTCTCGCACCCCAGCTATGGGTATATAAAGCAGATTTCCTTGGTGTAATATAATGGCCGAGGGATTTCGTTTTATATATCTTGCCTTTGGGTTTTGTTAGGCTGAGAACCTTTCGGCTCAGCACATGGGTTAGTTAGGTGCAAACTTGAGCGCAGGTGTTAACGCACGCGCGGGGAGGATGTGTCGTTCACAGATGTCAAAATAAAAATCCCAGATAGAAAATTGTGACTTGGGGATGTGAATGACGTCATGCACCGGAAGCGCGCGAGGAGGATTTGGGGGATTTTGAAGAAAGTCAGTGATTTGTGTCTTGCGGTCCGAAGAAGAAGGGTGACTTTCGCGAGTTCGCAGTGCCCTTGTGGCGGGTGCCACACGTGTTGAGGGGGTGCAGATGGAAAAGCCAACATAGAAAGATTGTGCCGCTCTCCTTATGACGAAAAACCTTTTAACTCAAAGGTAATAAAGAGTTTCGTACCTGAACTAAGAAGTCGTAAGTGTTTTCCGTGTTTCGGGATTCCTATGTTCTATTTACATATGTTATGAACATTCTATGTACGTTTCACATACTTATGTATGTTACATTGGTTAAACAACCATTCTAGGAGAAGGAAAACTCCGAAGTCAAAACCAACTATATTTCACTTGAAAATTGACATTGTGTCGCATCCAGCTTATTGTGGAGGGGTTGGATAAACCATAATCATTATCAAAAAGTCACATGTACTTTTAGCTTTGGGAAATGGAGCCGAATCGAGACTGACAGAGGCCAACCTATACAAGTGGTGCGATGTTTTGAAAAAAGCTGTACTAAGCGACATTTATGAGCCTATAGTAAAAGTAAAAGTAAAGTTGGCGACCCCAGTCGAGGGCGATCCGAAGGCTCCCTTTTCAATAGCTACTACACCGAGGTGTTGGGAAGGACGCTACTCCATTCCCTCGATTGCTCCACTTTAACCCTTGATCCGTACCTTATAATGCTGAGTGTTAAGCAAGACGGCATCAAGTACCATTTTTTGAGTCTTTGGTATGACTCGATCATGGATTGAACCCCGGTCTTCCGGACCATGGGTGAACACTCGACCCATGAGGCCAATAGATTGTCATGATGAAAGTGAGCAATCAGTGGGGTCCCACTAGAGTTTCACTTCCTGCATGCCGTAAGATTGATAGCCAAATGTATCATGGCCGTGGAACCGGTTCTGAAAATAACAATTTCCAGACATTCCTCTTCTGTAAAGATTGATTGATTGATTTTAATATGTCAACCGATCTCGAGTTATTTTATGCCAAGAGGTCAGAGAATTGCATTTCTTTGTTCAAATCCTGGACGAGCTGATAGCGTTTCACTTAGCACTAATACCCTTGGGAAAGGTATGAATCCAATTCTCCCTCCAGCTATGGGTAAATAGTAGGGCAGACTGATTTCTTCAGCCTTGGCAAGGTAACTTGTCTAAGAGAAGGAAAACTGATTTCAAACTCCGCTTAAAAATTGACCTTGTGTCATATCCTGCCAGAGCGGAAGGGTTGGTAAATATGGATAGATAGATAGATTTCATTAAACAATATAGACATCTTTTTTCTACACATTTTTGTATATGTCCTTTTGAGTTGCCGCATTGATTTTATGGTATCCGTCGGGAATTGGTTAATGAAACTAATTGGTACCCTTGTACTTTCTGCCCGATCTTAGACCATCATCAATGCAGCAACTCGAAAAGACATATACAAAAATGTGTCGACAAAAGATGTCTATATTGTTTAATGATATATGCATTAGTGAAGAAATGCTGCCACAATTGCAACTACCGGGCACTTCAGAACGCACACGTTACTATTAAACACCATGTAAACTTACCAGAGGTTAAAGTGTGATGTGGATTATCAGAGTTGGGAGTAATTGAACCGTTCTTTTTTGAAAACACTCACTGGTCCAATTGTATATATATATATATATATATTTGAAGATTTGAGAACCTGTTGAATTGTGTATTTGTTCAGTGCTTGTACAGCAATCCATGTCTACGATTGATCAATGAATGTTCCCTAAGCTCAGAGGCTGTCATTATGAGACAATTGAGGAGATGAAAGAGGCTGTGACGAAGGTCATTGACATGCTCCCACAAGAGGACTTCCATGGGGCCTTCCAGAAGTTGTTAGAACGGTACAACAAGTGCATTGCAGCCGGAGGAGATTATTTCGAAGGGGACTAGAGTTTCATGTGTGTACTATCAATAAAAGTGCCCATACGAAAAAAGTCTGGAAACTTATTTAATGATCTTCGTATATATATACACGAAGGTCGTTTAAAAAGTTTTAAGCTTTACCTAGAAGGAAGACCCATAGCTGAACTATTTTGTTGTGGCAAGACACTACCATTTCTTTTAGAACTAAAAAAACTAATTTGAAAATTTCTGTGCTGGTGAGGCCCATCCAAAGATGAGAGGTGATCGACAAATCTAAAATATCGGTGATGTTTAGAACTATTCGAACGATCCTCGTATATATATATATATATATATATATATATATATAGTGTGTGTGTGTGTGTGTGTGTGTGTGGATGTGCGCGTGTGTGTGTGTGTGTGTGTGTGTGTGTGTGTGTGTGTGTGTGTGTGTGTGTGTAGAATAGATTAGTGAATGGCGATTGTATCATTTTATTTTAATTCATGCAAAACGGTTTGAAAACATGAATACAAATCCATGAATACATCTGTCAGCCATTGAAAGATTATGGTAATTATTCATATTCAGAGGACGTTTTATTTGTTTTCATTGTTTATTTACTGCGAGCAAGGCGTATAAAAACGTCCACGGGATCGTTAACTCTCATATATCCTCAACAATCCCTAAAAAATAATAAATAACTCAAATGAATATTTCATTTTATTATTTTCCAAACTTTGAAGGGTATTATTATCATATTTTTTTTTTAAATTAGGTATCTAAATCTTTTTTTTTTTCAGGCCGGATGACTCTAGATGTATATAGTAAGAGAAAGAGCTATCTGCTTCTCATAAAGATTACTAAGAAAGTGGGTAAGTGCTATTAGACGAACAGTAAATTACAGAGGGTGAGAGACGGATTCCAACTAAGAACCTGTTTGGTCGAAATCAAACCAAAAATGGGAGTGCCTTATCGTGACAAACAAATAGACAAACAGATGGACGTTTGGTACCAGTAAGTAAAGTTAGCGACCGTAGTTGAGGGCGACCAGTAAGCTCCTTTTCAATATCTACTACACCGATGTGTAGGGAGGGCGCTACTCCTTTCTCTGGATTGCTCCACTTTACCCTTGATACGTACCTTATATTGCTGAGTGTTAAGCAAGGAGGTATCATGTATCATTTTTAAAATTCTTTGGTATGACGCGACCGGAGACTGAACCCAGATCTCCTGGACCATTGGCGAACACTCTACCCACTAGACCAATGAGAAAGTTTCGCTTATTTGTTAAGATTTATGGTATTTCTGCGTTGAGACAAAGTGTAATATCTGTTGTTCTCTTTCGAATTTTCGTTTTCAAGCAGAACATGGTACTGTCTTGTTTTAGCACCAAAGAGGGATGGTCGTAGTCGTCTGACGTAGGCGTGAAAGTGGTTACCGTCTATTTTTGGCACACACATGCACCTACACACATAGGGCCTTTACTTCCAATATTATAATTATTTAAAAATAAATGATTTAAAATATGAATTTATATTATTGTTTTAATATACAGCACCAATCTATTATGACATTAGATCTCTACGTCTATTTGTTTCGGATGCTCTTATGACTCCATGTATAGCACTAGACCTTGCTGTCTAGTTCAAGCTATAGCCCGGCATACGTGCCCGGACCCACATTTGGGTTCGTGAAACTGCATGCCTCATTAGACCCGCATTGCACTTAGTGGGTCAATAAGCAGCACAGACCAGCAGGGTTCGAGCCTCGGCTTGTTCCTGACATTCCCCTCCCCCTTATTCCCACTTTAATCGGCCTTCGGGCTTTTGACCTTGTGTCAAGCCTTGTCTGGTGAGAGACATTGGCAAATAGTGTCTATTTGTTTATAACCAAATTACTCGGAAAACGTGTCATTTTAACGTAAATTTTTCTACGATAAAGTGCCGCTAGATTTAAAAGTAAAATTGGTTTCGAGTCGATTTGGCTACCGGAAGTTTAGTCATGGTTACTTTCTGGGGAAACCCAATTTAGAATTTTTTCAAATCTTACAAACATTACTGCAGTAATCTCTTTTACTCTTTTGAAACATTAGCACGTTGATATTCCATTGCTCCAAGAATGAGAAATCAGACGAAAGAGAAGAAAAAAAAAAAAGAATTTTTAAATAAATAAACGAGACGAGACTATTTTGAAATAGATTTTACTAAGATTTAACTTCTTAGTAAAAATAATCATGAAATTAATTGGTTAGTTAATTTAGAAAAAGTATATTATTATTAAACACATTTCTTACAAAATTACCATATATGATATTATTCCCTCCACCCAAGCAACGCCGGGTAGCCATACTAGTCTGAATGAATTTGGTTTTTGTATTTGCTGATTTGAAGCTGTACAAAAAGATTTTTACAGTGTATGAGTAAACCTAGTATTCCGACAGAGAAATTAGAATTTCCAGTGCTATAGTAACTCGAATCATACTGGCTTCGATTAACGTCTCGTGTTTCCATAGCAACAGCATTTCTCATTATTCTGCCGTGACTAGAGATTGCGTAAACAATAAAGATATAATTTATAAATTTTTAAAACTACATTATGTTTTATACTTTATTTTTCTCCTTGTGTGTTTCTCACACCAGCGTTAGCTGATGGTCTTTCACTGGAGGCTGAGTGACAGCAAGTCTTACTTCTGGTGTCCTGAATTGCTCTCAGTATTCTGTCCGATCTTAACAATGCTGTTATCTGGATGGCCTCGATTCTTCCTCTGATTTCCAATTCCTTCAGACCTTTTTCTGAGTCTTCAGGGACTGTTCCAAGTGCACCAGCTACAATTGGTATCACCGTCACCCACATTTTCCACAGTTTTTTTTTTAGTTCTCTGATAAGGTTCAAGTATTTGATTATCTTTTCGGTTTCTTTTATTTTCTCTCTGCGGTCCTCTGGAACGGCGAAATTCACAAGATGATAAGTTTTTGTGTGTGTGTGTGTGTGTGTGTGTGTGTTAATCAACACTAAGCCTGGTGTTGTAACCGGGATTAGGTAATCCGTTTATATCTCAAAATCCCAAAGAATTTTATACATTTCATTTTCAATGACGGATTCCTGTTTGCCCATTTATCATTTGGTGATGGTGGTGGTGGTGGTGATTATTATTATTATTATTATTATTATTTACTCCTTTAGAGTTTTTCACATCAGTGTTAGCTGATGGTTTTTCAATGGAGTTTGAGTGACAGCAAGTCTCCTCAAGTCTCCAGGACTCGTTTCAGGATTCTGGCCGTTCTCAGCAATGCTGTCATTTGGATAGTCTCTACCCGTCCGCCAACTTCCAAGTCCCCCAGGCCTTTTAATAATCCTTTAGTTATTGTGCCAAAAGCACCAATCACAATTGGTACAATCGTCACTTTCATGTTCCACAGCCTTTTCAATTCTCTAGCAAGGTCGATGTACTTATCCTTCTTTTCACATTCCTTCAGATTTATTCTGTGGTCCGTCGGGACAGCAAAGTTGACAATTTTGCAAATTCTCTTTTTTTTTTTTTTTTTTTTTTTTTGTTGATTATTATAAGGTCCGGTCTTCTGGCCGGGATTAGGTGATCCGTTTGTATGTTAAAGTCCTATAGGAGTTTGTGTGTCATTTTCTTGGACAGGTGCTAGGTTGTGCATATACCATTTGTTAGTATGGTCAAATTTAAATTTCTTGAACATTTCCCAGTGGATCACCTTGCCGACCCAGTTATTATTTTTATTATTATTATTATTATTATTATTGATGTTAGTTTTCACACTCGTTCTAACTGGCAACTTTTCTCTGGGCTCTGAGTGACAGCAAGTCTCCTCATGTCTCCCCAGGACTTTTCTACGTATTCTTGCTGATCTCAACAGCGCTTTGGTTTGGATGGACATGATTCTTCATCTGGTCGCCAGTCCCCCAAACCCAACCCTGGTCTTTTTTCAAGGCCTTTGAGGACCATTCCAAGGATACTTTTAATTGATACCAACGTCACTTTTATGCTCCATAGAATTTTGAACTCTCTGGCAAGATCCAAATATTCGTCTAAATTTTTGCTTTCTTAAATTTTCAATCTTGTTGTCCACTAGAACGGTCAAATGGACGAAATAACAAGTTTTTGTGTCTGTTTGTTGTTTTTGTTTTTTTGTTGTTTTGTTTTGCATTGCTTTTTCTTTATTCTTCGTTTTTGTTTTTTGGGAGTTTTTGTTAGGTTTTTTGCTGCGGGGGTTTAAGAGGAGTTTTTTTGTTTTTTTGTTTTTGGAGGAGGTGTTTTTGTTTTGTGTTTTGTTTTGTTTTTTTTCTTTTGTTTTATTTTGTTTTTGTTTTCTTGTTAATCATATCATATTTACCAACCCCTCCGCTCGGGCAGGATATGACACAGGGTCAATTTTTAAGCGGAGTTTAACAGGTTTGAATTCAGAGTTTTCCTTCTCCTAGACTAGTTGCCTCACCAAGGCTGAAGAACCTAGTGTCACGTGATAGCTCACGAAGACGAAGAGGTAAGAATGATACTCTCCCCCCGTTGAACTAACATTATCGAGCAGTCAAAAAGTGAATGTTAGGAGAGAATGTGGGTCACGCAGATGTTCGCACCTAAGTGACCTTGGGTCGCCGGACATCGGAAGGGGAAAGAAAAAAGAAGCCAAATGATTGGCGGGGACCCCAAACGGAAGTGGGGTTCCCTTCCCCTCAGGGGTAGTAAAAAAAGTTTTTGAGCAACGCTCGTGGCAGACGGACGATAGCCATTTTACTCCGGGCTAAAGACAAAAGACTAACTGAGACACGAAGGACTCCAAAATCCTTCAAGCCATTATTAAAAACAGTACAAAGTCTATTAGCCCGTCAAAGAAGAAAAATTCTCCAGTGGAACCCCGTCAAAAAAATAAGATAAGTAACTTTGGGACATTTTTCCCTTACACCCAAATTTTGTTTACCACTCTCTCTCTCTATTTGAAAAAGGATAAAAGCCAAGAAAAGACATTTGTATTCATGGACTATCCTATTATATGTTTTTGACACTTTGGACGTATATATATATAACCGTAGTAAAGAACCTATGTATTTTCATTTTTACCATGTGGTCTATGTTATTATTCCATGCTTTCCTTTCAGCTTCTATTCGCCCTATGTTATCTTGCTTAGAACTGTCCTATTAATTCCTAAAGTATCACACGGGAAACCGGAGTTGCCGACTACTACCATATTAATATTATTACAACTAAGACCTATAGGCCCGTATTCTTCTATTATCTAAGGGAAAGAAGTTTAGCGGCCTGGTGGGTGTGTGATAGTGTGAAATTTTGGACCCCTTTGCCAGCGGTGGCCAGTCTGGCCCTAAATTATTCCCTCACGTAATATGCCAGTTCTTATCTGCCTGAGAAAAGAACTCTGAACAGGACTTATTTCTGTAGGGGATCAAGTGCCAACCTGCCCCGTCTTCACACGTGCGAAAATAAAGTCCCGTTTAAGGATTTTAGTCAATTTGCCGTCACACTAGTCTGCCCTACTATTTACCCATAGCTGGAGGGAGAATAATTGGATTCATACCTTTCCCAAGGGTATTAGTGCTATGTGAAATGCAATCAGTCTCGTCCACGATTTGAACTCGTATCGCCGGGTCCATTTCCTGCGACGATAACCATTACACAACGCGTTTTCTTGTTAATTAACACTCGATCAGATATTTTTACAAACATCTAATGCATTATTAATTTTTGCCATTAAGAAACTTAGATAGCCCAATCGGCTGGGGCTTTAGAATACACCGACTGCATTACTGCATAGGGGTAAGACCCCCCCCACAACGAGTATCCTGGTTATGACTCTAAACTATCTGATGGTCAGGCACCAGTAATGCTGGGGCTTTGTGTGGTGCGCTCTCAGGTCCACTCGGGCTCGTAGTAATACCACCTGATAGGATCCTATCTATGGGTCAAATAAAATAGTTTGACATTTAAATTGAGAGCAAATAAATGACTTATGCTAAATTGAATTGTTAGAAATAGAACAGCTTGATCATTTAACTGTTTGTAAATAAATGAAGGATGCATAATTGAATTGTTAGTAATACATACCAATACTTGAAAACATTGAACTGTGTGCAAACAAATGATTAATAATGAATAGAATTATTCGTGTTAAATAGAAATAAGTGAAATTATTTAACCGTGTGAAAAAAATGAACGCAGGCTCGTTTTAAAATGTTTGGAATAATACCTGGAAAATACTTGGAACCATTTAACTTTGACTAATGCTAAACTGAAGCGTTTGAAATAAAACTGTTTGATCTCTGAACTGTGAGTAGACAAATGACTTATGTTTAATTGAATTATTTATGAACTTGGAACTATTCATTTTCGCCGAATTATTTTTACAAATCATATATATCTAATATATATGAATAAATCAGGTTTGGCATTAAATAAACTACAATGTTTTAAATGCCATAAAACTCAACCAAACCAAACCTAAGAACCTTAGAGAGGTGGTGACTTTTCTTAATCTTGAACTTGCTTCCTTTACATTCACACCATTGATCGACATGCTGATTTTTGAGCCACGCAAGCACTTCGCATTTCGTGAATCGGCGCTAAACGAACTTCCAACTCTAACCTTCAATTGGCAACTAGTGAATTTCAAGGATGAATAAAAGTGGGGGGGGTTGTTTTTTTAATGACGAGTACGCTGTTCAAAAAAGCTTTCAAGCGAATAGTTCCTGTATTCACATTGACAGAGTAAAACGAATCTGATTTCAGTTTTGAGCTTTTTATTTATTTCAGCTTCCGGGGATAAAAAAAAAAAAAACTTAAATCCCGCTCCTCACTTTGATTTTACGTTGAAAAGAATATCTGGAGGAGGAAATACATGTGCACACAATAAATCCCCACCCACTTCCCTACCATCACACGCTCACACATACACATACCAATCCTGTGGGTGAGGCTTAGAATACGCCCACTTTATCTCCTGCAGAATAGTAAAACCCCTCCCACACTCAAAAAAGAAAGGGTGCATCCCTTCTTGAGCCCTGGGGAGTGTAGAGAACACTTCCATAGCCATTACTCCCTGGTTCACTCTGACCCAGAAAGGTAGTACCTGTTAGGGTCCCATCTCTGAGTTTTATAGATTTGTTTGAAAACAGTAGTATTAGACAGGAATACTTGATATCATATTGCTGTTTGCAGAAATCCTTTAAAAAAAACAACTGGCCCAGTCGGTTGGAGTTGCAGAATACGTCGACTGTATCTCTGCAGAGGGGAAGACTCCCCCAACGAGTGCCCAGGAAAGTATGACCCCACCGAGAAGGATGGAAGCCTTAAACATAACACTAAACTGTATCCAATGGTGAGAGTCCAGTTCTAAAGCTCTGGAAGTTATATAACATATGACATGGATTTTCGGTTCGTTCCTTGTGACCCCGTGTGCTTTGACAAGCTGTCAGTTTGTGATTAGTAAACGGGGATGACAGCGCATCATGGCAGTCAGGTCCAACAGGTGTGTAACCGGAAGGAGACCACGTGATAACCACGCGGTCAGATTTAGACAGAACAGAGAATCGGGAGTCGAGCGAGAAACACGCAGCCGATCAGAGGCGTTAGGTCGTCTCTGACGATATGGTGCAAGGGGTTGCAAGCGTTGGCACTCCCTGGCTTCCGGAAGAAGGTATGGGACAAGAAGAAGTCCCCTCTCTGAGTATATGTCTCTCCATCTATCTCTCAACTAACAACAAACTGTGGGCCCTTTCGAGAATAAAATGAGAGATATATATTTTTATAAAGAAGTGTTTCGTTCGTTCATTGAATTTCGCATTATCATTATGGATATACAACATGGAGAGTGTGAAGTACTCCTTCAGTCACGTGCGAATTAGATTTTTAAAAAAGTTGAGTTGAGTTTTAGACACCGAGGGAAACAAACGTATACTTGAGGGTTAAAGCAAGACCACCTCTTCCTCATTGGAAAGAGGGTTACGATTTATAAGCGTACTGATCTTTTCTTTGTCAACTGAACAGAAACCACTTCACATCTTTCTTGTTTATAACACCAAAAAAAATTTGTTTGGTATGGTTCCGTTGGGTTTGATGGCAACTCAACCATTGTAGATTATTTAATGTCGAATCCTCTTCATACATATATATTAGATAATGATTTGTAAACAAATTTTGTTGATAACATTTTTAAATGAGCCTCAGCTCATTCTTTTTCACACGGTTAAATGGTTCCAAGTATTGCTATGTATCACTAACAATTCCTATAAACATCAGTCATTTGTTTATACACAGTTAAATGATCAAACAATTTTATTCCTAACAATTCAATTTAGCGTAAGTGATTTGTTTGCACTCAGTTTAGATGTCAAACAGTTCTATTTGACCCATAGATAGGACCCTATCAAGTGCTACCACTCTGGGTCAGAGTGGACCTGGGAACAGTGGTGTACTCTGCATTCCCCAAAGCTTCAGCATTATTGGAGTTTCCTCATCAGATTGTTTATTGTTAGTGTCATATTCAGGATATTCATTGAGAGGGTCTTACCCTTATGCAGAGACGCAGTCGGTGTATTCTACAGCTCTAGCCGACTGGGCTAAAAAGAACTTAAAAACTCCGTTATAAATGCGTATGACTTTTTATGACAACGTGTTTATCTGTTCTATTATCACCGGGATCAAGTGACAACCTCTAAGTCACTTCGTTCGTCACTTTAACTTTTCAAATTACAAGGTAACTACATACTCTTGAACCTAAGGATAGTGTTATATATTCACCCTCGACCGATCCGTCAATCAAGAGATGCACCAGTGCAAATAAGCGGAAGAACAGCGGAAGCAGGTGGGTGTCAGATAATAATATAACCAGGTGCCTGGGACGGTTCGAGTCAGTTGGAGATAGAATGCCAGCGTGAGAATCAGCTTGCAAACTGAGGGCTTGTGGCCATCTGTGACGCATGGTTGAGCAACCCCAGCCAAGATGTGGAAGAAGTGCTGCTATGGTCACAAGAAGAACTTTGGGTCAAAATAACAGTCTGTCCCCGTCTTCAACTCATCTCTCACACACAACAACCATCACCCTTTCGAGAATAAATTGTGAGAGGTATATTTTTATAAAGAAGCGTGTTCGTTCGTTCATTGAAGTTCGTCATTGTATTTGATTATGTTCCGCATATATTTGTATATGTATACGTACAGTTGCATTATGGATATACAACAATAGTAACATTTAATTAAAAAAAAAAATTAAATGCTACTCTTCTCGGGGTCAAAAGTGTCAACTATTACGTTGTCACTTGAAGAAAAATTAAGACTACCTCATCATTAAAATCCTCATTAGGTTGAACTTCATGTTGAACTCTAAATAGATTCTAACATGCTGGATCCCAAGCCTCGTGGAATGAAGAGAAATCAAAGTGCTGACTCAGCAACCAAATCAGCTTAAGATTTGGCCCTTGACAAATTCAAAATTCCATATACTGACTTAAAACCTAAAATTAAATTTTCATACAAAATGGCAACAACGCTGGATTAACAACATTAACAATAAAACTCCTCTTGATCAAACCAACTTTGGGAGAATGGAAACCAACCCCCAGAAAATCTTGAAAGGAGCAAGTCACTTATATCCTGATTGCGCATTGATCACGCAAGACTTACGGACTTCTTCATACTCAAACAAAAACAACAACCACAGTGTGTAATAAGTCAAATTCTGCCCAATTAAAAACACTTTCTCATAGAATGTAGAACTTTCGCTCACGTAAAAAAAAACGCCTTTTCAACGCAAAGAATAGTATAAAAGATCTATTTAAAAAAAAAAATGTCAACGTTAATAACATTCTTTTCTTCTTGAGAGAAATAAAATCCTACTAAAAATTACAAACCTAATCCTGATTAATAACACACAAAGTGACCCCCTCAACATGATCCCTGAATCATTTCTCAAAAGTAATCCCAAACGATTATAACATATCGTTCAAATTAAATTTAAAAAATCTCCTACAAAAAGTGTAAATATAGATGTACAACGTACATTATTCCCTAACCTCGAGACATAACCCTGGACGAGTTGACATGCCGTTAAAATCCACCAACCGACCAACAAATTAAGAAAAGTGTGTATGTGTGTGTGTGTGTGTGTGTGTGTGTGCACGCGTGTGTACGTGTGCATGTGTGCGTGTGTTGATGGAATATTTCTTATGCCTCCCTTTGTTTCAATCATAATCAGAAATAGGCGTTTGTTTTGTGTGGGGTGATGGGAGCCTAATTGATTTATAAATATCATTAATCGACTGCCATAACCCTGGGGGTCAGCTCATCCAAAAATAATCTTAAAATTGAATGTTTTTCTGTCTCTTTTTTTTTTTTTTTTTTTTCTAAAAATACAAAACATACATAGCAAACACAGACTTGATGTCGTTGAACCCTATTTACACACAAATCATTGTCTTTTAGTTATTTACTAAATTTTGTTGAGATATGGCACGCAGGCCTCAGGTTTTCAAATGAATAGTTTGTAAGCAACTTTATCATAAAACACAGTCAAATGGTTTTAAATATTTCTGTTTAACACTAATCATTTTATCTGATATAAATCATTTCTTTTCACAGTTAAATTAAAAAACATTCAATTTTAAGATTATTTCTGTTTAGCACAGATCATCTTATCGAATATTAATAATCTCAAACAAAAGATTGAACAGATCTGTTCAATATGAAACCATATGATTATTAGTATTAGATAGGAATACTTGAAACCATACAACTGTGTGTAAATTATTTTTATCAGATAGGAATATTTGATATCATATAACCGTGCAAAAAAAAAAAAACTCTAAAGAAACAACTACACAAAAAATATAAACACAAATGTACAATGAACGCGATTCCCTTAAATTTTGGCATAGAATAACCCTAGATGGGTTGACGTGCCGTTAAAACGAATCAATCAAAAAACAGACCAGAAAAATAATCAGTTTTTTCAGGCTATTGTTTTCATCGCTATATTCTCAACGTTTCGGCCGATATGTTTTGGGACTTATAAACCAAATGTTCTTACATCACTATGAATTACTATCATGTATGATTTTTTAGCTGAGCTCATATTACGATTTCTTCCGTGTCGGCTTCTTAGTTCGACTAGAAACATCTGAAGAGAGCCGGAGGACACATCGACCGAAACGTTGTGAATATAACAATAAAGATGAAGACAATGGTCTGGAAACCCTGAATGATAAAAATTATCAAGCTTTGTCTCAGAAATTCAGAAAACCAATCAGAATGTGTTTTATATCATCATCGTGTCGCGCTGCCAGCACGGATCTCCCTGACCTTCTCTCGCCACCCCTCCCTATCGTCCATTAATTCCGGCAGGTCTTCAGGACTACATTCCGTATCGGCACAGAGCTGTTGTATATAAGTTCTAGCTGGTCGTCCTGCCTTTGCTCAGCCATGTGAAGGGATCCACAGGAGTACATCGCTTATGAGTTCATCCTTACTTCTCCAGCAGTGTCCCGCATATCTGGTTCGTCTAAGTTGGATAGTTTTCGTGATGGGTGGTAGGTGGCTGTGTGTTATATATTCAACATTAATTTTCGTCCAAATTAAAGTAAAAGTGTTGATCAATTTTTTGGTAAAATTCTGTGACGTAGAAATTTGAAAAAAGAACTAGGAATAGTAATTATCTTCAAAAATTAATTTAATGAACAAATTACCGATTTTATAGCCGAAAATATCGGGTCGACTAATACAACTTTTTATGCTTAATCTTTTAAATTAAATAAGTAAAGTTAGCCGACAATAGTCAAGGGCAACCCGAAGGCTCCCTTATCAATAGCTACAACGCTGAGGTGTAGGGGAGGGTGCTATTCCTTTCCCTGGATTGCTCCACTTTACCCTTGATCCGTACCTTATAATGCTGTTAAGTAAGGAGGCTTCAAGTACCATTTTTTGAGTATTCGGTATGAATCGACCTGGGATTGAACCCCGGTCTCCCGGACCATTAGGCGAACACTCTAACCATTATGCCACGTTTCATGACTGAAAGAACGAGACGCACATATTCACCTACGAAAGAATCAAACTGTTTTATGACAAAAGAAATTCTACCTTAATTGATTGAAATAAAGACTTGAATGAAAATATTGATTTTTGCTGAACGTTCCTTCGTTCCAACGTGAAATGTTGTAATAATAAACAGTAAACATTTTGTCTTTGCTTGGAGCTTCGAGTTCACTGACACTAAATTTCTTGAGCGCAGAGAGATTTCTCGAATGAGTTTCCTGCAATTTCATATGCCATAAAAATATGCGTTGATAGGGTAATTGTCATTCCATTACCCTAAAAAAAATCGGCGCTCGTGGTATAAGGGTATTCGTCGTTGGGAATGGAGACGGTGACCCTGAGTTCAAATCCTGGGCGAAGCTGATTGCATTTTACATAGCGCTCATACTCTTGGAAAAGATATATATTCGACTATTCTCTCTCCGGCTATGAGTAAATAGTAGACTGGGCTCTTTAACCTTGTATGACAACCGATCTAGGAGAAGGAAAACTCTAGTCAAACCTGTTAAACGCTAAAAAGTTCAATTTATGTTGTTGGTTTGGTTTGTTGGGTTTTATGGCATATCAACCTTTGTTGGTTATTTAACGCCAAATCCATTTTTATGTAAATAATCTGTTCTATTTAAAACAATTCAGTTTAACATAAGTACACAGTTTAATGGTCAAAAACATTTCCATTTCTAACTATTCAAGCAGTTGTATGTAACAATTCGGTTAAGTGTAAATACAGTTTTAATGTCGAAAAACAGTTCTTTTTCAAATAATTCAGTTAAGCATAAGCACGCAGTTTAAATGTAAGTACGGTTTAATTGTAAAAGTCATTTCTATTTCAAACCATTCAGTTTTACTCAAACAATTCATTTAAGCGTAAGTATGCTGTTAATTCTATTTAACCCATAGATAGGACCCTTATCAGCAGCTACCACTCCGGGCCAGAGTGGACCTGGGAGCGATGGCAATGAAGAGGGTACTCCGATTTCCCCAAAGCTCCAGCATTGCTGGAACCTCACAATCAGATTGTTTAGTGTCATATCCAGGACACTCGTTGGTGGGGGGGTCTTACCCCACTTCAGAGAAGCAGTCGGTGTATTCTAAAGCCCCAGCCGACTGGGCAAAATTTATGTTGTATCCTATCTATGGTGAAGAGGTTTGATAAATATATACCCTCAAAAATGTATACGCGATCTCTCATAGAAATGTAATTTTTTTTTGTTTTACAATTTCTTTTTTGGCTTCCATTTAAAAGAGAATTCTAAAAAGGTACCCCTTGGTTTGAAACGTTTTCATGTTGGGGTTTTTTTTTTTTTTCGTTCAAAAAATTTAGAAATTTTTTTATTTGAAACTAGTACTGTCCAGGATTATTTCATACATAGAGGTTAAGAAACAGAGTACATTGTACGTTGATATTAACCTTTTGATGTAAGCCTATCAAATAGGAATAATTTTTTAGCACATAGGCCATCAAATAGGAATCATTTTTAGCACACAGTCCTATCAAATAGGAATGATTTTTTGGCACATTGGCCTATCAAATAGGAATCATTTTTGGCTCATGGGCCTATCAAATAGGAATCATTTTTGGCTCATTGGCCTATCAAATAGGAATCATTTTTGGCACATTGGCCTATCAAATAGGAATCATTTTTTGGCACATTGGCCTATCAAATAGGAATCATTTTTAGCACACAGTCCTATCAAATAGGAATCATTTTTTGGCACATTGGCCTATCAAATAGGAATCATTTTTTGGCACATAGGCCTATCAAATAGGAATCATTTTTATCACACAGTCTTATCAAATAGGAATCATTCTTAAACATCTATTTTCCCCATAAATAGGATCCTAACACTTACTACCACGCCAGGTCAGCGTGGACCAAAGAGTAATTGCAATGAAGGCATACTCAACACTAACCAAAAATCCAAAACTGGAGCCAGACCATAAGATGCAGTTTAGAGTCATGCCCAGGGTACTCATTGTGGGGAGGATACCCATTTGTAAAGGATATAGACTGTGTATTCTAAGCCTTGGTGACGGATAAGAGATAGATGTAGTTCTTTAAAGTGCCATGGCGAGGAAGGGTCTTTAGAAGAGATCTTGATTTTTTAATGATTATTTGTCAGCTCGTTTATCTGTGCCATTGGCCTAATGAGTAGAGTGTTCGCCAATTGGTCCAGGAATCCGGGGTTCAATCCCAGGTCGAGTCATACTAAAGACTAAAAAAATGGTACTTGATGCCACCTTGCTTAAAACTCAGCACTATAATGTGATGATGAAGGGTAAAGTGGAGTAATGTAGTGCCCTCCCCTAAACTCGGTATAGTAGCTATTGAAAAGGGAGCCTTCGGGTCGCCCTCGACAAAGATCGCCAACTTTACTTTTTACTTATTTTACTTTTCTGCGCCGTCAAAAATATACAATAAAAAGTTAGATTTATTTTCTTTGTTGTTTGGTTGGTTTTATAACATGTTAACTTTTGCTGTCTAATTACTTATTAAAAGCTAAGTAAGTAAAAGTAAAGTTATCGACCGTAGGCTCCTTTTTCAATAGCTACTACACCGAAATGTAGGGGAGGGCCCTACTCCTTTCACTGGATTGCTCCACTTTACTCTTGATACGCACCTTATCCTATTTCCTAACCCCTCCGCTCTGGCAGGATATGACACAAGGTCAATTGATAAGCGGAGTTTAACAGGTTTGAATTCAGAGTTTTCCTTCTCCTAGACTAGTTGCTTCACCAAGGCTGAAGAACCTAGTCTGTCCTACTATTTACCCATAGCTGGAGGGAGAATTATTGGATTCATACCTTTCCCAAGGGTATTAGTTCTATGTGAAATGCAATCAGTCTCGTCCAGGATTTGAACTCGAGTCGTCGTGTCCATTTCCTACGACGATAACCATTACACCACGGACACCTCCTAATGTGATACGTACCTTATAATGCTGAGTGTTAAGCAAGGAGGTATCAAGTACCATTTTTAAAGTCTTTGGTATGACGCGACCGGGGACTGAACCCAGATCTCCCGGACTATTGGCAAAGACTCTACCCACTAAAAAGGTAAAGTTACCCTCAATCTTATTAGTTGTTTTTTTTTTTCTTTTTTTTTTTTTTGCAAGTAATATGGTTGGTTTCAATCACTAATGATTATTATCATCTATAACAATTCATTAATTTTCATAAAGTTATATATTTAAACTAATGCTAATAATTTTGGTTGTGATTTTTCGGTCTATTGTCTCCATCTTTATTGTAGTGACGTGAAACACAACGTTTCGGTCGTTGTATCCTCTGGCCTTCCTCATTTGCCTCTTGTTTATATGGGCATAAAAATGAATCAACCTGGGAAATCATTTTCAAACTTCGACTGTTGATCAAACAAGGTGTTCAAGAACATGAAGATATTATCCAAATAATGACGTCATTGTTTTCTAATTTGAATAAGATCTTCATGTTCTTGAATGCCTTGTTTGATTAACAGTGAAACTTTAAAAATGACTTCCCAGGTTGAATCATTTCTACGCTTAGATAAAAAAAAAAAAAGGGACACCTGAGGAAGGCCGGAAGATACAGCGGCCGAAATGTTGTATTTTAATTCACCACAATAAAGATGGGGGACAACAGTTCGAAAAATCACAACCAGAGAAATATGATGGTACAACTTATACCCGTATCAAAAGAGGCATTTCAAAGGTGCTTCAACCTATGAAAAACTAAATGGAATAAATGCGCTGAATGTTAAGGAGACTATTTTCAAGAAAATAACATTTCATTCATTGTTCCTTTCCGTCTTTGTAAATACAGCTTTACTTTTAATACCTTTTTAACGTACTTCATACATTCATTTACTCAAAAGATTCCTTCAACTGTCCCTTCTACTAAAGACTAAGTTCATCTTCACAGAATACATCATCATTATCACCAATGGCATGGAATCCCTTGCTTTCTATCGTTAAGTCATCACGACAACATCTAGTGTCAGTACAAAGCTGATGAATGTATATTTTATACCATTGTGGGACATATTCAAATAATTGGAGATGGTATACGAGGTATGATCAATAAGTTATCGAAATTGAAACTTTGAATTACTAAAATTTAATTTTTTTTATTTGAATGAAGCTGTTGAGCAACTCATAAGAGGGTTATTCAATAGATAACGAGAATTTTTTTAAAAGAGCAAAATAATTCCCCCCCCCCAATAAATGTAAATAAACTCTGTATTGATTGGAATTGGTTTATAGTAAAAATTATTTTAATTTTGAAAAATATTTGTTTAGAGGCTGAACAGAATGGTGACAAATAAAAGAGAGGGCTACAGGATTGAAGAGAGGTCTGTTATCAAATATTTGGTTGCTGAGAAGAGCAAACCATGTGAAACTTACCGAAGAATGTGTGAGGTGTACGAAGAAGTATGTCTCAGTTAAAAGATGTTTACAAATGAACTAAATATGGGTTGGTCACTACAAATCGAAAAGAACGTTCATGGAGTGGAAACACTCAAACTCTCTGGTAACGAAAAATTTCCGAGCCAAGTAAAGAAGGTGGTGTCAACAGATTTCTGAGACATGAAAGAGTCCATTACTATTGATTTTGGAGGTGCCCGTGGTGTACTGGTTATCGTCGTAGGAAATATATACGGCGACACGAGTTCAAATCCTGGACAAGACTGATTGCACTTCACACAGCACTAATACCCTTGGGAAAGGTATGAATCCAATAATTCTCCCTCCAGCTATGGGTAAATAGTAGGGCAGAGTAGGTTCTTCAGCTTTGGTGAGGCAACTAGTCTAGGAGAAGGAAAACTCTGAATTCAAACCTGTTAAACTTTGCTTAAAAATTGACCTTGTGTCATATCCTGCCCGAGCGGAGGGTTTGGGTAAATATGATTACTATTGATTTTCTATAACAAACTCTGAAGACCAAATTTGCCTTATTTATTGAATGACCCTCTTATTATACGAGTCAGTGAAAAATTAAAAAATATTGTGAAACTCATCTCTATATTATTGGTGAGACACAGGATTGTGAAAGTGCAGAATCCTCCACACTCACCAGACTGAGGTCCATACTTTTTTTAATATGAAATAGAAAATTATTTTAGGAATAAGAGATCTGCAGGCGTAGAAGAAATTTTTTTTAAATACGATGGTGCAGCTTCACATTTTAGCAAAAGAGGGATTTTAGAAGTGCTTCGACCATTGAAAAACTCAAAGGAATATTCGAGATGAATGTGGAGTATTTTGAAAAATAAGTTAACGTTTCTTTTATTGTTCATTTCTGCCATCGTAAATACAGCTTTAGTCGTCATGCTTTTTGAACACACTTTGTACTCAAGTACAATTAGTTAAGCATGAATGGGTTTGCTTTTTGCATTTGTTTTGTTTTGAGAGGTTTTTTTGGTTTGTTTTGTTTTTGTTTTGTTTTTGTTTTTTTTGTTTTTTTTGTTTCGTTTTGTTTTTTTGTTTTGTTTTGTTTTTGTTGCTTTCTGTGTTGTATTTTTGTGTGTATGCGTTTTTATTGTTTTGTTTTTTGTTTTGTTTGTTTTGTTTTGTTTTTGTTTGTTTTTGTTTTTTGTTTGTTTTTTGTTTGTTTTCGTTTTTCGTTTTTTCGTTATTTGTACGTGATAAGTGCTTATATATAAACACAGCCGTCATTATATACAATTTGTTGTGCGTGAAACTGAATCGTGCACTGCCTAGAGAATCATCTGCGTTTACACGTGTTTATTATTAGCTATCTCAGACAGCCAACTACTGCGCATGTGCGAACAAGTAATCGAAAGCGTATGTTTGTGTTGTTTTGTTCTTGCTGCACTCGAGATAAAACGATGCCTATTCTTCATTTACACCGTTGCATAAAGACAACTCTGGGTTCAGATTCCAATGATAGAGATTATGAACGAAGATGCTGATAGGTGGCAGAAAACAAAAGAAAAGAAAAAAAAAGAAACAAGAAGAATTACAAGGGAACCGAATTTAATGAAAAATTCATTGAAAAGCCAACGATGGCGGGAAAGAAAGATGAATGAAAGACTCAGAGGGAAGGGAAGGGAAAGGGGAATTTAAGCGTAAGAAAAGAAGAAAAAAATGTACAGACAGAAAAGAATAGAAAGAACAAATGAAAAGAAGGGGGAGGTTATTGAACAACCTAATGAAGAGAAACTTAAGGAAGGAAGATTATATATGAAACAATCGGAATGTATAGAAAGAAGATCAGATAATAATAATAATAATAATAATAATAATAATAATAATAATAATAATAATAATAATAATAATGATAATGATGATGATGATGATGATGATGATGATTCTTAAAAATAATGAAAAATTAAAGAATGAAACTAAACAGAATAAATAATGTGAGTCATGAAATGAAAAGAAAGAAAGAAAGAAAGAAAGAAAGAAAGAAAGAAAGAAAGAAATTATGGGAGACTGAAAAATATGGAAATAGGAATAGAAAGGATTTTTATAAAAAGAGAATATTTTTTTCTAAAACCTTTTAAGCAATCATTTATTTACGAAGGAATGATTTTTTTATTAGCTTGTTTTTTTTAGAAAAATATTTTAAAAGGGAAAGGAATGACCAAAAATACAATCCAAGAATGACTGGCAAGATTATCTCGAATACTATTTCTACGAATCATCGGTAGCCCCACGTTATAGTGGGTAGAATGTTCGCCAATGGTCCGGGAGACTTGAGTTCATCCCCAGGTCGAGTCATACCAAAGACTCAAAAAAATGATACTTGATGTCTCCTTACTTAACACTCAGCATTATAAGGTACAGATCAAGGGTAAGTGGAGCAATCCAGGGAAATGAGTAACACCCTCCCCTTCCCCTCGGGGTAGTAGCTATTGAAAAGGGAGCCTTCGAATCGGTCTCGACTACGGTCGGCCAACTTACTTAACTTATATATATATATATATATAGAGAGAGAGAGAGAGAATGGGAGAAACTAATATATATATATATATATATATATATAGTTAAATAAACAATTCGTTATTAATATGTTTTTTCATGAATCAGAAAACTGCCAAAATACTGGCTCGTAGAAAAGGATACAACATAAAATAAATAAATGTCTACACATCTGTTTATGATAGTCTCATTTTTACAATTAGTCTCCAGTATTTTCATAAGGAAGCGAATACACACATACACATACACACGCATGTGTGTGTGGGTGTGTATGAGTGTAATCGCTTCCTTATAAAAATACAGGAAACTGATAGTAAAGAAACTATCATAAGCAGACGAGCACACACACACACACATAAATGTGAGTGTGTGAGTATTTATGATTAGAATTTAAAGATAAAAATATTTTTAACCCAGAAAAACATTTCTCGTGTTCCATGGACGAAAATACAGAGCAATTTACAAGTTGGTACAAGTATAGTAAGTGAAGTTGGCGACCGTAGTCGAGGGCGATCCGAAGGCTCCCTTTTCAATAGCTACTACACCGAGGTGTAGGGAAGGGCGCTACTCCTCTTTACTCTTGATACGTACCTTATATTGCTAAGTGTTAAGCAAGGCGGTATCAAGTACCATTTTTACAGTCTTTGGTATGACATGACCAAGGATTGAACCCAGGTCTCCCGGACCATTGGCGAATATTCTACCCACTAGGCCAATGAGCCGGTTATAAAGTAAGATAATAATAATAAAACAGGATAAAAACTAATAATTCAGTTTTTAAATTATATATATATATATATATATATATATATATATATATATTCGAATACTAATTGGATTACATAAAATTGGAAACAGAACGCGACTCAGAATTAGAGTATACAAAGAACTTTCTCATTTTTTCGTTTTATTTTTTTCCAATTTAAAATAATTTTGGGAATGAGATACTATCACCCTGAAAATTGTTTTAAAAAACTCCGAATCATTAAACGTTGGTATATTATTCATATATAAATATATCCTTTGAATATATTGTTCTTTTATATACACACACATACATATATACACAGACACATACACGCAATCACTCAGGGAGAAAGATTAGTTGTCAGTCGAACTTTTTGGTATATCAACTATCATAGATTATTTAGGGGAAAGGGAGTAATAAATAGAAAAACAAAAAACACTCGAAAGTATACAAACCATTTACTTCCTGAAAACAACTTAAAACGTCAGAAACACGTGTTGA
>OY757906.1:118878910-118903910 GCA_963585895.1 Sepioteuthis lessoniana
ATCTAACACTTACAATGCTATTTAATATTAACCCTTTGTTTGCACACAGTGAAGTAGTTAAAGGTATTGCTATTTAACACTTACAGTTCTATTCAACATTACTCAATTGTTTGCACACAGTTAAATGTTTCTAAGTATCACTATCTACTTCGAACAATTCAATTAAACATCAGTCATTTGCTGACAGCAATTTAAATTTGCCCAGTTGGCAGGGGCTGTAAAATACACCAATTGTACCTCTGTAGAGGGGTAAGACCCCCTCCCAACGAGTGCCCTGGATATGACACTTAACACTCTGATGGTGGGGTTCCAGTAATGCAGGAGCTTTGGGGAATACGGAGTACCCCTTTATTGTTATCGCTCCCAGGCCCGGAGTGGTAGCACCTAATAAGGGTCCTATCTATGGGTTAAATAGAACTAACAGCATACTTATGTTAAACTGAATTGTTTGAATTAGAACTTTTTGCTTAAACTGAATAGCTTGAAATGTTTTTGACAATTAGACTGTGTACTTACATTTAAACTGCATGCTTATGCTAAACTGAATTGTTTAAAATGGAACTGTTTTTGACATTAAATTACACTAAACTGTTTTTGACATTAAATTACACTAAACTGAATACATAGAACTGTTTTGACATTTAACTGTGTGTAAACAAAATGAGCTGAATTAGAATTGTTTGAATAAACTGAATAGTTTGAAATAGAAATGTCTTTGACAATTAAACTGTGTACTCATCCTGAACTGAATTGTTTGAAATAGAACTGATTATTTGCATAAAAATGGATTTGGCGTTAAATAACCTACAAAGGTTGATATGTCATAAAAACCAAACCAACCAACCAACACAGTTAAATTACCAGCACTTCTATTTCAAGCAATTCAATTTAATTTTAGTCATTTAGTTGCATTCAGTTTACATGTCAAACAGTTCTATTTGACCCATAGATTGGGTCCAATCAAGTGTAGCCACGCAAGGCCAGAGCAATGAAAATGAAGGCGTACTCCCCATCCTCCTAAGCCCCAAGACTGCAACCTTGCCATGAGATTGTTTAGTGTCATATTCAGGACACTCCTTGGAGGTGGGGGTCTTACCCCTCTGCAGAGATGCGGTCAGTGTATTCTACAATCCCCGCCAACTGGGTTGATTGTCTTTTTCTGACACATAAGACTTTATTTTCACAATTCAAAATCACTTCTAAAGCAGATAAAGATTTTCTAAACTCATAAAGAACGCAATATCTTAATTAAATCTCAAATGTTTATTGGTTACATCAATTCAAAAGTAATAAGAAACTGACATTAATTATAACTCA
The DNA here is from genome assembly GCA_963585895.1 of Sepioteuthis lessoniana. Lineage (NCBI taxonomy): Eukaryota > Metazoa > Mollusca > Cephalopoda > Myopsida > Loliginidae > Sepioteuthis > Sepioteuthis lessoniana. The sequence goes on from OY757906.1 coordinate 118,880,228, forward strand.
AATGAAAGAGTACTCAAATGAAAGAGTACTCAAATCATTTAGTTATACAAGGGTACAAGGGGTGTTCAAAAAGTTCTTAGCTTCCCCCAGATTTTATATTTGTTGCACATCTCTCCCCTTTGTGTGAGCCTCACCAGCACAGAAATTAAGATTGAAATCTGAATTAGAATATTCTGGTGATCTAAAAAGTAGTAGAAGGATACCACAAGAAAAATGTTCAGCTATGGCTCTTCTTTAGGAGTGAGGTTTACAACATTTTCAACAACCCTCGTATGTATAAATTGGTCTTTTATCATCCTAAAACTCCTATAAAATTATCAAAGCAAAATAAGCAACAGTTTTCTGTTGGATAATTATCTTTGGGTATACATATTTACCAACCCCTTCACTTGGGCAGGATATGACACAAGGTCAATTTTTTAAGTGGAGTTTAACAGGTTTGAATTCAGAGTTTTCCTTCTCCTAGATTAGTTGCCTCACTAAGGCTAAAGAACCCAGTCTGCCCTACTATTTTACCCATAGCTGGAGGGAGAATAATTGGATTCATACCTTTCCCAAGGGTATTAGTGCAATGTGAAATGCAATCAGTCTCGTCCAGGAGTTGAACTCGTGTCGCCGTGTCCATTTCCTACGACGATAACCATTACACCACGGGCACCACCACCACCCGTCTTTGGGTATAGACCATGAACAACTTCCTGTCTGGAATAAATGACCATCTACGCTGCATTCCGAGGTGAATGAATCTTCTAATTACTATTTTCAAAAAAACTGATATAAACTATTTACAGCGACGTCTCTTGCCAAGAAAGAACATCTTGTCGATGTAGGATTTACGAATTTGGAATTTTACTATTAATGGATTTAATATTAAACTGGATTATCAAATCTTTATTGAAGTGGAACTTAATACCAACAATTTGTGAGTTACCAGGAACGAAACTCTTTTCGTAAATGTAATCTCTTCATTATGTCCCATCTTCCACCAGTTACTTACTAAACACTTTCCAACATTTTACTAAGTTTACAAAAAACTCGTTGTACTGCCCTCTATGACTGAAGGTCTTAAAGGCATGGCTCGTTTTTCCATTGAGAAAAGTAGAATATAATTTAATATCTAATAATTCTAAATTTGAACGTTAGGGAAACCAACATCGGCTTCTTTCAAATCCTATCGTGGTGGAGGATAGACTGGGATTAAATTGTGTGAGAGGATAGACTGGGATTATATTGTGTGAGAGGAAACACTGGGATTATATTGTGTGAGAGGATAGACTGGGATTATATTGTGTGAGAGGATAGACTGGGATTATATTGTGTGAGAGGATAGACTGGGATTATATTGTGTGAGAGGATAGACTGGGATTATATTGTGGTGGAGGATAGACTGGGATTATATTGTGTGAGAGGATAGACTGGGATTATATTGTGTGAGAGGATAGACTGGGGTTATATTGTGTGAGAGGATAGACTGGGATTATATTGTGTGAGAGGATAGACTGGGATTATATTGTATCAGAAGATAGACTGTGATTATATTGTGTGAGAGGATAGACTGGGATTATATTGTGGTGGAGAATAGACTGTGATTATATTGTGGTGGAGGATAGACTGGGATTATATTGTGTGAGAGGATAGACTGGGATTATATTGTGTGAGAGGATAGACTAGGATTATATTGTGGTGGAGGATAGCCTGTGATTATATTGTGGTGGAGGATAGACTGTGATTATATTGTGGTGGAGGATAGATTGGGATTATATTGTGTGAGAGGATAGACTGGGATTATATTGTGGTGGAGGATAGACTGCGATTATATTGTGGTGGAGAATAGACTGTGATTATATTGTGTGAGAGGATAGACTGGGATTATATTGTGGTGGAGAATAGACTGTGATTATATTATGTGAGAGGATAGACTGGGATTATATAGTGTGAGAGGATAGACTGTGATTATATTGTGTGAGAGGATAGACTGGGATTATATTGTGGTGGAGAATAGACTGGGATTATAGAAAGTTAACTCACGCAACATAGGTACATTTTTTGTTGTTGTCGTTGATTTGGGGGAAGTGGTTTTTTATTAAGTCGGAAAGAGTATATTTGAGATTTGATATTAGTGTGGAGGATGTACTTTACATGATGTACAACACGAACAAAATATGAGGAATTTTTATAACGTCAGAAAAAGTAGGTATGTCAACTCATATTGACGTGAGGAAGGTGTATCTGAGATGACAGAAAACAAACTGATTGTTGTAAAAACAAAAATTTTATCCACAATTTCTATAAATGTGATAAAACTTGGAATTTTTCTTTCCTCTCCCCCTCTGTTTTAATTTATTGTACAATATATTGCAGCTTACCCAAGAAATATAATTTTCAAAAAATGAAACTTATCAAAGGTGAAAATGGAAAAAGATAGTTTAACGGAAGTAAAAAAAAAACCAAAAAAACAAGAGTTTGAGATAGAATATTTATTTGGGTTTGGTTTTGTTTCATTGGGTTGTTTTCTGGCATATCAACCCTTGTGGGCTATTTCATGCAAAGTCTTGTTTATATATGTGACTTTTAAGCAAATAGTTTGTAAAAAGCATTATTTTTAATTTGTTTACACTCAGTTAAATGGTCTCAAGTATTGCTTTTTATCACAAATAATTCTGTAATCATTTATTTGATCACAGTTGAATAGTTTCAAGTATTGCTATCCAATGCTAATAATCTTATTTAATATTATCATTTGATTGCACGCTGTTAAATTATTTCTTGGATAGTAAATGATTAAATATCATATTTACCAACCCCTCTGCTCGGGCAGGATATGACACAAGGTCAATTGATAAGCGGAGTTTAACAGGTTTGAATTCAGAGTTTTCCTTCTCCTAGACTAGTTGCCTCACCAAGGCTTAAGAACCTAGTCTGCCCTACTATTTTACCCATAGCTGGAGGGAGAATAATTGGATTCATACCTTTCCCAAGGGTATTAGTGCTATGTGAAATGCAATCAGTCACGTCCAGGAGTTGAACTCGTGTCGCCGTGTCCATTTCCTACGACGATAACCATTGCACCACGGGCAAATGATTAAATAGTTATATTTGATCCAAAGATGGGGCCCTAACAGGTAGTACCGCTCCGAGTCTGGGTGAACCTGAGAGTAATGGCAACGAAGGAGTATTCTATACTCTCAAAAGCTCGAGGACTGGAGCCTCACCATCAGATAGTTTTGTGTCATATACAGGACATTCGTTGGAGTGCGGTTTTTATCCTTCTATAGAGGTGCAGTCGGTGTATTCAACAGCTCCAGGCGATTGGGTGAGGAAAATTTGTTCCCTTAAATTTTGTAGTTATTCACATATCCTACTGACTACCATATGCGTATTCATTTTGATGAAAAAAATAGATGAATTGCAGTCTACCAGCTAAAAACCGAACCCCACCTGATCACACTTTTCGTCTGCTATGCCTCTTCCCCAGAACGTGATGGCCCCTTTTGAGGCCTTGAGTTTGAGTTTGCTCAACAATTGTGGGTCCCAGTCTTCTTCCTGATCTTAAACAAAAATAGAATACTCTATTTGGATGCTATTTTATAATGGTAAGTTCATGCCTTTTCCAAAAGCATAAGAGGGAGTACTGGACTACTTCCACGAAGGAAGCAACTTTGAACTCCAGTCGCTCTATTACATTCATTTTCGGACTAATGTTCCCGGGGGAAAGATATTAACATCCTTATACCCCCCCCCATTAGCTGTTCTTTTATAAGGAGAGCTTTGACATTAAATAACCCACGAAGAATCATCCCTCCCCATTAGCTGTTCTTTTATAAGGAGAGTTTTGACATTAAATAACCCACGAAGAATTATCCCTCCCCACAAGCTGTTCTTTTATAAGGAGATCTTTGACATTAAATAACCCACGAAGAATCATCCCTCCTCACTAGCTGTTCTTTTATAAGGAGAGCTTAAGACATTAAATAACCCACGAAAAATCATACCTCCCCACTAGCTGTTCTTTTATAAGGAGAGCTTTGACATTAAATAACACACGAAAAATCATAACAAAGAAACTGAACCAAGTGCGTTAGCACGAAATGAAACGAGAAAGCTTCGTCTAGGATTTGAACTCGGCTCAATAAGTCCATTCTTTACGACAATAATCATTACTCCACAAGCGACTGATTGAGTCATGTAAAACCGTCTCCTTGTGGCGTATGAATAAATGGGAATGAGCTTCTTAAGAAATGACATATATGAATCATTGTCCTTATCTAAATGCGGACACTGATAGATGATATTGGAAATGAAGTCGTCTTTTGGACGCCGGTTCAAGAAGAAAGAAAGAAAAAAAGAAAGAAAGTATAGAGACACCTGGGGAGAACTCAAAGAGTTTTGGCGATCGATCGAATTAGCAAAGACAACATCTCAGACCAGAAAGTCCATTTTAAAAACTTAAGATTACTGTGGGTCGGGACAGTAAACATTTGATGAGTGCAGCCCAAATTAAAGGACAACGTGTTCCCTATTGACCAGACGGACCTTCTGATCTTCAAACAATGGAAAGGGCAAGCGGCATAGATAAAAATGGTTGGTATCGCTGACAAGATCATGTATCTAAAATTTATGCTTTCCATATCTTGGGCGTAACACTAAATTGCATCTGGTGGCGAGGTTCCAGTTCTAGAGCTCTGGAGAGGTTTAACTTATCCCTTTATTGCCATCACACCCAGGTCTACTCTGAAGAAGAGTGGCAGTACCATTTAAGGTCAAATAGATCTGTTTGAATATGATAATCATTCGTTTGCACTTTGTGCTATGGTTCCAACCATTCCTATCAATTACTAATCTTTGCCCAGTCAACAATATTTACCCAACCCCCTCCCCTCGGGCAGGATATGACACAAGGTCAATTTTTAAGCTGAGTTTAACGGGTTTGAATTCAGAGTTTTCCTTCTCCTAGACTAGTTACCACACCAAGGCTGAAGAACCTAGTCTGTCCTACTATTTACTCATAGCTGGAGGGAGAATAATTGGATTCATACCTTTCCCAAGGGTATTAGTGCTATGTGAAATGCGATCAGTCTCGTCCAGGATTTGAACTCCTGTTGCCGTGTCTATTTCCTTCGACGATAACCATTACACCACGGGCACCTCCTCACAGTCAACTGGGGCTGTAGAATACACTGACTGCACCTCTGCAATGAGTGTCCTGATATGACACTAAACAATCTGATTGTGAGGTTCCAGTAATACTGGGGCTTTGGGGAATGCGGAGCACCCCTAAATTGGCATTGTTCCCAAGTCCACTCTGGCCCAGCGTGGTAGCACCTAATAGGGCCCTATCTATAGGTTAAATAGAACTAACAGCATACTTATGCTAAACTAAATTGTTGAAATAGAAATGTTTTGACAAACTGTACTTACATTTAAACTGCGTGCTTATGCTAAACTGAATTATTTGAAATGGAACTGTTTTTTGACGTTGAAACTGTACTTGCACTAAACTGAATTGTTTGATATAGAACTGTTTTGACATTTAACTGTAGAACTGTTTGACTAAACTGAATAGCTTGAAATAGAAATGTTTTTCACATTTAAACTGCGTACTTATGCTACACTGAATTGTTTGAAATAGAACTATTTTCATAAAAATAGATTTGGTGTTAAATAACATACAAAGGTTGATATGCCATAAAACCCAACCAATCAACCAACCAACCAACCAACCAATTACTAATCTATTTGATACGAATAGACGAAAACATAGCAGAGTGGGAAATCAAATAATCATTATCATTGCCAAATTGTTGGAAAACATTTAACTTCTTGCAAATTATTAGTGTTTGAGAGGAATACTTGAAACCATATAATTGAGTGCAAACGAATGATTATGATTGAATTGGAATTGTTACTTGAAATCATATAATTGTTTGCCAAAAAAAAGTGACTCGACATGTCATAAAACCAACCAATATCTATATTCATATAGACGGTCGTATAGAATTGTTCAAAAAGTTCTAAGCCCCGCCTAGAAGGAGTCGGAGAGTCAGAATTGTCCTGGAAATAGTAATCCTTTTTCAGCTTGTGAATTTCTGGAACTCGTCTTGCAAACAGCCAGCTCATCTCCAAGATGTCAGTTAAAAATGTACAACTATGGCTCTTCACTCTGGGTGAGGCTTAGAACTTTTTGAACGACTCACGTATCTCTCTCTCTCTCTCTCTCTCTCTCTCTATCTATCTATCTATCTATCCATATCTTCGTGTGTGTGTGTGTGTGAGAGAGAGAGAGAGAGAGAGAGACAGAGACTCAATTGGGAACGACAGATTGTAAATGACTAACCGTGAGAAAGGCTTATCTAAAGTTATTGTCGATCTGATTTTGAACTTTCTGTTATGAATGAACGAAGATGTTATTATATTGATAGCATTTTATCAATATTTATCTCCGTATCCATCAAGTTGTCCGGCTATCCTAATTAATCACTCAAACAATCTGTCTAGATCGACACAATTACACAACTATTAGTAGACGCGCAACGCTGCATTTAACCTAAGACAAATCTGTGTAACTAGTTTTCGATTTTTCAATCAGCCGACATTTCGATTCCAATATTTCGATTCCTGCCAATAGAATGTAGTCAGGTTGATGAAAAACTTTCAAATATTTTAACAAAACATTTTGTTCTACTTTAGGATTAGATACGCAGCGAAGTTTTTTCTATGAAAACCAAACTTGATATTATATTGACAGTCGAAACTTTTTTCAGAGCGTTTTCTTATGTCCAATGTATGACACTAAACAGCTTCTGATGGTGAGGCTCCAGTTCTGAAGCTCTGGGGAATGTGAAGTTTCTCCTTCATGGCTATTAATTCCTGGTCCACTCTGATCTAGAATGGTTGTTGTATATTTTATAAGTCCGAAAGTAAATGTAATAGCGCGACTGGAGTACGAACTCGCTTACCCCTAGACCTCAGTCTAGCACGTTAGCCATTACGGCACAGAGATTTACCCAGTAAAAGGTGATAGAATTTTTACATTACATATTATATACATTATGATAATGCAAAACTGAAAACTCGTCACGTACCGACAGTTGACGACTTGAGGACAGGTACTGGTACGCATCTGCACCACTTTGAGTAGCATTGGTTTAGAGGACTTACCAAGAGAGATAGCTGATAACGAGAGAGAGTCGAGGGAAGTGCTGACAGCACACTTTAATAATGATGATGATGATGATGATAATGTTGAGAGTGACTTTCATTTTATATAAGACTCGATATTGCTATAATTGATTTCCTAACAATCTTTCTATTTTCATTATTCCCATCTGACTAGTTGAGTGACTAGATGGACTTAATGACTGGTCAGTTGTGTCTCGTCAGAGACGAGTTACCAGTGACATTACTCGAGTGGAAAGAGCAGGTTTTGTCTATTCATGCGCCACAGACTTGGGATTGTATTTTTTTTTTTGTGTGTGTGTATGTTTTTTAATCTATTATATATTCGGGACTTATTGAACAGAAATGTGCAGACTTGAATGCAATCATTTGTTGCTGGATCGATAGATTACAGCATATGTTAATAAATTACTTCATGAACTGAAAAGGGATTGGCATCACTGGTCATCCAGTCGACTCCAGAGCTTTTTAAGCCAGTGGCGAGGTTTCAAGACTAGAGTAACCATCTCGAAGACGAAGGTTAATTATTTAAATTAACTGTTCGTTAAATGCGGTCAGTACCAAATTTTTAACGTCGTAAAAAGTATTGATATATTTCGCATAAATGTATATTTTTCTGTAAGATACCGAGTTTAAAAATAAAAAAAAGTACCTTTCGTAAAGTCATATATATGTGTGTGTGTGTGTGTGTGTGTGTGTGTGTGTGTGTGTGTGTAACGATAAAAAAGGGTAAAACCTCACGACTTTGAATTTCACGTAACCGATCCTCCTGTGAGCCGGTTAGGAGAGGATCAGTTATGTGAAATTCAGAGTCGTAAGATTTTACCCATTTTTATTGTTATCCTGTTTTTACAGTTGAAAATATTGTAATATTGCTCTGCGTTTTTGTGCATAGAGCATTCTAAAAATTTTCCTGATTAAAAACGCTTTTAGAGTTAAATTTTAATCATAATTATATATATATGCATATATATATAACTTGATACAGATGTTACCGTAAAAATATCAGGAGTGTCACAAACAAAAGCCTTCATCAGATGATGACCCCGGAGTAAGACAAGGTTTCGAGGCCGATGCATCATTAGCCCTGATCGAGTACATCCCAGTGATTCCTCACGATACCATTAAGTTTATTAGTTTTTACATTACAGAATAGAAGTATCATAAACACACACACACACACACACACACATATATGTATATATATATATACGAATGTAAAAAAAACAACGTTTTCAGTGTTATAATTTTATTCATAGTTTGAACTATTTGCCAACGTCAAACGTTTTGGTTTCTTAAATAAGAAAACATTAAACCTTCAACAGTGCGTTTGAATCGTTAAATGGAACGAAAAAAATGGGATGTTTTTCATTCCTTTTCATTCAACAATTCAAACGCCCTGATAAAGTTCTAATGTTTTGCTATTTAAAAAAAAAAACGTTTAACGTTGGCAAAAAGTTCAAATTAGGAATAATATTATAACACTGAAAACCTTGTTTTTTTCATATTTGTAAATTTTCATACTGTCGCATTCATTTCCAGTTTTCCATATATTTATATATGTAGGTAGGTAGGTGTGTGTGTGTGTGTGTGTGTGTGTGTGTGTGTGTGTGTGTGTGTGTGTGTGTGTGTGTGTGTGTGTGTGTGTGATCTTGTTATAATTCCAAGTTTAAAAGTGTCGATCTAATTTTAAATCAATACTATCAATAATGTTTCAATGACATTAATAATGTCCAGAAGTACGCTTGAAAACTCTAGAACCCAGACGTTTGACTAATATTTGTATTGATTGGGTCTAGACACTCTTTTCTCTTGTATGTACAGTAAAAAAAAAAGTTAACAAAAATACTCTTTGTTTACTATATCTTTGATGAAACTTGTATTAATAAAAGACTGCTGCCTAAACACACATTAATCATATGTGTGTATGTGTGTATCTTGAAACATCAAAGCTTTACATCAAAGTGGATTGATGCATGTAAAAGATAAAATTAATTAAGAATAACATAGTTGTTAGCAATTGACTATCAGTTAACAAACACTTGATTTTCTGAACGTTTCGATGTCTTTTTGTGTCATCGTCAAAAATGAGTGATCAGAAATTATCAACAAAGGAATAAATAAGTTGGTGATAGTCGTCGAGAGCGACTCGAAGGCTCCCTTTTCATAAGCTACAACACCGAATTGTAGGGGAGGATGTTACTCCATTCCCTGGATTGCTCCACTTTACCCTTGATACGTACCTTATAATAGTAAGTGTTAAGCTAGGAGGTATCAAGTACCATTTTTTTGTACCTTTGGTATGGCTCGACTTGGGATTGAACACAGGTCTTCCGGACCATTAGCGAACACTGAACCCACGAGACCAAAAGTCCTGTTATACATATCATATTATGTAAATAATTAAATAAAGCTTATGTAACTCGATATATATATATATATATATATGGGTGTGTGTGTGTTTGTGTGTGTGCGTGTATGTGTGTATATATACATGTGCGTGTGTATATGTGTGTATATATATATATATATATATATGTGTGTGTGTGTGTGTGTGTGTGTGTGGTCATCCATATATCATAATATTAAATCTCTGTGTCTGTCTGTTTGCAACCGAATAGTTGGGAAAACTGGACATTTTAGCGTAATTTTTTCTATGAAAGGTACTCCTCGATTTGCCCAGCATTTGATTTGAGTTGATTCGGCTAATGAAATCTGAGTTAGGTATCCCAACTTGGAAAATTTTCAGATCTGGCATAAATCACTACATTTATCTCCCTTGAATTTCACTCTTCAATCAAGCAAAGCAAAGTAGAGGAAAGCCGGCCATTAGCACACGAGACTTTTAGGATATCCAATGTCATCTACAGTCACGTTGGTGAAACAAGAAACCGCTGGAGAGTTTAACCATCCGTTGATATAAAACGAAAATATCTTTGATGCATTTTAATGTTTACCTGACAAGAATTCAAGTATACTCAAATCTAAACGCAGCCCAGTCGGCTAGGACAGTAGAATACATAGGAGTAAGACCTAGCCACACCCCTACGAGTGTCCTAGATATGACATTAAACAATCTGATGGTAAAGCTTCAGCCTTGTAGATTTAGGGAATGTGGATTATCCCTGAGAATTAATTTTTGTTTATTGCGGACTTTTTGTCCTCATCTTGGTAGTTTTTGTGTTGTTTCTTCTTTCACTACGTTTCGGCCAAATTTCACCTCTGGCCTTCTTCAGGTGATTTACCGCGACCTCGGATAGGCAGTAATTACTGGGGATACGGTTACAAGACTCAGCATTCCTATCGGAGGTCGCGGTAAATCACCTGAAGAAGGCCAGAGGTGAAATTTGGCCGAAACGTAGTGAAAGAAGAAACAACACAAAAACTACCAAGATGAGGACAAAAAAGTCCGCAATAAATAAAAATTAATTCTCAGATTAAGAAGCCTCATCTCAAAATGATTCCAATTAAAGACAAGTACAAAAGTTCGGTATGGATTATCCCTTTATTGCCTTTGATTCCAGGTCTACTATGACCTGGAGTGGTAGCACCTGATATGGTCCTATCTATGGTTCAAATATAACCATTTGTATGTCAGTTTGTAAACAAATGACTTATGTTAGATTAAACTGTAATGCATAGCAATACTTGGAACAATTTAACTATGTACAAGTATTAAATAGCAATACTTGTAAACGCTTCACAATGTGCAAACAAATGCTTAATATTGAATAGATTTATTAGTGTTTAATAGTAATAATTGAAACAATTTAACAGTGTAGAACTGGGGCTGTAGAATAATACACTGAGTGCATCTCTGTAGGGGAGTAAGAACTCCACTTCCAACGAGTGTCCTAGATATGACACTAAACAATCTGATGGTGAGGTTCCAGTATTGCTTGAGCTTTGGGGAATGCGGAGAACCCCTTCATTGCCATCGCTCCCAGGTCCACTCTGGCCCGGAGTGGTAACACCTGATAGGGCCCTATCGATGGGTTAAAAAGAACTAAACTGCATACTTATGCTAAACTGAATTGTTTGAAATAGAACTGTTTTGAAATTTAACTGTGTAAACAAAAACTTTACATATATTAAACTGTTCGAATTGACAAAACTTAATAGTTTTAAATAGAAATGTTTTTGATAATTAAACTCTGTACTTATGCTAAACTAAATAGTTTGAAATTGAACTGTTTATTTGTATAAAATGAATTTGGCATTAAATGACCGACAAAGGTTGATATGCCATAAAACCCAAACAAACTAACAATGTAGAAACAATAGCAATACTAGTGTGCAAACAAATTAGTTCTTACTCTTTTAAAAATAAAATTACCAACAAATTATTCACCTATATCCATTTAAATTACGAAACATATACCTATATCTATTTAAATGTGTGGAAACAAATGATTGTTAAATTGTTTATGTTACATAGCAATAATTGAAACCATTTAACTATATATATTTATATATATATGTTTGTTACGATAAATAAGCGTCTCCTAAAAGAGATAAGGATTGGATTCATTGCTTTGTGTCTGAGGTATCCCTAAAGGAGAATATAGAAGGAAAGTAAGCAATTTTTCACCCGCTCTCAAGGCCTGCTTCCTGCGGGGCACTCAACTTTAAACCTAATTTATATCACATTCTGACTTCGTGTGAAGCTACAGAAACACTACACCACGGATACTGGAAAGCTGTTCTAAAATCAAGTAAATGACTATTTGAAAATCATACTCAGTTATAATATTCGACGATTTGTTCTGGAGCATATATATAAATGATGGATTCTCCCGTCAATTTTGACGCATGAGGGTCACAACAGATTCTGAGTTTGAACGGTAGGACAACCCACACAAAAGATTTGTTTATAGTGGTAAAGGCTTGTGTAGGACCAGCCACTTTTTGGAGATGCTGATCGCAGTGATTCGGTGCAAATGTTTGCCACAGAACTTAACAACATTCCTCAGGTCTGTGTAAGTGACAATGATTGTTTGAATACACATCCCTCCTTGAGCAAAAAAAGGCGTGCAGATTACTGTCAAAACTGTTACGTTTCGCGCTGGCCAAACAAACGACAACACGTAATATATATAAAAATATATATTTATTCTCTCGTCGGACGCTTGTGTGAAGTAGGAGCAATCAGGAGAGGTATTCGAATCGTTCGTTTATGAGGCCTGGCTACTTCGGTGTAAGTTAGACGATGGCCGAGAAAACGCACACGAGGTAATGACGGGATAAGCTTGCGTGAACAGCGGAATTTCACAACCTTCCGTTCAAAATCGTCAAACTCCCACGCGGAGATGTGGACACGCCTCTTCGCCCACGCAATCTCCTCCCATAACTGGCCAAACGGAACATGCAACTTCCGCCCTTTTTGGAGTGACAGGTTTGATCATCATCGTGCGGAAATAACTGTCATGCAGTTCACAGGTCACCCTCTTCCGGTGCAGTCACAAAGTGATGCACCCTGGAATTTTAACTTCGTCCCATATTGTCAGCCAAGCTGTATTTTACAAAACGAAGTCAAAACCTTAAGGCGATATATATCACTTAAGAGGACCATCTCAAGATAAGGACTAGGGTTTAAAAGTTGCATGTGCTAGATGCCCATTGAGCAAAAAGCTTCTTCTGTCCTTTAACGGGTCTTGTTTTTCGTCCTGTGTAGTGTCTAGCCATCCTCCTTACCAGAAAAACTCGATGGGGTAACCGGTTTAGTCGCCCATGACCTGACTATGAATCAGGTAGTACTGGGTTACATAGTACTAACAGCGTCTTGAGCAACCTGACACACACACGCACGCACGCACGCACACACACACACGAAGATACGACACAAGGTCTTCTTGGTGTCCTCGTGGTGTAATGGTTAAAGCGATGGACTGCGGAATCGTAGTACGCGAGTTCGTACTCCAGTCACGCTGTTACGTTCACTTTCGGGCAAATACCCTTGGGAAAGGTATGAACCCCCTTATCCTCCCAGCTATGGGTTAAATAGTACCACTACTGGTCTTCTCTGAGAATGGCTTTGGTATTAAATAACCTACAAAGGTTGATATGCCATTAAACAAAGAAACCAAACCAAGGTCTTCTTAAGCAGAGTTCAACAGGCTTGAATTTCGAGTTTTCTTTCTTCTAGATCGGTTGTCTGCCCTACTATTTAGTCATGACAGAAAGGAGAATGGTTGGATTTATACCTTTATATATAGTTTGCTATGAGACTAATGAGTAAAGTGTTCGCCAATAGTCCGGGTTCAATCTCAGGTCAAGTCATACCAAAGACTCAAAAATGATACTTAATGCCTCCTTGCTTAACGCTCAGCACTATAAGGTAAGGATCAAGGCTAAAGTGGACCAATCCAAGGAATGGAGTTGCGCCCTCCTCGATACCTCGGTGTAGTAGCTATTGAAAAGGGAGCCTTTGGGTCACCCTCGACAAAGGTCGCCAACTTTACTTACTTTATATTTTTAGATAAAGAGTGGTCAATATTGGCGAAAGAGAAAATATATCAAAGTTAGGATAATGTAGATACAGAGTCAATGGAGGTTGATGACTGTCAGTTTCTCGCCAATACGATCATCAGTCCAAATGGTTCTCATATGGGGGGGTTCCTTTCATGTGCTATTATGCAAGTGAGAAATAGATAGTCACCAAGTGCCATTGACTCTATCAACGTTTTATCTTACTATATATATGTGTGTGAGGTGTGTGTGTGTGTGTGTGTGTGTGTGTGTGGTATGTGTGTGTATACTTACTGAGTGAGAAAGTAAGACAAACAGGCTAAGGTACATACATGAATATTTAGACTGAGTAATTAGCGTATATTTCACAAGTATATTTCACAATTAGCGTATATTTAATTAGCGTATATTTCACAAGTACATGCATGTACTGATAGCTCAGAAGGGCAATAACCGTATAATGTGCTAATCTTCCAAGTAGAAAACCCTTTTATCGTTTTGAAAACTTATTTTCAAAATTCCGGCTTTAACAAAGTTCGAACCCCTACTACAGGCATAAAAGTGAAAAACATAATAATCTCATAGATTGATCGATAGAATTATGATTCTAATTTAAAGCTAAAACCGATTTTAATCGACAAAATCTTTACCGTACTCTATACACGAAAACGCAGAACAATATTATAAAATAGTTTAAGTATGAAATGGGATAATAATAAGAACAGGATAAAAACTCACGACTCTGAGTTTCACATTGTCAGTTTTTAAAAAAAAGCCTTTTCTAATTTTCTAAACAATACACATGAACGTTATTTTTTGAGATTTTTTTTTTAAATTCTTAATTCTTATAAGGCTTCTGATTTATTTTTTTAAAATCTTTACCTTATACGTGACTTACTTAAATAAATTAATAACAAAAAGAAAAAGAAGGAAAAAAATTGAACGCTAATTACGTCACATACATTTGAAGGTGATAATTGAGTGCTAGGATTTTTTTATCTTTTTTGGAAAATCATTTTTGGAGAGACATAACTTCATATATTAACATCGCCCAAAAGATGGTTTGACAAAAAAACGAAACGTAAAAACATTGGCATATTATTCATAAATAAATAGATTCATCCCCAGAATATATTGTTTTTTCATATTCTATATTGACATACCGTCGGATTTATTTACATTTTTCTCTAATATTTCGTCATCATCAAATCTTGTTGATAATATGCTCTCTCTCTCTCTCTCTCTCTCTCTCTCTCTCGTTCACCGCTCTTGACAGGTCTTCCAGACTGCATCCAGCGTCTGTACAGAGCTGATGTATGTAAGTCTTTGCAGGTCCGCCAACACTAGTGTGTCCGTGAGTAGGAGTCCATAAGAGAACGTCGCTTATGAGTTCCTCCTTACTTTCCCACCTATGCCCGGTATGTCTTGCTCGTCTTATTTTGGATGGTTTGTGTGATAAGAGGTTGGTGGCTGTATAACTGCTGCTTTGTGGGGTGTTGTTTCTCGGATTTGTTCAAAATTGTACGTAGTATTCTGGTGTGGTTCCAATCTAACTTTTTCTTCAAGTGTTTCGTTAGAGTCCAGGTAGTGCGACCATACAGTAGTACTGAATCGGCTAGGGATTGTAAGAAAATCTGTTTTCATTTATTAGAGACATCAGATTTCCAAATGATCGACGAACAGTCATCAGCAGTTCATGCCTTCACTTTACGTATGTTGACATCATTTCAGCAGATGAGATATTGCTGCTATATGAGGTATATGAAATGGCTCCATCTTGTACATGAACTCTTGGGCAGGTATATTTTCGAGAAGCGCTAGATCATCTGCGGAGTCTGCATCTGCCATAGTTTCTGCAGGATATCGTCTGTTTCTAATCTTTTTTAATATGAAGATGTTTTCTTTTTTTTTTTAGATCAATGGATGTTCATGGTAAATAATATAGGCAGATTATGAACAGTTATGGTGTTAATATATCTACTCGTATGACAATGTCAAAGAAGTCCGTGTCACCATCGGGTGAGCGTACCATTACTCCCATATTTTTATAAAACATCATTTTATCGGTAACAGTTTGTTTAGGGAGACGATATGCTCTGTGTGTGTTTCAAAAAAAAAAATTGCAACTCAGTCGGCTGGGGGAAGGGCTGTAGAATTCACCGACTACATCTCTGCAGAGGGCTAAGAACCCCGATCCTACGAGTGTCCTGAATATGATACTAAACAGTCTGATGGTGATTCTTCAGAAATGCTGGAGTTTTGGAGAATGAACCCCTTCATTGCCATCGCTCCCAGGTCCACTCTGATCCAGAGTGGTAGCACCTGATAGGGTCCTATATATAGGTTAAATATAACTATTTAACATCTAAATTGAGTGCAAACAAATGACTTATGCTAAACTGAATTGTTTGAAATGGAACTGTTTTTACATTTAACTGTGTGTAAACAAATGACTGATGTTTAATTGAATTATTAGTGATACATAGCCATAATTGGAACCATTGAACTTTGTTGATTTATGCTAAATTGAATTGTTTGAAATAGAACTGTTTGATTATTCAACTGTGTGTTAACAAACGATTAATGTTTAATTGAATTCTTAGTAATGCATAGTAATACTTGAACGAATCATATAAACCTAATATATATGTATATACCGGATTTGGCATTAAATAACCAACAATGATTGATATGCCATAAAACCAAACCAATCAGAAGATTTTGTACCATTTCGTAATCTTGACCAATTCTCGTTCAAATGATCTCAAATTTTAACTGCATGTGTAGAAACTGAAAATTTTGTTAAATGTTTTATGTTTTGTTTTTGTTTTTTCGTGTATAGAAATGCTTTTCACAGGAAAAGAAAAGGCATTTTCTGTATTTGAGTAGGTTCGAATAAGACTGTGCAGCGTATATTTGTGTGTATTCTATGCTATTTACCCAACCCCTCCGATCGGGCAGGATATGACACAAGGTCAATTTTTTAAGCGGAGTTTAACAGGTTTGAATTCAGAGTTTTCCTTCTCCTAGACTAGTTGCCTCACCAAGGCTGAAGAACCTAGTCTGTCCTACTATTTACCCATAGCTGGAGGGAAAATAATTGGATTCATACCTTTCCTAAGGGTATTAGTGCTATGTGAAATGCAATCAGTCTTGCCCAGGATTTGAACTCGTGTCGCCGTGTTCATTTCCTACGATGATAACCATTACACCACGGGCACCTCCCATTTTTTTCCAACCCCTCCGCTCGGGCAGAATGTGACACAAGGTCAATTTTTTAAGCGGAGTTTAACAGGTTTGAATTCAGAGTTGTCCTTCTCCTAGACCAGTTGCCTCACCAAGGCTGAAGAACCAGTCTGCCCTACTATTTACCCATAGCTGGAGGGAGAATAATTGGATTCATACCTTTCCCAAGGGTATTAGTGTTATGTGAAATGCAATCAGTCTTGCCCAGGATTTGAACTCGTGTCGCCGTGTTCATTTCCTACAACAATAACCATTACACCACGGGCACTTCCATATTAGTGTGTATTAGTGTGTAAGAGAGATAGAGAGAGTTCACTAAAAACGCACCAATTGCAATGCAGATTAAGACATGGCACAAAAAGTTCAAAGAGAAAGGCTGCCTGTGTCGAATAGAAGGATCAGAATAAGCACCAGTATCGGAAGAGATGGTCAAATGTTATGAAATTGTTCATGAAATCAGCATACCTATGAATTTTGCTTATTTCTTATTTTGCTAAGCACCAAACCCTGTTTAGTTTCATTTGCTTAGACTAAGTAGTTACTCAAGTATTTACATCTCAAATGACATCAAATGTTTTAAAACACTCTATATATTGTGCATTTGCGAGATGGTGTAATAAGGTTCGATTTCTGATTTAAATTGCTTGCCTTTCTCTTTTTCATAGATGTGATTAAGTATTGGAAAATATCTGAAGCAAGTATATTCTGATTTCCATCCCATCGCTTAGATATCTTAATAATAAGGTCACTGACCTGCAAAGAAATTAGGTTAGTGATCACTTTAGCAAACCAATCTCATTATCTGATAAGGACGTATTAGAGGATTTCATAACGTTATAAAAGCTCCCGGTAAGAGGGACAGGAATTTGAAGCACACCAGGAGCTTATCCTTTATTCTTATTTCCAATATGCACTGTTCCACGCAGTCTCCAAAATATACTGACCCAAAAGAGTTGCGATCATAAATCGATCCTAATTAAGAATATGAAGAAAAATACTAATTAAAATCAATATCAATAATGGTTTATAATCTTCATTTAGATTAAAATAAAATATTTCTTGCTCTAAATAAGCACTCATTAAATTCTTTAGATAGATAAATAGATAGATATGAACAGACTGAAATAGATAGATAGATAGATAGACATGAACAGACTGAGATAGATAGATAGATAGATAGAAATATATATGTATTTACCCAACCCCTCTGCAACAAGCAGGATGCGACACAAGATCAATTTTTAAGCGAAGTTTAGCAGGTTTGAATTCAGTTTTCCTTCTCCTACACCGGTTGCCATACAAAGGTTAAAGAGTCCTGTCTGACATACTATTTACCTATTGTTAGAGGGAGAATATTTAGATTCATACCATTCCCTAGGGAATAAGTGCTGATTGTTCATTTCTGACCACGATAATCGTAACATTTGGAGCACCTCCGTGAGACTGAGATAGATAGATAGATAGATAGATAGATAGATAGATAGATAGGAAGACTGTGGATGGAGCTGTAAGCAATGGATATTTATAGACTTATTTAGATACACATGAATAGAGAAAGAAATAAATAGGCTATCGGTCATATGGAAGTCGAACCTGACCTATAAAATAAAACGCAGTTTTTTCCACGCAGCAGTCGTATCGATACTGCTATATGGATGCACTACATGGACGCTAACTAAACGTATGGAGAAAAAGATTGACAGCAATTACACAAAAACGCTGCGAGCAATATTAAACAAGTCCTGAAGGCAGCACCCCACAAAACAGCAGCTGTATGGCCACTTACCACCCTTCACGAAAACTATCCAAGCTAGACAAACCAGACATACGGGACATTGCTGGAGAAGTAGGGACGAACTCATAAGTGACATACTCCAATGGACCCCTTCACATGGACGGGCAAAGGCAGGACGACCAGCTAGAACCTATATACAATAGCTCTGTTCCAATAAAGAATGTCGCCTAGAAGACCAGCCGGGAGCGATGGACGATAGAGACGGGTAGCAGGAGAGGGTCAGGGGGAGCCATGCTGGCGGTGCGACATGATAATGATCACCATCATTTATTTCGTGCTGTTAGCACGGATTTCCCTGACTCACGTGATATTCGTCTTTATCATCCATCGCTTCCGTCATGTCCTCTAGACTACTTCTTTTGTCCTTTTAGAGCTATTGTAGATAAATTCTAGTTGATCGTCCAACACTTGTACGTCTGTGTGAAGGGGTCGAGAGGAGAACGTCTCTTATGAGTTCATTCTTACTTCTCCAGCAGTGTCCCACAGGTCTTGTTCGTCTTATTTGAATGATTTTAGAGATGGGAAGTAGGTGGCCGTACAACTACTGCTTTGTTGGATATTGCTTCCAGGATTTGTTCAGTATGACTCATGGCATTCTTGTTCAGCTGCCGTCAAGCTTTTTCTCTATACGCTTAGTCAGTGTCTATGTGGTGCATCCATATAGTAGAATCGACACGATCACTGTTTGGAAAAAATGCGTTTTATTTCATCACATAGTCTGAATTCCATATGATCAATAACCTATCGATAGCAGTTCATGCCTTCGCTAATCGCATATTGATGTCGTTTTCAGAAGATGGGACGCTGCTTCCGCGGTAACTGAACTTACCCACTAATATCAGAGAGCCACTAGTGTGGAGATGTCTCCTTTTTTTATTAAAACACATGTACTCCATTTTGTCTGCATTCACATGGAGACCAATGCCTCCTGCTACCTGCTCCTGACTATGCAGCTGGAATTCGGCTTGGGTAGGTGTATTTGCCAGAAGCGCTATGTCATCTGCGTAGTCAGCGTCCGTAATAGTTTGAGTGAGGTATGGTGTGCTTCTTGCCTTTTTAGAGTAAATCATTTTCTTTCATTAGATCTATCGACCTATTTGTTTGTTTGTTTGTTTGTTTTGGTTTTATGGCATACCAACCTTTGTAGGGTATTTAATGCCAAATTCATTTTTATATAAAGGTCAAAAACATTTCTATTTCAAGCTATTCAGTTTAGTCAAACAGTTCTAACTCAAACAATTTAGTTTAGTATAAGTATAGCTTTTAGTTTCCACACAGTTAATTGCCAAATCAGTTCAATTTCAAACAATTCAGTTTAGCATAAGTACGCAGTTTAAATATCAAAACAGTTCTATTTCAAGCTATTCAGTTTAGCATAAGGGCGTATTTTAGTTCTATTTGACCAATAGATGGTACCCTATCAGGTGCTACCACTCCGAGCCAGTGGATCTGGGAGCGATGGCAATGAAGAGGGGCTCCGCATTCCCCAAAGCTCTAGTATTACTGGAACCTTACCACTATGAGATTGTTTAGTGTCATATCCTGGGCACTCGTTGGGGTATTCTACAGCCTCCGCCGACTGGGCAAGCTATCGGCGTGTGTGTGTGTGTGTGTGTGTGCAGAGCAAGAGATATTGTTGTGTGAGTTCTTTTGGGGCGACTCGATGTTGAACTGTGCTTCTGTTTTAATAACACCTTTCCTTGACAGGAAATAAAAACAGTTGTCGCGATCTAAATTTAAAATTGTGTGCTCTTTCTTTCTTTTTTTCCATATCCGATCGATTAAAATATTTTGCGGTGAGACAAGCCACACACACACACCACACACACACGCACACACACACACGCACACACACACATCCAATGTACGCACATATATCAAAATATGTGAGTCACTGAAATATGCATATAGAAAAATATAAGTATACATTTTGTAAATTATTACACATGTATTGCACGTCATTTAACTTATTGTGTTTTACATATAAATATCTATAAGAAATTGTGTACGTGTATAGGGGATCTAAAATAATCAAGACACTGTGTATTCAAAACCCTGTCAGTGAACATCATTATAGATAGATAGATAGATAGATAAACAGGAAGGAACAGAATGAGATAGATAGATAGATAGATAGATAGATAGATAGGAACAGAATGAGATAGATAGATAGATAGATAGATAGATAGAGAGAGAGAGAGAGACCGACAGACAGATAGATAGATAGATAGATAGATAGATAGATAGATAGGAACAGAATGAGATAGATAGATTAGATAGATAGATAGGAACAGAATGAGATAGATAGATAGATAGATAGATGGATAGATAGATAGATAGATAGACAGACAGATAGATAGATAGATAGATAGATAGATAGATAGATAGATAGATAGATAGATAGATAGATAGATAGACAGACAGACAGACAGATAGATAGATAGATAGATAGATAGATAGATAGATAGATAGGAACAGAATGAGATAGATAGATAGATAGATAGATAGATAGATAGATAGATAGATAGATAGGAACAGTATGAGATAGATAGATAGATAGATAGATAGATAGGAACAGAATGAGATAGATAGATAGATAGATAGATAGATAGATAGGAACAGAATGAGATAGATAGATAGATAGATAGATAGATAGATAGATAGATAGATAGATAGATTGATAGATAGATAGATAGATAGATAGGAACAGAATGAGATAGATAGATAGATAGATAGATAGATAGATAGATAGATAGATAGATAGATAGATAGATAGATAGGAACAGAATGAGATAGATAGATAGATAGATAGATAGATAGATAGATAGATAGATAGATAGATAGATGTTTAATGCCTCAATAAAGTCTTTGTATGCATCCATATAATTTCTTATACAGCTCCATTGATTTATCCCTACAAAAAACTGACCAAATGGAACTTACTTTTGTCGCACTTGACATCAGCAGCAATTTCTTTCTACTTCAATGTCTCTCTAAATAAAAGGAGTGTTCGTTCACAAGAGAGACATCTATCTAGACTGTCCCTTTCTCGGACAATATGCACAGCCAAAATAAATTCTAAACAAGTCTTATGCCCAAAAAGTTTGCGCGCGTGTGTGTGTGTGTGTGTGTGTGTGTGAAGAATGATTTGTATAGGTTTATGTGCGTGTGATTTTGTGCGTGTGTGTAATTTATAACTAATTATTCATGAATGAATCTATTAGCACAAGATTTTGTTTTATTGGACATAATGCATGAACAGACTCAGATAGAAGATAGATAGATAGACTGGTAATGAACACATTGATATATATATGTATATATAGAGAGAGACAGACAGACAGACAGACAGACAGACGGACAGACTGACAAACAGAGAGAGAGGGGGGAGATGAACGTACTTGATATATAGAGACAGACACAGACGGATAGATATTGCCTTAATGAATACAAAAAATGAAGCATTTAAAAAATAAAATGAATATATATAAATACATTTTAAATCTATCTATCTATCTATCTATGTCAACGCTATCCTAACTTAGATATATATAGTCTATCACTGATATTGAGCAGTCTTGGTTTACAAATATAACAGTCTAAGTTATATATATATATATATATATATATATATATATATATATATATATATATATATATATATATATATATATATATATATACGAGGATCATTAAATAAGTTTCAAGACTTTTTTCGTATGGGCAATTTTATTGAGAGTACACACATGAAACTCTAGTCCCCTTCGAAGTAATCTCCTCCGGATGCAATGCACTTGTTGTACCGTTCCAACAACCTCTGGAAGGCCCCATGGAAGTCCTCTTATGTGAGCGTGTCAATGACCTTCGTCACAGCCTCTTTCATCTCCTCAATTGTCTCATAACAACAGCCTGTGAGCTTAGGGAATACCTAAAAGTCACAGCAAGCAAGGTCTGGACTATAAGGAGGGTGAGGAACTGTCTTGATGTCCATCTTGGTCAAATAATCTGTAACAAGGATGGAGTTGTGGACTGGTGCATTGTCCTGCTGGAAATGCCACTGACCCGATTTGAAGAGTGCTGGCCTCTTCCGATGGAATCTCTTCCTGAACTCCCTTAAAACCTCAACATAGTAACCCTAACCCTTTGGCCAATCAACTCTGGTGTACTGACTTCCTTACTCCTCCCACACCTCTCATCATCCCTCACAGACTCCCTGCCTTCCTTGAATCTCTTATGCCACTCAAAAACTGATTCATGCAAGATGGTCGAAAAGCAGTCTGAAGCATTCCATACGTTTCTATGGCATTTTGTCCAAGTTTAAAACAAAATTTTATTGCATATCATTCTTCTAAAGTGTCCTCACGTCCAGAATACAATTTTGAAATCCACCAGCTGTGACAATCAGGCTTTAGTTGGGTGTATTCCAATTGCTGCTGTAGCTGTTCATTTGAACCTGAAATCATAAAAATTGGTCGATCATCTCATAATATATATAACAATAACATATTGAATTTTCAAGAGTCTACGACTATTTTAAATGCCTGTACAAAAAAAGGCTGGAAACTTATTGAAGGCACCGTGTGTATATATATATATATATATATATATATATATATATATATATATATATATATATATATATATATATATCATGTAATCCAGATAGATAGATAGATAGATAGATATGCTTATACACATATATATATAAGTATACGAATACGTCTGCAACATGATAATAAATAGCATTGATTTTACCCAACAAATATTTTATGACATAATCTCCTTCCTTGTCAACGCACTTAATTCACTGATATTTACATAGATCTGACATTATAAAATGAAAAAAAATTGATATCAAAATTCAGTAAATAATTACATTGCAGTCAACGGGTTTATTGTTTCACTCTCCTTTAATAATATGCTGTTGTTTGATAAAGAAATCATTGGTTTGGTTTGGTTTGGTTTGGTTTGGTTGCGCATCTACCATTGTAGGTTATT
>OY757906.1:118913910-119196410 GCA_963585895.1 Sepioteuthis lessoniana
TTATTTCTTTTTTTCCTTCCCCTATTTACTTTATAGTTTGTTTTACCTCATTTTAATTCCATTTCATTCCCTCACTTTGCATATATATATATATATATATCTTTCCTCACTCTTTTATCTTTTATCTGCTTTTTGACTCTCCTTCATGAAACTTACCTCATTCCTCTTCCCTGTCCTCCAAAATGTTCTTTACTCTTCCTATTCTCTCTCTCTCTCTCTCTCTCTCTCTTTTCTGTTCTCCGTTCTCTTCCTTCTCCTCCATAATCTTACATCATCTCTCCTCCTGCTTTTACTCATTTCTCCCCCCCCTCACTTCTCCAACTCAGCTGGGCGGAAGCAGTCCATTGGTCACGTGCCAGTATTTCTTCATTCTTCTCTGTTTTTTTCTAACGTTCACAGCAACTTTCATTTCTAACAGCTTCTTCATTTACTCTTGATTCTCTTCACGTTTTTCTTTCTAACGCCTTCTCTCTTCTCTTGCACCTTCATTTTTTCTCTTTTTTCCCTCTTTCTCTTGTGCCTTCTCTCTCACTTTTACCTTTGTCTTACTTCTCTCTTGTTCGCCTCCTTTTCCTCTCTTTCTTCTTCCACGTTTTTCCTTTCTTTTTACTTTCTCTTTCATCTTTGTCTTTCTGTCTGTCTGTCTCTCCTATTCTTTCTCATTTATTTTTCACTATCTCTTCCAGCAATCTCCTACCTCTTTCTTGGTCTTTCTTTCTCCTTTTATTCTTCTTAATCTTTTTTCTTTTTTTTCTTTCTTTATTCATTTATTCATTTCCTATTTTTGTTTTTACTTTTCTCTTTCAGGTAGTTCATACAGCTTCTATTTTCTTTACTGTTTCTTTTTTTCGCATTTTTTTATTTCTTTCTTACTATATTTTTGTCATCTATATCTCTTTCTTTCTTTCTTTCTTTCTTTCTTTCTTTCACTTCTTGGTTTTCAGTCCTCACTTTAAGCTATTTTATACAACTTCCTTTTTCTTTACCCTTTCTTTTTTTCTCATCTTCTTTTTCATTAATTCTCCCTTGTTCTTTCTATTATCTATTACATCTCTTTCTTTCTTTAATTATTTCTTTCTTTTCTGTATTTCTTTCTCCTTTTTCTCTTCCTCTTTCTTTCCTTCATTTTTTTCCCTCCCACTTCTTTTTCTCAACCAATCCACTGTGCACCAATTCTAATGAAATGCATTGCAATCCTTTCATGCAAGTTACTTCATTTGGGGGCCATCTAGATGCTCCACAAATGCAGCCTTGTGCCAGACAAAACCAAAGTAAAAGTTAATTCTCTCTGTATATTTATTTTTCTTTAAAATTCTTAAAAATTTACAACAAAATGTTTTCATTTTTAATTTAAAGTTTGTGTAATTTTTTTAAATTTAATAATGGTGTATTTAAAAAATTATGAAATTTTTTAAATGATAATTAATAATAATTAAGAAAATTAACTTTAAACTTTCAAAAATATTTATTTTATATCTAATATTGTAAAAAAAAAAAAAAGAAAGAAAGAGACTGTATTCTCCAAACAAAATAATAAGACAGTTGAATTATATTTTGGAAATAAAGAATTAATTTAATTATCACATTAAAATGAAAATTAATTGAATTATTTTACTAATATAAAAAGAAAATAATTGGATTATATTAGACAATGAAATAACTGAATTATCACATCAAAATAATTAGATAATTGAATTGTCTGATTAGAATAATAAAATAACTGAATTATCTCATTAAAATTTTTAAAAATTACTGAGTTATATCATTAGAATAATAAAATAATTGAATTATCATACTAAAATATTTGAATAACTGAATCATCATATTAAAATAACAAAATAACTGAGTTATCAGATTAAGATTAAAAAAAAACTGAAATATTTTTGTAGAAAATAAAATAATTGAATTATAACATCCAAATAAGAAAACAATTAAATTGTCTCATCAACATAACAAAATTACATTGAAATAATAGATAGAAATAAAAGATACAATTATTGAATTGTTACTTGAAAACAATAGAATAACTGAATTATCATATAAGAATGAGGCAGTCTTGGTGTGAGGAAGCCATGGTGCAATTGTTATCATTGTAGATAGCAAACATGGAGAACTGAGTTCAAGTTGTATTTTACATAATGTTAGTATCCTTGAAAAAGGTAAGCATCTATCTATTCACCTTCCAATTATGGATAAATAGTCAGGCAAACTAGGCTTTTTAACCTTGGCATAGCAGCCAGTCAAGGAGAAGGAAAACTTTGAATTCAAACCTGTTAGACTCCATCTAAAGAATTGACTTTATGTCACATCTGGCTCGTGCAAAGGGGTTGGTAAATTGATATTACATTAAAATAATAAGATGACTGACTTATGATATAAGGTAAGTAAGCTTGGCAGCCATAGTCAAGAGTGACCCAAAGACTCCCTTTTTAATAGCTACTACACCAAGGTGTAGGGAGGGCACTACTCCATTCCCTGGATTGCTCCACTTTACCCTTGATACCTTATATTGCTAAATGTTAACCAAGGCGGCATCAAGTACCATTTTTTGAGTCTTTGGTATGACTCGACCTAGGATTGAACCCCGCTCTCCCTACCCATTGGCAAACACACTACTCATTAGGCTATTATTTATAATATAAAGATAATGAAATAACTGAACTAACATATAAAAAAATGAAAATTTAATAATCATATAAAAATGAAATAACTGAATTATCATATTAAAAAATAATCTTAATCTCATATCAAAATTAATAAAATAATTATCATATTAAAATAATTAAATAACAGATATTAGCATAAAAAATAACTGAACTGCCCCATTAAAATAATAGAATAATTGAATTATCATATTCTAAACTGATAATTCACTAATTCTATACGATCAATTACTAAATTATCCCATTAAAATGATAAAATCAATGCATCAACCTGTGTCAGGCTTATTTTATTTTCAATGTACATAATTCTATTTTCATTACACTGCTGCAAAGTAGAATCATTGGGGTAAGTTTGTGAGTGACTTTAACGTCAAGGATCCCTGATGCCTTTGGCCTCACACACACACACACACACACACACACACACACACACACACATAGATGAAGAGATACTCACACTCACACATATACACATGCTCAAACACATATGTAAACACTCACATGCACACACATACATGTACACATTCACTCACATACATGTAGACATACTCACACACTCACATGTAAATACACGCACACACACATACATGGACACATGGAATGCCCATACATGTAGACACACTCATACACACGCACACACATATGCACACATGCATGCACATACATATAGACACACTCACACACATATACACCCATGTATACTCACACATGTAGAAACATTCACACTCACACACACACATGCACACACACATATGTACATGCATACATATACACACACACAAACATGTGGACACACATATACACACATGTATACACATACATGCATACATAAATGTACATCCCTACAATATGTTTCATTATTGAGGAAGCTGTTCACTTCCCCTGTCACTCGGTATCAGTTCTTGAATGCTGATTTTCACAGAAGTCAAACCCCGACCAAATTTTATCCAACCATCTTTCTATTTTTTTATTGCCCCCCTTAACCTGTATATATGGACAAAACCAAATCAGCACAAAGAAAAATGGCCACAGTTGCACAAAGGAACACCTCATCATGATATAATGGTTAACAAGCCAGTCTCAAACTTCAATCATCGCAGAGTATTGAGTTTAACTTACACTAAGTGCCTCATATTTTCTACTATGAATCAAATCTAAACTACACCTAGTTTTTAGAGGTGCCTCAAAGAGTGTAATGGTTAGAAAACTAGGATAGGCAGCAACTAATAATGAGTTTGATTCTCATTGAGTGCCCCAATACCCTTACCCTGTGTGTGTATTTACCCAACCCCTCCATAATTGACGGGATGTGACACAATGTTAATTTTTAAGCAGACTATTACTGGTTTGAATTCAGACTTTTCTTTTTGCTTTTTTTCGACAGGTTGCCCAACTATTTACCCATGGTTAAGAGTAGGAGGACTGATGGACCCATGCCTCTCCTAAGGACATTAGTGCAAATTGAAATGCAAACTTCTCCAGGATTTGATCTCGAATTACCATTATACTATGTGCAACTCCTGACCCTGTGTGGTACTAAGCTAAATTTAGGTTGGTGGGTTGGCTGGATTCTATGGCATATCAACCCTTGTTGGTTATTTAATGGCAAATCCTGTTTATATATATGATTTATAAGCCAATAGTTTGTCGATAACATTATATATAAACAGGCCAGAGCTCATTTGTTTGCATACAGTTAAATAGTTTCAAGTATTCCTATCTAACACTAATAATTCAATTTGATATTAATCATTTGTTTGCACACACTTAAATGGTTTCCAGTAAAGTAAATGATAAAACAATTCTATTTATTGCACAGATGTTACTCTAATAGGTATTTTTACTCTGGGTCAGAGTGGACCTGGAAGTAATGGCAATGAAGGGGTATTCTACATTCTTCCAAGCTCCAGGACTGGAGCCTCATGATCAGATACAGTTTAGCAACATATCCAGGATACTTGCTTGCAGTCGGGTGGGGGGAAGGTCTTACCCCTTTGCAGAGATGTTGTCGGCATATTCTATAACCCCAGATGATGGACTCAAAGCTAAATTTAATAAACAAAAGTAT
Source organism: Sepioteuthis lessoniana (assembly GCA_963585895.1). Taxonomy (NCBI): domain Eukaryota; kingdom Metazoa; phylum Mollusca; class Cephalopoda; order Myopsida; family Loliginidae; genus Sepioteuthis; species Sepioteuthis lessoniana. Next base: position 118,918,642 of record OY757906.1, read on the forward strand.
TAAAGTGTAAAGTTTTGTAATCTAGTTTTTCAGATCATTATTGCTTTAGTATGTTCAATCCACAAATTGTGCTCTTATCTTGTGGCCTTATGCCATACCAAATTCAACATTTGGTATCTATTTGGGCACAACTGTAGCATGGTAATTCTCACGGCCAATTTATAGTATAATGAGTTTGATATTCACTGAATGCTCTGTTATTGTACCTCTTGTGCCAGACTAAGTTAACTTTTATAAATATTTGTTCTAAACATGTATACAATACTACCTGTAAATGAGTTGGCCTCAAAGAATTCTTTTTTTTTTAAAGTTGATATTCTTCTAAATATACTAGGATACCTTGTCAGCAGGACTTAGAATATGCTGACTGTATCCCCAAAGAGGAATAAGATCCCACCCTACCAAAAAAAGAGGTCTCCTGAGCTTGAGACTAAGCTGCATCTGATGATGAGGCTCCAGTTCTGGAAATTTTTGCTGTGTGGAGTTTTCATTCAGAGCCATTACTCCCAGGTTCACTCTGTCCCTGTTAAAGTCCTATCAATGTGTCAAATAGATCTATCGGAAAATTATTTGTATTAGATAGGAATACTTGATACTATTTAACCAAGTGTATATTATTTGCATGAAGAATAGTTACTTGAAGCTATAATAGTTTACAAAGGAATTATTATTTTTTGTTACTTGAAACCATATAACTGTGTGCAAGCAAATAATTATAAAATAGAAAGTATACTTGAAATCATATAACTGTTTGCAAATAAACCATATGATTATCAATATTAAATAGGAATACTTGAAACCGTACAACTGTGAGTAAATTATTTGTATTAGATAGGAATACTTGATACAACTGCATAAAAAAAAAACTCTTCAGAATCAATGATACTAACAATGTAAATATTGACATACAATGTACATGATTCCCTAACCATTAGGCATGAAATAACCCAAGAGGAATTGAAATGCCAGTAAAATTAATCCAATAATCAATCAATATACCAGGATTTTATTATTTCTTAACTGGCACATTGGTCTAATGAGTAGAGTGTTCGCCAATGGTCCGAGAGACCGGGGTTTAATCCCAGGTCGAGTCATACTAAGGACTTAAAAAATGGTATTCGATGCTGCCTTGCTTAACACTCAGAATTATAAGGTATGGATCAAGCATAGAGCGGAGCAATCCAGGAAAAAGATTAGCGCCTTTCCCTACACTTCAGTATAGTAGCTATTAAAAAGGGGTGCCTTAGGGGTCACCCTCAACAACGGTTGCACTCTTTACTTTACTTATTATTTCTATTCTGTTAGCTCCGCCATAATGCTATAATTTGGATGGTTTCCACTCGTCCTCTAATTTCCAAGACCTCCAGTCCCTGTACTAATGCTTTGGTGAGTGTACCAATCACACCAGTTGCAATTGGTATCATCATCACTTTCATTATGATGCATTCAGTTGTGAGGCTCTAGTTCTTGAACTTTGTAGAGTGTAAGTCACCCTTTCATTTCCATTACTCCCAGGTCCACTTTGACCAGCAGTGATAGTTCCTGTTAGGATCCCTTCTATATGTCAAACAAATCTGTTTGAAAATTATTAGCATTTGATAGGAATGCCATATAACCATGAGAAATTATTTTTATTTTATAGGAATGCTTGAAACCCTTTAACCATGAGAAATTATTTGTATTTTATAGGAATGCTTGAAACCCTATAACCATGAGAAATTATTTGTATTTTATAGGAATGCTTGAAACCCTATAACCATGAGAAATTATTTGTATTTTATAGGAATGCTTGAAACCCTTTAACCATGAGAAATTATTTGTATTTTATAGGAATGCTTGAAACCCTATAACCATGAGAAATTATTTGTATTTTATAGGAATGCTTGAAACCCTTTAACCATGAGAAATTATTTGTATTTTATAGGAATGCTTGAAACCCTTTAACCATGAGAAATTATTTGTATTTTATAGAAATGCTTGAAACCCTTTAACCATGATAAATTATTTGTATTTTATAGGAATGCTTGAAACCCTTTAACCATGAGAAATTATTTGTATTTTATAGGAATGCTTGAAACCCTTTAACCATGAGAAATTATTTGTATTTTATAGGAATTTTTGAAATGCTATAACTGTGTAATATAATTATCATTATTCTCCTTGCAAGTTTTTAACCCCAATTTTAACTGGTGATTTTCACTGAAGTCTCAGTGTCAGCAAGTCTCCTCAAGTCTCCAGGACACTTCTTAGTATTCTAGCTGATCTTAGCGATGTTATGGTTTTGATCCCTCCTCTTATTTTCAATTCCTCCAGTCTCTTTTTCAAGTCTTTAAGAACTGTTACAAGTGCACCAACTACAATTAGTATCTCTGTCACCTTCAAACTCCACAGTTTTTTCAGTTCTCTGGCAAAATCCAAGTATTTGTCAATCTTTTCATTTTTATTTTCAATCTGTAATCAGCTGAAATAGCAAAATTATAGGTTTTAAGTAGCTGCTATTATTATTATTATTATTATTATTATTTCACTATTTTGAGAGTTTTTCATACCAGCATTAGCTATGGTTTCTCACTGGAGTTTGAGTGACAGCCAGTCTCCTCAAGTCACCAGGACTCTTCTCAGTATTCAGGCCAATCTTAATAATGTTGTAGTTTGGATGGTCTCCACTCATCCTCTTATTTCTAAAACCTCCAGTCCTTGTACTAATGCTTTGGTGACTGTGCCGAGTGTACCAATTGCAATTGTTATCACCGTTACTTTCATTATAATTATTATCATTGTTATTATTATTATTGAATTTGAATTGCTATGTTAAACCATATAATCATGTATAAACAAGTAGTATTAAGAATAGTTACCAGAAACTTAAAATAGTTTTTAAAATCGATTACCCTGGTCAACAAGATTTTTGTTGCATTGATATCAACCACTGTTATTATCTATTTTTAATGTACTGATTTCAAATATGAAGTTGATTTTTTTTCTTTTTTTTTTTGCCATTGAGATATTTTAAAATATCAAAATTTTATCTTCGCCTCACTGTTATCGTCATCTATCAGAAGAAGCATGTGATTGAACTCTTATTAAATTAGATGGTCAATAAAAAAGAAAATATTACATAATCTTACTTTATTTACAACACAATCTGAAACAAATTCATCAATAGTAAGGATAGAATTTATATAAAATTCATTTTTGGTAAGAAATTGGTTGCTATGAAGATACAAAGTTCAGTTACATCTTAGACTGGAATAAGTGCTTGAAGCTCTTTCGTTTGGGGACTGTCTCAATCTCGTTTAATGTTCCAGCAGTAGTCTGCCATCATGTTTGTTCTATCTCTCTTAGTAGCATTGCTCCTGGGCCTTGAGGTCCTGATGGAACCGCTCGCCTTGCTCGTCACTTCATCATCATCATCATGCCACACCACCAGCATGGATCTCCCTGACCCTCTCCCACCACCCTTCTCGATTGTCCATAGCTTCCAATAGGTCTTCAAGGCTACATCCTGTATCTGCACACAGCTGTTGTATGTAGGTTCTTGCTGGTCGCCCTGCTTTTGCTCGTCTATGTGAAGGGGTCCACAGGAGTATGTCCCTTATGAGTTTTTCCCTACTTTTCCAGCAGTGACCCACATGTCTGGTTCGTTTAACTTGGATAGTTTTCATGATGGGTGGTAAGTGTCCGTACAGCTGCTGCTTTGTGGGTTGCTGCCTCCAGGATTTGTTCAACAATGCTCACAGCATTCTTGTGTAATTGCAGTCAATCTTTTTCTCCATATGTTTAGTTAGTGTCCATGTAGTGCATCCAAACAGCAGTATCGATATAACCGCTGCTTGGAAGAAACTGCATTTCATTTTATCAGTCAGGTCTGACTTCCATATGACCGATAGCCTATTGATAGCTGTCCATACCTTTGCTAGTTGCGTGTTGAGTTCAGTCTCAGTTGATAAGACACTGCTTCCTAGGTAGTTGAACATATCTACTTGTTTAAGAGAACTAATGTTTAGTGTGGAGATGTCGCCTCTTTGATTAAAGCACATGTATTCCGTTTTATGTGCATTAACATGGTGACCTATGCCAGCAGCTGCTCATTTCAGGCTATGTAACAGGGTTTCGGCTTGGTGGGGTGTATTTGCCAGAAGCGCTATGTCTGCGTCCGTAATTGTTTGGGCAGGGTACTTTATGCTTCTTTCCTTTGTTAGCTTCACTTTGTAAGCAAAGTTGGTGACCAGAAGGCTCCTTTTTCAACAGCTACTACACCGATGTGTAGGGGAAGGCACTACTCCTTTCCCTGAATTGCTCCACTTTACCTTTGATACGTACTTTATATTGCTAAGTGTTAAGCAAGGATGTATCAAGTACCATTTTTAAAATCTTTGGTATGATTCGACCTGGGATTGAACCTAGGTCTCCCAGACCATTGGCGAACCCTTTGCTCCAAAATTCTCAAGAAATCTATCAAGATGACCGAATAGAAAATGGAGATTGGCTCTCATGTTGCATCCTTGGTCATGAAAAGCTGACAACAAATTTGTTATAAGGGTTTCATAGATGATGGCCATTTTATTACCAAGAAAGTTTTTTATTACTGCCACAAATGAAAACTATGTTCTCCTTTCCTTATTCATCTCTCTGACAAAGTCTTGATCACGTACATGTGTGCAAATCCGTGATCCATCAAACACACCTGCTTTGATCTACTCGAATGATAAAGCAGGGAGAACCGAGACTATGTGTTGGAAGCATTCACTGTCAGTATTTAATACTCTGACAAACTGTTTCATTAGGCCCAGCTTGATGTGCTGAGACAGAAATATGACTTTTTCTTGACTGATGATTGCATCACTGACAATATTTAGCATACCAACTTCCAGAGTCTCATGTAAGGGCCTTTATTTCTGGTTCCAATATTTGCCTCTTGCTCGGTTATCCAACATACAAATAAAGCAGGGATCCTTTGTAAATCCTCTTTGTTGACCAAGGAGGAAGTTCACAGTTCTAATGTGATAATGCTCTTCTCGTAAACACACTGAATGACCAATTGGAACAGCTGCACACATCACCATTGTGTCGTAGAACACACTTCAGTCTGCGCTCAGAACTATCTAGGAATAATCTTCAATCTTTGGGATTATACAATGGAAGTCCTAATTCCTGGAGAAGACCCGAGATATTATAACAATAAACAAACATATTCTCCTCTTTAAAAAATTCCACAAAAACCTGTTTTGCACTTGTGTTCAATAAAGCTTTTTCTTGCAACCAAAAAGATAAAATTTTTGCTGCATTTTTGAGAGACCCAAATCACACACAAGGTCATTCAGTTCTGGCTGGCTAAACTGCTAAGGAGTTGATGACTTTGATGTAGTATAAGAAGGATCGTCAGAGTCAATCACTATTTCATGAGTCACATCGTCCATCTCTAGCATTTTGTCGATACTCTCTTCTTCAGATGGAGGCAATTCAGTAAAAACTGGAACTAGTAGCTTATCAGAGTTGGTTGGTTGTTTGGGTTTTATGGCATATCAACCTTTGTCGGTTATTTAATGCCAAATCCATTTTTATACAAATAATCAGTTCTATTACAAACAATTCAGTACACAGTTTAACTGTCAAAACCATTTCTATTTCAAGCAACTCAGTTTAGTCAAACAGTTCTAATTCAACAAATTCAGGTATAAGTGTAGATTTTGTTTACACACAGTTAAATATCAAAACAGTTCTATTTCAAACAATTCAGTTTAACGTAAGAACAGTTTCAATATCAAAAAAAGTTTCATTTCAAACTATTCAGTTTAGCATAAATACACAGTTTAAATTTAAGTACACAGTTTAATTGTCAAAAACATTTCTATTTCAAGATATTCAGTTTAGTCAAACAGTTCTAATTCAAACAATTTATTTTAGCGTAAATCCAGTTTCAATGTCAAAAACAGTTCTATTTCAAGTAATTTAGTTTAGCATAAGTAGATAGGGCCCTACCAGGTACTACCATTCCGGGCCAGAGTGAACCTGGGAATGATAGCAATGAAGGAGTGCTGCACATTCCCCAAAGCTCGAGCAATACTGGAACCTAACCATCGGATTGTTTAGTGTCATAAACAGGACACTCGTTGGGGGGGGGTTCTTACCCCCTGCAGAGATGCAGTCGGTGTATTCTACAGCCCCAGCCGACTGGGCAATACACTGAGTTAAATGTAAAAACAGTTTTATTTCAGTTAATTCAGTTTAACACAAGTACATAGTTTAGATGTCAAAACAGTTCTATTTCGAGCAATTCAGTTTTGTATAAATACGCAGTTTAGTTACAAAAAAAGTAAACTGTCGAAACCACGCTTTAGTTCTATTTGGCCCATAGACAGAACCCTTATCGGGTGCTACCACTCTGAGCCAGAGTGAACCTGGGAGCGATGGCAGTGAAGGGATACTCCGCATTCCCCAAAGCCCCAGCATTTCTAGAACCTCATCAGATTGTTTAATATCCTAATCTGAACACTCATTGGGAAGGAGGGGTCTCACCCCTCCGCAGAAATGGAGTCGGTGTATTCTAAAACCCCAGCCGACTGGGCAATCAACTCATCAGAGTGCAGAGAAGGTAGAATTTCTGATAGGATATTAGGAAAAGTGATTTTATGTCTGTTTTTCTTGCCAACTTTTTTTGTATTGACCGGACAAAAATAGTTGTTTGGTCCTTCAGTTCCCGCCAGGTCATGGGAATTCTGAAAGGTAAGGCTTTACGTTTCCCTTTCGTCCAGTCTCGCAGCATTTCTTCGCAGTTATGATACACAGTATGTGAGGCCCATTTCTTGTCTTGGTCACCAAGAATAAGTCCAAAGTTCAAAGTACGCTCTATAGGCTTGCTTCAGGAACGATGTTATATTGCATGAAGTATCCACAAATATAGCAGAAAGTGCTAGGTTTGTTCACACATTGATGTCTCCTTTTGCCAAGATCAAATCTGACAGTAAAAAAACAACAAAATTAGATATCTACATTTATAGCACAATCGTGTAATTTATATAACCGCAAAAAGATAAAATGTAATTCCTCAAATTGCATGAGTTTTTTGAGTTTGAGTTTAGTTCGGTTTTATGGCATATCAACCATTTTTGGTTATTTAATGCCAAATCCATTTTTATACTTATTCATTTCAAACAGCACAGTTGGGCAAAAGTACAGTTTTTGTTGGCTGGTTAGTTGGTTGGTTATGAAAACTAGAGCATACAGAACAAAATTTTTTCGGTATTTTAAATGAGCAGATCAAAAATAGTTTTTAAAAAAAAGTAAAAAAAAAATCATGCAACTGAGATTTTCAAAAATTTGTTGTCCAGTGTTATTTTTAGATTCTTACAACTATATAATTGCATGACAAAAAAAAAGGTCTGTTTCGGCTTTAAATAACCCAACAAGGGTTATCATACCATAAAACCAAACAACCAGACAAAGCAAAAAATTAAATTACAACATATCTGTAAACAAAAATAAGATTGCATAAGGTATGTACTTTCTTTGGGGCTGCTACATAGAATTTTAATGCTGTAGAATGTGGTCATAAATAATACCTAATAATATCCGTTTTGAAAGTATAATTTTCTGCTTGAAACAATAAAAAATCTGGTGTATTTCGTTCCGTAGAAAATTAATATTTCATCTTTAAAATTGTTTGGAGTGTACTTATGGGCGATAATGTATATCTTGTTTGATAATTTTAATGAATGTAGAATGTGGTAATAAATAATACCTAATAATATCCGTTTTGAAAGTATAATGTTCTGCTTGAAACAATAAAAATTCTGGTTTATTTCGTTCCGAAGAAAATTAATATTTTATCTTTAAAATTGTTTGGAGTGTACTTATGGGCTATAATGTATATCTTGTTTGATAATTTTAATGAATGTATTTATCCAAACTCTGCAACACAGCAAGATGTGACGCGAAGTCAATTTTAAATCAGAGTCAAGGTAGGTTGAATTCAGAGTTTTCCTTCTTGACTAGTTGCCAGACACAGTCTGTCCTACTATTTACCTATAACTACAGAAAGAAGAGATGGATTTATTTCTTACCTAAGGGCATTAGCATGAAGTGAAACACAAACAGCCTCGTCCAGGGTCGAACTCGAGTCACTGATTCCATTTTCTGTTATGATAACCGTGTAAACATCTATATTGCTAAATCTTATTCAATCTTATTTTCTGTTTATTTTCTTCTTATCTTCCTCTTTTAAGCTGTAGGTTTTGTTGGTATTACTTTGGTGGCGTTGGTATTACGTTGGCATTTCGTTGGTAGTTATCCCCTCGCTAAATGTTGATGGAAAATAAAGGTAGTGGAGAAGAACGAAGACGTCGTTAGGTTTTTGAAGGAAGGTTTTAATGGCAGCATGAAGTATAGGGGTTTACACTGGTATGCTGCGAGGTCTCGTAGTAAAGAAAGAATGTAGGAAGTTGTTAGAATGTATCATCTAATTTGTTTTTTAACTAGAATCCTTTGGTCTAGAAGAATAGACCGAAGGGATCCATAAACTAGATGGCTCTCCTCATAGTGGTTGATGAGGCTACTACTATTCGGGAACAGACGAATAGATTTCCGTTCCCTTTGGGGATTTCTGAGCGAAAGAGAGATTGGCAGGCTTTCTTCAATTTTTGGTGTTGCTAAGAAATATGGTTCGGGTTGAATAGGACAAGTCATCCTGATTGGGTGAAAATGTTCGGCGACTCTAACGGTCAAATTTAATTACGCGCCAAACCAAAATTTCAATTTTCTTTCTGCTACAAGGCACTCGCACCCTCTCTTCAAATCACTATCACGATATCATATCTCTCTCTCTCTCTCTCTCTCTCTCTCTCTCTCTCTCTCTCTCTCTCTCTTTCCTTTTAATCTTTCTATTTCTTGATCTACCTCTTCTTCTCTGGGCGTGCCTTAGAATACGCTGACTGTATCTAATACAAAAGGGTAAGACCTCCCACTAAAAAAATAGATATCTTGGATATAGCACTAAACTGCATCTGATGGTGAGAATCCACTTCCAGAACTCAGGTAACTGGAGAGTATCCCTTCATTGCCATTATTCCCAGGTCTACTTTAACCCGTAGTGGTTGTACTTGTTTAGATCCCATCTGCAGGTCAAATGAATCTATTGAAAAATTATTTATATTAGGAACATTTGATACCATGTAAACGTGTGTAAATTATTTGTACTAAGAATAATTACTTGAAGCTATAATTGTTTATTAAGGAATTATTATTATTATTATTATTTGTTACTTGAAACCATATATCTGTTTACAAAAAGTATAATTAACCAGAAATAGTTACTTAAAACCATATAATTATTGATATTAGACAGGAATACTTAAAACCATACAACGCAGCGCAATTTATTTGTTTTAGATAGATAATACTGTGTCACCAATCTTGTTATTAGCTGAAGCAAAAGGTGTAGCTGATTCTGCACAGACCTTTAACACTATAAACAAATCATCTGTGTGATAGTCAGACTGTTAATATCATTAACTGAACTAGGTCTTATCATAATTAAACGTTTTCTGGCAAATACGTGAGGTGATAAGGTAATGTTGAATACTCCCTGGGTTCATTAGATTTAACACTGTTTGATTTCTACACCAATAAAGACAGGAAAGGGATAACGTTTATTCAACGACAACCAATCGTACGTGGTGCATTCAATAAGTTTTCAGACATTTTTTGTACAGGCATTTAAAATTGTTGTAGACTTGAAAATTCAGTATGTTATTGCTATATATCTTATGAGATGACTGACCAATTTCTATGATTTCAGTTCAAATGAACAGCTACAGCAGCAATTGGAATACACACTACTAAAGCCTCATTGTCACAGCTGTTGAATTTCAAAAATGCAATCTGACACTTTAGAAGAACGATATGCAATAAAATTCTGCTTTAAACTTGGAAAAAATGTCACAGGAACGTATGGAATGCTTCAGACTGCTTTTCGACCATCTTGCATCAATCGGGCATCAGTCTTTGAGAGGCATAAGAGATTCAAGGAAGGCAGGGAGTCTGTGAGGGATTATGAGAGGTGTGGGAGGAGTAAGGAAGTCAATACACCAGAGTTGATTGGCCAAACGGTTAGGGTTAGGGTTACTATGTTGAGGTTTTAAGGGAGTTCAGCAAGAGATTCCTAGGGAAGAGGCCAGCACTCTTCAAATCGGGTCAGTGGCATTTCCACCAGGACAATGCACCAGTCTACAACTCCATCCTTGTTACAGACTATTTGACCAAGATGGGCATCAAGACAGTTCCTCACTCTCCCTATAGTCCAGACGTTGCTCCCTGTGACTTTTGGTAATTCCCTAAGCTCACAGGCTGTCGTTATGAGACAATTGAGGAGATAAAAGAGGCTGTGACGAAGGTCATTGACACGCTCACACAAGAGGACTTCCATGGGGCCTTCCAGAAGTTGTTGGAACAGTACAAATGCTTCGCAGCCGGAGGAGATTACTTTGAAGGGAACTAGAGTTTCATGTGTGTACTATCAATAAAATTGCCCATACGAAAAAAGTCTGGAAACTTATTTAATGATCCTCGTACAATACGAACTACAGTCGAGGAGAAATATCACAGACTTTTGATGTAATTAACTACCTAATATTTCGAATACAGCTTCTTGAAGATTTGATTGATTGATTGATTGATTTTAACGGTATAATAACCTGTCAAGGGTTATTTTATGACTATTTCCCAAAGCTCCAGTTTTACTGGAGCTTCACCATGAGACTGTTTTGTGTCATATCGAGAATACTCGTTGGGAGGAGGGTCAGTGTATTCGACAGCCTCATTCGAGACTGGGCAACTCATTAGGAGAGTCTTACCCCTCTGCAGAGATACGGTATTTGTCAACCGTCCCACCAACCGGATAAGTGTGGCACAAGGCCTTTTTAGGTGGGTCCGAGAACAGGGCCAGAGCCCAGACGCGCCTGTCGGCTCCAAAAATGCCTCGAACCTCGTCAGCATTCCCCTAAAGAGGGGCAAGGCCTGGGGAACAGCCCCCTGAGGCTTGAAGATGTCGGTCAAGGCGCACCTCGACCAACTGCCACCCGAAACAGAACACACCCGACCAGATCCGTTCATACCCAAACACGGCCGATCGAAGTGTGTCGTGGCTGGGCAGTTTTACTGGAGCCTAACCATGAGATTGTTTTGTGTCAAAATCAGGATACTCGTTGGGTGGGTGTCTTACTCGTCTGCAGAGATGTAGTCAGTGTATTCTGTAGCCCCAGCCGACTGGGCCACACAGTTGTATGATTTCAAGTATTCCGATCTAATGCTAATATTTAGCACATAATTATATGGTTTCAAATAACTACTTCTATTTGATAATAATCTCTTGTTTCCAAACAGTTATATGGTTTGAAGTAAATAATAATAATAATAATAATAATAATAATAATAATAATAATAATAATAATAATAATCCGTAGTAAACAATTACAGTTTCAATTAACTATTCTTAATACAAATAATTTCTATATGATCATATGGTATCAAGTATTCCTGTTTAGTACAAATGGTTTTAAAACAGATCTATTTTGCCCAAAGATCGGGCACTAAAAAGTACAACCACTATGGGGCAGAGTGGACCTGGGAGTAATGCCAATGAAGGAGTAATACAATACTCCCCAGATTTGCTGAACTAGAGAGTCACCATCATATGCAGTTTAGTATCGTACCAAAGCCACCCTTTTGGGGGAATGGTATCCCTTTGCTAGGAATACAGCCAACATATTCTAAGCAAAGTTGACAGAATGGTTAACGATTGGGGCTGCGCCTTGCTGCAGAAGGAGGACATTTTGAAGCTTAAAAATACAAGTATTTAAACATAATCGTCATCATCGTTTTTTTCCCACCTTTATTATAAAACAATGGCTGTCTCCGTCAAAATGACAAGATTGTTTACCAATGGACACTTTTACCTTGGATTAAAGTCTAATATCCCGGCACTCTCCTGAGAAAAAAAGAATCGCTGAGTGCCTCATAAGGTATAAGGGTTAGCGAGCTAGACTAGCAGACCAGTGTTAATGAGTTCAATTCTCACTGTCTGCACGATTCCTTGTCTGTGAACAAGCTAAGCTTACTAAAGATAAGTTATCAAAAGAGTCACCAGACAGAAGAAAGGTGAATAAATAAAGTTGAACATGTCTTCTAAGGGTATGGGTTTAGCAAGATATGCTTCATCTAGCACCCTGGGCCAGGTAACTAGTGATGGCCATCTAAGTGGTGGAGGAGGTTGGTCGGAGTGGCACCCACCTGAGTCGAAAGTAGAGGGTGGGGTGTTCTGTGAACCCAAATATAAGACGACGGATTTCGTTATTCTGGTTCTTTCTCTCTTTTTTTGTTCTGGGGTGTGGCGAAGAGACGAACCTTCGCATGAAGGAAGAATGAGGAACAAATCAAAGATACGAGAAGAGTCCTGTTCCTAGAACTAAGAAGATAACCCAGACGTTGTGTCGGTGACCCATTTTTTCTTGCCCTGTCGACTGGGGCCGTAAACAACACCGACTGCATCTCTGCAGAAGGGTCAGACACCCAACGAGTGGCCCAGCCGAGTGGAAAAATGTCCTTTTAGTCAGAGGGGGTACCGCTGAAGTGAGGCCAATTTGTCCGTTTTGTAGGGACGGTTCTTTTGTTGGGCATGCGTCACCCCCACTTCCTGTTAGGGGCTTCTGGGAATTTCTACACTCCTTGATCTTATTTTATTTTATTTTTATTGTTCTAGTCACTTCAAAAGAATTTTGAAAGTTAGAAGATAAGATTTCATCGTAGTTTACGTGAACCCAAAAGACGACTAGGTCACTCAGTTATAAGTTAAATAGTCTCACAACTGCTGACCTACAAAGATGGCTTTGGCATTAAATAACCTATAAAACTTGATATATTATTAAACAAAACAACCACAGAATCTGCTTGACCGCAGTACTTTGACATTGGGTAAAGAGCCTAACCATTGGGGTTCAAGGGCCGCAGAATCTTGCTTTGGATCGTCATAGTATATTACGATAATCATGGAAATGGTACTTGATACCTCCTTGCTTAACACTCAGAAGTATAAGGTACAGATCAAGGGTAAGTGGAGCAATCCAGGGAAAGGAGTAGCGCCCTCCCATACACCTCGGTGTAGTAGCTATTGAAAAGGGAGCCTTTGAGTCGCCCTCGACTAAAGGGAGACAACTTAGCTTTTACTTTATGATTTTGAAAGAAAACTTTTTATTTGAAAAAATAAGATTTATGGACGATACTGTAGATTTATTTGTGTGTTGGGGTAGGGGTATGCGTACAAACCCGTGTGTGTGTTTTAAAGAGATCCATTTGAATTTTAGTTGAATGCAAATCCATTTTAGTCGTCTCCTGCTACCAATTAGGCTTGTATGAATTGTTTGTTGGAAGGAGAAGTTGCCCCAGCTTGAAGGAAACCAATAACGATAGTGACCTACGGTTTTCATAACTAGTGTTCTATTGTTAGAACTGCCCGGGCTGCAATGTTGAGATATCTTAGTGATATTCGTAGTTCTGCCATGATATTCGAAACGGTGCCAACCATTGATTCTAACAGATAGTAATTCTATACCCTCCCAAAACAAATTGACAGACACATGCACACAAAGAGATGGAGAGAAACAGAAATAGAGAGAAATATATATAGATGGGGTGGCAAATAGGGGTGAAGAAAATGAAAAGGAACAAAAGATTCAAAGAAGAAGAAGTGGTACAAGCCGATAAAAAAACCCGACGATAGGCACATCTTCAAACTGGCTAATGTAATTCTGCTTTTAGAAACGTTGACACTGAATCCCCCTTTTTCTATTGCCTTTTTCCTCTGCTATCTATCTAGAGTCTACTTGGTAGCAGAAACAGTAGCGATAAAGTCTTGTCAATGGACACCTTAGCTTCTCTATAGCATCCAGTACATTTGGGTAGATGTAAAATCTTGTCAATATGTTTATCCATATTTACCCAACCCCTCCGCTCGGGCAGAATATGACACTAGGTCAATTTTTAAGCGGAGTTTAATAGGTTTGAATTCAGAATTTTCCTTCTCCTAGACTAGTTGTCTCACCAAGGCTGAAGAACCCAGCCTGCCCTACTATTTACCCATATCTGGAGGGAGAATAATTGGATTCATACCTTTCCCAAGGGTATTAGAGCTATGTGAAATGCAATCAGTCTCGTATAGGATTTGAACTCGTGTCACCGTGTCCATTTCCTACGACGATAACCATTACACCACGGGCACCCCCATAAATTGTCAATATGTTTATCTCTCCGTCATTTTGTTTTATTTCAGCTGACATGACAAAGTAAAATTACAAATTTGGTTTGATTTAGTTTCTTTGTTTGATGGCATATCAACTTTTGTGGGTTATCTACTGCCACAACCATCTATGGAGAAGCTCAGTTGTATTTGATCCATAGCTGAATGGGGGATACGAGATTTCATGCCTTTCTCTAGGGAATTGGTCTGAAAGTGAACGTAATAGCGTAACTAGAGTTTGAACTCGCTTATTACGATTATGCAATCCAGTACGTTAGCCACGACGCTACGAGGACTTCCACCTCCCATAAATTTTGGAACATGGTCTTAAAAGTACTCAAGTATGCACATGCACATTTGCATTCACGCACACCAACAGGCACATAAAAACTCACACTTACATACATATATATATATATAGAGAGAGAGAGAGCAATTTGGTTTGTTTTGATTTGGTTGTATTTTATGGTATATCAACCTCTGTGGGTTATTTTATGGCAAATACTGTTTATATATGTACATATTCTATATACATGATTTGTAAGTGATTAGTTTATTGGTATCGTAACGACTGGTTACTCACATCGGGATTCACCGGTATAAGTACTCACAGTCAGCAATGTCATCAGAGAACTAATTTTATACCACAAACAAAAATTTTTTCCGAGAACATTAATTCTGTAAGTCGTTGGGGAGATATTTTCTGACTGTTATTGATAGCAAGTAATATAATATAATTTTCTGACTGCTATTAATAACAAATTATATAATATAATATAACTTGTGCAATTGTTCAAGCAAATTACAAAATGCAAGCAATATTTGTTATCTTCTCTTGGTCATGTAATGACCATTTTCATTATTCATAGAAAATTATGTTATATAATTGCGGAAGGATTTTTTTTTTAATTATCATTTTTCGTTGGTTATATCTTATATTTCGGTTTAGTTAGGCTTAGAACTATTCGGCTTAGTGCACGGGTAGGGGCACACATTCAGCGCTGGTGCTCACGCTCGCGCGGGGAGGATGTGACAATCACAGATGTCATAATAAAAACCCCGGATAGTAAATGGGATTGGGGATGCGAATGACGTCATGCCCGGAAGCGATGGGCTGGTATTCTTGGTTATTTTGAAAAAAAGCAGTGAGTTGTGATTTGAAGCTGGACGAAGCGAGTTGAGATCCGTACCTAAGCTAGTCCAGTTGGGTCTACGAGATGCGCCGCGCGTGGTGGAACCAGATGGAGCAGTCAGCATAGTAAAGATTGTGTGTCTCTCTCTTTCTCTCTCCTCGTGTCGAAAAAACTAAAAGTAAAAAAAAAAGTTAAAAAACGTTTCGTACCTGAACCTAGAGAGTCGTCAGTGTTTCTGGATTCCTATGCATGTGAACGTTTTGAACGTTTTACTTATCCGTATTTTTTACATAACCACATACCGTATCATGGATATGTTACAATTAAAGCAAAGTTTTCCTTTCCAAATCTGAAGTATTCTATGTCGGTAAAGAAGCGACCATCTTTGCCATAAAATCAACTGTCAAAGACGATAGCAGAGCAGCTGAGGAGCAGGCTGAGACCAAATCGAAAGGGTTTATTTCAACAGTTCTTTTTATTTGTATAAACTCCCGATTTCCAGGCACCACCATTTTGGTTTTACCAACAGTGCCCAGAGAGCTCTGCAATTTTTTACTGCCCTTTTCAGAGCAAGAAAGTCTTTCTCGCCAATCCAGCTTAGAGGAACAGTCACTTCCCAATGCAACGACAACCTGAGTCTTAGGCCTACGAACCGCCAACTTCAGCTCGGTTGGCGGGAATTGTAGAATACACCGACTGCATCTTTGCAGAGGGGTAAGACTCCCTGCAATGAGTATCCTGGATATGACACTAAACTGCACCTATATGGTGAGGCTCCACTCTTGGAACTTTGGGAAATGTGGAATACCCTTTTATTACCATCGTTACCTGGAGTAGTAGCTCATTATAGGGTTGTATCAACGGGTCAAATAGAACTGTTTGACATTTAACTGCGTGCAAACAAATGACTGATATTAAATTGAATTGTTGGAAATAGAACTCTTTGACCATTCAATTGTGTTTAAACAAATGACTGATGTTTAATTGAATTGTTAGTGATACATAGCAATACTTGGAACAATTTGACTGTATAAATGAATGGATTGTGCTGAATTGAATTATAAGTGTTAAATAGCAATAATTGAATCCAATTTACTGTCTGCAAACAAATGATTAATTTTGAATAAAATTAGAAGTGTTTGCAATAAATTTAACCATTTATCTATGTAGAAACAATAGCAATATTAGTGTTCAAACAAACTTGTTCTAAGTCATTTAAAAATGAAATTACCTACAAACTATTCACTTACAAATTATATATGTATATCCATTTAAATGTATGCGAACAACGACTTGTGGTAAATTCTTATTGTTACATAGCAATACTTGAAACTATTTAATCTTGTGCAAATAAACAAACTATTTATGTTAGTTAGAAATACTTGAAATGATTTAACTGTGTGCAAAACAATGAGCCCAGGCTTGTTTAAAAAATTTATCATCAAAATTTGTTTACAAATTATACATATTGAATATATATCAATATAAAGGGTTTGGCATTAAATAACGCACAATGGTTGATATGCCATTAAACCAAACCAAACCAAATCATATATATTTAATATAGACGTATTTGGCATTAAGTTAGAAAAATTAGATTTGGCATTAAATTACCTACAATGGTTGGTTAAATAACCCACAATGGTTGATATGCCATTAAACCCAACCAAACCAAATCATATATATTTAATATAGACGTATTTGGCATTAGATTAGAAAAATTAGATTTTGCATTAAATTACCTACAATGGTTGGTATGCCAAAAGACCCAACCGAACCAAACCAAAATCTAACTTCATCCATTGATGACACCAGTCCGTGAGCGATGGACAACGCTCGAACCAATAACGACAAATCTACAACACTACCAAGAGAGACCTTCAAAATCACTTTGAATTCATTAACGTTCTCAAATTTATCTCGAAATAATGATTTTGGCAACTTTGCAAAAACCTAATATCTTGTTTTGTTCTCATTGTCTTTTCTGCGTCACTTCAAATCTTTTTAAAAGTTTATCGGGTCGGCTACCATTGACGGCTCTGCAATAGAGGTAACATTATTTTTAATCGACTCAGAGCTCATTTGTTTGCACATTAAAATGCTTTCAAGCATTGCTATTTAACAGTAATAATTCTAAATAATTCTATTCGATATTAATCATTTGTTCGCATGCAGTTAAATGGTTTCAAGTATAGTAAACGATTGAATAGTTCTTTTTTACCCATAGATGGGACCTTAACAGGTACTTTCAATTCGAGTTGACCTGGGAGTAATGGCTATGAAGGAGTACTGCACATTCCCTTAAACTCCATCATTAGAGCATCACCATCAGATTCAGTCTATTTTCATGCCCAGGGCACTCATTGTGAGGTCTTACCCCTCCGCAGAGATGCAGTCGGCGTGTTCAACAGCCCCAATCGACAGTATGAAAAGAAAAAGAGGGAGAGAGAGAAGAACCAACTGATAGATCGATAGATAGCACCTTTTACTTTAAAAAAATTCTTATTCTATTTTTTTTCATATCATTTCTTATTTTATTTTATTACTTTTTTCTTTAACACAGCCGATACAGCCTTATTTCTGTCGGTTCAGAATAAGGATGAATTTGTCATCACTGTGTCTGATCTAACCGCGATAGTCCTCACGGAGCTGAACGAGGATTATGAAAAATTATGTGGGACATAAAGCTGTGTAGCTGAAACTATAATACCAACAACTGAAGGTTGACCTTGTACGTGTGTCGTGTTTGGGTACCATAATTGGCACGGACTGAAAAAGAGTAAAAGGTAACACAAGAGAGAGGAGACTTATGTAGGATAAATAAAGAAAAGACTATTATAATTTGATGCACTGGATTAGCTGCCAATGCATATTTCGTTGTCTGGTCGTTTATTAAAGCAGCTGCTGCTGAGTAATGACCGTTCAAGATTTCATCGAAGTGCTGTTGCTGCTGCTTAATCATTTGTTAAGTCATTGCTGCTGCTGTTGCTACTGCTGGTAGTTAATCATTCATTGAGGTCTTTCTGTTGCTGCTGCTAATACTAAATTATTCGTTAAGGTCTTGCTGCTGCTGCTGCTGCTGCTGCTGCTGCTGCTGCTGCTTAATCATTCGTTGAGGTCTTGCTGCTACTGCTGCTGCTGCTGCTAATCATTCATTGAAGCCTTTCTGCTGATGCTGCTCCTGATGCTGCTACTGCTGCCTAATCATTCGATGAGGTCTTGCTGGTGCTGCTGCTGCTACCACTGCTGCCACTGCTGCTGCTCTATCATGAACAGTAGCAATGGGTTGAATAGTATTACTGCTGTTTTTCTACAAAAGTAACTTTGGCACTAAATAACCCACGAAAATTCATGTAGCACTATAATCTGCATTCATGTGTGTGTGTTTGTATATATATATATGTGGATGTATGTGTGTGGGTCTCTGTGTGTGTTCGTGGATGGGTGGCCAAAGAAGGGATTCTTATCTTCAGCATCTTTGAGCTACAGCGTTAGATTGTCTGGAAGGTCTTCCTCTGTCTATTTTGGCGTGAAGACCATACAATGAGCTGGGCCCGTGTGAACTCACGAGATCAGAAGTTGGGAGCAGAAAGGACAAAAGACATTGGTCAGTCAAGGTTAGGACGTTAAGCCTAGCAGTCAAGCCCAGGACGCGGGGCCAGACAGTCAAGTCTAAGACTCGTGGCAGAAAAGAGTATTGAGCTGTGAGAAAGCAAAATGGACTCAGAAACCGGACGTTGAGCAGTGAAGGCGATGGACAAGCTGAGAGCATATCCGAGTGGAGGGATGAGTCATCATTTTTTGTAGCTGTTAGGATTTTTGCTGAGATTCTGCAATAGCTTCACATAACACACACAGAGTGCCAAAAATAAGGGCCAGATATCGACTTCTTAAGTTTTGCTGTCTTCAAATCAATGTTTTGTCTTTTCTTACTTCCTCCCTCTGTTTGTTGCTTTTTTTTATTGTTATTTTTGTTCAACTTTTGAAATGCTCACTCGGCCGGGGGTAAGAAGAAATAACGGGGTTCTCAGTAGACGGACGAACGATCAACTGCCAATCAGCCAACCGTGTGTGGTTATTTCATATTGATACACCATCAAACAAAGAAATAAATTAAACAATAAAAAACTAATGAAGTTTTTACAAAAAACTATAACTATATCATCATCATCATGAGGTCATGCCATCAACACGGATTTCCCGGACCCTCTCCTGCCACCTTTCTCCATCGTCCATTGGTAGGTCTTCAATGCTACATCCTGTATCGGCACAGAGCTGTTGTATGTAGTTTCTACCTGGTCGTCCTGCCTTTGGGATCCACAGGGGTATGTCACTTATGAGTTCGTCCCTACTTCTCCAGCAGTGTCCGGCATGTCTGGTTCGTTTAACTTGGATAGTTTACGTGATGGGTGGTAAGTGTCCGTACAGCTGCTGCTTTGTGGGTTGCTGCCTCCAGGACTTGTTCAATATTTCTCACAGCCTTCTTCTATAGTTGCCGCCAAGCTTTTTCTCCATACGTTTAGTTAACGTCCATGTAGTGCATCCATATGGTAGTATCGATACGACCGCTGCTTGAAAAAAACTGCGTTTTATTCTATCGGTCAGGTCTGACATTCATATGACCGATAGCCTATCGATAGCAGTCCATACCTTTGCTAATCACGTACAAAACTAAAACAAGTAATAAAATACGAAAATAGAATGAAATAAGATGAAAATATCCCACAATTCCACTTTTGTGGAAAGTTTAGCTTTCGGCGTCAAAAGGAAAACCGAGTCTTTTTTTTTTTTTTTTTTTTTTTTTTGCTACCTAGCTGATCCACTGGACAACTCGTCCGTTTGTAGCCTCTCGAAACAAGCAATCCATACTTTTATAATCATAATTCATGGGCTTTTGGGGGGTCGATTAATATATTGAGTCAACAAACATTTGAAAATTGAGCGATAACAACTAAGGCAAAGAAAACAAAGATAAGGTAGTTATGTTCAAAAATTTCCAATTTTTATTTGAAGCAAGAATAAGTAATGTTTCTGGGGTGTCAACTGGTCCTAAGTTCCCACTGCTCGTATGAGTAGAATGTCTACCGGGGGCTGGTCGCCGGCCGGTGACCGTTGCAAGCCGGTACTTCTGAACTTATGCAATAAGCAGTAGTACTATCGGCCCAGATTCAGGAGTAGCTTGCGTCAGTGAATAGTAGCTATTGGTTACAACATGCTTAATAAAAAAAAATTTGAAATCTTAAAAAATAGACCATTCCACAAGAGAAGCCCATGGCGTCACCTGTCATTCAGTCAAAATGTCATTCTGGGTAGCCAGTAGGAATCGAACTCACTACACTCATGAACTAGGAGACGAGTCCTCCAACCGTCAATTTTACTGAGCTCATCTTAATCTGACAAAGTGTTACGATGGTGACCATTTAATCAACGATATATGAATAGTTAGATAGCTGTTTTCTAATACATGCTTGACTTAGAAATCATTGACAAGAAATGTTTTATTAATTGATTGATTTATTTATTATAGTTTTAACGAATTAAAGATATTATTCCTTTTTTACTGATTTTTAATCAAACTTGCGTACATTTATATATATACATATATATATATGGCTTCTTTGTTTTGATGGTGCATCAACTACCTAGCAATGATGGTAGTCAGCCAGTTCGCAAGAATCTGTTCTTGCAATTTCCTTATTCAAGAGAACCGGTTGTTAGCTTGAATTAGGGATTCTCAATCTTTTATTTATTTTGACTTTTTTTTAAGTTAGAAAAATAACTAAAATTAATGATTTCATTTGTTACTCGTGGCAACCCAAAGATTTGTTGCATATGGTAACCCAAAGATTAATCTTCGCGCGTATATCGGACCAGCGAGCATGGATTGATGTTTGAGGGTGTGATAGTGAAAGAACCGGTTGTTAATGAAACTTGTAGTGAGAGAATCTGTTTCTTAAAAGTTTTCAATCCCATTAACGCTTTCGAGAGTTATTTAATGGCAAAGCCATCCTTATAGAATAACAGTGGTGGTACAATTTAACCGATTGCTGGGATTGGGGATAAGGGGTTTATACCTTTCCCAAGGGTATTAGTCCGAAAGTGAAGGTAACAACGTGACTGGAGTTCGAACTCGCTTACTACGATGTTGCAGTCCAGCACGTTAGCCACTTCGTTTTTATTTTGAAAAAAAATCGTAGAATTTTTTTCAGCAGATACCCTTCTTTTCATTTAATTTTACGAATTTTCCAAGGAAAAAAATTCTGCTTGAAAAATATTTCTTATAAAGCTAAGTCCTCAGGGAAGTTAAGTTGTTAAAAAGTGGGATTCATAGATTTCTCTAGGGTATTAGTCCAAAAGTGAATTTAACAGCAGTTTGAACTTACGTGTATGTGAGTGTGAGCGAGGGCATCTGTATGTGTTGAAAAACTCGCTCGAAAGTAGTTCTCTAGATTAGGGATTAAAAAGAAATTTTTAAAAAGACAATAACACAAAAAATCAAATAAATAAAATGCAAAAGTAACAGTTTTCCCAGGGGGCCTCTGACAAGAAGCGCAATCTGCACATGCCTTAAGGGATAGGCTTCCTGGCGTCTAAGAGAAATCCTCCCTCAGTTATTTAGAGATGCCTTGGCCGAAAAGACCTTTTTCTCACGACTGCTTGTGGGGAGGGCTCGTACCTGCTGAGTCCTGGACTTAGCAGTGCGTTGTGTCTCTCCTACTAATAGTAGCCTCTGTCAAATGTACTCACTAAACACGGATACACTTGACGGACCCTCAACCTATAATTTGCAAAAGATAATTCCCTTATGTTCTTCAAACACCGTGTCTGGGGGAGCCCGACGATTTCTACTGGTTTAAGTAAACATCCCTTCACCATAGAAGAGTCGTAAAACCACAAAAAGTCCAAAGGTATCTTTGTCTTTTTCCTTCCGTACTTAATTCCCTTGCAGCTTCGACGTACAAAAAAGATTACAAGTGAATCAGGTAAGAAGAAGAAACAGGAGTCAAACACAAACCTTCAGAATCCAACAATTCACCATATACGAAAAATCCTTCATATGCCCCATAATAGTTGGCTAGCTAGGATTGAGAATGAGTTTCAGTTCCTCAGTGAACCTTTGTATTATAAAAACTTATTTCTAAGAAAAAAATCAAGTCGAACACGTACGACACTTGATTTGGCCAGAGTGGAAAAGAGAGAAATAATCCCAGACAGCGCGGCACCCATAAGCGACTTCCTCTTTTTGTCAAAAACTACAATTCAAACCCTCAGTACGAATTCGGGGACCGAACTGATAGCACGAAAAATTTAAACTAGCTGATGGGTTTCGTCACTCGCTTCTTGAATAAAGCTTCCCAAGAAATAAAAGTAAAATTAAACGAAAGTCGACTACTCAAATTCTACTAAGTTAAACAACTGAAAGAAAATTCAACCGAAAATTCTGCTGAAAAGAACTTTAAAGAAGACTTGCAATTAAATGACCTCTGAAACATTTCTACAAAACAAAAAAAGAAAAGAAAAATATTCAAATTCAAAGAACTTTGTTTCCAGGACACTCTCTCAAAGAAGTTCCAGTAAATTTCACTTAACTTTTCAACACTTTATCTTTTCTATTATTTTCTTTCTTGTTTCTTTTGTATAAAATTCCCTTTTAAAAACTTTATTGTCTATGTTATCTTTTCGAATCAGTATCTGAACCAAAAAGCTGCGGAATTTACAATTTAAACTTACCGACTGACCTTACTGTTTAATGGCACCTTACCGTTTAATAACCCCCCAAAAAACATTACCCAGTTAAATTCTAAACTTGGCTTTAATGTCAATCACATTCATAAGAAAAATTATTCCCGCCAAATTCCTTTATATTGAAATTTTATCCCCAACAAATTTTATCCCTTTTATAAATTCTTTAAGTATATATATATGTGTGTGTGTGTGTAAGAGAGAGAGTGAGAGAGAGAGAGAGAGAGTATATAACGTGTCGAAAGATTCGTCCTAAAATAGTTTTATCACCAAGCGACAATTGAGAGGGAATTTCAGTTCTTCAAAGAGTCTTCATGTATGCACATGTGTTGGTGTGTGGGGGATTTTTGAATAATGATATCTAAAATGGGGTTAAGAAATATAACTGAGAGATGAAAACCAAATTGTTGCAATTAAAAATTCATTCGTTTAGAATGCACAATTTCATCGGATATGACAAAATTGTTGATATAATCGTCATTGAAACAGACGCTAAACGTTGTTTAAGAGCTTCTATGATTTTTTTTTAAATTTGAATAAACAAATAAAAGATTTTTAAGAAAAAGTAAATGAAAAGGACATGACAAAAGAATAATGAAAAAAATTCTTTGACTTTGTATGGTAGATTCTGCCGATTCCACTGTAAATACACCAGAAGGCCCAGGAACTACACGGTCGAAATGTTGTGAACTAAAAATAAAGTAGAAGAGGAAAGTAGACTGTCTAATAATTATCTTGTGTAGAATAAATCAAAGGGTATATATATATATATATATATATATATATATACTCATCTAAAGATTCAGGCAAAGATCAAGAAATTAATTGAAAATAACATCAGCGTATTACACAGAATTCAAAACATATATATATATATATATATATATATATATATATATATATATATATATATATGAAGATAGCAGAAAAACATAATCCAAATAGGTGAATTTGATATGAATTAAAGTCAATGTTGAACGTTTCGATTTCAGCAACCATCATCAGGACTTGGATATCAGAATAGTTCACATGGCGACGGATGCTTGCTGAGGTAACAGGAGCAAATGAAAAGTATACAACGAGATGATACAAATGTGCACATGGCGTTCATAATTCAAAAGTGTTAAGAACGTGTCTGGCATGTGGAAATATATTTGAAAATTTTGGATTTCCTAAAGAAACGAGATAAATCCATATTTACTTTCATATATATATATATATATATGCTGTGTGCAATCCTGAACAAGTCCTGGCAGCAACACCCCACAAGACACCAACTGTACGGCCACCTGCCCCCTATCACGAAAACTATTCAAGTTAGACGAACCAGACATGCAGGACACTGCTGGAGAAGCAGGGACGAACTCATAAGAGATGTACTCTTATGGACCCCCACACATGGCCGCGCAAAAGCAGGACGACCAGCACGAACATACATTCAGCAGCTATGTGAGGATACAGGATGTTGTCCTGAAGACCTACCTAGGGCGATGAACGATAGGGAGGAGTGGCGAGAGAGGGTCAGGGATATCCGTGCTACCAGCGCGATATGATGATGATGATGATGATATATATATATATAAATATGTATATAAGTTTAATTATATATATGTATATGAGTTTAATTATATATTTTTTATATAATTAAACTCATTTAAAAATTCAGACAAAATTATGAAAATATTTTTTAATAGAATCAGTGTATTACATAGATATAAACAACGTCAAAAAGTATAATATTCAATAAAAAAAAAAAAAAGCTTCGACCACGACGAGACTCGAACTCGCAATCTTCTGATTCGAAGTCAGACGCCTTATCCATTAGGCCACGCGGCCACCTATAAATAGTGTCTCTCGTGACCATTAATATACTTTACAAATAAGCTATTAATATAACGTGTTCAATGCGATAACTTTTAATTTGCTTGAGTACCTCGCCGTAGTGTAATAGCTCTTAAATTATATTAAATATTGTGAACTTATTTTTACTCTCCAAACATATTCACTATTTGTGCCCTGAAAAATCCTAAGAAAAAAACGAAAACAAAACAAATCATGGTAAGAACAGAAATTTACATAGACTTAGTGTCCATAAATAAGTACACCTTTAAGAATCTTTTCATGAAAAGTTAATTTTTGTTAATCACAGTTAACACGATGTTATTATTTCTAGTAAAATATAATATAAACAAAATGCGTATCATTAGGAATATTTGTTACCAAACTCCTCAGGACTGAAGTTCTGGAAGTAAAAATATGAAAATGCAGTAGTCCAAAAATAAGTACACCTTTTATAATTATTTACTAAGCTTTACTTAGTTGTGGCACCAGGACGAATTTATGAGTTCATGACTTGTTTAAATTCAATATTTTCCTTCTCCTCGGCCGGTTGCTACTCTAAGGTTTAAAAAAATCAGATTGCCCAACTATTTACCCGTAGCTGGAGGGAGTATAGTTGGATTTATACCTTTCCTGAGGGCATTAGCGCGATAGGAAGTGCAAATAGCCTTATGGGGTTACTGAAGATTTGGTCGGTTATTTATCTAGTTTGGTTTGTTTGGTTGATAGTCGTCGGTTTGGGATTTAGATATCTGACTTCATGGGTTTTCTTCTCAACCCCATCTTAATTCGTTGGTTTCTTCTGTGTCTGTAGAAGGTAGCCAATGAATTCCTGGAGGAAGGAAGAAAATAGACCAAGATACCTTTTAAATTTAAACCTTATTTCTGAGTTCAACAACCATTCTGTGGGTGAAAATTCCCCCTGAATCCAATCGAAATAGTCGCGTCTACCATATAAGGTGTTAAAATATACAAGTCGTCTCTGGTGGTTGATAAGTCCAAATTGGTGCTTTTTATTATGCTTCTTTCGGCGTGTCGATTCGCTAGCAGCAGACACAACCCACATGCGAAGCCCCGGGACTTGACAAACAGGCATGCTACCTTGCTAGCAGCCGAGTGGGAAAACGTCTTTTCAGTCTGATAGGTTCCGCTGAAGTGAGATTGATTTTCTCTTTTTCGTAGAGGCGGTTCCTTTTCCGGGCATAAGTCACCCCCACTTCCTGTCAGGGTTTCCGGGAATTTCTGCTCTTCCTGAGCTTATTTTATTTGTTTTGTTTTATTTTCATTTTTCTAATCGCTACAGCCTCTCTCAGGATTTGAACTCAGGTAGCCGATCTGCTTCTAATATTGATAACCGTTACGCCACGAGCACCTTTTTATTAAAATATTTATATTGTAATTATGTATTTACCGGTTTAAAATGATAGTAGAGATTCGTTTTTTGTTGCATATATAACCGAAAACCATAACTGGGCATAAAATAAGCCCTCGAAGGTTGACATGCCGTAAAATCAACGAACCAACTAATCGGTTATGAAACGTTAACATCAGTCAAACAAATAAAAGATTGAGAGAGAGTTCCCAGTAGCGTAGTAGTTAACGTGCTGGAGTTTGACAATACAGTAAGCGAGTTCAAACTCCAGCTGTGATATGACATTCACTTCCAGACTTATTGCCTCGGAAAAGGTAGAAACCTCTTTATACTCCCTAGCTATGGATTATACAGTATCACTGCTATTCTTCTCCAAGAATGGCATTAAAATAACCCATGAAGGTTGGTATGCCATTAAAAACAAAGAAGCCAAATACATAAAAGATTAAACTGCGATACCACTGTCAAAAAAAGAATTAAAATTATTATCGACCACGACGAGACTCGAACTCGCAATCTTCTGATTCGAAGTCAGACGCCTTATCCATTAGGCCACGCGGCCACAACGTTTAAGTTTTATATCAAATTACAAAAACTATCGTGAAATATCATTTTATACTTGACTCATCTGTCAGATGGAAAGATCCCGCTTGCCTTAAAAATCAGTATTCGAACTTCGTATTTTTACCAAGGCCCGAACACTGATCGACAATGCCTGTGGAGATATAAAAAAAAAACGATTTTAATTTTTTAGCAACCTTCCCAAATTCGTTAAATCTTTCTTTTCTTCCTGTTCTCAAACGAGATCTACACGGTCACTAAAAGTCTATATAAGATTTTTAGGAGTCGAGGCAAGTAAAATAGTAAATAAGAGTGGGGCGGGGGGTCATAATAGTACAGGGTACGACAAAAATACCCACCGCTCAGTCGGGTGGAATTGAACTTATCCAAGTGGAAATTTTAGCTCCATCTTATCATTTTTTTTTTCTAAGATACAATCAGTTACGGTCACAGCTTGGACCGGTCTACACTGTGTTTTTACTGTTAGAACTTTTTTTTTGGGGGGGGTGCAAAACTGGTGAGTATGTAATTGCTACATAGAGAGCTTTTCCTGTTCATTTCATATTATGTCGGAATGATGTTTTTCCCGATTGAATTTTCAACCCATAGCAGCATCGATTTTCTATCTGGAACAGCATCATTCCGACATAAAATAAAATGGGCATGAAAAGTATGGTGACGGGATTATAAGAGATTAATATAAAATTGGAGTCAACATATTTATCAAATCCTACACAGTGGAATAGAAAAAAAAGAGAAAAACGAACAGCGATATTCGGGAAATAATTAAGTGGCTTTCAACTATAGATAAATTTTAAAAAAGAGTTGTGAGTGTTTTGAATTTTAAATCATTTTTCATTTTGGGATTAATCGTTTCAATTTTAAGTACAAAAGTTATTTTATATATTTTATTTTTACTCACAGTTCAGGCTAACATTTAAAGTATTTACGATCAATATCCAGGACATCTGTTCATTTCCAAGATTCCTCTTTAACTGCGATTTATCTGACATCCCACCAAGTCAGAATAAGGTATGAGGCTGTTTTATGGTGGGTGCCGCGCACGAATCAAGACTCATGCACAACAAGTGCAAAAATAGTTGATCCCGTCAGCATTCCTCTAATTGAGCGCCTCAAGCACAAAGCAATAAACTTAGTCCTGCAAACAGACAAAGGCCTGAGAGTGACGGCCTCCTGCGGTCAAAGTGTTATCGTAGCATACCGGCTACTCAAAGCTATAATCCCGATTTTAGAAAAACGCAAAGTTATCCGTGACGGCAGCAAAACATTAACGTCTCGCCAACGTATCGAATGGAATTTTTGTTGCCAATGCGATGACTATTTTTCGAGATAAATTAGTTCTGCGAACTGACTCGGTGATAGCTTCCTATTACAGGATAAAATATGTGGTATTTAAAAGCATCTCTTGTTTGTATAAGATATACCATTATTACTTATATTTAAAAGAGAGACTTCCTGTCTTTGGCAACACAGAATTTACTTCACACAAATCATAAAGTACGCAGCTGCGTACCTCTATATAAAAACAGCAGTCAACGACCAAAGTTGCCAGTTCGGCTGCTAGACAACCGTGGAATGAGAGAGATATACGTATCTCCTCTAGTCATAGTTCGCCGAGCAAAGGTTAGCAGTAGCAGCAGCTGACGACACATCGCTAAAGGCCAACCAGCAGCAGACAACTCAGGCTCCAACCAATCACCGCTACTCTCTCAAACTGTTCTTTTCAGAGCTAATTTACCAAAGTCTCAACCTCCTCTTTTAGGAACTAGTTCAAAAAGTCTCCTAAGGATCCCCTCTCTTCTCCTCACCTACACCCCTTCGCACACACCAGAAGACGACGACGCATCAGACAGCCAGACTTGCAGTAAACCTGCAGCACTTGTTCCGGCATCACCCAAGCAGCAAACACCTGCATTACCCAAGCAGCAAACACCTGCACACCAAGCAGCAGACACCTGCATCACCCAATAAGCAAACACCTGGACACCAAGCAGCAGACATCTGCATCACCCAAGAAGCAGACACCTGCATCATCCAAGCAGCAAACACCTGCACACCAAGCAGCAAACACCAGCATCATCCAAGTAGCAACCATCGGCACACCAAGCAGCAGACACCTATATCACCAAGTAAACCAGCTACTTCATCACCGAGCAGAAGACCAGTCGCGTACGGCAACTCAGACTGCATCTTGATCAACGAGTAGACCAACTGCTATTTCTTTGTGATTGATTCACCAAATAAAAGCTTGGAACTTCGAACTAAATCTCTTGTCTTTGTCATCCTCGACTAATTTGTTGTCAGTCACCTTATTTATAAAAGTTTGTAAAATCGACGTATTTATCGATCCCACAGAGTCATTGTAAGCAAACAACCGGCCTGAACGAATGCCAGACGGCAGCCCGGAGGCCTACTGCGAACTGCTGATCATCCTATTTTTTTGGCATGAACCTTAA
Organism: Sepioteuthis lessoniana; assembly: GCA_963585895.1. Classification (NCBI taxonomy): domain Eukaryota; kingdom Metazoa; phylum Mollusca; class Cephalopoda; order Myopsida; family Loliginidae; genus Sepioteuthis; species Sepioteuthis lessoniana. The sequence goes on from OY757906.1 coordinate 118,948,054, forward strand.
TCTCTCGCAGAGCATGCTGGAAGATTTGATATTTCTTTTTTTTTTCTTTTCTTTTTCTATTTATTAATTGTTTTATTTTTCACTTACTACAAAAGCGTTTTGTATATCAATTACTGACTCACCAGTTTCTGAAAAAATGCTTCACAAGTAAATGCACGGTATGCACTGGTATAAGCTATGATCAAATAAAAAATAGTATATAAAAATTCATTTCTAAGAAAAAAATCATCTGACCACGTACGGCACTTGATTTAGCCAGAGTGGAGAAGGGAGAAGTTATCCCAGACAGTGCGGCACCAAAAAATGACTTCCTCCTTTTTGTCAAGAACTACTAGTCTGACCCGAATTCGGGGACCGAACAGTAAAGGCAGGAAAAATTAGCCAGCAGTTTGTTTTCGTCACTCGCTTCTTGAATAAAGTTTCCCAAGAAATAAAAATAAATGAAAGTCGACTACTGAAGTTCTACCATGAAAATTCAACTGAAATAAAATTCAGCCGAGAATTCTACTGAAAAGAACCTTAAAGAAGACTCGAAATTCAAAGAACTCTGAAACTTTTCGATAAAACAAAACAAAAAACAAAAAAGAAAAGAAAAATGCTCAAATTCAAAGAACACCCTCTCAGATAAAGTTCCCGCAAATTGCACAAAAATTTGCAACACCATATTTTCTATCCCTTTCTTTCTTGTTTCTTTTGTATAAAATTTCCTTTTCAAAACATTATTGTCTGTGTTATCTTTTCGAATCAGTATCCGAACTGGAAAGCTGCGGAACTTACTGTTTAAATTTACCGTTTGAATTCACCGTTTAATATTGCACACTAAAGCCCCCTAAAAACATTACCCAGTTTAATACTAAACTTGGCTTTTGTGTCACTCACTTCATATCAAATTTTATTCCACCTTAAACTTTCCTCATATTGAAATTTTTATCCCTAATAATCTCTTCATATAGCAAATTTTATTTTATCCTTAAATCTTTTTAAGTAAGATGTTAGATGGAACTACCATTACTGCTTTCCTAACTTCACTTGTACCACCCAGGTGACAGTTTAAAATGTGGATGGTATTTCTGTCGCATCCTGTATTTTAGTGATCACTGAAAAAAATTGCTTTAGACGTATTTATTGCAAGAAATAACAAGGTTTCTTTCTCTAACGCTTAACATAGTTCAACATTGTAGCTATAATGTAGTGAATATTTAAAGTCAAGAGAGCCACTACTCTGAAAGAAAACGCAGTTTTATGTTATTACTTAGTTGAAACTTGTTTCAACTGGGTCTCTAATTTACTGTCAAAAGCTTGTAACCGACTCGATATTCTACAAAGAAATGACCTTCGGTTAACATTGAAAACATTGGAGCCGAATATTACAAAACAAATAGAGCAACATTAATCACAAAGCTTGCATTGAATAAGGTAGCTCTAAAGTGGTATTTCTTTTTAATACATGCGTCCTGGTATATTTAGTGTTAAATAGCAATACTTGTATTGGAGTTAGTATAGCATTTATTTCTAAGACTAACAGCAACAAATAAATGAATTAAAACTTAGTTCAATTCTATCACTTTTTTTAAAGAACAAAACAATCACTAACAATATAAAATCCTTCCTGTGTATAAAGTCAAGTTTGAGAGACTTTCTGATGTGATAGACAGTATATTAGGCATCTTCTGATTTAGTGATTTCTTAGGCAGAATTTCTGGTCGACGTGCAGCCTGGAACTGGTCCGGAATCTGTCTGATGGTTTTTGGTATCTTGTGCCAAAACTTTTGGGCCATTCATGTGATTGGTTATCCAATTATGGAAAGACTCTCCCTCACTTAACCCCACACACAGGAATAAACATATTTTACTGACCTAATACCCAGCCAGCATGAAGTAATCTGAGGTAAAAAGTAGCAATATGATTGTAGCTTCAAGTCTTGTCTGACTATTTCTTGGATTAACCTTGGTTAAGCTATTATCTTTGAATGAAGAATTTCCTGGGATATAGGATGAACAAAATCCTTCCTGTGTATAAAGTCAAGTTTGAGAGACTTTCTAATGTGATAGAGAGTATATCAGGTATATAGCGATGGGGATAACATCATTATTATTTTGGGTTTTTTTAGGTTTAAGGTTGGTTTTTAAGTTGGTTATGTTGGTATTACATTGGTTGCGTTGGTAATTCGTTGGTAGCGTTGATATTTCGTTGGTAGCTTTGGTAATTCGTTGGTAGCGTTGGTATTTCGTTGGTTGTTATCCCCTTGCTTTGATGGAAAATAAAGGTGATGGAGAAGAACGAAGACGTCGTTAGGTTTTTGTATCAAGCTTTTAATGGCATGAAATAAAGATGTTTACGCTGGTATGCTACGAGTCTCGTAGTAAGGAAAGAAGGTAGGAAGTTGTTAGAGTGTATAACCTAATTTGTTTTTAACTAGGATCCTTTGGTCTAAAAGAACAGACCCAAGGAGTCTATAAACTAGATGGCTCTCCTCATAGTGTATGATGCTGCTACTGCTATTCAGGAACAGACGTTAAGACGTCCGTTCCCGTTGAGGATTTTTGAGGGAGAGAGAGATTCGCGGGCTTTCTTCAATTTTTGGTGCTGCTAGGAAATATGATTCGGGCTGAATAGGACAAGTCATCCTGATTGGGTGAAATTGTTCGGTTACTCTAACGGTCAAATTAAATTACGTACCAAACAAAAATTTCAATTTTCTTTCTGCTACTGGCATCTTCTGATTTAGTGATTTCTTAGGGAGAATTTCTTGTAGACGTGCAGCCTTGAACTGCTCCGGAATCTATCTAGTAATTTTTGGTATTTTGCGCCAAAACTTCTGGACTATTCACTTGATTGGTATATCCAATCACAAAAAGACTCTCCTTCACTTAACCCCACACACAGGAATAAACATATTTTACTGACCCAACATATGCAAACTTTTGATAGTGTGCAAACAAAACTATTAGTGTTTAATAGCAATACTTGAAACCCTTTAACTGTGTACAAATGGAGCGTAAGAAGATTTTGTTTGATTACTATTCATTTTCGTGGGTTGTCGTCGGTTATTGGTTTGGAGTCTAAATATCTTACTCCTTTTGTTCTTCTTCTTGCCCAACTAATTTGTCGACTTCTTGACGGCTGCAAGGAAAGAAGGAAGGAAAGAGAAAGGCGAAGATATCTTTCAACTCAAAACTTCATTTCAGAGTTTAACGACTATTCTGTAGGGGTGAAATTCTTTCTGTAACCAGTGGAAATAGTCGCGTCTCCCAGACAAGGTGTTAAAATATATTAAGAGTCATTTTCGGTGGGTTTATGAAGTTCAAGTTTGTTATATGTTCACTAAGTGTCTTCAATAGAGGTCACTGCTAACAGAAAACATGACCTTCCACAAAGTCTGAGACTGGGGCGAACATGTGCGCTACATTGCTAGCTGCCGAGTGAAAGAGTATCTTTCCAGTACTAGTGATGAGGCTAAAGTAAGAACGGATTTACTTTTGGTGCCAGTTAGTCTGTCTTTCAGGTATGCGCGGATTTTCCTTCCTGGCAGAGGGAACTGCTATATTTTTTTGATATTTTTTTTATTTTCTTTTTATTAATCCCCACACTTATTGATAGCAATACTTGAAACCATCTTGGTCAAAAAATATATGGTCGAACTTGGAATATTTAACCATGTGCAAGCAATAAATAGCAATACCTGAAATCATTTAACTGTGTGCAAACAATAAATATCCATACTTTAGACTATTTAGCTGAGTGCAAACAAATGAACTCTGACTCGTTTAAAAAATAATCTTACCGACAAACTTTAAAATCATATATGTATAAACAGGATTTGGCATTAAATAACCATAAAGGGTTGATATGCCATTAAACCAAATAACTAAACTAACCTTGTATATTTATGATTTATTTTATTTGTGAATATTCATTTTCCAGAGAATTTAATTGTTAAAGTTTATATGTTAGAAATTAGTTATACTTCTACAATACACAAAATATTCTATTGTCCCTATTATCTAATTATAAAACTGCAAAATATTTTTTTTTAATATGAAATGGCTATGGAGCTCCACCAGGAATCAAAAGGGGCCATTGGTTAAAAAAAGGTTAAGAACCATTGATTTAGACAGGGACATCTTTTTCTGGAAAATTTTTTAACAATTTTCCGAAAATTTTATTATCACGATCTCCCACAAGCAAGTCACAGTTTCAATTTAATTATGAAATCTTACAAGCTGGGATTTTCAAAACTAAATCATAGGTAACACAGCTTAAAGTTTTAACTACTTCGATGTCACCATAGAACAATGATTCTATCACGTCTACCTGTTTTCCTTGAAAAGAGGTGTGCCACCAGCTAGGCCAGGCCAGACCCACCTTTTCCCAACGAAGATCTACCGCAAAACTGATCTGCTGATAAATACTTAACACATAAATTTTGATCTATTATAACATGGCCGCGTGGCCTAATGGATAAGGCGTCTGACTTCGAATCAGAAGATTGCGAGTTCGAGTCTCGTCGTGGTCGGAGTAATTTTATTGAATATTATACTTTTTGGCGTCGACGTTTATATCAGTGCAATATGCAGATGTTATTCACATTATGGTCGAGGTCTGAATTCTATTTGATAGGTTTAATCTAATAATATATATCTGATAAAGTTATATTCGTCAATTCTGTGAGAACGCTGGATGCCGTATAAAGAACTTGCGAGGAACGGGTGATGAGAGAGGGAGAGTAAAAATAATTCGTTCTACGATTTTGTCGGCGGGGCTTAGAATACGCTGAATGTATCCCGCCTGCAGGGGGTTAAACCTCCTCACATACACACCCTAAAAAAGAGGCATGACAATTTTTTTCGACCTGCTGGCATGTTGAATGAACAGACCATTTTAATGAGTTCGATTCTCATTTGGTGCCTCATACTTCTGGCCTTGTGCCATATCTAAGCTAAGCTGAGTAAATTACTTAGCATTTTTTCGTTACATAGTTTCAATGTGATGGTATAAATAAATTCATCATCATCATCATCATCATGTCGCGCCGCCAGCACGGATCTCCCAGACCCTCTCTCGCCACCCTTTACAATTGTCCATCGCTCCCAGGAGGTCTTTAAGGCTACACCCGGTATCGGCACAGAGCTGTTGTATATAGGTTCTAGTTGGTCGTCCTGTCTTTGCTCGTCCATGTGAAGGGGTCCACAGGAGTATGTCTCTTATGATTTCGTCCCTACTTCAACAGCAGTGTCCTGTATGTCTGGTTCGTCTAACTTGGATAGTTTTGTGATGGGAGGTAGGTGTCCGTACAGCTGCTGCTTTGTGGGTTGCTGCCTCCAGGACTTGTTTAATATTTCTCGCAGCATTCTTGTGTAATTGATAATAGAATTAATAAAGTTTAAATTTCAAAAATAAACAAATAAATAAAACAAATTATAGAATATTAAAAAAAAACAACACAAAACGAAATCAAAGTATTGGTAATTACAACATTTTAACCCAAATGCCCCAGCCTGACACAAATTAACATCAGTCTACACAAGAAAAAAAAACAATCACACGTTTAGATAGACTTGTACGAGTTGAAAAAATAAAATATGACCATTACTACTTCACCAAATGCTATGGACACACACCAAAAAATCCTCAAAATCTAATACATACATTACAATGCATATACACTATTAAGGTAACTCCACTAATTGCTTAGGTATGTGATATGTAGATTAATAAAAGAATAAAGATTAAAAGAAAAAATAAAAGCAATAATGAAATAAGATAAATAAAACAAAATATCCCACCATTCCACTTCAGCCGAAAGTTGAACTTTCGATGCCAAAAATATATAACAGCCTCTTTTTAATTTGCCAAACTGTTGAATAGACGAGGGTTTTGCAGCCTCCCAAAATGAGCAACTTTTGTAATAATAATTCATTGGCTTAATCAGAAAAAAAATTCCTTAAGAGAAACCCATAAGAGACAAATAATACCTAATAATATTCGTTTTTCACTGTATAATGTTGTATAAGAAATGATAAAATCTTAGCATCTTTGTTTTAAAAGAAAATTGGCATATTTTTATTTTTTGAATTTTCTAGGGGTGTACTTATTTTTTAGACGATACGAGACCATATAAAAATTTATTTCCAAGAAAAAAATCAAACTGACCACGTGCGGCATTTGATTTGGCCAGAGTGGGAAAGGGAAAAGTAATCCCAGACAATACGGCACCAAAAAGCTACCTCGTAATATTTGTCGAGGATTACTAGTGGGACCCTCAATACGAATTCGGGGACCAAACTATAAATAGCAAGCAGAAGGGTTTCGTCACACGCTTCTTGAACAGCCGATAAGTATTTCAAATAAGCAAGAAGCTTCCCAAGAAATAAAAGTAAAATTAAACGAAGGTCGACTACTGAAATTATACCAAGTTAAACAATTGAAAGACAATTCAACCGAGAATTCTGCTGAAAAGATAACTTTACAGAAGACTCGAAATTAATTGAAAACTGAAACATTTCGACAAAACTTAAAAGAAAAAAAAAAATTACTCAAATTCAAAGAACTTTGTTTCCCGGACACTCTCTCAGATAAGTTCCTGCAAATTACACTAAGATTTGCAACATTTTATCTTTTCTATCCCTTTCTTTCTTGTTTCTTTGTATAAAATTCCTTTTAAAAAACTTTATTGTCAGTGTTATATTTTCGAATCAGTATCCGAACTAGAAATCTGCGGAACTTACCGTTTGAACTTATCGTTTAAGATTACACGCTAAAGCCCCCTAAAAATATAACCCAGTTGAATACTAAATTTGGCTGTTAGTGTCATTCCTTTATGTCAAATTTTGTTCCTTTTAAATTTCTTTATATTGAAAATTTTAACCTTCAAATTTTCTTTAACCAGTGTGTACCATTCCACAAAGGAAAAAATATCAGTTTTTAAGTCTTTCAAAAAGATGATTAATTGATTTTAATAGCATGTCAACCAGCCTAAAGTTATTTTATTTATAGTAATTAGTAGATAACAGCATACATTAAGCTTTTCTATTTTTGTGTAGTTGCTTCTTATGATGCTTTTTGGCAAACCGTAAAATTATATCGATTAATGAGGAGAGTGTTCACTAATGGTCCGGGAGACCGGGGTTTCAATCCCAGGTCGAGTCATACCAAAGACTCAAAAAATGGTTCTTGATGTCGCCTTGCTTAGCACTCAGCACTATAAGGTAAGGATCAAGGATAAAGTGGAGCAATCCAGGGTATGGAGTTGCGCCCCCCACTTACATCTGGATGTAGTAGCTATTGAAAAAGGAAGCCTTCGGGTCATCCTCGACTAAGGTCGCAAACTTTACATATTCTTATCTGATATTAATAATTTGCTTACAGTTATATGGTTTTAAGTATTCCTAACTATAATCATTTATGAACAATTAAATGGTTTTGTGGGGATTCTATCCCCTGAAGTAATTCTGGTTAAACCTGGAGTTTTGTAGGGTTAAGGGCAGGTAGGAAACAAGGTTTTTCGGGTAGTGGTTAATTGTGTTGTTTGGGAAATTCTGAGGTTTTTATTTGACTCCTTTTTCTTCTTTTACCCATTCACTAGGTTATCTTCTTTTTGCTTGTCGAATCCGTAACGGAATTAAGGACGGAAAAGAAAAAAGACAAGGATAACTTTAAAGTCAGTTTTATTGAGCGGGGGTATGACTAATTCGTGGTGAAGGGATGCTTTCCTGATCCAGCAGAAATAACCATGTTCCTCAGTCACGGCGTTTGAAGAATATCATGGAGTCATTTTTGGCAAATCGTAAGCTTGAGGGTCCACTATGTGATTGAACTATTTGGCCATTTACGTCCGAAAAATTCCAATCGTCTCAAGTAATTATTTCTATCGAATGATATTTATTTGTTTGCACACAGTTATAAGGCATCAAGTCACTAATAGTAATAAACCTTTGTAAACAATTATAGCTTCAACAAACTATTCTTAATGCAAATAATTTACAGTTGTATGGTATTACAGGAATTTATTGTGTGTAGTATTCATTGAGACAGCCGCTTGCATTTTCCTATAATGCATTGGGCTATTTTTATGTAACCTAACACACAGTAAGAAACAAAGTCCATTTAGACTAAAATAACATAAATCTTATATACATTTAGCGATAGGGAAATGTTATCACGTGCGTGTGTGTGTTTGGTTACTTCCTCGCTAAGTTTTAAAAGTAAATAAATGAGAGAGGTGAAGAAGTAAGAAGACGAAGATGCCGTTAGGTTTTATATGAAGGTTTTTAATGGCAGCATGGAATAAAGGGTTTACATTTATGCTGCAAGTCTCGTAGGAAAGAAAGAAGTCAGGAAACGAAATGACGTTATGATAGAGTTGAGAAAGCATTTTAGCAGCTAAATGCCTGAGCGAAAAGTGCATTGTTAGGTTAAGGCATTGTTGAATGTGCGAGGGAGATATGTTCGCCATAGTGTTGCAAAAGTCGTGTTTGCTGTCTGAGGAGAGAAACGTTGAAGTCACCGTGAGTTTGCGGTTCTGGTTGTTTCGGGGAGAAGCGTGAATGTCTCCAGAAAATGTTGCCCAGTGAAGAAGTAGCTAGGTGTCGGAGCGAAATTTTGCATCGCAGTCGACATAGCCAATTTTGGGGGTAACGTAAAGTTGTTCCTGTGTGTGGCGTATTAAATTAATCTAATCCATATTCAACTGGGAACCCTTGGTCTAAGAGAAATAGACGCAAGGGATCCATGAATTAGATTGCTTCCCTCTTGTTGGTGTGCTGCTGCTGCTGCTGCTGCTGCTGCTACTATAGAAGAGCAGACAGTAAGACGTCTGTACTGAACGAAGGAGTTGAGAAAAAAGTGTTTGGCAGATTTCCCCAGTTTGTGCTGCCCAGAAAGATGGTACGGAATGAATAGGATAAGTTATGCTGATTGGGTGAAATTATGCGTCGACCCTAACGGTCGAATTAAATTACGTGCCAAACAAAAATACGAAATTCTTTCGGCTACATACATAATAATAATAATATATGTCTTATATACATATATATATACACATAATTATAAAACATGATAAATGTCCCAAACAATTGAAAGGTTACAAAGCCGTCCCAAAGAATAAGAAGTGTTGAATAGCAGTGGTTTACGACTGACAGTTTTCAGGTGTAGGGAAAATTCTCAGAAGAGAATTTACATGCATGTGCTTCTTGCAGAGCGGAGACGAAAGAAAAGGGTTCCTCTCCGATTGATGTCTGCCGCCAAAAAAGAAGTAAAACTCGCTTCTTGAAATTTCATATGACCAACGGTCACATGATTGTTGGAAGCTCCGCCCATAAATCCCAAAAAAGGGAGACTACTATGTCTTGTTCCCCCAACAGTATTTCTATATAAGGGTGTTCAACAAAGCCAGTATTTATCTGAAGGTGAAATAGTTGTAGGGATTATATCAGTAGGAATTATATGTCGTGTCTTCTAAATAATACTTCTAATGGCTGCTAGGTGGCGTGACCAAAGTATTTTCTGAAAAAGGCACGTCAAAATCAAAACTCTCTCTCTCTCTCTCTCTTCGACAACCAGAAGTAAGCACAAGAATGTGCGTTTCCCGAGGACAAAGGAGCTTTTGCTCCTACCAACCGAATGTCGTACCACACTTAATACCACGCTTTGACGTGAGTCTTCACTCAATAACTTCCATTCTATTAACGACTCTTGAGTTAAACCAAAAGAATCTTCAGCTGTGTGATAGGACTTTCTTCTATAATGTTCCCTTTTAGTATTTCATGTCATATCTGTATTCATTCCATTAAGATTGCACAGGCAATAAAAACGTTGTTGTTAATTCATCGTGAATTGTTTTACATTGCTTGGCAAGAGGATATATGAAACCATAGTACATTTTCAGCGTTACAACCGTCCGAATTGTTTTACTCACACTTAAATAATTGTAGTAGTGGCTTATGGTACTCAGATACGACACATTTACGAAGACAAACCTTCAAGTCGTCAATACCAAAGCCTACTCGATTCACAGTGTCATCCACCAGAGATACTCTTTAAACTGTACAACTTACATAAAGAAAATTCAAACCCAAAATAGATTCATTGTTAATTAAAAGCAATCAATAAATGAATTAATAAAATGACGGCATATTACATCCATTATTTCATTATGAAAGCAAACAGGCAATAGTTCTGTTTCTATCATTGAAATATCTGTATTGTACGGATTTGTTTAATAGTTCTCTCGTAGAAGTGGTTTCTTTAGTGCGGTGGCTACCGTGCTGGACTGCTATATCATAGTAGTCGTCAATCCTTGTCTTAGTCTACTTACATCTATCTATATCATTCGAAAGTGGGAGTGTTAGAATGCTGATAGTATTTGCCCAGCCCCTCGGGATCAGGATGTGACACTTGATCAAGTTAGTAAGGCTGGGGTTCTCAGTAGCAATCTAGGTGAGGGCGGTGCCAAAAATAGCTTATCTTTGTCAGCATTCTCGTTTCGGTAAATCTAAAAGTTACATATCGAATAATATATTTCATAATATAAAGTTAGACTACTTTTCTTTAAAAAAACTATGTGGGCGAACTTATTTACAAGCGGTACTACACACACACACACATATATATATATATATATATATATATATATATATATATATATGATAACTGGTATATCTTGACAGATGATAGCCGTTTTTACCACCTACATGACAACTTGAACATCCTGATTAATAACTAATTCGACTTGTGAAAAATATACAGGATGCGCAAGATTATAAAGAAGTAAAACACCTTTATGTTATTGGATTATAGTGATATACGCTTGTACGACAATTATGCTATTTCTTGGGCCTTCATAGCATAGAGAGATAATTAGAGACTATCTAAACTGCAGATTCTATTTCAGAGTATCATCTCTAAGACACTCCTGTTCGCTGTGGATCACTGCCCCACCTCCAAGTGGCGCTCAGAGCGGCTTCTGCCCTGACTTGGTTTTGACTCTAACTGGTTGACCGTGACTGACAGTGAGTACCTGTATATATATAATTTCACAACACCTATGCTTTCTGGTTGTGATTTACGTGATCTGCTTCCGCCTCTTGATCTATGCGAGCTGTCTTCTTGTTTGCACAGCTAAAACATCCTGTCCCAGAAATCCCTGTTCGACGGCTCTGCCAAAGGTCAATATGCAATACAAACAAATGAGCTCTAATAAATCGTTTAAAAATAGAGTTACTATTCGCTTACGAATCATAGATGTATAAAAACAGGATTTGACACTAGATAACCCACAAGGGTTGATATGCTATAAAATACCAACCAACCAACAGTTAAATGTTCCTGCAGAGTATATGTGTAAGCTGCTAATTCACTCAAGTCAAAATTTCCTTTTTATTAAGAGTCCATCTTTCCGGCGATATTTTATTTGCAACATGAAGAATTTGAATTCATTAACACTTTACATATGCCAATTCTCATACAAAATACAAATAAATTCCTCATTGAAACTTTATTTGTCTTGACTCTCCTAACATCATAAATACCTACCTAGAAGTGCTTGCTTTTTTTTTCCTCCTTTTTTTATCAACTTTAATTGACTTCACCCTTAAAAGCACTTGCACCGTCGCAGCTAGTGAAGACAGGAAAGCTAAGTAGAGTATCGTAAAACTTTGGTGTTGGTGAATTAGCTGCCTTGCTGATATTGATTTAACGCTTTCCGCTTTTCTTGTTTCTAAGACCATTTAGTTGTTAAATGATATTTTACAGGCAAAAGCGGCGTAGATATGGGTATTCTCCGGTCGGAATTCAGGCCACCTGGATATAGGTGCTTCTATAGAGCAATTCAAATACCGACCGGGTGTGTAGAGCAATGGTTCAAATGTCAGGACTAATCTAGTTAGTGGTATTCTTGCTAGACGATAGCGATGTAGAAATAGGGATTCTGGCTACCCGGGTTATATGTACTTCTTGGTAGCGGCACAAATATCGAGCGCTCTGTTTCTAAGGGTTAATAAACAAATTTCAAAAAAAATTAATGCAAATAATAAATTCTGTGTGTCTATCTATGGATTATTGATCCAAGTAACTTTTATATGGAATATATATTGTCAATGCAATATTAAAATCATATACAGTAAGCAAATACTTCAATGCATTCAATTGTTTGGAGGGGATCATGGTATACACGGATGATGAAATCGAAACAGCTGTCCAGTGGTTCCGTACGTTGCACGCGGTGCATGCCGGATTTTCTGGTTATAGTAATTCAATTTACAATATATAATTCCAACATTTAAAAAAATTGTACATCTATTTCCTTACCAATGAGATTATGATTATGCGAACTTCTAACTTGGGAAGATGTTGTCCTGGAGAGGACTGTGTTGTCTGTAAGAGTACGGATGTAACTACAAGACACATCAGGTTATGTGGTTGCACATTTACTATGATTAGTTAATTTGACACCAATTGGGTGCGGTGTGGACAAATGGTTCAGTAGTAGAGTTTCGGCTCTGCATTCTGTGGTCGCTGGTTTGATCTCCAGGGTGGGGGAGAGATCACGGTATACACTGTTTATGAGATCTAATAAGGTCGAAACAGGAGTCCAGTGGTTTCGTATGTTACACACAGTGCTTGCTGGATTTTCTGCTCCTGGTAATTCAATATATAATTCTTCCATTTAAAGAGATATCAATTATTTTCATATGACTACTCCTATCTTTGTCACATTTCAGTGTTTTACCTCCAAAAATTGTTTTGTTTTCAATCGTTTGTAGCTTTTTTTTTCTCTAGTGAATTCATAAGGTTTATTCCTTCCTTTAAACTGATATTCCAATCTCCCTTTTACTTTTCTTTCCTTAGACTTTCATCTTGTTCTTCACTTAAAGATTTTCAGGAGAAAGAGTTGGCGGGGTGTCCTCGGTAGGATACAAAACAGTATTAGATGGTGATGCTTCACTTCTGAAGATCTGGGGTAGTGTAAAATATCTCTTCCTTGCCAACCCTAACCCAGGTCAACGCTGTGGGAGTACTTGTTAAAGCCCCATCTATAGATCAAACAGATCTTTTTAAAATATTCGTATTCGATTGAACCGTATGCAAAAAATAAAATACACAAAAAGATAAACATAAGGGGACAATGAACGAAATGTCCTAACCTTTAAGTATAAGATACTTCTAGACAGGTTGACATGCTTTTAAAATCATTCTGTCAAATATCTTAAACTTGACACGTAAAGGTCGCAATTTCATAAATTCACAATTTTAGATTAATTACGCTATCAAGTTCTGTATCAGAAATTTTTTAACATCAGAGTCAGAAAATACGCTTTCTTTAAAGTTAGTTTCAAACCAGGAAACTTTTAGCACAATAAAATTGGTTCTATCTCTTGCTAGAACTTTAACTCTTTCCTTAATCCAAGTTTTTTTATAAAACCTGCAGTAGCATTACTTTTATTTCTTATTGAGATATTGATGTTTTTGACACCAAGCTGCAGATTTTCTTAAAGCCATTCGTTTTGAAATCAAGGAAAATCCTTTGACTGGATTCTTATTTTTTTAAATTCAGCTACCAAAAATAAAGCAATCACATCTGTTCAATGTTTAACAATTGTTCAATGTGTAGGAAGACAACGAAAGTCTCCCTGGAATTTGCAGGGTGAATCATCTCGATTTCGTTTATTCCCATTCTTTGAAAAATTATGACATTTTTTTTTTTTTTTGGAAAATAAAATTTGAGCTCGTTGAACAGTAGTGAGGTTGTGTCTCACTTCGTCATGGGGTGTCCTCGTGGTGTAATGGTTAAAGCGATGGACTGCAGAATCGTAGTATGCGAGTTCGTACTCCAGTCGCGCTATTACATTCACTTTCGGGCAAATACCCTTGGGAAACGTATGAACCCCCTAACCCTACCAGCTATGGGTTGTAACAATATTGTTCTTCTAGGAGAATGGCTTTGGCATTAAATAACCTAAAAAGAGTTGATATGCCATTAAGACAAAGAAACCAAACCAAACCAATCACTTCGTCATTGCAACGTAAAGCTCTTATAGCTTTATCATTTAATTTATTGACCATCAAACTCAAGTAAGACCCTTTACCATTTTTGTTACCCTTTTACATACTGCTTGTTAATGGAACAATATGCTCACATTTTATCTATTAGGGCCAGTTTGTGTATATATATATATATATATATATATATATATATATATATATATATATATAAAGTGTTCCTTTGTGAGTGAGATAGATAGAGAGAGAGAATGATCTTTTATCTGGTCTTTCCTTCGGTTTATTCAGTGTTATCTTTGGATTCACTTGTGCTAATACTGAACTTTGCTGAGTGGAGACTCGACTGAATATCATCCCTCGTACCGTCACAATTAATAGATTCATAAGCATAGTGTAAAATTATGAAAACCTATAATCTTTTTAAGTGCTTCTTGGAAAAGAATGTTATACCCGTGTTATTATTAATGGCTCATGGGGAAAACTTAACTGACTTTACTTAAGAGTCTTGAGACATTAAATTAAAATGTATCATCTATCACTTAAATGTTTTCCTACCAATTTGTGTTGTTGATCGTTTGTGTTTGCCCGTTCAACTGATCGTGGAATAAAAACATTTTTTTCAAATCCAGCCAAGTACCAAAAAAGGAAATAACTAAAAACTGAATTTGCTGTATGCCAAGCACTACGATCGCTGCCCAGTTGTAACCCCTGTCATTTTATATAACTTTCACCGACCCCCACCAATATTCAATGGATCAGTTCATTAATCATTTTAATCATTTGCTACGTATCCTTGTTAGTTTCCCTCCAAAATTCAAGATGGAAATTTATCTTTCTAATTTTTTTTTCTTGGATTCTTTTTCTTTAATATGCTTTGCTTTTTATTTTTTATTTACAAAGTACCGACATTTTATAGTTTTAGTTTCGGTAGAATTTTTTAAAAGATGTTTTCACGTAAAAATTTCCACATGCCATTTTAGATCCTCTCACCCCCGCAACTTCTCATAGCACTTTTCATCAGTATCTTCAGCTCTGTAGTGTACATAAATCTTTCTAAGTAAAGGCAAAAAAATTTTGACAATAAAACTTACTTTTAGATGTACTCACCTGAGAAGTTGATTCCCAGATGATCTTTTCGTTCATACCAACCAGAATATGAAATTAGCATATTTAGATCATATTCACTGATATAAATCAGTGAATATGATCTAAATGTGCTAATTTCATAATCTGGTAGGTATGAACGAAAAAATCATTTCACTTAATAGAAAAAAAAAACAAAAAAAACAAAGATAAGCTACAAAACATATCTAGGCTTCTGTTAGTATTTTTTTAGGAATGCAAATTACAAGATCATTCCATGATTTTTTTTCAATATGGCTTGAGAAAAAAAATACCATCAATTAAATAAAAAAAATGATTTTAATTTTATCTATTATTAGTTTATTTTCTGCTAAATAAAAAAACAAAACAAGGTGCACATCCTTTAAGAGTACTAGAGTGTTCACCAATGCCCCAGGAGACCTGATTTAAAATCGAGGTCGAGTAATACCAAAAACCCCAAAAATGGTACTTGATGCCTCCTTGTTTAACACTCAGCATTATAAGGTAAGGATCAAGGGTAAAGTGGAGCAATCCAGGGATAGGAGTAACACCCTCCCCCTACACCATGGTGCAGTAGCTATAGAAAATTGCAGGGTACAAGTTGACCTTTTAAGCCCCAAAAATCTTAACTAAAGTGGGGGTCGATTAATACAGCTGGGTTAAAATCCAACTGTTTACCACAGCATGGTCAATCAGTGGTAAAGGTTAGGATTTTAGCGTTGCCGTATAATTCAACCCCTTATTTGGAAAAGATTTTTTTTCAAGCTTAAAAGGTCGATTTGTGTGCCACAATTTACGCTCATTCTTCTCGGCTGTGATAATGTTATCAACCTTGACCTTCACACGAACTGGCAATGTTAGTTTTACCAAGAATCGAACTATAAACCTAAAAAATTACTTTTCTCAAAAAAATATTTTACCTAGAAAACTAAGCTTACTTCACAAAATCAGGGCAGCTCGAGTTGTGTAATGGTTAGCAAGCTTGACCAGCAAGCCTTTATGAGTGACTTCGATTCGCATTGGGTGCCCCATTCATATGGCCTTGTGCCATATTTAAGCCAAAATGACTATTTGCTTCACAAAATGAAATCAACATTTCCATCACTTTTTTTTAAAGAAATATTTTATGAATCCAGAATGTTCAGCTATTAAAGAAAAACGTCTTGCGTCTTGTGTATTATTAGCTTATTTACTGCTTTTAAAAAAAGTGAATATGCTAATTCCATAATTTTTAACTGGAGAAGTAAAATTAATCCATAAAACAAAATCGATACCGAAAGAAAGCAATATTTCATTTAAAAGAAAAAAAATTATGTTCTGAAATCCAAATTTAACCCCTTTTTATTCTCAGCTACAAAATTTGATAAGTCATGTTCTAATTGTAATGCGTTTTTGCCACATTCATTTTGAATTGAGGAGCAAAACGAACTGATTTCATCTATCAAAAAGAAATACCATTTTAATACACAAGTTGAAAGACTAAAAAGATGACAAAAATTGAACACACACATCTTAAATGATCTTATCAGAATTAAGGTGGGGGGAATCGTCTAAATATTTTATAAGTCTTGGGATTTGGGTCTTGTTAAAAAAAAAAAAAAAAAAAAAAAAAACTTGAGCTCCGAAAGAAAAAAAAAAAAGTTTGATTACTAAGTATTTACACAAGAGTTGTGTGAATACAAATATATGCGTATTCAGTTTGGATGATTAGAAAGTTTGTCTTGCAAACTTTTTATGACAGAATTAAATTATGAATATTGAGGTACAATTGGCATATTCAACAGCCCCACTTCACAGGGAGGAGGTTCATCAAAAGAGTCATTCTAAATAATGACAAACACTATCAATATACTTTATAATTCATCTTACAGATATTAAAAGGCGTCTCTATTGTCCCCCTGTACAAGACTGCGCCATATTTGATTGATTTCAACCCTTCTAGGCATAAAATAACCCAAGAGGTTATTGTACATTTTTTTGTGTAGTTGTATAAGAGTTATTTTTGCAGTTATATATCAAGTATTTCTAATAATTTGCACAGTTGTAGAGTTTCAAGTATTCTGATCCAATACTAAATTATATGGTTTCAAGTAATAATTTTTATTCAATAAGTAATTTGTTTGCAGTTATATAGGTTTCAAGTAACTAATAATAATCCTTAGTCAAGTAACTATTCTTAATAGAATAATTTTGTTTTATGGAAGCAACTACTTCTGATATAAATAATTTACACACAGTTGTATAGTTTCAAGTACTCCTATCAAATACTAATAATTCATATACAATTATATGGCTTCAACTAATAATATCAAGTAAACAATTCTCACTTCAAGTAATTATTAATACAAATAATTTGCAGTTATATTGTTGTATACTACACTTATACAAACACTAGTGGACTCGGTTGTTTAGGTACGAACGGTTTATTAACTTCGGACTTCAGTTCTTCGACACGAGAGAGAGACACACACACAATTCTTACTATGCTGATCATACCATCTGACCCCACTAACGCGCGGCGCATCTTGCGATGTTTAAGATCTCTGTCGGTAGAGAGCTGCAAAACTCCAAGTACATGCCTCAACAGAAGATAACTCAATTCTCTATGCTCCAATGGCAGAGAACTCAACTGTTTGGCTGCATGGTCCAATGTCAACCTCAACTGACTCTTTTTCAAAATCCTCAAATTCTCAGGTCCATCCCTTCCGGGTATGACGTCATCCACACTCCAGCCCTATTTCCTGTCTGGGGTTTATTATGACAATAGTGATTGCCATATCCTTTGCGCACGAGCGTAAAACTGTACCCAATGACTATGCACCTGAACTAAGTGCCGAATAGTTCAAATCCCTACCAAACTGAATAATAAAATATAGTTAACGAAAAATGATTAATATAAAAAAAACTCACTCCTTAATTATATAACAATATGGCATCAAGTATTCCTATCAAATACAAATAATTTTGAAACAGACGGGGCGCTAATAGGTACTAAAACTCGAGGTCAGTGAACTTATGAGTAATGGCAATGAAGGGATGTTCCACATTCCTCAGAATTCAAAAACTAGAGCCTTATAATAAGATGCAGTTTAGGGCCATATCCAGGAATCTCCTATTTAGGAAGGAGAGTTCTATGGAATACGGTCAGCATATTCTTACCATAACAGTAATTTCCAAAGAAAAACTGAAAAGATATACTGGTTTAATGGCATATCAACCATTAATGGTTATTTACTGCCAAATCCTGCTTATACATGTATATGATTTCTAAGTGAACAGTTTGCAGATAACATTTTTTTAAACGAACCAGAGCTTATTTGTTTGCACAGTTTAATTGCTTCAAGTATTGTTATGTATTGTTTGCACACAGTTAAATGGTTTCAAGTATTACTATTTAATACTAATAATTCAATATTATTTGCTTGCAAACAGTTAAAAGGTTTCAAGTATAGTAAGTGATTAAACAGTTCTATTTGACTTATAGGTGAGACCCTAACAGGTACTATTACAATTAGAGCCTCACCATCACATGGTTTAGTGTCATATTCAGGACACTTGTTGAGGTGGGGGATGGTGTCTTACTACTCAGCAGAAATGCAGCTGGTGTATTCTACAGACCCAGCCGACTGAGCTATAGGCGTACCAATTGTCCACGACTATGTAATCGTTAATCTGAAACGGAATCTATTTTTAATGAAATTTTCAATAATAAATAACAAATTAATAGATTTTTTTTTTTTTTTCATTTTTTAAAAATTAACTGTCTCTCCGATTTTGTTATCAAACGTTTTAATAAATAGAACTTTTCCTTTTAAGATCCAAAAAAGAATTGAGAGCAAACGTTTAAACTTATTTAAAAAAAAAAAAAAAAAGTGGGTCGTAGATTTCATGAGAAAATGTTTGACTAGTCGATATTTTTCTCTAAGAAATTGTAATGTAGCAGATGAAAGTCAGTCTTCATACGATTGGTAAAGTGAAAATGAGAGGACAGACAATATTGTTGTAAGGGAGAGATATGAAGATCAAAGTTTAACAAATTCATTTTCTCAAGGATTGTTCGATTTTCACAAAATTTACAAGTAAAAAAAAATTCTAAACAACTTTTAACCTTGTTTTATGAATATGACAAGAGAAAAGTAAATGCTATCACGTGACCATACAATTTAGAAATAATGGGGGAAAAACCTTTCCCAAAGGCCATTTTATGAAACAACTAGCTTGTACACTCCAAAGTTTACTTATTACAGATTCTCCCAGATTCATAATTGCATCATCTTCATTATTATAAAACAAATTAAAATTGAACAAAATAATCCTTAAATATAAATAATCCTTAACTATCACTGATTATTTTTTTCATATATTATCTATTTTTCAAAACCAGTTGTATGAATAAGCAACAAATTGCCAAGACAGCTAAATCAAATCAATATAGTGAATCACCCTCAAAAGTTGGACCTGATGCTCTAAGAAAAAAAAAAAAAAATCAAAAGACCTCAGTATCTAAAATTTGTGCTAAAGCCAAAGTCGAGCAGCTTCCTGATGACTTTTATGAAGAAGAAAATATATTATTTTGCAAATTCTGTCTCCATAGTGTTGAGATTTTTAGGGTTGACATAATCAACAGATCGTATAAAATCAAAAAGTCATTTGACAAAGAAGTCTTGAAAAAAAAAGGTCATCTCAACTGAAACAGAAGACAATTACAATTTAGTTGAAATGTAAAGTATGGGATGATTCTGTTCTTGATTTTATTTTTTTTTAAATGTGCACTTTGACATTCCCAAACACAAAATGAGGCTATTTCTATCAAAATACTTTAAGGAAGCTGGTGCTATTTCAAGAGTCAATTGTGTTAGGCAACTTCCTCTTTCTAAATTGTTTGCTCATTTTCCTGCCTTGAAAGCCAAGCTTGCAAATCAATCTGTTAGCATCATAACATATAATACAATTGTCATGACCAGAGTATTTTGAATGTAATTGCAAGCACTTGTGCAGAGTCATTTCTCATTGATGTTAAAACTTTGAGAGAATGTAATCATCAAACTTTAAATCAAGCATGCATCTGAGCTGTAACTCATGTGGATATTGCATTTGAAGATATTGGCGTCTTTGTAACAGATACTGCAATTTAGTGTAAAAAAGCTCATAAGGAAGTGTTGTCAAATGTCTTTATTAACAGTTATCATGTGTTGTGCTTAGCCCATATTTTAAATCTTGTTGGTGAAGCATTTTTACACTGGCCAGCATTTGATAATATTACCTAGGTCAATACTTTCATCAAGTCAGTCTTAAAAAAAAGAAAAAAAAAAAAAAAAAAGGCCTGAAACACCAAATGCTGCTTTCTTCGTGAACCGACACAGACCAAACCAATGGCCCTATACCCACAGCCACATATCAGCTTCTTACTTTGCACGGAACATAGCTGGCCAACACATTACTCACCATCTGCACCAAACAGGCCTGGTACTCGTAACAGGCAATCCTTTGCCGAATGAACAAGTGAAATTACTCCCTGTGCCTGTAGCAACCAAATGAAATTCCTGATTTAATGCAACCAAATATCCTTTGTATAATTCTATGAAAGATTCTTTAAGCAAGAAAAGAGCCATGGCCTTGCAGTAGATAGGATTCTGGGATTAGTAGCTGATGGTCAACAACATCATGCCTCTTACCATAATTTGCACCTAAATCTGTATTTCATAAATGAGGACTGCATCAGTTTGATAACAGTTTTGACAAGCTTAGAAGAAACCAAGTCTCTATTTGCATGTGTTGTTTATAACATAATGCATGTAAAACAGTATTTGCATATGGATACATCAAAATCAACGTTTGCTGTAGAAACTGACCATCTTCTGTTTGAACTAAAAAACACAGAAGGAGAGAGTTCTTTCAAATTTCTAAGAATAGTTCAGCTCATCTTTTTTAAAACTGAATAAATACCTGGATGCCCACCCTGTGTATAACTTTTACAAGGCTGTCTGTTTGATCCTAGACAGCGACCTTATATAAGCCATGACAGTTTTGCAGCCATTAAAGACTTGCAAAATCCTTCAACTGATCTTTTTGAATTCTAAATTGATCTGAATTATCAGGATGACCAACCAAATCCATTTAATAGCCCAGCATTTTGGAATGCAAATAAAAGTAGATTTCCCCTTCTGGAATAGATTACCAATAAGATCATCATATGGATGCTAATTACAAACTTAAATGCTGAATGTTCATTTTCTCAGTATAAACATTTACAAAATAAAAGTCCCACTACTGCTACTACTACTAAGAACATCAAACAACTTACAAAAGAGTCTTGAAGATTGCTAATTTCTTAATTTGGGAAATATCCTATTTTGAATTTAAGCAGTATTTCAACTTGTTTTATTTAAATTATGAATTAATGTTGAATTTGTTTTTGATATTTTGTAATAGATTCAATTATTATAGTTTAATTACTGTTTTGTAAAATTTTAGTCAAATTGACTTACACAGATATTTTTTTACTATTGAGATTAAAGTAATTTGCAGGTGATTCTTTAATGTGTTTTTTCTGTTGATTTTGATATTGTGAGTCAATAATTATAAATCAATCTGGATCTCTTTACACAAAAACAATCTGAATGTGTTCTTTCTTAAAGAAAGGAGCTCTAATTAAAAGTTCTACTGCAAAGATAATTATACACTGCAACATTTCATTGTTTTATTGTCTAGTCATGTTAGATTATTATTTTAACACACGATTTATTTTTGGACTTGGATTTTAACATTAAAAGGGAAAAAAAAGACATTTGCTATTTCTTTATATGTAAAAAAAAAAAAAAAAAAAAAAAAAAAAAAAACAACGTTGAATTACGTTTTTGTTTTAATAATAATGAGAGCATATTTTCTCATAAAATATGATAAAAATGTAAAAAAATGAAATTTACCAAAAGTAGAAACAAAATTAAGAAAAATTTGAAATGGAAAATCAGGGGGAACTAGAGCTACAGAATGAAATGGTAAAACTTTTTAAAAAGTTAAAAAGAAAGACAAATGGCAAAATTAACATTTTTATTTACACATGTCAAAATGGAGAGGAAAAAAAACAAAAAAACCAGCTGGCATAGCAACAGCTAAGGCTGCCACTTGCTTTCTGTCACCACTCTGAGAGAAAATGGAGGGGGTAGGATAGAAAGAGAGAGATGTCTTAGAGAAAAAAAAGGAGAGGAAAGGAGGACAAAGCTGGACATGGAAAACATGGAATGGAAAGTGTTAAAAAATAACAAAGTAGGGCCTTAATTAAGAAGGACTAGAAAAATCTGAGGCACTGCTAGAAGAGGGGTTCAAAAAGAGTCCTAGAATCAAATTTGAATAAATTCCAACCAGGAAAAAGGGAAACATTTAAGTGTGATGAGAAAAAGTAGTCAAAGATGATTCATCCAAAGGAGGCAGGGCAAGGTATAGGAGGTAACCAGAGAAAAGGTAAAAGAGTCACTTCAAGGGTAGTGGATTTCTTACCCCAGGTGGGGGGAAACGGTGTTACTGAGAGAAAGCAGGGGTGGGGCATGGGGGCTTAGAACCAGAGGGAGCAAAAAGGCAAGAGTGGAATGAAAAGAGAAAACAGCAGATGAGCTATGAGATGGAAAAAGTGGAGCCAGGGAGAAAAGGGAAGAAGTTAAGGTATCTGATGTTTCATTTTTCCTTCTTTTTATTTCTCTTCTCCATTAAGAGCTGCAGATCTCTTGACACTGTCATGTCACAGCCAACATCGACAAAAAAAAAAAAAAAAAGCACACAGGCTGCATCTTCCTTTTTTTACTTTCTTTCTTGCTTGCTTTTTTTAAAGAGTTGAAAGGAATTTTTTTAAATTCCATTGAATTAATTTTCAAAATGAGACAACAAAAGATGAATAGAATGCAACGGAGATGAACAAAGGCCACAATCCCCCAAAATGTTGGACAGACAAAAACAGAGGCTGTTGTCTGCTTACATTTTAGGTGTAAAGGTGCCTGATGGTCCTGGTGTGAAGAGCAGAGGTGCTTGGTCAGCTGTGTCCTTAGCCACTCAAACAGAGGCCACAGTAAAACAGTGTACACACACACACACACACACACAGTATACACATACTCACATACACACACACAGGTATGCTAACACCCATATCATAAAAACAAACGCACATTAGGACGGGTAATACTGATTGCCATAGGAGGGCCAATGAGGATGTGGGTAGCCTCCATAAGGTGTGTTCTGAAAAATAAGAAATGAGAAAGTAAAACTCAAAATGGAATGAACAAGAAATAGACATGAAAATGTTATAGCAAGACAGAAGCAGTCAGAAAGGTGGGAAATCTAACAGCTCAAATAAACTTTATTTTAAGGCAGGTTAACTATTAATGGCTTATTTAATGTGGAGGTTAACACCACCCCCAATCCAAGTAATTACATAATTTCAAGAGACTTTTCTGATTCAATTTGGACGGGTCAAGTTTTATGGCATATCAAATATTGTAGGTTATTCAATGCCAACTTCTCTTTATAAATATTATGATTTGTAAATGTATAGTTTCTAGAAAACATTTTTTTTAAAAAGCCAGAGCTCATTTGTTTGCATGCAGTTAAATGGTTATACATATAATTTGTAAGTCACTAGTTTGTAGGTAGTCTCATTTTTAATTGAGTCAGAGCTAATTTGTTTGCCCACAGCTAAATGGCTCCAAATATTCTAACATGAATAGTTCTATTAATATTAACCATTTATTTGCACTTAAATGGTTTCAAATATTGCTATCTAACAAAGAGTTTTATTTACTCACAGTTAAACTGTTTCAAACATCACTAGGTAATACTAACAATTCGGTTATTTGTTTGCACAGTTTAAATGTCAAACAGCCAATTGGGCTGTATTCCTATTCAAGTAACTTTTAATACAAATAATTACAAAAATTACATGGGTATTCCTATCTAATACTTACCATTTTCAGGCAATTATGATTGATTGATTTTAATGGCAGGTCAACCCATTTTGGGTTATTCTATGCCCTAAGATTAGGAAATTGCATTCACTGTAAATTTATATTTACACTTGTTCTATAATTGTTTCTCATAGGTTTTTGCCATATAGTTATAAATAAAGTATTCCTACTTAATACAAATAATTTGCACACAGTTGTAAGGTTTCAAATATTCCTATCTAATACAAATAATTATTTATATCAAATAATAATCATTTGTTTGCAAACAGTTATATAGTTTTAAGTAACTAATAATAATACCTAGAAAACAATTATAGCTTCAAGTAAATATTTCTAATAGAAATAATTTACAGTAAAATGGCATCAAGAATTCCTATAGAATACAGATAATTTTTAAACAGATCTATTTGACCCATAGATGGAACTAACAGGAGACAGAGTGGATGTGGAAGTAATGGCAATGAAGGGATAATCCACAATCCCCCAAATATTTAGATCTGGAACCTCACCACCAAATGCAGTTAAGTGTCATACTTAAGAAATCCCTTTTGAGAAGAGTCTTACCCCCCCTATAAGAGATACTCTGACAAGGCAGACAATCATATGGTTTCAAGTGACTATTTTTAATATGAAATATTTGTACACAATTACATAGTTTCAAGTATCACCATTTAATCCAAATCATATGGTTTCAAATATCAATTTTTAATATAAATAGGGTGACTTGTGTGGTATCATAGTTAGCAAGCTAAACTGGCAGACTATTGTCAATTAGTTTGATTTTCAATGGATGCCCAATACTCCCAACTAAGCAAAGATTAGTAAATGATTATTCTTAATACAAATAATTTGCACTGTTATATGGTTGCAAGTATTCTTATCTAATACAAATAATTTGCAAACAATTATATCTGTAAAATAACTTTTCTTTATGCAAACAATTTGCATGGTTACATGGTTTCACTTCATTTTTAGTTGCAATATCCAGGGTTTTTTTAAATTTTTTTTTTTAGAGTAAATGTAATTCAAAGTCAGATTAAACATCATCTGAAAAAGATTTATTTGACCTATAAATTGGATCCTAACATGTACTACCATTTAAGGTCAGAGTGGACCTGGGAGTAATTCCAACAGCCATCTAGAGTTCCAGAACTAAAACTTTACCACCAGATACTAATTTCCAATTATAGATACATCACTGATTTTTTTTTTAATGCCTTTGGTTCCAAAACCATCCTGGATTTTGCCTGACCAACAAACATAATTCAGTAATAAACCTGACTAGGTAATTATGTACATTTTGTAACAATAGGACTATTGAATATTTCTCATATTAAAATCTTTGATAAATCAATTCTTGTAAGAATTTACCACATATACACTTCATGAGAAATGAGTGGTGTTTCGACATCATTGATCAATCATTTGGAAATAATTCAAAATCAATAGACATTGATTTTTGGGACTCCCAAGAAAGATGTTTGTGGTGTAACTGTTATCACCAAAAGTGGACTCTATCAGAGTTCAAATCCTGGACAAGACTTTACATTTCACACAGCACTAATACCTTTGTAAAAGGTATGAATTCAACTATTCTCTCTCCAGCTATACGTAAATAAAAGGGCGACTGGGCTCTTTAACCTTGGTATGGCATCTGGTTGAGGAAAAAGGAAATTCTGAATTCAAAACTAAAAATGAGAGGAATGGGCACTGCCAGGCTATTCCAGCTTAAGACAAGTGACATGAGTAGCACCCCTAAAACCAAACGAGATCACAGAACAATTGAAATAACAGATCAATGAATTCCTTTGTCTGGGTATTGCATAAGGGATCTACATATATTTGCTGCATATGAATTATCATTCTTAAACAGCAGGGTTTTATTTAGAATAAGACAACTTTTGCAGTCTACTAGTACATCTATAAACGGTCAGTGAGCTTGTAATTTTGTCTAGATTAAAAAAACATGAGGACAATCAGTTGCCAGAGAAAAGGGGAAAAAATATCAGTGTTCTAGTTGTCTGTAAACATTTTTGGCTGTGTACCAAAATAATCTGGACTTAATAAATATACAGAATATATTTTTATGTAAGGGACTTATTATCAAGATAATTTAAGAGCATCTGTGATGTCTTTTTTTGTGAGTTTGCTATTTTGAAAATATTGATATTTTTATTGATCAATTTTTTTAGGCCAAAGAATAGAGGAACAGAGAAAAAAAAAATGAAATGAACAAATCAAGTTCAAATTTCAGCCAAAGCAGTTTATGATTTTTTTTTTTTTTTTTTAATCAAATGAACATAGGCTGCTTTAAAAAGGCATAAATTCAATTCTCCATGTATTGTCTCATCAGATATCCAAACAAACAAAAAAATCTCATCATTGGCCAGTTACAATATGTTAATGAAAAAGAGTAGGTTAGTGTGTACTTGAGCAAACCACTCTCCACAGATTGTCTAGGGTTATTTCATGCCGAGAGGTTGGGTTTTTTTTTTTTTTTTACATTCATTGTACATTGAAATTTACATTATCACAGTCATATTGAATCCAATTAATTTTTAAACAGATCTGGCCCATAGATGGGACCCTAACAGGCACCACCACCCAGGGTCAGAGTGGATCTGGGAATAATATCAATGAAGGGGTATTCCACACTCCCCAGAACTCCAAAATTGGAGCCTTGCCATCAGATGCAGTTTAGTGTCATACCCAGGACACCCCACCTTTTTGCAGAAGATATAGTCAGCATATTCTAAGCCTCACTGACTGGGTGAAGAGGTATTTGGGAGGGCGGAGAACCTAACACCCCAGAAAAAGTTACTGGTTTTTAGGCATGTCAACTATTGTTAGTGTATTTAATACTGAAGTCCTTTAATTTTAAAATCAATTTTCAATGTGGTTTCATGTATGAAAGAAACTGGAAGAAAGAAGGCATTGAAAATGGAGAAAGAAAGGATATAAGACTCTTCAAGTCAAGAATAAAATATCTGAATGATATTTGAATCACAAGTCTGATTATAAACAGAATTTAGCCAAGTCAGACACTGTAGCAGATAATAAAAAAAATGCCATCTAAAGAAGGCTAGATTACAGACTAGCCAAATGATTAAAAAAGTGGAAATAGCTTTTTTGTTGTATTGATTTTAATGGCATGTCAATCTCTCAAGAGTTATTTTATGCCTTAAAGTTAGGAGATTGTATTCATTGTACATTTACATCTATTTTTTTAATGTACTTTTTAAGTTTTTCCAGTCATATCAAGTATTCCCAATACAAAAAATATGGTTTCAATTATTTTTATTTTATAATCATCATTTGTTTGCATTTCGTTATATGGTTTCAAGTAATTGATAATAATCCTTAGTAAACAATTATAGCTTCAAGTGATTATTCTTAATAGAAATAATTTAAAGCTATATGTCATCAAGTATTTCCATCAAATACTAATAATTTTCAAACAGATCTATTTGACCCACAGATATGACCTCCAGGTCGGAGTGGGAGTAAGGGCAATGAAGGGATAACCCACATTCCTCAGATCTTCAGAACTGGAGCCTGACCATCAGATGCAGTTTATTGTCATACATAGGACATTTTCTTTGTTGAGGGGCTTGTAGAGAGGAATCTTACCTCTCTGCAGAGGATACTGTCTACTCTAAGCCCTGCCAATAGAGTGAATAGTATCTAGAAATTGAAATAAACACTTTCATAATGAAAAAGAATTGAAGAAAGGGAAAAAAAGGGGAAGATTCATTTTCAACATAAAATGCAGCTACTCACTTGATATGATCCCCAATGTGCATAAGGGTAACCCTGGGCAGTCTGCTGCATACCAGCAGCAGCTGAAATGTCATTAGTTGCAGAACCAGAAGCAGCTGATGCCATAGCCAAATCCTTAGAACCATTTGTTCTATTATTGGCACCACTGGTCCCTGCAGCATTGTTGCCACCATCTAGTTTCATTTTCTTCTCAGAGGATTCCTCGCTGGAAACAGGGGAAAAAAATAAACAAACAAATAAATAAAATCAAAGTAACACATTATACAATCTGTGCAGAAATTTCATTAAAGTTTTTTCAATGTGACTTTCAGGAGAATTATTCTTCTGCTATGGCAAGAAGTAAGGAATAGGTTTTAAAATGATATAGATCTTTAGAAAATATATCTGTTTAGTAATTATCTAATCTTTAAATATCTATATTAATAATATTATTAATTGGGAAGAGTGTCTCTTTGGTTTGGTTTCTTTGTTTTTAATGATATATCAACGATCACAGTTTATTTGAAGACAAAGCCAAATTCATATGAACTATGTTGAGGATTCTGAAGATGAGAAACACAATACAAAATTAATACATGAATGAATATTAAATAATTCAAAATAGGAATAGATTCTAAAAATAAAAAACCTTGGTTTAAATTAAATGTCAAACCATACTTCAATATCGTCGTTAACATTAAAAGAATGGTTGGTGTAAAATGAAGTTGTATGATAAATCTAAAAAAACAAGACAACCAGAGTTACCTACCCTGATTCTTGAAGTTTCCTTTTCTTTTCAACATGTGCTTCTTTAAGTAATTTTTGATGTTCATCATATACATCAAGCAGCCTGTGGAAAAACAGGAATAAAATCTCAGTCAAATAAGCTTCATAAAGACTACAAACCTTTTGCCTTTTGAAGACTTTCACTGAACACAAAATAACCACTACTGCATTACCTTGCAGGAAATATTTTCTTATTACCAAAAATATATACTAAAAATCTTTTTAATTACAATGGGTTTAGCTCAAGTGAAGCATATTAGAACCTTGAATTTTGGTTCCTATAAGTGGTTGTTTCTTTTATGTGCATAAGGAATATTAGTTACTTCCATTCTTACACAATTGCACCAACTAAGCAGATATTCCTTGTAATTGGTGTTTGATTTAATTAGAATTCATTGTGTATCTATAGATTTAACTTAAATAACAGTGAAAGAAAACTAAATATTTCAATAAGTCATACTATACAAGATTGATTGATTTTAATAGCATATCAACCTTTCTGGGCTTATTCTATGCTAAGAGCTTAGGCAATTACATACATTGTATGTTTATATTCACATTTTTTGTATAGTTTAAGAGGCTGTTAGAGTGTTCGCCAATGGCCTGGGAGACCTGGGTTCAATCCCAGGTCGAGTCATACCAAAGACTCAAAAATGGTACTTGATGCTTCCTTGCTTAGCACTCAGCATTATAAGGTATGGATCAAGGGTAAAGTAGAGCAATCCAGGAAAGGAGTAGCGCCCTCCCCTACACATTGGTGTAGTAGCTATCGAAAAGGGAGCCTTCGGGTTACTCTCGACTATGGTCGCCAACTTTACTTATAGATGGTTATATATCAAGTCTCCATATCAAATACAAATAATTTATATATAGATTTATTTGGCCCATATATGGGACTACTCCAGGTCAGAGTGAACTGGGGAGTAATGGCAATGAATGGGTACTTCGCCCTCTCCAGACTTCCAGAAATAGAGGCTCACTACCAGATCCAGTTTAGAGTCATACTCAAGACACTCCTTTTTTCAGGAATGTCTTACTCCTTTGCAAGGAATACAGTCTACATATTCTAAACCCTGTCTGCAGAGTGGCAAACAATAGATTTTACAATAAAGATAGACTATCAGAGACTCCCTCAAAAAAAGAGGTTTTTACTGTCAGTATTTTTAATTACATTAGAATATATAAATAACATTAATAATTAAAATGAAGTTAGATTACTTAGTTACTTTTTAGTAATTAAATAAACAAGCTGTCCAAAAATGTTTTGTAAATCAAGAAAGTTCTCAAAACCAGCCAGTAGAGTAAATTAAAAGCTCACACCCCTGGAGCAGTCTGATAACTGCCTGTTTCATGTACATAGAAAAAAAAAAATAACCCTCAAATGACATTTGCAAATAGAAAAGGCAAAAAAGACAAACATTCTCTCATTTTTTTAAAAACTCTTCTTCTCAGTTTCCCCCCTCTTACTTCCATTCTTCTGCAATGCCTTCATTTTTGGTTTTGTGCAAGGAAAATATTCACTTTCTTCATCCTTTCTATTCACAAGTCTCATGTGGTGATTTTTTTAAAAATACATGAAACTGGTAGTAATGAGACTACCACATTCATTTTAAGTTATTTTTCATTTTAAAATCAGAAGCAATTTTTAAATCTCTGATAACAATGAGATTAAATCTGTCTTCTTTCTACTTTGACATTTGTCATAGTTTGTATGACTGCATTGATGTATTTGATAAATTATTGACATTTTCATCATAAAACCAAAATTTATTTATATAAAAAATAAAAAAAATAAACACAAAGTCCCTTAAAAAGTTGGCACACTAAAAATTAAAGAATAAAGAAAAAATTAAAAAGCCAGTAAAAAAGTTAATATTTTGTATCGATTTCTGCTCTTCTGTCTATAATAAAAATATAAGTGTTATAGCTCCAGAAAAGAGTGATTATCAGATGTAAATTGCTAGAATCTACAGACCAATAGTCTAACGACAAACCATTTTTGGGTCAAATATTAAAAATGTCTATACCACACATCTGCCTATGGTACATTAATTTTGATTATTCATTACATATATACTTACTTAGAAATATCATTTCCAAAATCTTCAAGGAATTCTATCCTTCTTTGAGAGAATTTAATTTTGGTTTGCAATGAAATTTCACTATTTAATATAAATTTAAATGTTTCCAACATTGTCTCTTGGTTAATTGGTTGGGCCTGATATTCCATATCTAAAAGTTGGAGGTAGAGCTTTGGATTATTCTGAAACATAACAGAAAAAAAAAATTATATATGTATTAGCATGTGACTTTAAAAAAAGTATTTGTTTAAAAAAAATAAAACAAAATAAACAAAAATCAATTGAAATGCATGAATTTTTTCCCTTTTTATTACCAGTCTTCAGTTAAGTGATTTTCTCTTTACCAGATTTGATTTTAATAGACAAAAAAATCAGTTAAACAATGTATTAATAATAAGCATCTTTTGTCACTATTCCTGCTGTAGTAAAAATGGTTCTAAAGATTTTAAGATAAAATTTTATTTATAAGAAAAGGTTTCTATTTAGAAGATGTTGATAATTTCTATTCATAAACACAAAGTAAATCCAGCAATTGTAACAAAGGAAAACATTTTACTGATTTTCACATATAATAAAAAGATCTAACATCAAAAAGCAATCTAAGTTTTTATGAAGTAGCTGCCTTACCATTCCATGCATCTTACCTGCATGATGAATTAAAACCAACATTGTATCATTGTTGCAGGTTTGAAATCTAAACTGCCAGGGTGGGGGGAAAGCGGAGGTGGGAGTCAGATTTCAAAGTTATCTAACAAAATAGAGGAGTGTATGACACCTCATAACCTCATCGCTGGGCAATATTATGGTATACAGAATTTCCATTTCACCCGGAGTTCTGTTTGACCACAGAGTGGGCTGGGTTAAGGAAGCCCCCTGGCCCATTCCTTCTGTTCTGCTTTTAACTAGCATTTGATCTCAATTGTAAACTGACTGAGTTTAACAGGAGGACTGCTATTTCCCCTCTTCTCGGACTTCCCTTTCTCAGACTGATCTCATCTAACTGCTATCCCTTGATGTCTTGCCATATATATGGTGAGGTCATCCTTGTCTTCACTTGCAAACACAGACCACTCATCTTTAAGGTACTGTAACTGGCTAGAAGCCCACCCCTCATATTTTCTGACTCCTGACTGTTCCTAGCACCACCAATTTGTGTACATGACATTAAAACCCAACTTTTTCACCTGATATAATATTATATATATATATATATATATATATATATACACACACACACACCTTACTTATATGCTTAGTGCAGAGTCCCCATGGGATAGTGTCTAACCTGCTGGACTGTTACATCATAGAAAGCAACTTTAAACCCCAGTTGCACTATTACATTCACTTTTGGACTAATACCCTCGGGAAAGGTATGAACCCCTTCACCTAAGTCATGGATTTAATAGTACTACTACTGTCCTCCTACATGGCTTTGGCATTTAATAAAGATTGATCTGCCATTAAACAAAGAAACTAAACCAAACCAAACATATAGACATATTCACAACTGTACACCTACCATTACCCAAGAGCAGAAAGAATTAACTAAGTCAATATAGATGGACACTGAGAAAATACACGATTCTTAAAAATCCATTGATATTTTAAGAAAATTCTAATAAACAGGAATGAAAAACAATCCCTTTTTAAATGAAGAAAGAGGAGAGATAGAAAAAAACTCACCCCATCCACTTCAATTGCTTCTTTTAATACTTCTCTGGCTTTATCAACATTTTGGCAGACCTGAACAAAAATAAATTAAAAAAAAAAAAAAAGCCATTAAAATGTTCAATATAATAAATTTATGATACATTGGATTTCAAGTCAAGCATTATTCTTAATGAACAAAACCATATTCACATTCATTAGCCTCAGGGCTGGAGAGTGACATTTTAATGCTAAGCAGAGTGCACAAATACTACACTGTTTCTTGGTCCATCGACATACATATACATATATCTTAAACATATATAAAAAATACATAAACACATTTGATTCATACACAAACACACATACACATATATACATATATATATATATATATATATATATATATATATATATAAATAGATAAACATATATAATACATACACATACATATATATATATATATATATATATATATATATATTAAAAAAAATAGATTAACATATATAATACACACACACACATATATATATATATATATATATATATATATAAAAATAAACATATATAATACATACACAAACATACAATACAAATATAAATATAATACAAACATGTGTAGAATGTGTGTGTGTAGATAAGTAAAGAGGGCAACCCAAAGCCTCCCTTTTCATTAGCGATTAAACCGAGGCATAGGGGGAGGGCACTACTCCTTTTCCTGGATTTCTCCACTTTACCCTTGATATGTACCCTATAATGCTGAGTGTTAAGCAAGGCGGCGTCAAGTACCATTTTTTTTTTAGTCTTTGGTATGACTCGATCTGGGATTGAACCCATGTCTCCCAGAACATTATCAAACACACTCCCCACTTAAATCATACCAAAGATTCAAAAAATGATACTTGATATCATCTTGGTTAACATTCAGCATTATAAGATATGGATCCAGGGCAAGTGGAGCAATAAAGGGAAAGGAGTAGCACCCTCCCCTACAACTCGGTGTAGTAGCTCTTCAGGTTGCCCTTGACTACGGTCACTAACTTTTCTTATTCTACATATACACACACACAAATACATATATTCTGTGTGTACACATATATATATTTATATTTTTTTTTATAAATATACACACACAGATGTGTATATATATTATACATAAATGCACACACTAATGCATATATTCAACCCAGTTTTGTTAAAGACAATAGAACACTGTTTATTGTTTAAGTCTCCTAATTTTTTTTTGTGTCAGGATCTACATGGTAAAGGAACAGTCCTATATATATACACACACACACACACACATACACACACTGTTCATGAATGGCCCAGGAGACAAGGGTCAAACTCCAGGTCAAGTCATACCAAAGATTCAAAAAATGGTACTTGATACTTCCTTGTTTAACATTCAACACTATAAGGTATGTCATCATCATCATCATCATCATGTTGTGTCACCAGCATGGATATCCCTGACCCTCTCTCGCCACTATCGTTCATCGTTTCTGGCAGGTCCTCAGGGCTACATCCCGTATCCTCACAGAGCTGTTGTATGTAGGTTCAAGCTGGTTGTCTTGCTTTTGCTTGGCCATATCAGGGGGTCCATAGGAGTACATCACTTATGATATCAAGAGTAAAGTGGAGTAATACAGGAAAAGGCTCCTCCGACACCTTGGTGTAGTAGCTACTGACAAGGGAGCCTTCAGGTCGCCTTCAACTACTGTCGCCAAATTTACTTATATATTATACGTATATACAGGCAA
The DNA here is from genome assembly GCA_963585895.1 of Sepioteuthis lessoniana. Taxonomy (NCBI): domain Eukaryota; kingdom Metazoa; phylum Mollusca; class Cephalopoda; order Myopsida; family Loliginidae; genus Sepioteuthis; species Sepioteuthis lessoniana. The sequence goes on from OY757906.1 coordinate 118,982,147, forward strand.
ACATTATGCATATATACAAGTATATATATATATATATATATATATATATATAATGCATATATACACGTACACACATATATACTATACATACATGCACAAATAAATACTATACATATATATACAAGCACACGCATACATACATTATACACACACAGCCACATATCTGTATATTATACATATATAGACGCATGAATCTTTATATTACACATAAAAACAACTATATATTACACAAATACAAAACATATCTATATATTATACAAATACTCAAACACACCTATATATTACAAATATACATACATATATATTACACATTTCTATATATCACAAGTACACATGTGTGTGTGTGTGTATATATATATATATATATATATATGTATTACAAATTTATACACACATATCAACATATCTCATCTATATATTACACACACACACCAACATATCTCATCTATACATTACACACACACACACACACACACACACCAACATATCTCATCTATATATTACACACACACACACACACCAACATATCTCATCTATATATTACACACACACACACCAACATATCTCATCTATATATTACAAACACACACCAACATATCTCATCTATATATTACACACACACACACCAACATATCTCATCTATATATTACACACACACACCAACATATCTCATCTATATATTACACACACACACCAACATATCTCATCTATATATTACACACACACACCAACATATCTCATCTATATATTACACACACACACACACCAACATATCTCATCTATATATTACACACACACACACACCAACATATCTCATCTATATATTACACACACACACACACCAACATATCTCATCTATATATTACACACACACACACCAACATATCTCATCTATATATTACACACACACACACACACCAACATATCTTATCTATACATTACACACACAAACATATCTTTTCTATATATTACACACACACACACACACACACACATATCTCATCTATATACAGGGTGGAACAATAAAATTGTTGCCCATGAAAAGACAACATGATTCCGGTTTTCTTTTTTTTTTGCAGACCATCTCCTAGTTGGCCAGTTGTGTACAAATCCCAAGAGCGATAGGAGCCTTCTATCATGTCTGAAAGTGACACAATGTTCAGCGAGCGAGATCAGAGATGTGCCGCTGTACAACTCATGCTCTCTACTGATTCAACTTATGACAACAGGACCATTGCCAGCACCCTCAAAATGCAAATCTGGATTGCCACGAATAACAGGGACATGCCCAGGGTGATGACAACAAAGTTTCCAGCTACAGTTATGGTCTTTGGTGTGGTTTCAAGTGAGGGCCACATCATGCCACCTCACATCTTCAAAGTCGGCTTGAAAGTCAACACCAAAGTGTACCTGGATGTGCTGAAGAGTGTGGTGATCCCCTGGTACAATCAGGTGGCCGGTGGCAGACCCTGGGTGTGGCGGCCCACAAGTCCAAAGAGACACAGGCTTGGCTTCAGAAGGAACGCTATGACTTTGTACCCTTCTCTCACTGACCCCCTCCTCCGACCTGAACTCGCTGGACTACTTCGTTTGGTCATACGTCAAGAACATCACTAACATGACCTCCCACAACGCCAAAGCCAGCTTGATCGCCGCCATCCGCCGAATATTCACCAAGCTCCTACCGGCGCTTGTGGAAAAGGCATGCTTCTAGTTCCGGATCCGTATTGAGGCGGTGATTGAGGCTGAAGCCGGCTACATGAATAGATGTCAGCTCTACTACATAATCAAGTTACCTGAATTGATTTTTTCAATAAAAGTTTTAAAATAAAGCTATAGTATTGTTTTCTTTAGGACGACAATTTTATCGTTTTACCCTGTATTACACGCACACACACCAACATATCTCATCAATATATTATATACACACACACACACCTCACTCTCTCTCTCTCTCTATATATATATATATATATATATACACACACATACATACCTATATATATTACACAGATACATGCACACATCTATATATTACAGATATAAACACACATATCAATATATATTATAGATATGAACACAAAAACGTGTGTGTTCAAATCTCCAACAGATGAATCAGTTTATGTAGCTGGTAAAATAAATTTATAATGGATTATATCTTGATTTTTCTAGATATTAATGATATTTTTTGCTATGTATGTGAATTATTTTATATATTTTGTTATATATATTAATTAGCCATGCATTGTGCCCTATTTGAATTATTCCTTTTAAGTCTATTTGCTGACTTAAATGATATGGTGTGATATATATATATATAGTACATATACACACCAACATATACATTATAGATATATACACACACAAACATATACAGATATAGACACAAACATTATATAGTGTATACACACAGACAAATATATATATATATATATATATATATATATATATATATATATATATATATATACACACACAAATATATACATACACACATATAGATAGACCTACTATAAAACTAGACTAAGTTCACTTACACCATACAGGTGACAGTTTAAAATGTGGTAGGTATTTCTTGTATTTCTAATTAAGAGCCTCTCCCCTTCAGTCAGGTTGGACTGCCAACACTACTAATAAACTATTAGTTATGGTTGGGTAACACAAAACTCACCTTTGATAAGAATCGAGAATACTTTATGGCAAAAAAGGATCTGATTTCATTTGTAGCAGAATTGTCTATATATTCCTTGTAAAGAGCCTCTGCTTCTGTCAGGTTGGATTGTCGACGCTCTAGGCTTATCCGCCGCAGAGCAACCATTGCCAGGCCAGGGTTGTTCTTCTCCAGATTAGCCAAGATCTCCCAAGCTTCATCATGGTTGCCTGAAACACAAAACAAACCATCAATACAGTTTATAACAAATAACAGAATATTCTTGAGTTTATGCCTAGTGCAACTAGCAAACGGGTAAACTAGAATCTATAATTGCAAAAATTGCTCAGACAATCAAATCTTGTGCAGCAATTATTGCCACTGCAGCCTGGACAATTTCATATGATAGTCTAGGTCTCTAGCCCTCAACATTGCGAAGCCAGGCAGCACAACCAGCACCACAACTTGTCTATCTCCTGATTGCATTATTGAATATATGGGACCCTTGCTTTCAGGAAAAGAACACATATACCTTTTTGCATGGATTTCTAAAAATTAAAAATACTAAAACAAAATGATACTCTTTTCTACTGACTTTTGACCTTACTAGCACCAAAGACCTTTGTTTGGGACTGACATTAAAAACTAACTCTTTCATCCCCATCAAGAAATCTTTTTCTTTTTATTTTATCATCTATTAAATTCTGCTGACCTTATGTAACAATTCTTTTGATATTACTACACACACACACTCCTGTACAGAGAAGCTCACCTCCACATGCATATATACATGTACACAGATTCGTATACACACTACCATCTATACACACATGCATTATTGCAACTAAACATGCACTCAAAAACAGAAGAGCTTTTTGTTATAAGAATCCATCATTAACTTTTATTTCTGATAAAATTTTCAATTAATATTATTAAGTATTAACAGAAATCAGACATTGGGCTTGTAAATAAGTATTCTAAGAAGTTTTTTTTATAGATTAAATATTTGACTTAAAAAGGGTCTGTTTTGCCGATAATAGCTGACTTCAGTTGCATTGCACTAAAACTGACAGAAGGATAGAAATTCTCTTTTCACTGAATCTACTACTGCTACATGAGAAAAAGTTGTGAAGGAGTGCAACATAATGGTTATCATCTTAAAAATTGGACACAGAAACTCAAGTCTGAATCTTGAATGAATCCGATTGCAATTCACTTTTGAGCTAATGCACTTGGGGAAGGTATAAATCCATCTATTCTCCATCCAGCAATGAATGCATAGTAGAACAGACTGGACTGTTTAGCCTTGGTATGGCAACCAGTCTAGAAGGAAGGAAACTTTGAATTTAAACTAGCTGTACTCTGCTTAAAAAACGACTGTGTTGCATTCTGCCTGTTACAGAGGGTAAATATATACAAGAAACTGTCAATTGTTTTTTTTTTGCCCCTCACCCAAGTTTAGATAGGATGTTCACAATGAGCAGACAACCTATCTAAAATCAAAAAGTTTGTTAAAAGAATTCAGTGCCTGCAATATAGAACATATTACTATAACAACATCATTTAGATAAGTTTATAATTAAATTTAAATACACCTAGCATCCAATGAACTTACCTTGGCTTTCTTCAAAGGCAGACCACATTAAATGAATTGAAGGTTTCTTTGGCAAATGAATGTTGCAAGCTCTCCTGTATACAATACGTGCAGCACTAGCACTGTGTTGCTCAATATAACGAGCATACTGCAAATGAAAAAGATAACCACATCTTCATAATCAAGTTTCATTACAACTCATTTGAATAAAAACTGAAGGAAGAATAAGTTAATTAAAAATATTCTTCACAAAAGCAAAGCAAAATATCAATAGGCTGAGTCAAAAGTTTTGCAATGTTTTTGTAGATGATAGTTCACAGTACATATATCACATGACCAAAGCAGTTCAAGGCATGAAAGGTAGTAGCTGTGTTTGGTAGTAACATGATACTTGGTGCATTAACATATACATTGTTTCAATCCCTGTGTGATTTAAAGGTTATACAGATGAATAAGCAACATAGTCTAAATTGGGAACTTGCACTTTATAGGTTTGAATTAGACCATGACACCACAGAAGCAACCAAAAAAATTTGTTGTGCAAAAGGTGATGGTGCAGTTGATAATACAGTAGTAACCAGATGGTCCAAGTAATTTTGCTTGGGTTGCAAGAACAGTGATGATCAGGCAAAGTCAGGTTGCCCTAAAACCATGAATTCTGAGGTTATGCACCAAGCAATAGATGCAAACTTGGAGAGTATCAGGTAAGCTCCACATCTCAAAGTTCAGTGTAGTTGATCGCCTTCATAATTGTGGCAAATATATCAGGAGCAGCAGAATCATGCCTCACATTACCAAAATAATAATAGCTATTTCAGCCATTATTACTTTGTTTAGCTTATTGGCTGAAGAATGTTTTTTAAAAAAAATTAGAAACAGTTTTGTTATACAATTGATTGATTTGTACCATACCCAGATACGGATATGTGAAACATACATAGAATGTTCATAACATATATACATAGGAATCTCAAAACACAAAAAACACTTACGACTTCTTAGTTCAGGTACGAAACTTTTTATTACCTTTGATTGGTTTGGTTTGGTTTGGTTTTATGGTATATCAACCTTTGGAGGTTATTTAACGCCAAATCAATTTTTATGTAAATAATCTGTTCTATTTAAAACAATTCAGTTAAGCATAAGTACACAGTTTAATTATCAAAAACATTTCCATTTCAAACTATTCAAGCAGTTATATGTAATAATTCAGTTAAGTGTAAATACAGTTTTAATGTCGAAAACCAGTTCTATTTGAAATAATTCAGTTAAGCATAAGCACGCAGTTTAAGTAAGTACGGTTTAATTGTCAAAACGTTTCTATTTCAAGCTATTCAGTTTACTCAATTCATTTTAGCATAAGTCTGCTGTTAGTTCTATTTAACCCATAGATAGGGCCCTATCAGGTGCTACCACTCCAGGCCAGAGTGGACCTGGGAGCAATGGCAATGAAGGGGTACTCCACATTCCCCAAAGCTCCAGCACTGCTGGAACCTCACCATCAGACCGTTTAGTGTCATATCCAGGACACTCGTTAGGTGGGGGGTCTTACCCCTCTGCAGAGGTGCAGTCAGTGTATTCTACAGCCACAGCCGACTGGGCAATACAGATTTAAATGTCAAACAGTTTTATTTCAGATAATTCAGATCAGCATAAGTACACAGTTTAGACGTCAAAAACAGTTCTATTTTAAGCAATTCAGTTCAGCACTAGTACGTAGTTCTAATGTCAAAACAGTTCTATTTTAAACAATTCAGTTTACACAGTTTAAATGCAAAAATCAGTATAATGAAAGAAGCACGGTTTTGTTCTATTTAACCCATAGATAGGACCCTTATCAGGTGCTACCACTCCGAGCCAGAGTGGACCTGGGAGCGATGACAATGAAGGGGTACTCCACATTCTCCAAAGCTCCAGCATTGCTGGAACCTCAGCATCAGATTGTTTAGTGTCATATCCAGGACACTCGTTGGTGGGGGGTCTTACCCCTCTGCAGAGAAGCAGTCAGTGTATTTTACAGCCCCAGCCGACTGGGCAAATTACCTTTGAGTTTAAAGGTTCTTCGACATAAAAAGAGAGATTCACATTCTTTCTATTCAGGCTTTTCCATCTGCTTAACTAAACCCAAAGGCATAAAACAAAATCTCTCGGCCATTATATTAGAGATAGATTTTAACAATATGTAAATCCATGTAGGGTTATTTCATGCCTATAAGTGAGAGAATACTCTTCATTGTACATTCATATTTACATTTTTTGTGCATTTTTTTGCAAATGGTCCTATCAAATATGAATAATTTTTAAACAGATCTAGATGGGACCCTAACAGGTATTAACACTCAGAGGCAGAGTGGACCTGAGAGTAATGACAATGAAGGGGTACTCTACACCCCCAAGATCTCCAAAACTGGTGTCTCGCCATCAGATGCAGTTTAGTGTCATACTCAGGATACCCTTTTCTGAGGGGGTCTTACCCCTCTTCAGGAGATACAATCAATGTATTTTAAGCTCTAGTGACAAGATCGGGGATATTCAATTGTAAAATATAACAAATTATATGATTATAACAATCATTATTATTGGTTGAAGAGTGTTTATGAAAATTTACAAATAGTTTCACTACACTCAATTTTAAAAATAAAACAAAAAAAATAATAAAAATGTAGATTGCCATAGGCCATGGCTCATTGAAGCTTTCTTTAATGAGACAAGTGTGAGCACATTTTCAAAAAGATCCTAAACATTGAAAGCCAATGAATTTGTTTGGTTTCTTTGTTTAATGGCATATCAACCTTGATGGGTTATCTAATGCCAAACGTCATCCTTGAAGAAAAACAGCAACGATACAACTTAAAACAGAGCTAAACTGGGTTCAACCATGATTTTCACAAAAAGCCAAATTACCCATTTTCTGCAAACAATTTTAACTGTAACATTATAAGCTAATGACACCAGGGTACAAATGAATAAGTTATATATTTTTTTTTAAAAAAGCCAGCAACTAGAAGAAATATGAGTTGTTAAAGTTCAATATCTCATCCAGTAGGCTAGGTGTAACAAGATATGCTTGATGTAATTTCTCAATTCTCTCTCTTTTGGTGACTAAAGTACAAAGAAACAAGCTTTCACATATAGAGAGAGCAAAAAACAATTCAAAGATACAAGAAGAGCCTGTTCCTACTAGAATGAAAAAGCTAACCTACACATTTTGTCTGTAATCCATTTCCATCTACTTCCACAGAAACAAAACAGAGAATAAAGCAACAGAGGTCCTAACACTTGTGTTTTTGCGTTTCTCTTCCTCCATTTGATGATAAGCTATCACTAACATAGCAGCTGTTGGTGACTATGTTACTGAATTTACATACAGGAATTAAAGAACTGATTAAACAAAAAGGCACTAAAGATTTTCCTAACAATAAGTAAAATAATCTAATCACATACACTTAAAAAATAACCTAAACCTAAATAAATAAAAGTCTAGACATACCTTCAACCAAAAATCTTCATAGAGGGCTGTTGCAATCATACATCGCTCAAAAAGAACCACTACACGTTCATGACTACCATACTCAATTTCAAAGTCCAAATAATCTTTCCAATTCTTTAATTGTGACCGTTCCAGAGGTTTTATATGAAAATAGGGACGTTTGATCTGAAAAGAGAAATAGCATTACATATAATGGAATTAAAAGAAACAAATATATAAAAAAAATCACTTCCTAGTAATTATCTTTTTAATATGAAAACCTCTCACTTGAGTTTCAGGTTTGAAAACTTTTTTCTTTTTCTTATGGTTCAATTCAAAATATTTTTATACTAAAACATGCAAAAAAGCTCACATGATTCTTCTTGAGGTGGTGAATGTTAGACTCAATGAACCAACTGGTTTTTGTAAGTGTTTATGAAATGTACCAAGGTTCTTAGAAAACCTGATAGTTTTCATTTATCTACAACTCTCACAAATTAAAAAGAAAAAAAATTTATTGTTACAATTGTAATAAATTTGACAAGATTTTAGTCAGATGAAAGAAAATCCCACCACCTTTTATTTAAAACAACAATGGCAGAACTAGTACTTCCAGATTTTTTGAAGCCAAATTAGATTATTTTATTTGATCAAATTATAATAAAAACGAGCAATTATACATCATTAAACAGTAAGGTTCAGTTTGTTTTTAATTAGATACCAACCCTTATGGGTTATTTAATAACAAAGCCATCCTAGTAATATAAATAACAGTAGAGGTACTATTCATTTTACAGCTGGGAGAATAAGGAGGCTCACACCTTTCCCAATTAGTGGAAAAGTGAATGCATCAGCACAACTGGGGTTTGAACTTGCTTACTACAATTTCACAGTCCAACACATTAGCTACTACCCCATGTGGAATCCCTCCTTAAACAAATTACTATCTATAACTTTATAGCTCTAGTTGACTTGCTTCAAGAGAAAAGGTACAAGGTGCATACGATAAGTTTCCAGACTTTTTTTCGTATGGGCATTTAATTTAGTATGTTATTGCTATACATCTTATAAAATGACTGACTGACCAATTTTTATGATTTCATGTTCAAATGAATAGCTACAGCAGCAACTGGAATACACCCTACTAAAACCTGATTGTCACAGCTGGTGAATTTCAAAAATGCAATCTGACACTTTAGAAGAATGATATGCAGTAAAATTCTGTTTTAAACTTGGATAAAATGCCACAGATACATATGGAATGCTTCAGACTGCTTTTCGACCATCTTGCATGAATTGAGCATCAGTTTTTGAGAGGCATAAGGGATTCAAGGAAGGCAGGGAGTCTGTTAGGGATGATGAGAGGTGTGGGAGGAGTAAGGAAGTCAATACACCAGAGTTGATTGGCCAAACGGTTAGGGTTACTATGTTGAGGTTTTCAGGGAATCCAGGCAGAGATTCCGTCGGAAGAGGCCAGTACTCTTCAAATCAGGTTGGTGGCATTTCCACCAGGATAATACACCAGTCCACAACTTCATCCTTGTCACAGACTATTTGACCAAGATGGGCATCAAGACAGTTCGCCAGCTTCCAATAGTCCAGACGTTGCTCCCTGTGATTTTTGGTTATTCCCTAAGCTCAGGCTGTCGTTATGAGACAATTGAGGAGATGAAAGAGGCTGTGATGAAGGTCATTGACACGCTCACACAAGAGGACTTCCATGGGGCCTTCCAGAAGTTGTTGGGACGGTACAACAAGTGCTTTGCAGCCAGAGGAGATTACTTCGAAGGGGACTAGAGTTTCATGTGTGTACTATCAAACCCTTTATATGGATAAAAATAGGATTGTTTTAAACATTAATGAGTAAAAATGCTTGGTAATATATCATCAGTGTTATAACTTATGAGAATAAGCATCAATATTTAAAAATAATGATGAGTTAATTATAATGTAAATCTTTATAATTTAAGCCAACCTTGTTTATTCTTAAAGAACGTGAAAAGACAGAGGTTAAAAATATTAATGGACAAAAATTTATGAAAAAACCTGGCAAAATTCTTTTGAGATCAAACCAGAACTTAATCATTGATCATTACACAGAATGAAAGTAGAATCAGGGTTATTTTCTGATGTTTGTTGCAAGCCAAAAGTAACACCAAAAAAATTAGACAACTTTTGCCCTCAAACCCACATCCAGCTAAGGACTGATTTATTTTAACAGCATGTCAACCTGCCTGGGATTATTTCATGCCAAGAGGTTAAGGAATTGCATACATTTTAAGTTCCTATCTATATTTCTTGCGTAATTATTTAAAGGTTTTTTTGCACATTTATACCAAATACAAATAATCTTTATACAGATCTACTTGACCCATAGATGGGAACCTAGAGTAATAGGAATGAAAAAGTACTTCACAGAGCTCCAGAACTGAGTCTCACTTTCTAATGTAGTTTAGGTTTGGGTTTTTTTTTGGGGGGGGGGGGGTATTTTAAAAAAAAAAATCTTGACACTAGTCTCCCTGAAGTAGAAAGTTTTGCAACAATCACCCAAATAATTCTTTTTAAATTAAATATCTTATAATAAATCTGATCTATTTTGCAAACATATGTATTTACCCAACCTCTCTTTAACAGGATGTGATACAAGATCAACTTTTAACTGGACTAAAGCTTGTTTGAATTCAGAGTTTTCCTTCTCCTAAAGAAGTTGCCTAACCAAGGTTTAAAAAAAAAAAAAAAAAGCCCAGCTTGCCCTATTTACCCATAACCAGAGGGGGAGAACAGATAGATTCATACCTTTCTCAAGAGAATTAACATGACATGAAATGCAATAAGCCTCATCCAATTTGAACTTGAGCCATAAATTCTATTTCCATCAATGAAAACCATAATACTCTGAGTGCACCGCCTTTTTTTACAAAACAAATAATTGGTTTCTTTATTCAATGGCATATCAACTCCATGGGTTATTTAATGTTAAAGCCATTCTTGTAGAAGAACAGCAGTGATACTATTTAACCCTTGGCTAGAGGGGATAAGGAGGCTCATACCTTTCCCAAGAATATTAGTCCAAAAGTATATGTAATAGGGCAACTGGAGTTTGAACTTGTCCAGCACTTTAGCCATTACGCCATGGAGACTCTCCCCAAACCAAATCACTAGAAGAAAAAAAAAAAAAAAAAAAAAAAAAAAAAGAAAAAAAAAGTGACAATTTAAGAAAAAATTAAGTTCATATATTTTCTAAAGGCGCACACAGCATCATGATTATCCTCATAGGAAATGGATGTGGCAACTTGAGTTCAAATCCTGGACGAAACTGTTTGCATTTCACATAATGCTAATACCCTTGGGAAAGGTATGAATAACTATACTCCTTTCCATTATGAGTAAATAGTAGGGCAGACTCAGTTCTTTAACCTTGACATAGAAATCAGTCTAGAAGGAAAATTCTGAATTTAAACCTGTCAAACTCCACTTAAAATTGACCTAGTGTCACATCCTGCTTAAACAGAGGGTTTTGGCAAATACATATTTTTTAAAGCACTATAATTCTGTGTATTGCGTTAATTCACACAATGTATTAAAAATAAAACATGTTTTCAGCTGTATGGTACATAAAACATGACTTACTCCTTCTTCAAACACCCAACGTTTGCTGACTTCTTCTTCAGTCTGTTTGTGAACTTCTTGTCGGATTTCTATGATTTTGGCTCTAAGTTTATTTGCTTCAGCTTCATCAGACTGAAAAGAAAAAAGAGAGGGAGGGGGTAGAGAAAAAGAAAAAACATACATAAAAGAAATGAACAACGAAAGAAAGAAATCATTAGATGCAATAAACATACACTGGAATTAGATTTTATAATTATGCACATGTGATAATAACTATAGATGCTTAATATATAACATTGTGTATATACTTAAAAATACATATGTATACTTGTATACAGGGTGCGGCTGGTATTTGAGGATACATATTTTAGATTATTACAGTTTTCTATTAACTTTTACTGCTTTTATTTTTCAGAAATTAATAATGAGAGACCCCATGCTAACAAATGAAATAAAAAAGCATTCTGTGATTGAAGCAGTAAAGGCTTATGATGGGGATTTAGAAATTGCATGTTTTCTCAGAGTTGCAAGATCATTTGTCCACAAAATACATAAAGAGTTAGAAAAAGAAAATGATAACATAACGTCTGTGTCAAAACCTAAAAAAATATCCCACACGTTCCAATTCAATGAAAACACCCAAATTTATTCATAAAGTTAAGCAGACAATTGACGAAGACCGAGGTCAATCAAACAGGTCAATTGCAAAAAAGTTGCATGTGTTTGAAAAGACAACCAGAAGGAGTAAATCAAAAGAAAACTGCTTAAACAGATCCAAAAACAAGCTCAAAAATCCTGCAGAAGCAAGAATGGATGGCTGATAATCTGTACGACTACATCACCCCCAACATTTGGCCTCCTAACTCTCCAGATCTCAATCCTCTGGACTATTATGTGTGGAGTGTTGTTGAAAAGAAGGTTAATGAACATCCCCATAACACCAAAGACTCTTTAAAAGCTGCTATAGTCCGAGTAATGTCTGACATGAATAAGGAACAGTTAATCAGAGCTTGCAACCAATTTCAACCTTGTATAGAGGCAGTTATTGATGCTAGTGGTGGTCTTATTGAATAGTCTTATTGAATAAAATTAATCAATCATCAGCAAACACCTATGCTTTTTATTTGTAGTCAAATACAATTATCTCCTTTTGTTCTATAAGTGTTTTCTAATCCATAAAATCTGTCCACAAATACCAGCTTCACCTTGTATTATTAAATGTGTGTCAGGAAGGGTTAGAATGTGCCGACTATATCCCTAAGTAGAGGGGTAAGACACTTCTCCAATTAGAATTAGACAAGAATATTTGATACCAGATAGCTGTGTGTAAATAAATTATTATTAAATAGGAGTAGTTACTTGTATATTTATAAACTATTAATATTGAATAAGAATACTCAAAATCATAATGGTGTTTAAAATTAATTGTATCAAATTTTAATACTAATTAACCCATAAAGGATTGATATACCATTAAATAAACTAAACCACCTTAATAAAAATGACTGAATTAGTTTTAATGAATTAGAACATTAAACTGAAATTTCAAATTTAGTTATTTGTAAAAAGACAAACCTGTCTCAAAAATTTAATCTTTGTGAAATTTTTAAGCCTCAACAAAACAATGTGAAGATAACTCTTCACAAATATTACTGAACATGTAATTGTAGTTTTAAACAAGGAGCCTAATAACTAAATTAATGAACAAAAAAAAAAGCCTACTTAATAAAATAAAAAGAAAATTCAGGTCCAAATAATTTCAATATACTATTTATTCCAAATTTCAAAATGTTTATACACTCCTAAGTTCATATATGATTAATGATGTTAGTCGAAGGTTTATCATTACCTCCCTTAGAAATCTTTTACAAATAAAAAAAATTTTAAAAATGAAAATAAAATAAATAAAATACTAGTGAATATAACTATTTCTGCTTTATCAAATCATTTCTCTTGTCAAAAATAGCTATTGTATTCCATTGATTGATTTTAAATGGCATGTCAACCCGTCTAGGGCTATTTTATGACAAGAGGTGAAGGAATTGCTTTTATTGTACATTTATACTAACAATTTTTGTGTAATTGTTTCCTAGTTTTTTGGTTTTTGGCACAGTTATATGATATCAAGTATTCTTATCCAATACAAATAACTTACAGTTCTATGGTTTCAAGCATTTATCTAATATTAATGATTATATGGTATCAACCAATTATTAATATTTAATAATAGTCATTGGGTTTGCACACAGATATATGGTTTCAAATAACTATTAATCCTTAGCTTTAAATGACTATTCTTAAAAAAAATAATTTAGTTTTATGGCATCAGGTATTCCCTATCTGATATAAATAATTCTAAAACTGATCTACCTAACTCATGGGGTGGACCTGGGAGTAATGGCAATGAAAGGGTACTCCACAATTCCTAAATCTCCAGAAATTGAGCCTCACCATTAGATGTGATTTAGTATCATACCCATTTTACTCCTTTTAGGGAGTCCTAGTAGCCAGGGCATATGATGATGGCACAGATATCTGTCATCAAATTTGATTTCCAATTACACAAAAGTGTAATTGCTTAAAACTGGCATAAATCAAGAGTAATCTCTTCCTTCTTTGTAAAAATAATCAGATTGATTAAATAACTTTTGTTCATTACCTTTCCACCTTCACTTTCCACACCAGGTGGTGCTTCTTCTCCAGGGGGTTGCTCATCTGAACCATCTTCCTCTTCAGCCGAAGAATCAGACTTTTTGGCTAAGACTTCTTCTCGTAATTTAAAGAATTCATCAAGAGTCAAAATTTCTTTGGGATGGTGACTATTTACAAAAGATTTAAAACTGAAAAACAAAGAAAAATAAATAATTGTGTTTATAAGAGAAATATTATCGGGTCTTGAAATATTTTAATTATTTTTTACATTATTTCTTTAAATGTCACTAAGTTAATTTCATATCTTAAAACTGTATTATGGAATCGTCCAAATTAAAAGGTTACATCAATTGTATATAAGCGAAATCATTCTCTAGACTGTATAAAATAATTACACTTTTTTATCTTATTTTCAGACAGTCTTTTGGCTCATGAACCAATGCCTCTGTTAATTAGTTATGTACTAAGCTTAGAGTAGATGTGGCACAAGGCCAGAAGTATGAAGACGCCTCATGAGAATCAAACACGCGAACAAGGGTCCGTAAATATAACCATTACAGCATATGAAATGCCCTATGTCACTTAATTAAGAACTATCTCCTTGCTGATACTTTTCAAGTGTTGTTTACTTTCTTAATCAGCCCTAGCAGAGTCCCAACTTTTATTTAAATATGTAAAAGTAAGAAAACATAATATTTTGAGAAATTAGTATATAATGCTCATCAGAATAGGAATTAATAACAAGTATGGAAGCTTGGTTCCTGAGATCTGGTCACAGGCAGTTATTGCCCAGTATACTTAAAGGGTTAGAGTCAGAAGCACACAAACACCAAAATTGTCTTTCGTGGCATGATGCTTTGATGGAAAATAACTCTTTCGATTTATCAAGAAAAAACACAAACCGGTCACATTAGGATTATAAATTTATTTCCATCCTGTTATGTGTTTTTGAAAAATCAAGTTTTCTTGTTCTGATGAAATTACTCCATTGATTTTTCAAAAACACATAACAGGATGGAAATAAATTTATAATCCTAATGTGACCGGTTTGTTGTTTTTTCTTAATGAAATTATTGCTCTGTAATGTCTGTTACATTGAGATCTTTACCAGGAAAATTTAAATGTTCACTCTTGAATAGTTTTCTTGTCCTGGTGGAATTACTCCCAACTCCGGTTTAACTGGACCAAATAATATATATTAAATGCAGTTTTAGGCCTATGAATATGAGCACCTGCTCTCTCTAATTTACCTTTGGCTAAATATTAGCATACTGGTTACTATCATGAAATAAAATCTGCAATCAGAGTTCAAATCTTGGACAAAGCTGGTTGCATTTCCCTTCACACTAACATCCTTGAGAAAGGTTTGAATCTATTGGAAAATAGTGAAGCAAACTGGGTCCTTAAACCTTGGTCAGGCAACTAATCTAGAAGAAAGAAAACCCTAAATTTAAACCAGTTTTACTCTGCTTCAAATAAACTGACTTTGTGTTACATCCTGCATGTGGCAGAAGAGTTGGATAAATACATACAGATGGACAGTGTATACATACTTGTCAAAATGATGACTGTAGAGCTGCAGAGGTATCTTGAGGAGCTGATCATAAAGAGCCATGACTTTTTGTAAGTTTTTCTGCTGTTTTTCCCAATGAATAACAGAGTCCCAAAGGCGATCAGCACGAAAATCAGTACCAGCTGCTGACAAAGCTTTCTCATTGAGGCTGAAATGAAAAAAAAAAAGTTTCAACATTTTAATGATGACATTCTAGTAAATTCAAATAAAATGCTGATTAATTGTTTATAACAGCATGTCCACAAATCTAGGGCTACTCTATGCCTAGAGGGAAAGGAATTATGTTTATTGCATATTTATATTTTTTTGTGCACAGTTATGAGATAGTCCTATCTAATACAAATTATTTGCACCAGGTTGTATGGTTTCAAGTATTCCTGTTTAATACTAATAATTATATAATTTCAGGTAATCTTTTCTTTTTAATATTAGTCATTTGTTTGTATATGGTTTCAAGTAACTAATAATTACTAAGTAAATAAGACAACTATTATAAGTTCAACTAACTATTCTTAATACAAACATTTGTACACAGTAATAAGATATTAAGTATTCCTTAGCCCAGTCAGCTGGGGCTGTAGAATACACCAACTGCCTCACTACAGAGGGGTAACCTCCCACCTGCGCACCAATAAGTATCCTGGATATGACACTAAACAATTTGATATCAAGGTTCTAATGATGCTGGAGCTTTAAGGAATGCTGAGTAACCCTTCATTTCCATCACTCCCAGGTCCACATAAGCTCGGAGTGATAGTACCTGATAGGGTCCTATCTATAAGTCATAAAGAAGTGTTTGACATTTAAACTGAGTGCGAACTAATTACTTATGCTAAATGGAATTGTTAGAAAGAGAACTGTTTGATTACTTAACTATGTGCAAACAAATGATTGATGTTGAATAGAATAATTAGTGTTAAATAGCAATACTTGAAACCATTTAACTGTGTGCAAAAAAATTAGCTCAGGCTAAGTTAAAAATGTTATCTACAAAACATGTCTACAAATCACATATATTTACAATATATGTAGAAAGAGACATTGACATTAAACAGCATACAATGATTGATATACCATAAAATAAAACCCAAACCAAGTATACCTATTTAGTATGAGTAATTTTCAAACAGATCAATTTGACCGGTAGATTAGATCTAAACAGGTACTACTACTTCTGTCCGGAGTAGTAATAACAATGAAGACAAACCCCACACACCACCTGGGTTTTAGAACTTGGGTCTCACCATCAGATGCAGCTTAGTGTCAAATCTAGGACATCCCAATTTGGAGGATTCGGGAGGGGTCTTAATCCTCTGCAAGGGATGTAGTCCGCATAATGAAGCTAAAATTAAAATGTGTCTAATGCCACCTAATGATAAAAACACAACATTTCTTAAAATCTGTTCAATAAAAGCCATTTTATTATTAAATTTGTTCATTCAAAATCCCTTTAATTATTCATTCTACTTTTGAAGGGGTCTAAAATGGTTCATTCAGTAACACATACAAATGTATTAAGATCATTTACATGTGTTAATTTTTTTATGCATAAAATTATTCAGGGGAAATAACTCATGCAAAATATAATTCCAAAATTTATTCAATTTTCTCTTGGCTTTGTTGTAGCTTTGAGGATATTTTGATTAATTCCAACAATTATCATCAACTTTTTAATTAGTGAGTTGGAGGGTGTTGTTCACTCACCTCCAACCCCATTCTAAATCTAAAACTATTATAGTCAATCATTTAAGTAATTAGTAGCCACAGTAGGTAAACTCTTAACTGAAAATCTCGAAAAGGTTTTACAACCCTAATTTAATAGTCATTTTCCCCACCAAGCAGTTCTAAGGTTTCAAGTAACTAATGATAGAAATCAATTGTAAATTATAGTTTTCAAACTAACCAATGATGATGATGATAATAATAATCCTTAGTAAACAATCATAGCTACAAGTACCCAGTCTTAATATTAATAATTTGTACACAATTATATGATTTCAAGTAACTATTCTTATTTAATAATAATACTTTGTTTGCACAACTACATGGTTTCAAGTCGATCTAATACAAGAGCTTGTCAGTAAGTTATAAGAATACACTGATTGCATCTCTCTTCGAAAAGAGTGTTCTTGGTATGATACTAACCTGCATCCAGTGTTGAGGTTCCAATTCTCAAACTCAGGGAAGTATGCACTCATTTATTGCAATTACCTTAAGACCCACAGTGTTAGTACCTGTTAGGGTCCTATCTATGGTTCAAATAGATCTGTTTGAAAATTATTAGTATTCACTAGGAATACTTAATGCCATGTAGCAGCAAATTACCGTGGTGTAATGCTTATCATTGTTGGAAATGGACACAATGACATGAATTCAAATTCTGGACGCATTTCACATAGCACAAACCCCTTGAAAAAGGTATGAATCCAATTATTCTCCCTCCAGCTATGGGTAAAGTGTAGGGCAGATGGGGTTCTTCGACCTTGATGAGGCAACCAGTCTAGGAGAAGGAAAACCCTGAATTGAAACCTATTAAACTCCACTTAAAAATTGACCTTGTGTCAATATCCTGCCCATGCAGAGGGGTTGGTAAATGTATATAACAGTAAATTATTTGTTTTAAGAAGTTATTTGAAGCTAAGTTTACTAAGAGTAATTATTATTAATTACTTGAAACTATGATAACTGGGTGCAAACAAATTATATAGGAATAGTTACTTGAAACCAGTAATTGTGTATAAATTATTAGTATTAGGTAAGAGAACTTTATAACATATTACTGAGTAGAAAGTAGACCAAAAAAAAAAAAAAAAAAAAAAATGATAGGTTTGGTTGTTTTATGGCATATCAACCATTGTAGGTTATTTAATGCCAAAACTAGTTCTATTTCAAACAATTCAGTTTAGCATAAGTACAGTTTTCTGTTTACACAGTTAAATTTAAAGTTGGTGACATTAGTCGAGGATGACCCGAAGGTTCCCTTTTCCATAACTACTACACCGAGGTGTAAGGAGGGCACTACTCCATTTCCTGGATAACAGTTCTATTTCAAGCAATTCAGTTTAGCTAAAGTACACAGTTTAGTTCTATTTGACCCATAGACAGGACCCTATCAGGTGCAATCACTCCAGGCCAAAGTGGACCTGGGAGCGATGGTAATGAAGGGGTACTCCGCATTCCTCAAAGCTCCAGCATTACTGGAGCCTCACCATCAGATTGTTTAATATCATATCCAGGACACTCATTAGGAGATGCAGTCGATATATTCTGCAGCCTCAGCCGACTGGGCCAACAAAAAATGAAGTGTAACTTAAATAATGTAATCAATGTTAAAAATATAAACTTATTACAATCAAACAATACATCTCTGTAACAGGATTTTATTGCAGAAGTTGACCAAGAACAAATGTTCACATTTCAAACCAAAACTTGACTTGATATACTTAAACTGTTGTTGAGTCAGTTGTATCTCAACATTCCAAACAGTCAGACATGCATTTGACTTTGAGGATTGTGAAAATCTTTAAGAAAAGAAAAGAGAAAAAAAAGTTTTATTTACAAAAGAAAAAATACTAGAATTATATTCTGTCTTTAGACTCTTCATTTAACAATTTATTTCTATACAAATAATCTGTATAATTATTTAGTAGTCTATATCCAACTCAGAATGAATATCGATATGGTTCATTGCATAAATGTGATTGGCATTATTCGGTCTCTTGAAAATCTTAATTCTACTACTGGTTAGTTCAGGTTATTCAGGGTGTTTAAAAAAAAATTGATATAATTTATGTTAAGCCTGTTCAGTTTAATTTGCATAGACTATGTAGTTACTCAGATATTTATATCTCAAATTTCTTTCAAAACACTACATATATATATATATATATATATATATATACACAAACACGTTATTAGATAAAGGAAAAAAATAAATGAATAAAAATCTGATCAACAAATTTATAACTTTTATATCTTTAAATTAAGAGAAAGATTTGCTGAAAAACAAAGAACAAAATCTTTTCTTGTAGGCAAAGATAATGTTAGCCAGAGCCAAGATATCAATATAAATAAAAATGTAAATGTTTGTTACTAACCGATAATCGCCAGTTTTATACCACTAACTGGTTAAAAATTTTCTGAGAGTATTTTATTTGAATTCAGGAGTGTTTTCATACACTTATCTAAAAATATTACAATAATTAAAAAAAATATTTTTAATAAGTCGTTTTTCTCCAAGAAAAGCTGAACTCGAATTATGAAGGCAAATATTACTTCCCTTTTCCAAGAATTTTACATGTGATTTTATTTTTCTGCTTTATCACATTTCTTTACTAAATATTTTATTTTATTTTTTGTTGTTTAACTTCAAAGAAAGACATAACTTAAAAAGTTTTCTTTTGTTTATTATTATCAATAAGACACTAAACTTTAAACCATATTTCGTCGGTTCAGTAGTAACGAATTGTTTACTAAATATTTTATTTTATTTTTTGCTGTTTAACTTCAAAGAAAGACATTCCTTAAAAAGTTTTCTTTCGTTAATAAACTTTAAACCATATTTCATCCAGTTGTAAGTAAATTTCTTTTTATTCTAAAAACGTATTCTTTTATTGATATCCCATTTATTTTGTTGTTTGATAAATATTTTATCATGTTGCGAAATATTAACCAGCCCAAGCTTTGTAATGGCACACGTCTTTCAGTAAAAAGATTAGTGACCAACATCATAGAAGCAAAAATTTTGACAGGGCCTTTCAAAGGTGAAAATGTTCCCAATTCCGCGAATTCCTATGATTCCAACAGATATGTCATTTCAATTTAAGAGATTGCAATTCCAAATTCGATTGGCATTTACAATCACGATCAACAAAGCACAGGGACAATCTTTAGAATCGTGTGGCTTATATTTACACACTGATTGCTTCTCACATGGGCAATTATATGTTGCCTGTTCCAGAGTTGGCAATCCAGACAATCTCTTTATCTACACAGAAAATGGAACTACCAAAAATATTGTGTATCCACAAGTATTGGCAAATTAAACATATTAGAAACATGCATTTTCTTTTTCCCCCCATTTAAACAAACTGAGCCACAGCAACGCGTGGCCGGGTACAGCTAGTTTTTAATAGATATGATTTAAGATTCATGAATGAAACATAGCACTAATTGTTAGCTTAAATTAAAGGGAAGTATTTTTGTGTGTGATAATTCTTTTGTGTAAGTATGTCACTATGTAGAAAGAGTGTATTTGTGCTTTAGAGAATATGCATATGAACTGTGACTGATAATACACATGTAAATGTAAACAACATTTGTTTCATTTAAGAAAAATTAAACAAGTTGAAATGCATCTTTGAAAGAAAAGAATGTAAATTTTTACTCAAAAGAAATAAACCAAGAGGTATTTAATTAAGTAAAAATACATTACATACTGTTAGTTTTGAGTAAGCAGAAACAAATCCACATTTGTTAAAGAAATATTTTTATTTCTTCACTCATTTATACAATTTAGTTAGGCTTTAAAATAGCTACAAATATTGAAGATTTATCTATGAATGTAACTATAAAATTGTATTCTTAATATTTTTGGAAGGAAAAAATTTCTAAAATTATTTTTGGGTTTTGATCCTTCAAATTTTTCATGTCAAGTAAAATATTGTCATCAGCAAAATATCTCAAAATTTGAAAACTCAAGCAAATGTGCCAGTTGGTTAATATATACAAAAATTACAGCTTTGCACAAAAAAATTAACACTTAGTATGAAAATCAGTCAGGTTCCCATAAATATATAATGTTTGTTATATTTATAAATAAATAATGCTTAATATCAGTGATATTATAATGACATATAATGATATCATAATGACATATTAAAGTTAGGATAGTGTAGACACTAAGTCAACAGAACAGAACAATTGCCAAGCACCACTGACTGTCAATGCTATGCTAATTTAAATACCATTCTGAAATCCCAAAACTTGTCTGGTTAGGGATTTCAGATAAAAGACTTATTTTTATCTTCTATATGTGAATTTTTTTTTTTTTAAAATGATCAGGAATTATAAAAATAGACAAGAAAAGAAAATAGTAAAATGTTTCATAGTTTAGGTAGAGTGTCCACCTATAGTCCAGGAGACCTGGATTCAATCCCAGGTCGAATCATACCGAAGACTCAAAAAATGGTACTTGATGCCTCCTTGCATTATAAGGTGTGGAGCAATCTAGGGAAAGGAGTAACGCCCTTCCATACACATCAGTGTAGTAGCTATTGAAAAAGGAGCCTTTGGGTCACTCTTGACTATGATCAGCCAACTTAAAACTTACATCTCATCAAAATTTTAGCACAGGCAATTTCAACAATATTCTGTATAAAGAAAATGTTTGAAAACAAAAAGTGAGAATACATCATTACATGATTTGGAGATAAGTAATTGATTTTAATGACATGCCAACCCATGTAGAGTTATCTTATGCCTAGAGGTTAGAGAAACATGTTCACAGTTAATTCATATATACATTCTTTTTATACACAATCTCATTGAATATAAATAATTTTTAAACAGATCTATTTAACCTATAGACGGGATCCCATCAGGTACTACCACACCATATCAGAGTGGATTTGGAAGTAATGGCAATGAAGAGGTACTCGATACTTCGTCACCATAAAATGCAGTTTGGTATCATACTCTGCAGAGGATAAAGTCAGCATATTCTAAGCTCTGCCGACTCAACTATTTTATACCTAGAGATTAAAGAAATTTTTCATATTTACTTTTTTTTTTTCCTCTCTCTCCAAGTGTACTGAAGTATTTTCTTTATGCCCCTCCCTCCAAGTTCTATCAAATACAAATAATTTCTCAACTAATCTATCTGACCCATAAGTAAGATCCTAACAGCAACAACTACTCCAAATCAAAATGAATCAGAGAGTAAGGACAATGAAGGTATACTCCAAACACCCAAGAGCTCCAGAACAAGAATCTCAACATCAGATGCAGTTTAGCGTTTTAATCATCTTTAGAGGATATAATCAGTTCATTACACACCCCACCAACAGGGAGCATGATTTGGTGAGTTAAATTTGAAATTTGAGGGGGGGGGATAGAATTAATGATTTGAAAAATTCAGGTCTTATAGAATATTTTCCTAATAACTAAGAAATCCCCACCTTCTTTTATTTATGTTTTTTTTACTACTTACACACGGATCCGTTCAACATTCTCATCTTCTTTGTCGGGATAAGCTTCAAGAGTGACATAAGATATATAGTGAAACCATAATTCAACACTCAGAGGAATAGCTTTTACACCTCTCTCAAACACCTGCAAAGAAACAAAAATTGGAAAAGAAAAAAAAAACATTGAAATCTTGATGCCTCTAAAAATGCCCAGCAGAAACAGAAATTATTAAATCGTGTTTTTTTTTTTTTGTTTTTTTAAATAGTTTGCAAGAAATGTTGAAAAAGTAAAATTAGGGGAAATGTCGAACAAGCCGAACAATTTGAAGTACAACCGTGTGATTACCGTCGTCAACAAGGCGGTCCTGGCGACTGGCACAACGGTTGACATTCATCCGTCGTTGACCCTGCACACAGCTTGAGAGAAGGAACTCCTGCTTCCATATCCACAGCCCTCCCTAGTAGTAGAGTGGACAAGTTCAAAATTGTGAAAATCTCACAATAAAAGCTAAAGTTTCAGAGACCCTCACAACTGCCAGGTCTCCTTGTAGATTTCATTTGGTCTGCAAAGAAAAATGTTACACAATAACAGAGTGAGGGCTGGTGTTTGCAGTCTGAATGAGGCACCTGACAAGGAGAGGGGGAGAGGGCAGAAACAGGCACACTGATTAGATGTGAAAGAAAGGGAAGCAAAAAGAGGAAGAGAGAGAGAGAGAAAAAAAAAGCGAAGAGGAAGTGGAAAGAATGAAAGAAAAGAGAATAAACAGTGTTAACACCAAGTGTGTATGTGTGTGTGTATGTGCACACAATTTTTTTTTCTTTTAAACCATAAAATGGCATATGAACCTGAAAGGCAGAACAGAGAGAGAGACAAGATGGTAAGAGGAACATTTACTTTTAGATTTTATTTAGTATGATTTTGTGTCAGGGCCAATCCAACATGCAAAAAGCCACACAAATATCTTAATTATCATTACATATTCTTATCAATGAAACATACTCAAAGGATTCAAGATTTCTATTCTTATGGTAGTCATTTACTAAGCTTCACTTAATTTGGACCAAGGCCAGAAGTATACAGCACCTCACGTAGTGATGATCAAACTCACTGATAATAGTTTGCTACACTAGCTCATTAACCCTTATACCAAAAAGACAATTTTATGCAAAGCTTAACTTAGTTTTGGTACAAGGCCAGAAGTATACAGCACCTAGTGAGAATCAAAGTCACTATTCAATAGTAACTGATATACAAGAGTAGCTAGCTAACCCTAAAATGCCATATTCCTATTCACATTATAATAAATGACATGTACATCTATCAAAGAAAATTTTATTCCAATCAGTTACTTAATAACCATCTATTTTAGACAACAATATGCAATGGTAGAGATTTGAGTCCAGAATTCTAAATATAAATGATGTAATCAGGAATCCAAGATTAATTTTTCCTTCTCCATATTTAACAATATATTCTGAAAACCTATTGAAACTTCCATGGACCTTTAACACCACAAGCCTCAAAATTTTTTATAAATAGATCCACAAAGATTCATACCGGAAGCAAAATTTCAATATAATTCAATAATGAAATTATATAGGCAACAAAATTAACCAAATGCCATATAACCAAACCATATGTTAGATATACAACTGTACTGTTTCCAACTAAAAATGTTCAGACAATTATCTCCCTTGGAAAAAAAAAAAAAAAAATCACCTCCTTTAGTATTTCCAGATGTTGAGTTAGTGTTTCACACATACATAGATACATTCAGTTTCCTGTCATGACAACAAATTGTAACCAATGGTGAGGCTTCAGTTCTGGAGCTTTGGGGAGTACAAAGTCACCCCTCCCTTATAATTACTCCAGAATTCACTCTGACCCGGAGTGGTAGTACCTAATAGAGTACCATCTATAAGTCAAATAGATTTGAGGGATTGATTATAAGTGTCAACCCATTTAAGATTTTATGCCTTAAAAAGAAATTGCGCTCATTGCACATTTATATTTTAATTTTTTTTGCATAGTTCCTTAATTTCAAGTATTCCTATCAATTACCAATAATTTGCAAACAGATCTACTTGGTCCATAGATGGGGCCCTAACAGATACACTCCATGTCAGAGTGAATCTAAGAGTAATCTCCAGAATTATAGTCTCACCACCAGATCCAGTTTAATGTCATATACAGGACACCTCTTTTGCATGGGTAATTACTCCTATGCAAGTGACACAGTCATTGTATTCTAATCCCTACCAACAGGGCCTTCAAATAGACTTGTTTAAAAACTATTAGTATTAGACATGAATACTTAAAACCATATAAATTTGTTCAAACTAATTAATAAATGAGAATAGCCACTTTAAACCATATAATTGCTTGCAAATTATTAGTATTAGATAAGAACATTTAAAACAATAAAAGTGTGTGAAAAAAAATGATTATAATTATTATTAGTTACTTGAAAACATAATTGCTCGCAGAAAAAAAAAAAAAAAAAAAAAAGACTGACTTCAGCATTAAATAAGTCAATAGGGATTGTACACGCTGTAAAACTATATATCAACCAAAAGTTTCAATTTAAAAACAAGGTTACAAAAATATGCTCTCAAAATAGGTTGATTTTATCCCAATTTTTAATCAATAATGATTATTAATTCTAAGACAATTTCCAATATACATTAATTCATTATCAGTTCACAAAGTAAATATGCAAATTCCCCTTATTTGTACAAGATGATGCGTCCTTGCAAAAGAATAATATAGTCACATAAAACAAGTTCTCCACAGAAACAAACCAATAACTTGATATCTCAACCCTTTGCAGGTAACAGGTAAAAATAAAAATAAACACTATCTGAAAATATCTTCTATGTTCCTAGATATGTGGGTTTGCAATAAATGATATGCTACACACATCTAGATAGAATCTAAAATATTTTTTCTAAATCATTTATAAAACTAATAATAAAGACAATTTTGAATTGGGTGTTTTGTTTGTTTTTTGTTTTTTTTTTAAATCTAGCTATCAAATATAGACTTGAATTTTTCAGTTAATAGAAGAAAAAAAGACACTCAAAAATAGGTGATCTGAAAGCATTTAGTGTTACAGTTTGACAGTTTTATGGCATGTCAACTTCTTGGCTTATCAAGTGCTGAAATCAGTCTATTTTTTCTAACAAGCAATTAAATGGTTTTAAGTATGTATTTACACAACCCCTCTGCCATATGCAGGATGTGACACAAGGTCAATTTTTAAGCAGAGCATAACTGGTTTGAATTCAGAGTTTTCTTCATCCCAGATGGATTGATATACCAAGGTTAAAGGGTCCAGTATACCCAACTATTTTCTACCGGACATTGGCCTAGCAGTTAGAGTGTTCGCCAATGGCCCAGTTCAATCCCAGGTCGAGTCATACCAAAGACTCAAAAAATGGTACTTGATGCCTCCTTGCTTAACACTCAGCTTTATAAGGTACGTATCAAGGGTAAAGAAGAGCAATCCAGGGAAGGAGTAGCACCCTCCCCTACACCTTGGTGTAGTAGCTATCGAAAAGGGAGCCTTCAGGTCACCCTCGACTATGGTCGCCAACTTTACTTTTATACCCAACTATTTACTCATAGCTGGAGGGAGAATAATTGGATTCATAACTTCCCAAAAGGTATTATACAAAATGCAAACAGCCTCATCCAGGATTTACAATCTGGTCACAGAGTCTATTTTGATTATAACCATTACACCATGAGCACTTTCCCGATATGGTTTCAAGTAACTAATGATATTTATTAACTTGAAAACAATGATATATCTTCAACAAACTATTTATATCTAAAACTAATAATTTAAAAATCTTTATAGCTTTGAATAATTATTCAGTAATGCTGGCGCTTTGGGGAATGCAGAGTACTCCTTTATTGCCATTACTCCCAGGTCCACTCTGGCCTGGGGTGGTAGCACCTGATAGGGTCCTATCTATGGGTCAAACAGAACTAAACTGTGTACTTATGCTAAACTGAACTGTTTTGACATTTTAACAGTAAACAAAAACTATAGCCATACTAAACTGAATTGTTTGAAATTTAATTTGGCATTAAATAACCCAAAAAAGGGTTGATATGCCATAAAACAACCAACCAACCAAATCTTAGTCAAGAATTCAGGTGTTGTTAGCTCATCCTTGATCAACATAGTCATCACCACCTACAACAGAGCAAACCTTGATTCATCATCATCATCCTATACAACAAGAGTTACAAAATAAAAACACAACCAAATACACCTTTTCTCTAATGTATATTCTGAATTTATCTACGAGGGCGAGTCAAAAGTTTTGCAATATTTTGGTACAAGCTAGTCTTGGGTGAATATACAATGTGACTGAAGCAGTTTAAACCTTGGAAAGAACCTGCTATGGTTGGTAGTATTGTGGCAGTTGATGCACTGACACATTTTACATTGCTTCACTGTGTATGATTTGAAAGATCCACAGTTGAATGTGCAACAGTCTAATTTGGGAACTTATGCTTTATAAATTTGAAATAGGCCATAATACCACAGAAGTATCTAAAAACATTTGTTGAGTAAAAGATGAAGCCACAGTTGATTACAGAGTAAACAGTTCAAGAAATTCATTCAGGTTCCATCTTCACTACCTGGGTAAAAGCATCCATAACAGCTAAATTGTGCCATGTGTTACCAAAACATAGCATAACTTTTTGTTCAACCAAGTAAATTAGCAGAATCTTTTAAAATTAAACGAATGAAACCTTTTTTTCAAGCAATAATAAAATACAGTAAGTATGTTAAAGTCTTATTTCCTTTTGTATATTTTTAAATTTTGTCCACATCAAAAATATACCAATATGGTTGCATATCAGGGAAAATAAAATGTTGAAAGAAACAAGTGTTTAAATATCCTTGGTTGTTTATATGCAAAAATTATGTCACTTAATTATGACTCACTTGAATAACTTACAGCATGTATGTATGTTCATAAAAGCAGATGTGTACAAACAAAATGCTTGGATTATTATATTCAAGAAAATGATTTTGAGAAGAGTTATTTAAAGTGTTGTTTGAAATTTGTGTGTGTTTTCATTACATCTTGGTTGACCCATTTCAGACACTTCTTCATGTACAAAACCCAGAAAGAAAAGAAAGGACCCCTTTTCAAAAAATGGTAGCCAACAGAAAAGAATGAAGCAAATATATAGACTGGATTAACCCATTGCCAGTATAATAATAATAATAAAAAAATTTTTAAAGTTAAAGATAGTCGATTAAATTTTTTTTTTTCCTTTCCATTATTAACTATCTTAGCACTTTGGTTAACTAATCCTTGATCACAGTAAGAAATATATCTAGTTCCAGGAGAATCACACTCCTAAGCTGTCTCTCTCCATTGCACTAAAAATTAAAGACGATTTCCAGATACTAGTGGCATACCCAAGGTAAAGTCAAAGGAAATAATTCTTGTCCCTTTCCAAACATTCAAAATTTATCAATCATGGGCTAATGTTTAGATATTGACAGGAGGTTGGTTGGTTGGATTTTATGGCATATCAACCTTTGTAGGTTATTTAACAAATGCATTTTAATGCAAATAGTTCTATTTCAAACAATTCAGTTTAGCATGAGGACACGGTTTAAATGTCAAAAACATTTCTATTTCAAGCTATTCAGTTTATTCTAACAGTTCTAATTCAGCTAATTCAGTTTAGTGTAAGTACAGGTTTTGTTTACACACAGTTAAATGTCAAAACGGTTCTATATTAAACAAATCAGTTTAGTGTAAGTAGAGCCCTATCAGATGCTAACCATGCTAGGCCAGAGTGGACCAGGGAGCAATGGCAATGAAGGGGGGCTCTGCATTCCTCAAAGCTCCAGCATCACTGGAACCTCACCATCAGATTGTTTAGTGTCATATCCAGGACACTCGGGGTGGGAGTGGGGTCTTACCTCTTTGGAAAGGTGCAGTCGGTATATTCTACAGCCCCAGCCGACTACATAATACATAGAGTTAATGTCAAAACAGCTTTATTTCAGATAATTCAGTTTAGCATAAGTACACACTTTAGATGTCAAAACAGTTCTATTTCGAGCAATTCAGTTTAACATAAGTACACAGTTTAAATGTCAAAACAGTTCTGTTTTAAACAATTCAGTTAGCATAAATACAGTTTAAATGCAAAAAACAGTAAACTTAAACCACAGTTTAGTTCTATTTATTCCATAGATAGGACCCTTATCAGGTGCTACCACTCCGGACCAGAGTGGACCTGGCAATGAAGGAGTATTCTGCATTCCCCAAAGCTCCAGTATCACTGGAACCTCGCCATCAGATTGTTTAGTGTCAGATCCAGGACACTTGTTGGTGGGATCTTACCCCTCTGCAGAGAAGCAATCAGTGTATTCTACAGCCCCAGCCGACAGGGCAATTTGGCAGGAGAGGAAGATTTTTATCTTTCATTAGATACTGTACTCTTAAAGTAGACTCTAGAATGAATTAACTGAAAAATAAGATAGTAACCATGACAAACAAACAAAAAAAAAAAAAAAAAAAAAAAAAGTATCTTGACTTTATTTTTTAAATTTTTATTCAACAGCTCATTTATTAAAGTTTATTTTTATTATATAAATTCTGCATCAAGAATCAGAATGAAAATCTCCTGCAAAATGTTTATAGACAGTACAATATATATTAATATTAAGTTAAATAAGCTATTTACAAAGCTTATCTTAGTTGTGACAAGGCCAGAGTATAGATAATTAGTGATAACCAAACTCATCAACAATGGTCTGCAAATAGTTTGCCAACCATTACAGCATTGATTGATTTTAATGGCATGTCAACCCATCTAGGGTTACTTTAGGGCTTAAAGGTTAGAGAATCACATTCATTGTACATTCATATTTACAATTTTTGTGACATTAAGGGTTTTTTGAGGGGGATTTTTTGCACACAGTTCCATCAAATATGAATAATTTGCACAAATGTATTTGACCCAAAGATGGGAGCCTAACAGCTAAAACCATTCCTAGATCAGAGTTTGACCTGGAAGTAATGGCAATGAAGAAGAACTCCATACTCTCTAGATCTCCTGAACTGTCACCTCACCATTAGATGCAATTCAGTGTCATAGTCAGGATACCCCCTTTTTTTTGAGAAGGAGAGTCCTACTCCTCTACAGAAGATCAGTCAGCATATTCCAAGTCCTGATTACAGGGCCATTGTGCCCATATTAGGTTGAATAAACAAACATACACATTGGGAAATGCATTTGGCTATTAAAATTAAGTAAACGCACAGACATATACCAGGGGTTTTTTTTTTGGGGGGGGGGTCTTTCTTTCTTCTATGAATAGTGACTAATACTGAAAGCTGCTGCAATTATTCCTGCTACTATTCCTACTACAACTCTTTACTGACAAGGTTAATACAAATATCTATTACTGCATAAAATCATTACTCAATCTGTCATCATATAACAAATTTTGACATTCTATAAGCCTACAATGCTTCTAACTATTGTTCAATTGCAACAAAAATGCTAAGGTAAAATTCCTTGGATAAATGAGACTTTGAAACTCAAAACAAATTTACTTTAGATTATAGAGATGAAAATTATACAGAGGAAAAAAAATAAATAAGTCTCAGCAGTGCTTGTTTATCATGTCTGGGTGACAGAAGCCTTTAGTTAGTCATTCGAAATCCAAAAGATAATGGTAAAAAAGGCATTAGAAAACCTGAGAGAACATTATCTATCAAGAGGACAACCTATTTGAATTTATATAGAATTAACTTCAAGGATATTGGTAATAGAAAGTTTGGTTTGATTTGGTTTCTTTGTTTAACAGCATATAAACCTTCATTGGTTATTTAATGCCAAATCCATCCTTATAAAAGAACAATAATGGTAGTGGATAAGAAAGTTGATATTTATCCCCAAAAGTATTAGTTCAAAAGTGAATATAATAGCATGACTGGAGTTTGAACTGACAATGTGACAGTCCAGCACATAAGCCACTACACCACAGGAACTCTGCAATAGTTGAAAGTGTTACTGTGTATATGCAAAGAGCTAAAAAGACTGATACTTCTTTAAAAAACAGACAAATAATAAGTAATAGGTTATTAATAGTAATTGTCTCGAAAGAATTTTTCAGAATCTAGATAATTTACCACCATTATCACTTTAGAAAAAAAAAAAAAAAAAAAAAAAGGTTGTTCTGTGAACTAAAAGGTAGCTCTCTAAGAAATTTTGATTGATTAATTTGTGTTAATAGCAAATCAACAACCCTTCTGGGTTATTTGATGCCAAGTTGTGTGTGTGTGTGTGTGTGTGTGTGTGTGTGTGCATGTGCTTATGATTTGTAAGCAAATAGTTTGTAGGTAACTTGATTTTTGAACAAGTTGTTAGAACTCATTTGCTTGCACAAAGATAAATGGTTTCAAGTATTCTTATCTAATACTAATAATTCTACTTAATAATTATCATTTGCTTGCACACATTTAAATGGTTTCAAATATGGCTATTTAACATTAGTAATTTTATTTATCAAGTATTCCTATCTAATACAAACAATTGGCACACAGCTGTATGGTTTCAAATAATAATAATTTGTTAGTGAATGATTGAACGATTCTTGACTATAGATAGGACCCTGGCAGAGATTACCACACTGGAACAGAATGAATCTGAGAGTAATGGCAAGGAAGGAGCACTCCACATTCACCAAAGTTCCAGGACTGGAGCCTCACCATCAAATAAGTTTTGAAGAAACCAAAAAAATGCTACCAGATCAATAAGATGAAAATTAGAGTGAGCAGGAAATCCCCAAAATAAATTATCAAACTCAAAATTATAAAATAAAAGTTTGTTATATATGGAATAAAACAGGACAAAGTCGTGAATTTCAGAGGCAAAAAAGGTAATAAATTTTTTTTTATAATTACTACAACACTAAAAATGAACTTTTTTTTTCTTTCTAGTTGAACTAGATATAGATATTTTATACCAAGTAAATAGTACGCTAGTTGATATCCACACAATCACAAAAATATTGTAATAATATGAGCACTAAAAGAAAAAAAAGATGCAGTTCAACATCGAAGATCCAACATATTGATACAAAACACCATTTCATAATGTCTTAAGTACAGGAGGGAGTTGTGTACAGTTTACATTCCATCAAAACAAAATGTGGTTATGTTTTTACTAAACCTCTAACTGGAATGAAGTTGAGAAGTTTTACCAATGTTCTTACAGCCCAGGTTGTAGAATATGCTGACTGCATCTCTGCTATGGGGTAAGATATCCCTCACCACCATGAGTGACTTAGATATGAGATTAAACTATCTGATGGTGAAGCTCCAGTCCAAGATCTCTGGAGAATGTGGAGTACCCCTTCAGTGCCATTACTCTCAGGTTCACTCTGGCCTGGAGTGGTTGTACCTGTTAAGGTCCTATCAAAGGATCAAATAAAACTTTAACTATCTAACTATGTGCAAATTAACGACTGATATTGCATAGAATTGTTTGTATTAGATAGCAATACTTGAAACCATTTAACTGTGTGCAAATAAATAAGCTGTGGCTTGTTCAAAATGTTACCTCCAAACTATTCATTTACAAATCATAGATATTTAATAGATATATATCAAGATAATTTGGTACTAAATAATCTACAAGAGTTGATATGCCATTAACCCCAAACAACCAATGTCATTATAGAAAACTCATAAATTGAATATCTGCTTTCATATCAAAATCTTTAACAGATCTTTATAGCATTCAAGATTTATAAATGGAGCAATTTCAAGAGACAAAAAAATAGAAGGTTGGTCAGTTGCGTTTTATGGCATATCAACCCTTGTCGGTTATTTGTGCCAAATTCTGTTTATACATAAATATTAAACAAATACTTTGTAGGTAACAATTTTTAAACAAGTTGTTAGAACTCATTTGTTTGCACACAGTCAAATGGTTTCAAGTATTGCTATCTAACACTAATAGTTTCATTTGCACAGAATTAAATGGTTTTAAGTATTAATATGTAATATTGATAATTCAACTTAACTGTCATTTGTTTGCACAGTTTCAGGTATAAAAAATGATGACCCATAATGACATCCTAACAGGTACTACCACTCTGAATCAGAGTGGACCTGGGAGTAATGGTAATGGAGAAGTACTCCACATTCCCCAAAGCTTCAAACTGGATCATCAACCTTCAGATGATTTAGTGTTGTAGCCAGGACATTTGGTTACCCTTCTGCAGAGATGGATCCAGCATATTCTACAGCCCCAGCTGACTGGGTTAAGAAAGTGAGGGAGGTTAGTTTCCAAACCAACCAGGAAAAACACAGGGAAATGGGTGGTGAAGAAAGATGGTTACAATAATCATGCTTTTCAAGCAGGTATTATTTGAAATAAATATTTCTTTCTCTTTATGACTCCCATAAAGCAACTGTACACAAAATTGACTAAATCCAAACTCTTACAGGCCAAATTCACAAAACCAATTTCTTCAAATACAAATAGACCAGATTAACGGTTACTTGTATATATATATATATATATATATATATATATATATATAATACATTGCTTACATGTTAAGAATTTTGGAAAAAGAGGAAAAAAGCAATAAGTGATCAAATAAACCAGATTAACAGCGGTATATATTATGCATAACCTTATGTCACGTGGTCTACCACTGGGAGGAGAGAAATAAGGAATTTCTACTACCCCTCCGTGTTTGAATTAGCAGACTGCCAAAGACTGACCGTTAAAAGAGAAATAAGGAATGTAGGTCAACTTCAGCCGGCCATTGAAGGAAGAAAAGAATGTGAGTCAAGCTATCTGTACCCCGGGTAAAAGAGATAGTAGTCCTAACGAATCGCCAGGGAAAGGAAGAAAAAAGGCTAAATGATTGGCCAGAACCCTAAAACAGAAGTAGCCCCCTTTTCGTTAGCGGAAATAGGTATAAAGAATATGAGTTTTGGAACGGAGGTCGCGATGAACAGATAGGTGTGAACACTGTGGCCAAGACTCCGAGTGAAGAAGCGGAAAACTCTTGGAAAGATGACAGACGCATTCAAGCCGAGCTATGAAAAATTCCGCTAGCCCGTAAAAGAGAAAATACTCTCCGAAGGAACCCATCAAAAAACTAAGTACTGCAATTACATACTCTCTCTCTCTCAATTTGAAGAAAGAAAAAAAAAGGAAGAAAGACATTTAATATTTATGTATTCTCTGCTGATAATATAGCCGACACATTGAATATGTGTGCCCGCATGTATATGAAAAAAAAACTTTGTCATATTTTAATGTCCCCACGTGTTGAAATTTATTCATTGTGTTGTCTGCCTGTCAAGTTGTCTATTTCATGTTTGTTTTCAGCTTTGTTCGCCTCATGTTATTCTCGCCTAAATTATCCTATTCTTTCCTTAAAAAATATTATACGGGAAACCGGAATTGTTGACTACTATAGTTAATATTATTATATCAAAACCTAGAGGCTCATATCTTCCATTATCCTAGGGGTAGGAAGAGCTAGTGGCCTGGTGGGTGTGTGTGTTAACGTGAAGTTTGGAAACCCCTTGCCAGCGGCGGTCAGTCTAGCCCCAAATTAACCCCAACATAATCTGCCGGTTCCTATATGCCCAAGAAAGAACTCTGAACTAGGACTTATTCTACGAGGGATCAAGTGACAGGCTTCCCCATCTTCACATGTGCGAAAAATAAACTCCCAGTTTGGTGATAACAATATTTGAATGCACCAGTTCCCATAAGCTTTTAAATGGTTGCTCATCCAGGGATCTTTAATATTTTAATTTGCCGTCACACTTAAATCTTTTTTTTTTTTTTTCATATGCCATTTTGATCATTCAATTATTAGGTTCAATGGAAGCTGGTTTAAGTAAGAATACAATAGTTAAACAGATTAGAGGTATTGATTGGAGGAGAAAACTTGATTCCACTTGTACTTGAAGAGATATAATTTGGGAGAAACAAAGTTAAGGCAGAATTTCTGGGCTTAAATTGTTGAATAGTAACTTAACTGATACAGTATAACTACATCCAAACTTCTATTAAAGATGTTAATAAGTATGAAAGAAAAAGAGGAATACAGTAAGGGTAAGAAAGTGAATCAAAGTTGGGACAATCATATACTCAACAGCAATGAAGTTTACTTGTAATTGAACAGAGAGAATGGGATTTATTGGTAAATGTTTACTCTTCCTTCCTCACCAAGTATTTTCTTTTTATCACAACTTCACTGCTGCAGTGTATGTAACTGACCCAACTTTATATATATATATATATATATATATATACATACACACACACACACTACATTCAATATAC
Organism: Sepioteuthis lessoniana; assembly: GCA_963585895.1. Classification (NCBI taxonomy): domain Eukaryota; kingdom Metazoa; phylum Mollusca; class Cephalopoda; order Myopsida; family Loliginidae; genus Sepioteuthis; species Sepioteuthis lessoniana. The sequence continues at coordinate 119,017,260 of OY757906.1, forward strand.
TACTTACTGATTGACACTGAATAATTCATTGTTAAAATCTTGAAAGGATAGATTGGTTGGTTGTTTGGCTTTTATGGCATATCAACCTTTGTAGGTTATTTAATGCCAAATCCATTTTTATACAAATAATCAGTTCTACTTTAAACAATTTAGTGTACACAGTTCAATTGTCAAAAAACATTCCTATTTAAAGCTATTCAGTTTAGTCAAACAGTTCTAATTCAAACAATTCAGTGTAGTATCAGTATAGTTTTTGCCCACACAAAGTTAAATGTTGAAATAGTTCTATATTAAACAATTCTGTTTAGCGTAATTACAGTTTCATTGTTGAAAACAGTTCTATTTCAAGTAATTCAGTTTAGCATGAGTATACAGTTTAGTTCTATTTGACCCATAGATAGGACTTTATCAGATGCTACCACTCCAAGCCAGAGTGGACCTGGGAGCAATGGCAATAAAGGGGTACTAAGCATTCCCCAAAGCTCCAGCATTACAGGAACCTCACCATCAGATTGTTTAGTTTCATATCCAGGTCACTCATTGAGGGGTCTTACCCTTCTGCAAAGGTGCAGTCGATGTATTCTACAACCCCAGCCGATTGGGCAATTGGAAAGATAGAGAAAAAGCACTAATCAGTCAAAATTTCTAAAACGTATATATACAAATATATATTGTAATGAAATTAAAGTTCACATTGATAGCAACTAATGTGATTTTGCAGATTGCAGTTGAAGACCTATTAAATGTGATAGGGCCTTGATGAATCTAAGTCAAAAGCTTTCTAAACTTTTTGCACTAGCAACACATTTTATAAAAAACCTTTTTCAACATACTACTTAAATATAAATCAAAATGTACATAAAAAGAAATAATTCAATGTGTATCAAACTTATTCAAGCGAAGTAATCAAGCAAAATATAGGAGTACATGATACGGGTTTATCCATCTAAAAACTATTATTGCAATTAGTGATGTTCTGAAATTCATATCAGGTCAGATATCTAGCAGTTTTAGTGTGTGAGAAATAAATGATTTCTGGATATTACAACAAAGTCCCTAAGTTGAGAAATTCCACATCCAACTACTAAGCAGCATTCAACTCCAGTTCTCTAAACTAGATTTTAACTTCTTTTGAAAGGTGTAATAAACAGAGATTCCTTGCTACTAACATATTCCAAAAGAAAAATACAAGCAACTTTTACTTTGGTCATCAGTATAAAAGAGGAAAGAAAATTTTCTATAAAAAATATGGACTCAAATGTGATAGAATATATGATTCAGGTCACTGCTACAAAAATAAAAACAGTAATAATCCACTTTTTAATACTTATTTGCCAACATGGCTTTACTAGATTAAGAGGCCAAGATTCCATTGCAGCTACTTGATAACGTTATTACAATCTACTTATAAAATAATGTGATTATATATGTCATTCATTATCAAAACAGCCAATATTTCTTGTGTCCTCAAGGGCATCATCTTGGATTTTCATGAAATTTCAGTAGGTGACACCTTTTCTAGAAACAAATCAACACTGAACAGATTAGAAGTTAGGACAAATTCAAAGTTGCTCAATGTCATGAGCTAAAAGAATGATTTTGCCAACAATGGTAATTAGAAAAAAGATACCAAGGTGAAATTTGATAATCCTGTAGTTTTCTCTCTAAATTAGCAGGTTCATTTTAACCATCTGCTTTTTTAATACTTTGGAAGTTATAAGTCTTTCAAAATGGCTTAGATGATGATTTTAATGTCATATCAACCTGTCATGAATTATTTTATGCCCAGAGGTAAAGGAATCTCATTTATTGTCCATTCATACTTACATTTTTTATGTCGTCATTTCTCCAGATTGGGGTTTTTTTTTTGGGTGGGGTGCTAATGGTTTGAGCAAATATAAATAATCTTAAATTTATTTTACCCATTGATGGGACCCTAACAGCTATTACTAGTCTGGGTCAAAGTGGACCTAGAAGTAATGAAAATGAAGAGGTACTCTACTTCATTCAGACCTCCAGAGCTGGAAACTCACCATCAGATACAGTTTAGTGTCATACTTAGGACATCTTTTTGAAGGTCTTATCCTTCTGCTGCAGGATATACAGTCATCATATTCAAAACTCCACAAAGCTTTTTAGGAGGAATCAGCTAAATTTTAGGCCAAAGGACATCAAAAGAAAAATATTGTGTATTTGGATTTGATGTGTAAAACATTGAAACAAGTTTAAAAGCATTAAATATTCAATCAAAATTAAAAAAAAATTATAGCGTAAGACCATCAATAGTTTATGCACTCTTTAAAAGCCTAGCAAATATCATAGAAAATTGAATAAATAATTCAAATTCTGCTGAAATATAGTTTAATTTATCTTCTTTAATTTCTAAAACTTAAAAACCTAAATTTGTATTTTACTTGGTATGTATTTACCCAACACCTCCACCATAATATCAGTTAGTTTGGTTTCATGGCAAATCAACCCTTGTAGATTATTTAATGCCAAATCTGGAATACACACACACAATTTGTAAATGAAAAAGTTTGTAGGTAACATTATTTTTAATCAAGCCAGAACTAACAGTTCAATAGTTTCATGTGTTATAAAAAATACAAATAGCAACAGAAGTTGAGCCTCATTCTGAATAGACAGCAAACTGCTTACAGCTTAAAATACTAGAAATAAACATTATGAAGTGTTTATTTCAAGCTGACTTTCTCAAGGTAACATAATGCACCTAAAACAAGCATGCTAAAGGTCAAGCAGGGTACAAATGGTTTGAATTCAGTTTTCCTTCTCCAAGACTGGTAGCCATATCAAGGTTAAAAGAGCAGTCTGGCCTATTACTGACTAATTGCTTGAGGAAAAAATAAACAGATCACAATTTTTAATAAGAATTTTTTTTTTTTTTTTAAAGCTGAGTAATGCCAGTTTGAACTCAGTTTTCCTCCTATATATTTACCCAATCCAACCACCACAAGCAGGATACAACACAAAGTCAATATTTAAAAAGAGTTTAACAGGTTGAGTCATTGCATCCATTATCTACAATGATAACAATTACACTTCAAGCACTTTATTTTCCTTCTTCGAGATCAGTTGCCTGACCAAAGTTAAAGAAGCCAGTCTGCTTGACTATTTACCAATAACTAGGGAAAGAACAGATCAATTCATACCTTTCCTAAGGGCATTAACATACACTGAAATGCAAACAGCTTCATCTAGAATTTGATGTCAGGTTACTAATTCCATTTCCTATGACAATAACCATGTCCTTTTTAAATAGTGTAATATGTACTTATTAAGAATTAGTGACATCCCTTTTTAAAATAATTCCTATGTTACATTGATATATTATTCCATTTTTATTTTTTTTTTTTTTAGTGATGAGACATTTATTACTGGTTATTCTAACCCATTTAAATTAATTTACTGGATCCCAGCCCAGAAACCAGAATGCTATACAATGTTCCTAAGCTGAGCAAGCAGATACAACACTCTGAACCTACCCATAAGCATTAATTCATATTAGTATTAAATATAATCTGCAAACTTGGAACAACATCTTGATAAATTCTTCCTATCAGCTATTGATTAAAAAACTTTCTTATACTTTATCATGAATAAATCAAATTCAAATTGCCATACACCAAACATTAAGCCACCTTTGTTTTGGTAATAATCATGTTATTTAGTTTTTGTCTAAAAGATCTTTAGCTTAATTGTTAAAAAAAAAAAACAAAAAAAAAAACACTGAGAATTTTAAATGACTAGAAAATAGAAAATATTTTCAACAGGAGTGAATAGTTATCTGTCTAACAATATGGGACTTAAAAGATTACTGAGTGATAATCATGTCTAAAAGACATATTTCAATAACTCTAAAGGGAAGTAGTTTTCAATATTTTTCAACACACAGCACACTGGAAAAAGGACTTAAGCGAAAGTACACTCAATTTATTATTTATGAAAAAAGAAAATAAGTATCATAATTTAGAAAAAAAAAAAATTTTTTTTTTTTTTTTTTTTTAAAGAACCTATTTTTATACTGTTATCGCCCTCCAAAGTACACAAGGGAACACGGGGCACACTGGAAAAAGGAATAAGTCAAAGTACACTCATTTCTTTTTAAGAGAATTTATCAGTCATGAAAAAAGAAAATAAGTATCAATTTAAAAAAAAAAAAAAATTTCTTTTTTTTTAAAGAACTTATTTTTATACTGTTATCTCCCTCCAAACTACATAAGGGGATATGGAGCACACTACTACAAGGTTACTCAAGATGCTGATTTTGATTGACTAATTGAATTTAACAGCATGTCAACCCACCTAGGGCTATTTTATGCCAAAAGGTTAGGGAGTTGCATATGTGTACATTTATATTTACATCTTGTGTGTAGTTTAAAGGCTTTTTGTGAATAGGGGGGTTGCACACAGTTATATTAAGTATTCCTATTGAATACAAATAATTTGCACACAGCAATATGGTATAAAGTATTCCTATCTAATATGAATGCTTTTTAAACAGATCTATTTGACCAATAGATGAGATCCTAACAGATACTGAGGGAACTGGGAGTAATGATAATGAAGGAGCACTCCACTCCCCAAATTTCCAGAACTGGAGCTTCACCATCAGATGCAATTTGGGGTCATACCAGGACAATCCATTTGGTGGGAGGTCTTACTCTTGTACAGAGAACACAGCATATTCAAAACACCTCCAACATAAGCACTTAATTTATCTAACAGATTTTAAATGACTAGAAAATAGTAAAAAATTTCAACAGGAGTGAATAGTTATCTGTCTAACAATATGGGACTTAAAAGATTATTGAGTGATAATGAAGGAGCACTCCACTCCCCAAATTTCCAGGTTACTAATTCCATTTTAATTAGATTTCAATTTGAAACTAAGTTATAATTTTACTTTGCATTTAAATTCAAAATCATTAATTGCTTTTGATTAATCATGATAAACTTTGATTAATCACATGAAAGTAAATTTTTTTTAATTAAACTTCAAATATTTCTAAGGTGTTATGAATTAACATTAGATGAAAATTGATACTAAAAGATCAGTTGTTTCACGGTAAATGACATCGAATATGAAAGACTTAAACCAATTCAGTAAATTTAACATCATTTAAGAAACAATTATTTTAGGAATTAAATCCTTCCATTAATGCTGGATGTTTGGTTTATTTGTTTAACAGCATATCATCTCCAAATTTTGTTTCACTTGTAAAAGTTTAATCAATCATAATTTTTAATATTCAATTGCATTTTTTTTTAATTCGAGTTTTATTTGTCTATATTCATTTTGTTTGCACACAGTAATAAGGCATCAAATATTCTTATCTTATACTTGATATCATAACTGTATCAAGAAATACATCTGGAAGATACTCCCAGCCATATCATCAGTGATGTAAATTTGTATTTAGAATAGTTACTTAAGTAATAACAGTTCACTAAGGATTATTATTAGTTCTTTAAAACTATGTAACTGTGTGCAAACAATTGACTGTTATTAAATAGAAATAATTTCTCAAAACCATATAATTATTAATATTAGATAGGAATACTTAAAACCATACAACCATGTCCAACTGCTTGTATTAGATAGGAATACTTAATATAACTGTACGCAAAAAATTTAAACAACATAAAAAATATAAACAAATGTATAATGAATGCAATTCTTTAACTTGTTGGCAAAAAAATAACTCTATACAAGTTGACCTGCCATTAAAATAAAAAATCAGTTTCCATACTCAATTTAGAGTAAATAGTTAAGATTCATTAGTTTTATATTATATAATAAAATATAATTATATGAAATATATTGTATAATAAAATAGGATTACAAATTTATCAGTAATGCTGATATTTATATTATCATAAAGAAAAATGAGTTAAAAATCCTGAATAAGAACAGGAAATATTTATTTACAATCCATTGATATTTTTCTATTAAAAACACAGTAGTTAAAATCTAAATTTTTCTGTGCTGGAACAGTTTTAAATTACCTGAGTTTAATATTACCATTCCCATACCTTTCACCCAAACAGGAGAGTGAACAGAAGGTATTTACAAGGCTTGGTTTCTCATGCTTGGTGAGTTAGGAAGTTTAATCCCCACTCACAAAGTCCAATATTAGAATTAGTATATCCATGTTATACTAATATAGAACACAAGATAAACTCATTTGTACATAGCAAGAACAAACATTTTATATACACAATATACCTACATGCAATATTAAAAGGGAAAAGTACACAAATGTGTCACAACAGCTAGAACTATACACATTGTTCCATGAACAAGCAGTATGCAGAAAGGATACAAAATAGCAAAATCCAGAAATGGGCCAATAGTGGCAATGGTTGTGATATAAATAAGAGTTGAATTTACTTCAATACTTGAATAATTAAAAACGCAAAAGTTACTAATTAAAATTAGAATTAACACAGAAGTGATGTTTATGAATAGGGATGTAAGGATACAATAAATAATTATCTTCCTCATATAATTGGCATGTCCAATACGGACCTCATAAGGAGTCACATGACAGTCCTAAAAACCAATTCTCAATCTCTTCACAAAGGAACAATAAAGTCACATGACTGTCTTCACATATATAAAGTGGGGACTTGATTAAAACACTTTCCCCACCACCAAGCATCCAATAAAGAGAAATATGACACCATTATTTAATATTCAATCATATATACATATCAATAATTATTCAATTTAAAATAAAATGAAAAAAAATAGTCACAAGCATTTTACAATTCAAAAGAAGGTCATTTATTAGTCAGTTTGAAAGTGAATAAATGAGAGTCAATGATGATCAAATAAAGGTTTCTACTATGAACTACATGACCATACAATTCAAAACTAAGGGGGGAAAAAAACCACTGCATCACATTTCGAAAGATGTCTTTATACAATAAATATTATAGTATGACAGACAAAAGAAAAAGGGTACGTTCAAATCGGGCCAAGAACTGCTGTATTTTTTTCACCTTGTTATTATAAAAGAGCAACTGGAAGAAAATCATATCTTAAATGAGTCAACATTCAGTTTCTTTGTTTAATAGTATATCAAACTTCATGGGTTATTCAATGCCAAAGTCATCCTTGTTGAAAAACAATAGTGATACTATTTAACCCATAGCTAGGGAGGGAATAACAGGATTCCTATATTTCATAGGTGAATGGTCCAAAAGTGAATATAACAATGCAAATGGAGTTTGAACTCTCTTACTTTAAGGCTACATCTCAGCACTTCAACCACTACAACATGGGGACACCCCTTTAGTCAACATTCAACAAAGAAAGAAATGGACAATGGAGAGTGGCAGACTCTAGGAATTTAATCATAAACTTTTATTTTGAGCTAATACCCTTGGAAAAGCAGGAGTCCATCTGTTCTCCCTCCAGCAAATAAGACAAACCAAGTTCTTCAGCCTTGATAATGCAGAGTCTAGAAGGAATATTCTTAATTCAAACCTGCTGTATACCACTTAAAAATTGACCTTGTGTCACATCCTGCTCTTAAGTGGAAGAGTTAGGTAAATACACTTATCTTTTCAGATGACTCCTCAAAATTTTCTCAATTTACAAACAGCTAATTAATAGAATTGGATATCACCTAGCCTAAGATTTTGTTCAAACCACTTGTTGGCTAACATTAAGCATGAATGAATTTTTAGTGTACAGAGCAATTTGAAACGCTGATCTTTCTGAGAAATTTTTCTCACAATTCACTGATAATCATTTTTTTCTTTTTTAATGAATAATGGATCTCTATGCCAAATAGTAAAATAATGGCACACCAAAATATGTTCCCTGTCAGCAGAGCTTAGAATATGCTATCCCTGGCAGAAGGGATAAGGTTCCTCCCACCAAAAGAGGTGTGGCCTGGGTATGACACTAAACTGCATACAATGATAAGGCTCCAGTTCTGGAGATCATAAGAGCGGGAAATACCCCTCCAAGTCCACTTTGACCCAGAGGTAATACCTGTTAGGATCCTATTGATGGGTCAAAATAGGTCAGTTCAAAATTATTTTTATTTGACAAGAATATTTGATACTAAATAAATTGTTTTTATCAAGGATATTTACTTGAAACTATAATTGTTTACTTAAGATTACTGCAAATTATTTGTATTAGATATTTTTATTTAATGTTATTTTATGTCCAAAGGTTAGGGAATCATGTTCATTGTACTTTAATATTCACATTTTTATGTAGTTGCTTCTTAAGAGTATTTTTGCATACTGTTATATATCAAGTATTTCTATCTAATTTAAATAATCTGCATACAGTTGTAGAGTTTCAAGTATTTCAATCTAATACTAATAATTATCGTTTCAAGTGATTATTTCTATTAAATAATAGTCATTTGTTTGCACAGTTATATGGTAACTAATAATAATAATCCTTAGTAAACAATTATAGTTTCAAATAACTATTCTTGATACAAATAATTTGAAGTAATATGGCATCAAGTATTCCTAATAGGAATAATTTTCAAAGAGATCTATTTGACAACTCTGATCAGAGTGGACCTGGGAGTAATGGCGATGAAGGTCCAAACTCTCTAGAACTGGAGCTTCACCATCAGATGCAGTTTAATGTCTTACCCAGGACACTTTTTTGGGTGGCGATGGAGGTGTACTCCCTCAGTGTGTGCATTCTAAGTCCTGCCAACAGGGCAACAAAAACAGTAATGTCTATTTTGTAACATTCTCAGCTGTCTCAAGAAATGTTGTCACTTGATCTGAATGGTAAAAAGAAACAAGACACATTAGTCTCAAAATGATTTTTTTTAAGTAAATATCTCATGTTCAATTCTTTTTTAAGACCAGTCTCAAAAGAAAGTCAATGGAGTAAAGAGAGATATCCTTTTATTTATAAGGCATTACCTCCTCGAATGATAGGAGAGAGGTGGTGTCACTCAAGCCCCCAAATACTTGACTGTTTCTCTTCAAGTCTGGATCCAAAACAACTTTTTAAATCTAACTCAGAGTCTCAAATTCCCATGTGTTCCCATACTTGCTTCAGCAGTGATGAACTTTCTGTCATTTGTCAATTATGCCTCCACAAGTGTCTGACACACTCACTATCCATAGTGCAAAGAGTGGTAGATGAGGTCTATTAGGTTACAATTTAGACATATCTCAATATTTTTCACATACAAAAGATCAGCATGAAGACATACAGACAGAGGAATACAATTCAAAAACTATTCACATATATACTTGTTATTCGAAATCATGAACTATACATATAAAAACTTGGTACACATACTGTTATATAGTGAATTTCTCTTCTGTCAAATCAGAGAAACCATTTTATGAATTTTGAATTTATTTAGAATGTAAAACAATTTAAATCAGCAATCTATTTCGTAAAGCAAATGACAAATTTTTTTCCCTTGATCTGAAGCCAAAAAAGAAACAGACAGAAAATCTAAAATTTCCGTTTTCATTTTTTTTTCTTTTAAATCGGCAGTGTATCATTTTAACCAAGATTAATGTTGATAAATCACACAGCCAATAGATATAAATATGCAACGTTACATGATATAATGGGTAGCCTAAAAAGACTTTTTTCTCAATAGATAGCACAAGCAGAATTTAATTCCAAATAACTTCATTCAAGAGGATTGCTTTTGATTTTATTGTGATCTTTTTTTTTTTCATAATCGGTTCATTTCTACTGATTTGAAAACTGAAGATGTTAAAAAAAAACATTTTGGCATATCCTTTTTTTTTTTTTTTAAAGAAAGGTGAAAATGCTACTCAGTACAAAAGCAATAATATGTTAAAAGTGGTTGGCAAATTTTCATGCTGGAGAGTTCTTGTTGAATAATGATCTTCAACTACTTTATGTCAGTAAGGCATCATTTAAGTGGAGCTGAGGACAATTACTTAAGAACAAAGTTGTACAACACAGAAATAGTCAAAATACTCAAAATATCTAAATCAAGCATTGAAAACTACTTATAAAAGCTTGACTATGTTAATCACTTACATGAGTCGCTTCCATATAATTAAATAAGAAAAAGAATTACTGGACAATTTACAAAGCTTAAATTACATAGAGAACTTATCCTCCCCTGCCCACTATCATTGGTTTGGTTCCTTTATCTAATGGCATACTAAACTCCATGGAATATTCAATGCCAAAACTATCTTCATAGATGGACAATAGTAGTACTATTTAATACATAGCTGAGGATATAAGGAACTTTATACCTTTCCAAAGGGTATTAGTCTGAAAGTGAACATAATAGCATGGCTGGAGTTTGAACTCACTTATTACAATGTCAAAGTCTAGTACATTAGCCACGATGCCACAGGACTCCCTCACCCTCCATTATAGTTTGTCACAATAAGAACAAACAGACAACAGACTCAGAGTACACTCACATAGGCTGGAAAACAAAGTGTCAAACACCCCCACCACCAAGATAAACTCAAATTTAATTCGTTTGTATGAGTAACATTTAGATATATTTGCATGTAAAGATTTATCTGCTATAATTTGTGCTTAAGATCTCAAAATTTGTATTTCTATTTAACTTTATTTTTATTTTGTACTGAGCCGTGAAATACCTGATGAAATAAAACTTAAGACAGCTCTCTATTAAATCTACAAACTATAAAAGTTTTTTTATTATTTACCATGAAGAAAATGTATAAACATTAAAATTGTTTCTGATCAGTGAAAGATTCAAATTGCTGCACACATTCAACAGTGTGGTAAGTATAAATAAAAGCCCAGATTTACCAAGTTTGATTGCAAATCAGACTGATTATCTAAGTCTGTTCTTTATCTATCAATAAAGAAAAAAAAGTGTATTCAAGTTCTTTAGTTTTTTGGTATATTTTTTAGTTACCCAGGTAAAAGGTTTCAATCTAAAGTTCTCTTCCTGAATTGGTTGTCTTTCTCAGAGCAAGAGAGTCCAGTCTACATGTAGAAGTCAATGCTCTAAAATGCAGAATAAACAACAATAATAACAACACTTACTGGCTCAGCAGCCCCAGCTAGCAAACAAAAATAAAACGGGTGGTAACTCAATACCAAGCCCATGACATGGCTGAAGCAAGCCGGTATATTTATCCACTGATATGTCCATTCACTGGGCCAGTGACTGGTCGCTGTCCGGAGGGTAGACTTAGCCACATGCGCGTGATGGAATGCTCCAATATCCATAAAATCTCACCAACTCCTAACTCGACAGCTTACACAACTGACTCATAGCTACCAAGCTTTTCATTTCGACACAGGCAAAATCTTACAGGAGAGAACATCATGGCACTGCCAACAGGATATAAAACTGAAGATTGGGAAAGCTACTTCATCAAAACGGGCATCTCTGCTGACTCAGCCAAAAGCTATATTGCAATATTTGCAAGGGAAAAGCTGATGAAAGAGCCTTCAAAAGATGGATTGGGCCATGATAAAACAGTTGGGAATCACAGTAATAGGAGAAGCTCTGTTTATCTTTAAACAAGCAAAGGAGCCCTCTACCCAGATCATCTATGCTAAGGCCCCATCTGCCAAGCTTCCCCAACTCCACTTTGAAATTACCCCCCTACAATTCAGAAAATTCTGAATTTATTGTGAAGTGTTTACCGGAATGACAGACATGCCAACTTCTCAAACCAGCATTCAATTATACAGTTGTGCTGATGAATCTGTCCAAAATGCGATCATCAACACCTACACTAAATTCTTCACCATTGACCCAGACAAGCTATTAGAGATGATAGTGGGATTAGTCACTCAAAAATCAAATCCCATGGTCCATCGATGAAAGTGGGAGACCACACTGGGTTGCCATTCCAGTTGGCACTGCAAGTACCACCTAGAACAAAAAAAAAACAAACAGTCCTAGATGTTGTTGACAGGTACTACTCAATCCCCTTAGACAAGGAGTCCCAACCATTGACCACCTTCATAACCAAGTGGGGAAGATTCCTGTATCTTAGGATGCCTTAAGGTTATCTTGCATCTGAAGATGCCTACATTCGCAGATAGGACGAAATAATCAAAGATACCCCACGCAAGGTGAAGATTGTAGACGATATCCTGCTATATGACTCTAGCATCAAGGGAGCCTTTTATCATACTTTTGATTTCCTGCTCTAGTGTGTGAAGAATAGAATTATGCTCAACACAAACAAATTCCAGTTCTATCAGGAGGTGCTACAGTTTGGAGGCCTCCAGATAACTCCTTCTGGAGTGACCCCTTCTCAGTCCATGATACAGAAAATACTCAACTTTCTGGTCCCAAAGACAATTACAGACACCAGATCATGGTTTGAGCTCATCAACCAGGTAGCCTGGGCATACTCATTGGGTCAGGTCATGCTGTCCTTTTGGGACCTTGTCAAACAGGACTCCAAATCCGCTTGGAACCAAAGTCTTGAGGATGCATTTAAAGACTCCAAGCGAGTTATAATTGAACAAGTCCAGAAAGGCGTGGCAATGTTTGATAAGGACCAAGTAACTTACCTTGCTCCAGATTGAAGCAAAGAGGGATGGCCTTCATACTTCAGCAAAAGCATTGCCAATGCACTGTTGAAAAAGCCCTCATCTGCTGTCACAAAGGTTGGCACCTGATATTTGCCAATAGCAGATTTTGTACAGACGCTGAGCATAGATATGCACCAATAGAAGGTGAGGCAGCAATGATAGTATGGGCATTGGAGAAATGCAGTATGTTCGTCATGGGTTGCCCAAACATCAAAGGGGTCACAGACCATGAACCACTGAAGGGGTTATTTGCCAATCAAGATCTGAGCAAGATCCAAAATCCCTGGCTGTTTCGACTGAAGGAAAAGACCCCGAGATATCAATTTACCATTCGGCACAGCCCCAGGAAGGGCCACAGAGGCTCTGACACAATTTCCCACCACCCAGTGGCCATGTTGCAAGTCCTCCTCAATGTGTTTACAGCCAAGCCATCTCAGTCAGATATTCTGGAGTCTAACAATATAAGTAATATAATAGTTAAGCCTTGATGGCAACATTTATCAGCAGCAATAACATAGCCATCATATCACCATACCTAATCCATGCAGTAGGTCATGGTGATCCACAATATAAAAATTTAATAAGTGTGATACAACAAGGCTTCCCAAGGACACGTAATCTTACTGCACCTGAGGTCTGTGAATATTGGAAGGTGAGATCACCTCAGCACTGAAAATGGCTTGGTGTTGTTGGATTGAAGGATTGTCATCCCCCAAAACTCAACAGAGAAAAGTCTTACACTACCTACATTCTGCACACCAAGGAGTAGTTGGCATGAATGCACATGCCAATGAATCAGTATACTGGCCTGGGATGGCTGCTTCAATCCGCAGTATTAGAGCAAATTGCATGGTATGTTCAAAAATCAACCCAAGTCAACCACAGGAGCCAATCATCTTGACATGACCTCCTGATTGGCCATTCCAGCAGATTGTCAGGGATCTATTCTATGTTGGGAATCACGCATATCCTGCTTGTGCAGATAGACTAACTGGCTGGCTGATCTTGTTCCACCTAGAACCAGGCTACACCACTACATCCAAACTGATGTCTATCTGTCGACAACTGTTCCAGGCAAATTCAGTACCAACAGCGGCTCACCTTTCACCTCCAGCATATTCCAAGAATTCCTTCAAACGTGGATAGTGAATGGAAACACAGGCCCCCAGGGTTCCTTGGAAAATGACAGTGTTGCCTGGGTCATCTTGCAATACCTGAACACCCCAATCCAAGACTTCCTCCCAGCAAGGAAGCTCGAGTGGGCTAGCTGCATCATTGACACCTTTGTCACCCTCGTATAGCACTGGACCTTGCAGTCTAATTTAAGCTATAATCAGGCATATGTGCCTGGACCCAGATTTGGGTCCATGTCCAGCTAGGCTCATCAGGCCCACATTGCACTAAGTGGACTGATAAGCAGCAGAGTCAAGCAGGGCTTGAGCCTCAGCTCATACCCAACTTTCCCCTCCCCTAATCTCCACAGTCATTGACCTTATGCCAAGTCCTATCAGGTGGGAGGCAGAGACTGATATCCCAATCCAAGGTATTGGCACATCACTGGCACAACTCCTACTTCACCACTGACTCCATGATTCCATTCCTTCACAGCCAATCCTCTACAAGCCACACTCCAAATGGATAGCGGCGATGCAACACTGTGAGGAAATCCTCCAATACCACAATACAAAAAGAGTAGAAAGGTATAACAAATATACCCACAACCTCCCCTTTTACAAGTTGGTAACACAGTAGGTATCGAAAGCCCGAATCAGGGTTAATGGATCAGGAAGAATCACACTTAGGAACAGCTGTTTTCTGAGAAAGTGCAAACACAAGCCCACACCAACCCCAATACCAAGTGCAACACCAGAACCAATAACTTCCACAAGCAATGCTCCACTCTCACACCCATATCCCCCCAGCATCTTCCAGTAATGACATATGCACAGCAATTGAACTCCCCAAACAAGCCTCAGCTCTAACATGCAAAATAAACAACAATAATAACACTTACCGGCTCATCAGCCCCAACTAGCATCCAGCTGGCAGAGACAAAAAAAAAAAAAAAAAAAAGGCAGTAACTCAATACCAAGCCCATGACATGACTGAAGCATGCCAGGATATTTATTCACTGACATGTCCATTCATTTGGCCAGTGACCAGTCGTTGTCCAGAGGGTGTGATAGAATGCCCCAATGTCAACTTGTGACTCGACGGCTTACACAACTGAGTACTGACTCAAAGTTATCAAGCTTTATGTTGCGACACAGGCAAAATCTTACATGAGAGAACATCAACACCATCCTACCATTTACTCATAGCTGGAGATAGGAGAGATGGGCTCATGTTTTTCACAAGGGCATTAACAAAATGCAAACAACCTCATCAAAGATTTCATCTTGTCTCACCAAGCATCTTTTCTCCAACAATAATCTCTAGGTCTTATCCTCTCCTTCCTACTTATAATATCACTTAGAAACAATTTTTTTTTTATTAAAGTTAATTTTCCACTATACCAAAAGAAATAGGATTTTAGTCTTTTTAGTGGAACGTTATACAATCAAAACATTAAGTATTATTTATGACCAAACTCAATATCATTGAAACTCAGCAATGAAAAAATATATGATTTGGTTTCTTTTGTTTTTTTTAATGGTACGAGGTGAGGCTACAGTTCAGGAGATCTAGAGAGTATGGAGTACCTCTTCATTGCCATAACTTCCAGGTCAAACTCTGATCTAGGACTGGTTCTAGCTGTTAGGGTCCCATTGATGGGTCAAATACATGTGCAAATTATTCATATTTGATGGAACTGTGTGCAAAAAATCCCCCTCAAAAAACCCTTAAACAATGTCACAAAAATTGTAAATATGAATGTACGTGTATATAAACCTTCATGAGTTATTTAATGCAAAAGTCATCCTTGTAAAAAAAACAATAGTGGTACTATTTAATCCATGGCTGAGCAGATAAGAAAGTTCATATCTTTCCTCTAGTTTGAAATAGTGTGACTGACATTCAAATTCACCCATTACAATTTTGCAGTCCAACAACTTAGCCCCTATGCTACATGGATTCCTCCAAAAAATATGAATTTCTAGTAATCCTCTCTGTATATAATATATAAAAATGCAGGTTGCTATATTTATAATCAAGAGCGTTTATCAGTGATAGAGCATAGAGAGTGGAACAATAAAATTGTCGCCCTAGAAAAGACATTATTCCATCTCCGTTTAATGAAAACCAGTTTTCTTTTTTTGTTGTAGACCATCTACTAGTTGGCCAGTTGTGTACAAATCCCAAGAGCGATAGGCGCCTTCTATCATGTCTGAAAATGATACAATGTTCAACGAGCGAGATTGGAGATGTGCCGCTGTACAACTCATGCTCTCTACCGATCCAACTTATGATAACAGGACCAGTGCCAGCACCCTCAAAATGCAAATCCAGATGGTTCAACGTGCCCAGGGTGATGAAAACAAAGTTTCCAGCTACAGTTATGGTCTTTGGTGGGGTTTCAAGTGAGGGCCACATCATGCCACCTTACATCTTCAAAGTCAGCTTGAAAGTCAACACCAAAGTGTACCTGCATGTGCTGAAGAGTGTGGTGATCCCCTGGTGCAATCAGGTGGCTGGTGGCAGACCCTGGGTGTGGCAGCAGGACTCAACGCTGGCCCATAAGTCTAAAGAGACCCAGGCTTGGCTTCAGAAGGAGTGCTACGACTTTGTACCCTTCTCTCACTGGCCCCCCTCCTCTCCCAACCTGAACCCGCTGGACAACTTCGTTTGGTCATACGTCAAGAACATCACCAACATGACCTCCCACAACACCAAAGCCAGCCTGATCGCCGCTATCCGCCGAGTATTCGCCAAGCTCCCGCTGGCAGCTTGTGGAAAAGGCATGCTCCCAATTCCGGATCCGTACCGAGGAAGTGATTGAGGCTGGAGGTGGCTACATTGAATAGATGTCAGCTCTACTACATAATCAAGTTACCTGAATTGATTTTTGCAATAAAAGTTTTAAAATAAAGCTGTAGTGTTGTTTTCCTTAGGACGACCATTTTATCGTTCCACCCTGTATATATACTGCAAGGATAATGGAGAGACTGAGTTCAGAGCACTTGGTGACACTGTTTCTCACCTATGCAATCATAAAACCAAGCGGTGATAGATACCCTTTTATATACAGAGTATATATCATATAGTGAATCCTAATATACAGAGTATATAAAGGCATACCCACAAAATGGGAACTACTTGGCAAGAAACTGTCAGTCACCAAGCACTGTTGACTTTGAGTCAATGCTATCCTAACACACACACATTTTATTTTTTTTGCTACAAAATGAATACCTAATATCAATTTTGATTATATAATGTTTCATTAAAAATAAAATTCTGATATCTCAGGTTTAGAAGAAAATTAGGGGTTTTTTTTTCGTATTTATAAAAGAAAAAAAAAACTAGGCGTGTTCCTGTTTTTGTGTGATACCGACGAGAGAATCTACATATGAAAGTGATTAACATAACCAAGCTAGTCATAATAATGATTCTGAAAACAGCACAGAAAAGGAAATGATGGAGCAAGCAAAATAAACCACCAACAGCACCAAAAGCTTATCTTCCTATACAAGGAGAATGGGAGAGAGAGAAAAGTTAGATAAGCTCCTACTATCAGAATCACATAACTAACTCAACAACTGATTCCCCCTAATTCTTTTGCTTCCTATACAAGAAAGCTTTTACGAATCTGTTGTATTCACCAGTAACTGCACCTTACCATTTATTTTCCTCTTTAAAGAATTATGTTAATAACAAAATTTTCAAAGGCAAAAAAGGTACACAATGAAGTTCTTTGCTGAGAAAAAAAAATTCTGAGAGAATGAAATAATAAAGTTGCCTAAAAGATGGCGGAAGATGGAACAAATCAATAATTATGTTCTTCAATAAAGTCAATGTTGATTGATTTTAATGGTATTTCAACCCATTTAGGCTTATTCTATGCCTTGATGTTTGGCAATTGCATTCATTGTACATTCACATTAATATTTTTTGTGTAGTTGTTTCATAAGGGTATTTTTTTTTTTTTTGCACACAATCCTATCAATTACAAATAATTTTTTTTAAACACCTCAATTTAACCCATAGATGGTATCCTAACAGGTACTGCCACTCCTGATCAGTATGAACCTGAGAGAAATGACAATGTTTTCCAGAACCCTTGCAGATTATTTAATGTTAAATCCTGTTTATACATATATATCAAAAATATATGATTTGTAAACAAGTTTGTGTGTAACAATTTTTAAATGAGACAAAGCTCATTTGTTAACACACGAATGGTTTCAAGTATTGCTATGTAACACTAACAAATCAATTTAACATCAGCCATTTGTCTGTACACAGTTAAACAGTTCTATTTGAACAATAGATGGGACCCTAAGTTACCACCACTCCAGGTCAGAGTGGACCTGGGAGTAATGGCAATGAAGAGGTACTCCACATTCTCCATAGCTCCAGAAATGTAGCCTCACCATCTGATACCCTTTAGTGTCCTATGCAGGACATTCCATTTGAGGTTGGGGGGGGGCTTACCTCATTGCAGTGGATACAGTCAGAGTATTCTAAGCCCAGATGACAGGATGGCTAATGGTGTTGATAAAAACTTTGTTTTATTTTTACTTAATTAATTGAAACAGTTATTGGCATCCCATCATTTAAATGAAAATCCACATGCAGAAAAATAAACTTAGAATACACACTGACTTTAAACTGACAAAAATCCTAACAAACTTGCATTGATTTTCCGCCATAAAATTGGAGTGTATGTGTTTTAAGATGACATGATATTAGCACATCATGGCAGGGTCAGATAATAAAAACAAGTAGTAAAAGACAGTCATGGCTTTTATGAGTTTTCATTACAACAGTAAATAGATCTATTTGAACCCCAAGTGAACCAAAGTGTAAGAGCAAAGAAGGGGTATCCCATACTACTCAGATGTCAAGAACTGAAGCCTCATCACCAGTTGCAGTTTAATGCCATACATAAGACACATTTTTTCCCCAAGTGGAGTGGGGGTCCTACCTCTCTGCAGGAGATAGTCAACATTCTAAAACCAGCCCAGAGTTAAATTTCAGAGAAAAGTATTTCATATAATGAAATAATAGCCATCTTACACACATTATTTTATATATATATATATATATATATATATATATGCAGGTTTGATTAAATGATAAAGACATTTTGTTGATATAAATTTATTAGGAGCCTTTCAAGTTTCCAGAAAAGTGTTTCAGTTTTAGGTTCGAGTTGGTAGATGAATTTACTAAAACTGTCCCAAGCACTTTCAGATCTTTCATAGGCCATCATCAGGGGTTGTTGGCAAGTGTAAAGAGCTTATTTTTTTGTTTAAGTTTTTCATGACATTGCAAAAATTATGTAAACGTGTAGTTGGATCAAACAGAGATGGTGACATTGAACAAATTAAAAAAAGAATGCTGTGTGTGTGTGTGTGTGTGTGTGTGTGTGTGTGTGTGTATAAATAAAAATAGAATGGTACTAATAAAAATATCATTTACATATGTATTAATTATATAGCTGATTTCCTTGTATATTCTGAGAAACTATTTTATAAAATTTATATCATCTAAAATTTAAAACAACTCTGAGGCATGCTGATAGGGATGGATGGCAAAAGAGAATCAAAAGAATTTGGTGCTGTCTGCTATCGCCCTTGGTTTGTCCTCCAGACAGCACCCAATGTTTTCATAGAGTTGATGAATTTTTGTGAGTCCATGAATAGTTTTTGGTGAGTCCATGAATAGTAGTCATAGGAGAATATTGCTTATGAGCTCATTCTTGCTTCTCCAGCAATGCCCAGCATGTCTTCTTTGTCTTATTTAGATGGTTTGCAAGATGGAAAGTAAATAGCTATACAACTGGTGTTTTGTAGGGTGAACAACTTGAATTTGCTATTTATTTTGAAAAGCAAATCACAAATTTCTTTCACTGATCTGAAGCCAAAACAGAAATACAAGCTGAAAAGCTAAAATCCCTGTTTTCATTTTTTTTTTCCTTTTAATTTTCTTTACAATCTTATTCAAGCGAAACAGCAAATAAATAAAGATAATATTGAGACTAAAAACTTGTTTTGATTTTTCCTGAATCTTGAAAAAAAAAAATTTTTTTTTAAATTATTTTTCTATGGTAAATACCATTCTAATCTGAAAGTTTCATGGAGGAGGAATGATTAATGTGACTCATTCAAATAATTACTTACTAACATTTAATTAGTTTTAAAACAATGCATCATAGAAATTAGAATCTATTTTGTCACATGTTTGTAAAGCCAAATGTTTATGCTGCTGCTAGCCTCTACACACCATCTGTGCAATTTCAAATCACACCAGTTCTAACTCATTAATTCTACATAATTCTGTTTTGTTTCAGTATGATACATTCTAGTTAACAAACAAATTTACAGATGACAGCTTACTAACACACACAAAAGCATAACCAAGGATTATTTGTGTATAGTTCAGGACTAAAAATAAAAAATGTTTTTCTTTTTCACAATAACCTATTATAATTCAGTCTACTGTATTTACTGCCCTTTCAGCAGTGGCCAGAATACACAAGCTGCATTCTCAGCTCCCACACCTCACCCACAATAAAAAGGGCATCCTGGGCATGACACTAAACTGCATCCAGTTTGGTTGGTTATGTTTATGGCATATCAACTCTTCAGGGTTATTTAATATAAAATCCTATTTTTACACATTATGATTTCTAAGTGCATAGTTTGTAGGTTACATTATTTTCAAACAAGCCAAAACTCATTTGTTTGCACACAAATGGTTTCAAGTATTGCTAACACTAATAGTTTTATTTGCACACAGTTAATGGTGTCAAGTATTCCTACCGAACATGATTATTTCTATTCAACATTATTTATTTGTTTGCTCACAGTTGAATAATTTCAAGTACAGTAGATGATTAAAAAATTCTATTTGAACCATAGATTGGATCAAACAGGTATTACCACTCTGGACCTGGGAGTAATGGCAATAAACAGGTAGTCTGCATTCTCCAAAGCACCAGAACTGGATTTGGTTTGGTTTCTTTGTTTAATGGCATATCAACCTTTGTAGGTTATTTAATGCCAAAGCCATTCTCTTAGAACAGTAGTGGTACTATTTAACCCATAGCTGGGGGGATAAGGGGGTTCATACCTTTCCTAAGGGTATTTGCGCGAATGTGGACGTAATAGCGTGACTGGAGTACGAACTCACTTACTACAATCCCACAGTCCATCGCTTTAACCATTACACCATGAGGACCCCCCCACCAGAACTGGAGCCTTACCATCAGATGGTTTAGTGCAAAGATGCAGTTGGCATATTCTACAGCCCCAGCTGACTGGACATTGCATCCAATGGTGAGACTCCCATTATTCCCATGTCTACCATAACCTCGAGTGGTCAAATAGATCAGTTTGAAGATTATTAATATTAAATAGGAATACTCAAAACTATAACTATATTCAAATTATCAGTATTGAAGATAGTTTATATATATATATATCCCCTAAATAACTTAATAATGCAAGAATGGTATAAAACGAATGATAAAATATCACATTTAAAAAAACAAGTTTTTATAAAGAATGATATAGAAAAGAAATAATTTTGAATCATTTTAAAAAAATGTTTTTGTTCTTTTAAATAAGCAATTTTCTTATTCATAGATGTCATAATTATTTTCAGTTTCCACCTTATCAAACTAAGTATTAACCAACTTAAAAAAAAACTAAAATTACAATTTTTCCAATCAATTTTTTTTTTTATAGTTTTTGGCCATTTTAAGGTTTATTTATTTTTGTTAGATATATGCATTATTAATTCACTAAATTTTCAAACAAAAACTGACAATGATTTACCTCAATCATATTTATAAATCTTAATTCGTACAGTTATATATATGTGCAATCCATTTTTTTATAACTATGCAATAATTCTGTATTCCAGGTAGTGTGTGTGTGTATATATATATATATATATATATATATACACACACACACACAATTTTTTATAACTATACAATAATTCTGGTGGTTTTGAAAAAAATCCAGATGATACGATTTACAGATAAAAAAAAAACATTACACAAACTGACATTCTAGAAAAAAAAAAAAGACCAAAAACACACATATTACTTGAAAAAAGAAAGAAGGAAAAAAAAATCAACCCATAATGCATGCCTAGCCTAAAGGAAAAACACTGACAGAATTCCTTCAGCTAAACGTAAGAGTACTCCATACACTAAGAGTGTGTGTGTGTGTGTGTGTATATATATATATATATATATATATATATATATACACACACACACACACACACACAATCCCTCCGCCAGAGGCAGGAAATGACAAGTTTTTTGGGGTTTTTTTTAAAGTAGTGTAAAGCTGGTTTCAAATCCAGTTCTTCTTCTAGAGTGGTTACTTTTTCAAGGCTAAAGAACCCAGTTTACCCATATGTGGTGGGGAGAGCAGATGGATTCATGTCTTTCCCAAGAGTATTAGTGTAAAGTGAAACAATTACTCATCCAGGATTTGAACAAAGGTTGCAGAGTCCGTGCGCGCATGTGTGTGTGTGTATATTTTAGAGATGTAATAAAGCACCTATACATTTTTTTTTCACTGACAATACAAATCATGATAAATGAAAAAAATTTGGTACATCAACTATTTGATAAACAAAGAAAAAAAAATATTTACGAAAAAGTTTTAAAAATTGACATAAAAATATCAAATTTAAAAAAAAACAAAAAAATCATTGCACTCATACCAACTTAAAAAAAAAAAAAAAACATTTCTCTGATTAAAAATTAAAACCAGCACTTTTTTTTTTTAAAAACTTTATCTCAGTTTTAAATTGTGGAAAATCAACAGCTGGCTAACTGTATTAACAGTTGGTCAAGGCAAGAATGGTTTGTGAGCTTACTGTGTGATGTCCATTTCTTTATTACTAACAAAAAGCAAATCATTAATCTTTACTAACATTTATAGTTCATGGTTTTGCACCAGAAGTGTCTCATGACCACTGAATTTAACTATTTAAGGAGATGAAATGTACCTCCCATTTCTTTTTTGTTATTTTCAAGTTGATTGACCCCATGCAGGTGACAAATAAGGCACTAACTACTAGCCCTAATACCAAATGAATAGCAACCAATTTTTCAAGGTAGATGCAATTGCCTTTTTCTTTCATGATCACCCTCATACAAGTTTTTTAAACTAGTTTTCTCTTGCATCAAGAAACAAATTCCAACATTATTTCTACTGTTTTAAATTCTTTAATTCCTTATTTCTGTTTATCTAAAATAAACACATTATAGTTTGTAGTAAAAGAAAAAAAGTTTTAATGGAAATGTGTTTTTTTTTGGGGGGGGGTCTGTGTTCATCAATTTGATTCAGTTATGACTCATTGTCAAATCAGAAGCAGCTTGATAAATAACTTGATTTCAACTGTGTGAAAATATGGCAGAAACAGATTTAAAATCCATAATTTCAGAAAGACCACACAAAATTCTATGGGTTCTGTAGAACCCAATATAAATTTGTTGTTAATTATTTTGGTCTTGAAGTACAACAGTTATAATTTGTAGAGCCTGTAAAACTAAACTTTGGTAACTAAATTATTAACAATCACTCTATATAGTGTCTCAATATACATGGGACCCATGTGACTGATAATAATTCTACCAACAATAATGTTCTTTTTTGTTTCAAATATGAAATAGTATACTATAACAACTATTAATCCTTGATCACAATGCCTTGAACGAAAGAGGAAGAAATATTTTGCATCACTACTCTCTCAAAATAGATGCAACCCCCATTAATATAATGATTTATTGCTGAGACAAGAAACTCAAAAAAAGATTGCATTTCCTGGAAGCTAATATAATGACAAAAAAAACAAAAAAAAACAAACAATTTGATGTCTCTAGCTCAAAGAATCCTTTTTTTTTACAGGATGTGTTCCAAATGACCACCATTGCGCTTGCCTCAGTAATAAATCATTATCATATTAATAGGTTGCATCTATTTTGAGACACCTGTATATTCTTCCAATTTTTTTTTTTCAGTTTTTATTAGAAAGATTTCAAATGAGTGACAAATAGAAAAAATTTTGAAGGTACTTCTGAGATATGGTCTTACAATTCTAGATACATTAAAAAGACCAGGACCTAAAGTACTATCTAAACATCGCAACAAAAAAACCCAAAAAACTCATGACATTTTCTTTTTTTGCATTAAGTATTGTTAAAAATAACATTTATAGTTGACAGTAACCAGAAATGGAATCGATAAGTCTGACAAGATTTTAATAGTTAGTTATGGTACAATCATCTATAAAACGAATCATCAGTCTCAAATAACACACTGGAAAAGAAACAAAAATATATTTTAATAATGAGCATTTTTAAAAATCTGGTTAGTGGTATGAAATGGTGTTCTATTAAGTAGCAATGTTTTGGCATCAATGTGATCGTGGCTTTTATTATTTGATAATTTCGAATAATCTGTGTTGTGGAAGTGATAGGCCATGATTTTAATATTGAGTGGAAGAATTATGTTGGACAAACATTACTTTTTTTCTATAACTTGTATTATAATACATATCAAATCATGACCTAACTGAATCATTACATGCTATGTATGTGTGTGGGTATATATATATATACATACACACACACACACAAAATTCAAAGTTAAAAGCATTTTAATCCATAAAATCTTTACAGAGCACAAAAATGCAGAGCATTATCACAATATATTTCAAGTATAAAAAAGGCTAATAATAATAATAATAATAATAATAATAAGATAAAAACTCACAACTCTGAGTTTCACATTGTCATTCCTCAGGTAAGCTAGAGTTGAATACTGGGTACCCTGATAGCTTCTTAGCTAAGATACCTATAGCATCTATTTTAGTCATCTGTATACAACACACACAAACAAACCATTTAACAGAAAATATTCCCAAAAATCAATGCAAATGATCAACACTAAAGCACAAGAACATAATACAAGAGATTTACTGAGAAAGAAGACAGAAAAAGCACACTCCCAAAATTTCAACATACCAAGGAAATTATATATACCTCTCTCACATACATACATACAGATGAACATTTGTCAAATCAACATTGGGCAACCTTTCAAATTCATTTCTTCCTTCAGCTAAAAAATGTACTTAAAATTGATGGACTGAAAAATTGCTTTGGTAACTAACACCAACCTATTTTTGAAGTCAGTAGCACAATGACATTTTAATAAACAAATTTACCTCAATGAAAATTTCCAATACTGTAATTATTTGTGTATAAGACTATTTTTCCAGAGTTTTTATCTTATAAGTTAGAGGTCTGTATTATATGTAAGTATATAATTAACTTTATTTTCCAGCCTAATGCCTCACCATATTCCAGATGAGATAACCAAAATTAATTTAGAACTAGGCTTTAAACTAATGTTTTAAGCCATTACAGATAGTGGATATTTAACTATAGGGTGGAACGATAAAATTGTCGCCCTAGAAAAGACGACATCATTCAATTTCCATTAAATGAAAACCGGTTTTCTTTTTCGTTGCAGACCATCTACTAGTTGGCCAGTTGTGTACAAATCCCAAGAGCGATAGGAGCCTTCTATCATGTCTGAAAGTGACACAATGTTTAACGAGCGAGATCAGAGATACGCTGCTGTACAACACATGCTCTCTACCGATCAAAGTTATAACAGCCAGAACCATCGCTGGATTGCTACGAATAACAGGGATGTGCCCAGGGTGATGAAAACAGTTTCCGGCTACGGTTATGGTCTTTGGTATGGTTTCAAGTGAGGGCCACATAATGCCACCTCACATCTTCAAAGTCGGCTTGAAAATCAACACCAAAGTGTACCTGGATGTGTTGAAGAGTGTGGTGATTCCCTGGTGCAATCAGGTGACCAGTGGCAGACCCTGGGTGTGGCAGCAGGACTCAATGCCGGCCCACAAGTCCCAAGATACCAAGGCTTGGCTTCAGAAGGTGTGCTATGATTTTTGTACTCTTCTCTCACTGCCCCCTCTCCTCCCCCGACCTGAACCCGCTGTACTACTTTGTTTGGTCATACATCGAGAACATAACCAACATGACCTCCCACAACACCAAAGCCAGCCTGATCACCAGTATTTGCCGAACTCCAGCTGGTGCTTGTGGAAAAAGCATGCTCCCAGTTCCAGATCCATAGAGGCAGTGATTGAGGCTGAAAGCAGCTACATTGAATAGATGTCAGCTCTACTACATAATCAAGTTACCTGAATTGATTTTTTCAATAAAAGTTTTAAAATTAAGCAGTAGTGTTGTTTTCTTTAGGACGACAATTTTAGCGTTCCACCCTGTATAATGGAATGTGTGTTTATAATTGTGTCTCCTAATGTCAGCTTATTTTTCCAGCAAGCTTATATTTTATGTGAAAATGTCCATGTATTTGCTCAAAATATTACGTAAATTTTTTGTTTTAGATAAAAGGGAAACTATATAAATTCTTTCTTTTAGTCACTACAAACCAATAAAAAAAAATAGAACAAATGCTGAATTTATGTTAGATTTAGCTGTTATAAGAAGTTTGCACATATTATACATGGAGACTTTTGTCCCTAGAATTTAACAGTACAAAGTGTGTACTGGATGTGTATTTCACAGTAGGGGGGGGTTATACATGAATACATGATGTGTATTATACATGAATAAATGATGTGTATTATACATGATGTGTATTATACATGAATACATGATGTGTATTTCACAATACAAAGTGTGTACTGGATGTGTATTCATGTATAACCCCCCCCCCAGTAGGGGGGAGGGGTTATACATGAATAATTATGGCATATCAGGTTATAAATCCTAAATTAACTTTTATGAACATTCTAAAGATTAAACAATTCTAAACCTTACATCATTAAGACTGATTGATGTACCTACATATTTTTACAGCAATTATTTGTGTATAATATGTACTCCTTTCTACTCAGATTTTTAAGCCTAAAAAAATGGAGGTGGGGGGGGCATATTATACACAGGAACAAAATATTAACATTTTTTTGGGCCATGTACTTTATTCTTTTTTTTGTTACAAAATTTTGCAGCAGAAAGTTATTGATGCATATTATACACAACTAATTACAGTATTTTTTCTAAATGGTTTGGTCTCTTTGTTTAATGGCATATCAACCTTTGTTGGTAATTTAATCCAAAAGCTATTCTTTTAAAATAGCAGTGATACTATTTAACCCATAGTGTTTGTGAGCTTACTGTGTAATGTCCATTTCCTTATTACTAACAAAAAGCATATCATTAATCTTTACTAACATTTATAGTTCATGGTTTTGCACCAGAAGTGTCTCATGACCACTGAATTTAACTATTTAAGGAGATGAAATGTACCTCCCATTTCTTTTTTGTTATTATCAAGTTGATTGACCCCATGCAGGTGACAAATAAGGCACTAACTACTAGCCCTAATACCAAATGAATAGCAACCAATTTTTCAAGGTAGATGCAATTGCCTTTTTCTTTCATGATCACCCTCATACAAGTTTTTTAAACTAGTTTTCTCTTGCATCAAGAAACAAATTCCAACATTATTTCTACTGTTTTAAACTTTTTTAATTCCTTATTTTTATTTATCTGCTCAAAATATGTAAATTTTTTGTTTTAGATAAAAGGGAAACTATATAAATTCTTTCTTTTAGTTACTACAAACCAATAAAAAAAAATTCAACAAATGCTGAATTTAGGTTAGATTTAGCAGTTTCTACTCAGATTTTTAAGCCTAAAAAAAAAATGGGGGGGGGGGCATATTATACACAGGAACAAAATATTAACATTTTTTGGGGCCATGTACTTTTTTTTTTTTGTTACAAAATTTTGCAGCAGAAAGTTATTGATGCATATTATACACAATTACAGTATTTTTTCTAAATGGTTTGGTTTCTTTGTTTAATGGCATATCAACCTTTGTTGGTAATTTAATCCCAAAGCTATTCTTTTAAAACAGCAGTGATACTATTTAACCCATAGTCTAAGAGGCTTAATACCTTTTCCAAGGGTATTAGTCCTAAAGTAAATGTAATAGTATGACTAGAGCTTGAAGTTGCTTACTACAATGTTACAGTCTAACACATTAGCCCTCAAACTATGGAGACTCCCTTTTATTTTTCCTAATCTAACCAACTTAAATTACTAATTTTGTAAAATCAATGATAATATGTGTATATGAAACACTAAAAGTGTAGTAATCTCATCAATTCTCAAATCATTTTTGTTTTATTAATTTCTTTTATCTTTTTGTAAATCGATGACAGTTATATTTTGTTTGTAAGCTTAAGTTTATAACTAATATTAAGCCAATTGTATTCAAAGGTTGTTTTTTTTTTAACTACTTGAGACAAGGATATTTTTATGCAATATATGAGCAAAAATTTTATTAGCTGCTCCAGGACAGTTCGTTTTTACAGAATTCATCATTTTCTACAGGTCTGATTCACTACTATAAAAAAAACAACACCCAGTCAGATGGGGCTGTAGAATACACAGACTGCACCTCTGACACCTTCACCACCAATGAGTGTCTTGAATATGATACTAAACCATCTGATGGTGAGGCTCTAATTCTGGAGCTTTGGAGAATATGGAGTATCCCTTCATTGTTATTACTCTCAGGCCCACTGACTTAGAGTACAGGTACTACACCTGTAAACGTCCCATCTATGAATCAAATAGAACTAGTGTCCTGAGTATGATACTAAAATACATCTGATGATGAATCCTGGAGCTTTGGGGAATGTGGAATACTTTTTCATTGCCATTACTCCCAGGTCAACTTTGAGTGGTAGTACCTGTTAGGGTCTCATCTATGAGTCAACTAAAACTATTTAATGATTTGCTATACTTGAAACCATTTTACCATATGCAAACAAATGATTAATATTAAATAGAAATATTAAGGCTAAATAGCAATGTTTGAAACTATTGAGCGGTGGCTCATTTTAAAATAATATTACCTACAAACCATTCAATTAGAAATCATATACATGTGTAAACAAGATTTGGCATTAAGTAACCTACAAGGGTTGACATGCCATAAAACACAATCAAACCAAATCAGAATAAAAAGATGAAAAACAAATTTCTTACAACATATATTGTCAGCTATTTCCTAGTGATTAAATCTCAGAAAGTTTTAAAAGTGAGAAATTAATTCAACATGGCTGCCTAAGAGATATTTGTAAAACCCAAGTAGAGGCTCAGAGAGAAAGGCTTCATTTCAAACAACTATGTAGAAGATCTTTCATGTTAAAAAAAAAAATCAAAATATGCTTTTGTTTTTAATAATAAAAAAAAATACAAATCTGATTTTATAAGGAATGTAATCATACATTATACTGAAAAGAAAAATAAAATTTATATTTTTGAAGCATTATTACCTAGAATTTTTAGGTGATTTTTTTTCTTAATTATTAAAGATAAAAAAAGAAGTTTGCATACATAGCAAAAACAATAAAAGAGTAAAATTTGTAAGCATAACAGTTTAAGGTGAAAAATCTTTGGGATTCAAAACTTTTTCAGACATCCTCCTCTTTAGTATTAACTTAAGAAATATATAAAAATTTATACAATAGTTGATTATTCTTTTAGAAATTAACAGTTTAGTTATTTTTAATAACATAAGACCACATTGGTTATTGAAGATTATTCAAAACTATCTTTCAAACAATAACTTTTCAATTATAAACTTCAACAAGAATCTTCTGTTATTTTTTAAGTTAAGTTTTATAACTGAATAACAGCAATTTAATTTATGAAAGGGAAGGAGGGAAAAATTATTCAACTGACAACCCCCACTGTGTTTTTATTGTAGTTATTTATTTTTCCCCCTCTTAGAATTAAAAGCAACTGTGAGAAGATAACTATTTTCAAGCCAAAGAAGATGAATACAGAACATGTTACTTAAAATATAGCGGCAAAAATTTCAAAAAGAAAGAAAAACATAAGGATATCAGTAAAAATAATTGTAAGCATATAAAGCCACATCAAACAAGAAGTTGAAAGTTTTATTTGCCTAATACTTAAAAGTAGCTGTTAGGTGTAAAATACTTTTATTATAAAAAATCTAAAATCTAGAAAATGTATCCTTCATTTATTGCAGAATCTGAAATAGTTATGCAAATAGATTTTGTATAACTATTTCAGATTCTGCATTAAATTTTGTATATAAAAAAAATAAAATAAAAAAAATAATTGAAATATTCCTTGAATTTTCAAAAAGCCTAATCCTTGAAAATCTATCTTTTCTATATATAAAAAAAAGTATTTTACTATATAAATTAAACAATAATGTAAGTTTTAAGATTAGAATAAAATCTGAACATTTCAAACAGGGGAATTTTTAACAGGGTTTGCCAATATTCCAAGGGGTTTGATTAGCATTAGAAAAAGAAAATTATGATATATATATATATATATATATATATATATATATATATATATATATATATACTGGAACAATGAAGGATAAATGAAGGATAAATGAATAACCACTAATTTTTAACCATCAAAAACTATTTTTCTCATTTATAACATGTAATGAACCTTGTTCAAAAACATCTTATTTCTGAGGTGGAAAATTGGTCTTAAAAAGTTGTTCATTACATGAATATATACACTAATCATTAAAAGAAAATCTATTTAGAAAAATAAGATCATTTTATAGTTCATATTAGCTTTATCAATATGTGTTTCTTGATATTTTCATCACAATATCTACTTTGCTATAATATTCTTTACATCCATCAACTTGATATAATGGATTTCATTACAATCAAATACCATATATATATATATATATAAAAATCAAAAACATTTGGATTTCACCAATACATGAATAATAATTTTGCAGGATTTAAATCCAAGTATAATGAAAAGGAAAAGAAGCAATTCTTGATTTCACAAATCAACAGTTTCATGGCCAATAAATTAAGTCAACCTATACACTAGTATAGAGGCGCCCAATATGTCATTCACAAAGTTAGTGCGGCAAATTGCACACCATTTAAAAAAAAAAATGTTAGCCTATTCTATATCATCAGAATAAGGTAGTGACCATAAATATATTCAATTGTATTGTGCCATAAGGGTTCATGCAATAATGGAAAGTACTTAAACATATATAAATTGTGTATAAAGTATACTCAGTACATATATATACAAAGTGACTGAAAAGCAATACCCAATTTTAAAATACTTATAATTTATTGTAGAAATTATAGTTAAGAAATGAATTATAAGAATTTTCTTAAAAAAAAAAAAAAAAAAAAAAAAAAGTTACTTTTCAATCACTGAATAAATAAATATACTAAGCCGATTTTTAAAAGAGGTAGGTCGTTTTGACCTGTCAATTAAAAAATTAGCCTGCAAATCAAAAAAGTATGGGCCTCTGCACTAATATATAGAATATATATCATCATTGACTTGAGAGTACGCTGAAAAATTCATATATCTGCTGTTGAAGACTTTTTTTTTTTTTTTTACCAATGAGATCCAAGCACTGCAACATTGATGAAAGATATGTGTGGCCCCAAGGAGGACTATGTTGAAAAATAAACCTCATTTGGTCAGATTCCATGAGAGCAATTTTGTCAGCCTACAAAATTTTCAGTCAACTCTGTAGTAGCAGTGTGGTGTTCGTAATAACACTTACTTTGTATTAAATTTTGTCTATGATAATATAATCACAATACAGCTGACTATTATGTCATTTCCTTATTCATCATTTAATGTTGCAAGAAAAGAAATAGGGAAAAAACAGGATCAAAAAGGAATAAAGCAAACAAGGTAGAAGGTGCTGATAGCAATTTTGTTTGGGTGTACAGCAAGCATTAAAAGAATGAATAAATAAAACACTACAGATAGTAATCTGCAGAAAAAAATTCATCTCACATTGAAAGACCAGTTTTCTTCTTGACAGCAGTGACAAACATTTTAGAAAACTGTTCTTTACATGAGGAAAATTAAAAATTTTAAATGACAATTCAAAGGGATTCTTTAAATAAAAAATAAAAACTTATAAAGTATTTTTTTTTAAATTATAACTTTCACATATAAGTATTTCTTTTGCTTTGTTTGCTCTCGACACCAAAAGAAAAGATCTTTAAAAAAAAAATTTTTTATTTAAAAACAAAAAAAAAACACTCATTCTTATATGAACTAAATATCCACTGTACTTTAATCCTTTTGGTGCAGCACATTTGGCCACAAATTTAGCAGCCGGAATGGACTATTAACCATAAAATAAAAAAATTATCATAGTTTGACAATTACAATATACTATAAGAGTTGGGGGAGGCATATATATATATATATTGCACAATTGTGTTTATAAGAGAGTCTTATTTACCGATACTGCTAAAAACAAGTTTGGGGGGGTGGGGGGACCAAGTTTTAGAAAAGTTTTTTTTGGGGGGGTAGGACTGGGGTATATTGAACAAGAGGCACTGGGGTGAGGAGAGGTATATCACACAATATCCAAAATTTTTAAATAATGTGGACTAAAGTTGCAACTCACACTCAAACATTAAGTATATTTGGGTGACTCAAGTAGCTCTCTGCACCAAAAGAGTTAAGTAAAAATTCACACTAAGAAATACATAAACTTATTTTAAGAAATCAGATTGCTTGAAATAATATGAATTACAGAGATAGAAATAAGCAGTTTTTTATGATTTGATAAAGCAATTCACCAAAATAATCTAATAACACAAAACAGGAAGTTAACAGAAATGTTTAACTTAGATATTCATTAATTGAGTAAAAATATAAATGTAGAAAAATATTTAGACAATTACAATTTGGCATATGATCAAGAAAAACATTTCAAATTTGATAAAATTAAGTAATAAATTTCACTTAAAATCAACCATGAAAAATGGCTCCAAGTAGTGTTCAGAAACATGAAGTTGAAATTATAGTTAAAGTCTAAAGACATTTTTATCAAAATATAGGGGGTTTCAAAAAATTTTTTATATCATTTGAGAGGTAAGAGGGCACTTCAGAAAAATCTATATCCTTTCATAATCTAATAACTTGATGAATTCCCATTCAAATGATCTCAAATTTTAACAGCATGTGTAGAAATAACTCAAAATTTTGTTCAATTTTTAAAAGCCTTTTCATTTTCAGTTAATGGCATTTCTATACTGGGGTTCAATCCCAGGTTGTAGTGATACCACAGACTAAAAAAATGGTACTTGATGCTGCCTTGCTTAGCACTCAGCATTATAAAGTAAGGATCAATTGTAAAGTGAAGCAATCCAGGGAATGGAGTAGCGCCCTTCCCTACACCTCAGTGTGGTAGCTATTGAAAAGTGAGCCTTTGGGTCACCCTCGACTAAGGTCGCCAACTTTACTTACTTTATACTCGGTAAAAAAAATTTTTTTATTAAATTAAACAGAATTTTTAGTTGTTTCTACTTGCTATTAAAATCTGAGATCACTTAAACAAGAATTAGTAAAGTTATTAGATTATGAAATATCAATTTTTCTTCAAAGACCTTGAATTAAATTTAAATTTTCAGCATTATAGTCTTTTTTTATATTTTTGCTTGATAACATTTAAAAATTTTTGAATCTCCCAATAACAAAGCTTTTTATGAAATCAGTTATATTTAAACATTTTACCATAACTAAAGATAGAATTTTAAGCATATGAAATGACCCTAAATGTTATTAATATACCTTTGTCATTGCTGAATGAGTCCTAAGTTAGACAGCAGAAAAATATAAGAGTTGAACATTTAACACCCCCCCTCCCCCTCAAAAAAAAAAAATTTTGTATTGCCTTCTGAATGCTTTGTAACAATCACATGATCAAACACCTCTTCCATTCCAGGCAAGAATTCCCAACCCCATACACTTAAGAGAAAGATTCCATTATTTAGTGGCTTTGTCATTTATACAATCACAGAAAATTTGTTTTAGATAGCCTCGAGCAAACAATGCTATTGATATTTTAAAGATATATTTAAAATATGACAGAGTTAAATCAAGGCACTAGTCTTTGCTATTGTTCCACCTCCCACTCCTTTCCAATTTAAATAAAAATAAAATTTTTAAAAAAAAGTGAATAATTCTGCCTACCTCAATTGCTTTCTCTACATCACCATTCTTCTTTAAGATGTCAGCATACTTCTTCCAATAGCCATAACAGTATGGATAGTGCGCAAAGAATGCATCAAATGCTTCCTGGGCATCATCGACATTATTCTGTAAAACAAGAATACACCATTTTAATGTTGATGTCACATCTTTTAGGAACCAAAGTTTAAAGGATTTTAGAAAGCGAATATAAAAATCACTTTTTTTTCTTTTTTTTTAAATACACATAACTGCAAGTACTAAATATGAAGAGAATTACCTGCCTGTATGTACCTGAAAGATTGTAAAGAGTTTGTTTATTCAGACTATACACTCATCCTTTGAATAAGTTCATGTTTCGATTGGCAATTCTCTGATCATCATCAGGTGATGGCGTGTGGAGCCCGTCAGTATGTATCTGAATCTAAGTATATAAAGTAAATTATAATGTATGTCCATGTAAGCAAAACTCACAGCATAGCAACTACTATATATATATATATCTGAATAGAATTTATTTCCTATATACAAATGTTTAGAAATCTTGGGATATTGCATATTTTACAAGTACACACATAGACTGACATAAAGAACATAAGGAGAGAAGAATTAGCCCAAGGTCAATAGGAGATACTTCATTATATAAATTAATGTAAGCCATATCATAATTATAGGGGGAGGATGTTAAATCAGCTGTAACATTTGTCAGCAACAATTTCACAAAAAGGAGAGTGAGTAGCAGGCAATAAAATACTATATATCTCTTCTTAGAGGTTAAAATTTCAAGATAATGTCAACTTATGAGTAATAATTTTGTAAAGGTGAAATTGAAACAAAAGAATGAAGAACAAAACTTGGCTTCAAAAAGTAATACTGAAAATTAAGTATCAACCTATAGATAGTTTTCTAAACTTATGCCTTTTTTTGAAGTAATGAACATAAATATGGAAAAAAAAAACATCAGTTGGTATCTACACATATTCTTATGAGAAAAAAAAACCCAAGAGCATGTTTTGTTATATCCGGTTATTTTAAACAGCTCAAAAGTTCAATATGAAAATATCAAAAATTACTTTAATATGAATCATACTGAAATCTAAAATTTCCTCACATAGTAAAGTTTTAGAAAACACAAGATTTAAACCACTATTCATATTTAGAGTTAGAGATAAAGGTTATACAAAATTATATAGGTCATTCACAAAAGAAAGGAACCAATATCTATGATGCCATCTATTTAATAACTATCATTTACAATGTTTTAGTTTGATACAAAGCCAAACTAATGACACACACAGTAAGAATCAAACTGAATAATAATCTGTTAACTAAGCTTGCTAATACAGTGACCAGATCTAATAAGTAATAGATAAGACACTTGCTACAAGTGTTAAACCAGAGCCAAAATATATTAAATCAATCTTTTTATTGTTATCTACCATTGTCATCCATAGAAAATAGTGAACAAAGGATGAGAAAAGTGATTAACTCAAATCAAAGCAAAAGGTGAAATCTAATCCTTAAAGTATTTATACTGAGGAGATTGAATGGTAGAGAGAAAGTTTGTACATGGAGAAATGAATCTTATATTTCATTGGCATTTTATCAAAACTAAATAGATTACAAATAAAAGCCTTTTCTTCAGGTTTTATCAATAGATAAAAGGTGTCTGTTTACATATGAATTTTACAATTAAGATAAGAACTATATACCTGGGTGCCTTTTTTCATCAAAATCTGGACAAGTGTGAGTTATGAATCATAAAAAGTATTCAATAGAACTTCTATATGTTTTTGTGAAAATAATCCATTTAAAAGAAAACAAAATAAAATTGAGACTTTAAAAAAATGATATTATTAATGAAAATTTTATTTAGATGCTTCATCATAAAATAGTAAGTATTTATTTTAGTAAATTTATAAACCAACTTAGATACCTACCCCTAAAATGGTAGGTATCTATAAGTCCAAAAATGAAAAATAAAAAATTTAGCAGCAAGATGGGCAAAATATTTCATAGTACTTCAAATTATCATTTAAAACTGCTTTTTATGCAAATTAACTTCTTGCAATGAATTATTTTTTGTGTGCAAAAGTTTATTGCAATAAAACAGTTTTCAACTATGTATCCAGTCACTAGTCTTCAGAAAGAAAATCTTCTGGGAACTTTTGTTCAAACCCAAGAGCACTAAACTCCAGCCAAGTGTCCCCATGAAAATTTTGGAGAAAGCTTATATACAATTTTTTTTTTTTTAAAAACAAAAAATGTACCAAACGTAAAAAATGTTTTTTCTACATTATAAACACTAGCAAAACTACATGCCCTCCACAAGTATTCAAGTTTTAATGTAATGAAATGTTCGATTAGAAAGACTACCAAAACTAAATAATACATATAAAAAGATTGATATTTATTTTAATTGATTAATTATACATAGGATTGCTTTTAACATGTTTGAGAATAAAACAATCTTAAAAATCAATAATATTAAGTAATTATTTGTTAAAACAAGTATGCTAATTATCCAAATCACATACTATTTAAACTTATTTCTTTAGTGATATGCTTTAAATGTATTAATAAAATAGGTTGTTTTAACTTTAATAGAGACATCATTAATGAATAAAATACCAATAAGGATTAAATACTGATAATTTAATAATCACTGGGAATACAATGTAAATAACAAAAGGAATTGTGATGTCAGTGGTGATGTAGTTTGATTACAGACAGACAGATAATCCCCATGATAAGATACTAAGAATAAAATACAGTATAGCTAGGAATCAAAGTCTATTTCCCTACAAACATAATTGAGATAGATTTTAAATAAACTCTAAAAATTTCATAAATAGGAGCTCATTATTACAATATTAATTAAGATGCTATTACTACTATTATTATTATTATCATCATTATAAAAACTTTCTTACAAAAACAACTTCATAAATACAACATTAATCACTGCATGAACAGATTTTCCTTCAATTAAATATCATTAATTTCTCTTAATTAGGTGCAACCTTACATTATTAGATATTGTAACTTGAAAGTTCAACTTTTCATCATTAAAACAAGTGCTCTCTCTCTCTCTATATATATATATATATATATATATATATATATCATACACACATTTTTAAGAGATTGTAAAACTTTTATACAAACATAGAAACTTTTTTTTAAAGTAGGAAAAAAAAAAAAAAACTAGAATGAACTTAAGATATTGGACATTTTATTCTTATCAGTCTTAAATCAGTTTTCCTTCCTTTTATAACATTCAATAACAGCAATTATCAATGCAAGTACAATATGCATTTTCACATAATAATCAACATCTATATAAAACTTTTAGTATAGAATGCAAGTTGTTTCATAAAAAATAAATAGAAACAGTATATTTGATTGATTTATTCTACCTAACACCAGCTAGTAAGCCAGAATCAAAATTTTAATAGTAAGAATATAACTATCAAAATAATGGTGAATATTACAATACAGATAAACAGAAGAAAATGTCATTGGTTACTGGTATGACAGAGGAACGACCATATTCAATACTTTTCAGAAAGAATTCTTCTATATTAAGAAAGAATGATTCATTAAATCTGATACTTAACTCTTTCACTTCCACAGGAACACTAGTGTCCTTGTTGAATTTCATTTTTATTTAACCCTTAAGATGTCATACTGAAAGCATAATTTTGCATATCCAAAAACTTGGTTGAGAAAGAGTTAAACTACATTTAATATTTACATTAAAAAGATTATCATAAAATAATATATTTTTACAATGTTCATCAGTTATTGTAGCTTTACTAAATACTGTCAATGGGGATTAAACCCTTTAAATTATTTCAAATTAAATGACATTATACAAGGTCAATCTGATACTAAACCAACCTTTAGGCCAAAAGTCATATTAGCTCTTAAAATGCCTATAATGCCATATAAAACAGAAGTGTATAAAACCAGATACAATAAGCAATGCATAAAATGTTTTGAGACTAAAAACACCAAACATTATACTTTATTTTTCTTCTTTAAAAAAAAAAAAAAAAAGACTTCAATTCAAATTAGGTTGATTCATTATTACCAATACATCTAAAATTATTAATACAGTTTAACTAAGTATAGTTTTTGCATATATCAACCAAAATGTGACCCTCACCTTTAATAATGATTAAAAGATTCATAAGAGTTCCCTAAGAGAAGACAATTTTCATTAGTAGACTACTGAAGAGAAATACAATCTGACCAACTAGCTGGTGCTCTCTCTCTATATATATATATATATATCATACACACATTTTTAAGAGATTGTAAAACTTTTATACAAACATAGAAACTTTTTTTTAAAGTAGGAAAAAAAAAAAAAACTAGAATGAACTTAAGATATTGGACATTTTGTTACAGCAATTATCAATGCAAGTACAATATGCATTTTCACATAATAATCAACATCTATATAAAACTTTAATTGAAGGAAAACCATTTTGTTACAGCAAATAATTATCTATGTACAAATAGATAATTATTTGCTGTAACAAAATGGTTAAAAACACTAACAAAATAGATACCTATATACTCATGTAATGAATAATTCCTAATTTTTAACCACAAAAAGGTGTTATACATTGCATGTAATGAATAACTTCTAACTTTTGGCTATGCTAGCCTATATTTGTCCAATGAATGAACCTTTTGTTCACTTTTTTTTTTTTTTTAGGTGAAAACTTAGTCTTAAATAGCTGATCATTACATGAGTATATAAAGAAAATATAGAGAATTTTTTTCACAAAAATAGTCTCCCAGTCTTTACACAAACATAAAAAAAATTGTCAAAATAAAAATAAAAAAAAATTAAAAAAAATTAGATAATGTTATAAAATGGTACATGTCTTAGATCAATCATGATACCAAAATCCTTTCAGAAAATTATCTAAATTAAGATTTAGTGAATTTAATAGAGATAGAACCCTAACAACTAAATAGCGACAACAGGCGTGTTAAAGTAGAACATTAAAAAGAATGATTTTAACAATACCAAGATTATGATGAATATATAGTATTGGACAAAAGAAGTAAAATAACTGAACCATTTTTTTTATTATTGCCACAAATTTTAACTTCATTGGTTTAGAAACACATAGGAAGTGATTATTTTCCTTAATGATTGTTGTCAAAGCAGGACCAGATACTGTCAGGCAGTAATTGATACTAATGGGTAACCAACCAAATACAAAGTAGTCACAAATAATCCTAACTTGTCAAACTACATTGTCTTAAAATAAATTTATGTTGGCTGTCTGCTTTTTGGGGTTTTCTTTGTCCAATACTATAGATTACATAAATTTTATCCATCTCATTGAATTATTTCAAACAATGAACAAGAAAAAATAGATTCTCTTGGGTAATGGTAATAATAATTCACCTACAAGCTAAAAACATAGTTTTAGTATCTATAAAGTATTTTATATAATGCCAAATGCAAAAAAAAAAAAAAAATCAAAGCTCAGTTCTGTAGAAAAAAAAACAGTATATCTAAATAATTGAAGTACCACAAATCAAGACCTTGGGCAATTCTTTCATATCCTATGTCCACTCATATTAGTACATTTGTGTACTTGTAAAATCTGCCTTAAATGCAATTAATGTAACATGAAGCCTATCATGATTTGTCAGTTACTCAACAAAAATAAAAGACAATAGTATTTATCATGGGTGAATGGTTCACATATTGTACAACTGATTTTAGAAGAACACAAATGTACGGGACTGTATATGACAGCTTCAGCTGTCTTACAGCATAAGCTAAATGTGGAAAAATCTTTAATAGCCTACCTCTTGTTCAACATACTGGAGTAAGTAAGTCCATCCAGTGAAATCAGCAGGGTTATCTTTCACTGCCTTCCAATATTTTTCAAGTTCACTTTCTTTTTTATCTTCCTTCTCTGAAAAATACAAACAAACAATAATCAATACAATCCATCCAGAACAGAGAAATGATAATTACTCTTATAGATAACCAGTATAGAAATTAGTGTCTTTTATGAAAATTTATTTAGACCTTGAAAATGATGAAAATAAACAAAACTTTCAGCATATAATTCCTATTTTTATTTTACAAAAAAGGTAAAAATGCAACTCAAAGAAGATTAGTGCATTTTATGACTGATTTTAATGGCATGTTAACCTAGTTTCAGTTTTTGAATACTAGTCTTAAATTTTCTTCCCCTACTACACACAGTCCGATCCAATACAAATGATTTTCAAACAGATCTATTTGACCCATAGATTGGATCCTAACAGATAATACTACTCCAGGTCAGAGTGGAACTGAGAGTAAAGGCAATGAAGTGGTATTCTACACTCCCCAGAACTGGAGCTTCACCATCAGATGCAATTTAGTGTCATACCCAGGATAGCCCTTTTGTAAGGGGGTCTTATCCTTCTACAGAGGATAGTTTATTCTAAGCTCCACCAACAAAAACTAAGCATTCTATAAAGAATATACAGAGAATAACTGATTATCTCAAAAGGATTTGCCAAGTTTTGTACAGAAAATTTCTCACTGAACAATTCTTTACAACCTTATAGATGGGATCAAGACAATCACACAAGATACACATCATTTAATGTTGATTAACAGATAATTAACATATTCAAATCAAACATTTGCATTAACATGGTTCTGTTAGTCACTTTGATGTGTAACTTCCACATAAGTAACAAAAAACAATAATGTGAAATGCCAAAAGATTATAGGGCACAAAAAATGAACAACTATTAATTGTACCAAAGGCTTGTCTTCATTCAAATGAGGTGATGATACATTTATGGTAAGAGTGTAACAGAGACCTGTCAGAGCAGAGAACCAAATGACTGATTCAAACAAGTACTGCTCCCAGTTAAACCAATGAAAGACTGCAATTGGTGAAAAGTTAGCTAAGAAAATGGATATGATATTCCATCAGAATACTGTTAAACCAACCATTTCTTTGATGGCCAGACAGCTTGCCTGTGAAGCCTTCACTCAAAGATATCCACCAGATATTGTTCCTTCAGATTAATATTTACTACAGTCTTTATAGAATTTCATTACCCAAAAATACCAATCCTTTTAAAGACTGTAAAAGATGTCTCAAAGAGAAACATATTTACCCAGTCTCTCTACCACAAAGACAATTTTTAAGCAGTGTACAATTGGTTTGAATTCAGAGTTCAAACTTCTACTAGACCGGTTGCCATACCAACTTTAAAGAGCCATGTTTGCACTACTAATTGCCCATAGTTAAGTAGAAGAATAGTTGGATTCATACCTTTCTCAAGGGTATTAACACTAAATAGAACGCAAAAAGCCTAGTCCAGGATTTGAACTCTGGTAACAAAGTTTATTTTCTATGACACAAATTGCTATACCAAAAGTGAAGCTGGAATTAATCTTTAGGAGGTATTATTTACCCAAACTCTCCACAAGTAGAAGGGAACACAAGGTCATTTTTGTATTTATTTAAATAGAGTACAGTAGGTTTGATTTTAGAGTTTTCCTTGACCTATACTGGTTGCTGCATCCAAGTTAAAGAGTTCAGTCAACTCTACTACATAGCTGGAGAGAAGAAACGAATTTATTCTTTTGAATGGATTACTGCTGGTTTGTATTCACTTTCCCTCCATCTACACTGGTTGCCTTAACTATGGTTTAAGAACCTAGTCGATCCTACTATTTACCCATAGCTTGGGAAAGGGAGAAAGAGAGAAAAGAGATATCTATGAGTAGTTCATTAAGATAAAATATTCTGGGTGACTGGAATTACAAACTTACCTCAAAGGTGTTAGAGTGAAACAAAACAGAAACTATGTTGTTCAATAAAGTTGATATCAAAGTTTTTTACCACCTCATAAATCAAATGCACAATAGCAAGGATAACAAAAATGTAGTAAAAATTACAATAGTTATAATAAAATACTGATTTTTTTTTTAAATTATTATTTAAATAAAAAATATTTCCTACAAATAAAAATTTCTTCAAAATATTACAATACTGTATTGAGATGAAAACTCAGAATTTCAATGTTTATCCAGAAAAACTTTCACTTTAACCTTAGAAAATAAACTGTACAAAGACAAAATCTGTCATAATAGGCCTACCTAATTAATAATAAAAAAACATAAAAAAGAAAAAAAAAATTTGTCTTGTCTCTTCCAATACAATTTTATATCATAAGTGGCTAATAACAAAATACGTTTGCTTTGCTTTGGTAGATTTATTTAATGGCATATCAACTCATTCTGCTAAAATCTGATTCATTTGTAAATGTTTGATTGTAATCATTATGAGACTACAAAGCTGGGTTCACATAGGTGCAATAATACATATGTATATAGATGATAACATTATATGGGTGTGTGTATATATATATATATATATATATATATATATATAGGGTGGGGTGATCATATCTGTGAGTGTGTGTGAACATAGGTAGTGTATGTGTATAGTGATATCAAAAGGTTAGCCAGACAAATTAAGACCCAGTCAAATCTTATTGGGGATAAAATAGAATGGGAAGTATTTCTGTATGAAAGACTTTTAATGTCAGTCATAAACAGGTATTTGGCACAAGTACAGTCAGATATATCCTTTTTTTTAGTTGTTGGGTGGCCCACACAAGAAGTGTGTGTGAAGAGGGGGGTCTTTTAGATCTCAATATTCAAGAAAGAAATCAGGGAAAGTCGAAGTTACAGCTGTTGCTGGTTGTGAAAGAGTACACTACACTCCTCAGACCGAACAAGAGCCTCATCCATGGAGGCAGGTTAGTGTCATACCCAGGACCCTGCTCCCCCTATTTGGGTGTAGGGTCTTAACCCTCTGCAGAAGATGCAGTCTAAGCCCTACCAACAGAACACTAAATAATACTCCAACTTTGAAAACTTTGTTACTTCTGTAATCTTCTAGGTTGCTATATTTGCATATGAATTTCGTATATTAAATGCAACTATGAGAGAGAGAATATTAATGACATTTATTCTAATTCAATGCTTATATACTTATTCTCCAATTTACAAGCTATCTTATCTTTAACTGAAAATTAAACATTAGGCTATCATACAACATTGTAATTTTTACTAATTCTTTTTTTTCTTCAGTCAATCATATCATTCCCAAATGACAATGTTTATATTACTATATATAGATATTTGATCAGCTTTGCAATCAGAAAGTAGGCAGGCTACTCAACTAACCAAATTTGTAAAATCTACTGCTAGACATTTTATTCTCCATGTTATTCAAGGACATAAGCATTTACAAAATATGTAGAGGAAGAGAAATATTAGCTGAGTAAAGGCAGATGCAAGAAATATAAAAACCAACAGATACAAATAAGATCATTAACAGTAGCAAGTAGACTAACAATCACAATGTCAATAGTATAGCAATAAACATCTTTGTAGCAGCAGGACTGATACTGGTAATAGGATTTTCTTATGTGTTGCTATATAGACCATGTAATCTTTATTTCCTTGGTTAATATATAACCATTAATAGAGACTTAAGACACCTTATTTAGATATCTAATGATATTGGTTATAAGGGAAGATTATAACCAAGATTGAAAATAAATGTCAATATATCAGCTACTAAATGAAAATTGATTTGTTTTCTTTTAGAAGCCAACAAAGAAAATGGTAATAAAAGTCAAGTTTTATTTATAAGTTAAGCACAATAAGAGAACAACAACATAAACCAAAATACTAAGAGAAAACTTATGTTTACCCAACACCTTCACTATGAATAGGATATGACACAAGGTCAATTTTTAAATAGTGTAAAACTGGTTTGGATTCAGAGTTTTCCATTTTCTAAACTGGTTGCCTAGCCAAGGCTAAAAGAAACCAATCTGCTCAATCATTTACCCATACCTTGGGAGAAGGAACAGACAGATTCATGCCTTTCCCAAGGGCAATAGTACGAACTGAAATTTGAGCCTTGGTTGTTGATTCCATTTACTACAACGATATTTGTTATGCTCCCAATAATAATATATTTCAATAAAAGTTATGTGACCAAAAGAAATTGCCTTCTTAATAGTTCATAGAAATCTCAGCATACATTCATTTTTTTTCCTTGAATTGAGATCTCTCACATTTTCACTTAAATGAAGCACTTAACAGCTTCTCTTTGGCAAATCCAAATTGCTATGATCA
This sequence comes from Sepioteuthis lessoniana, assembly GCA_963585895.1. Lineage (NCBI taxonomy): Eukaryota > Metazoa > Mollusca > Cephalopoda > Myopsida > Loliginidae > Sepioteuthis > Sepioteuthis lessoniana. The sequence goes on from OY757906.1 coordinate 119,061,282, forward strand.
CTCTTGGGCATTGAAACCATTATAAAGTAAAACATGAATCATTCATTTCTGAATGAAACAATGGATAAGCTGGGACTATTGTAAGAATAGAAATTATTTGACTATAGAAATTCCTTCTTACTGATAGATGGGAGCAACTTCAGTACATGATGTTTTTTGTTTCAAGTCAAGAACTTTGACTATTTCATTAAAAGGAAGCAGTTTACATCTTCTCTATGGCATATCCAAATTACTCTCATCACGACTGTTAAACTTTGACACTATTAAGTAAAATTTATGAATTTATGAATTGTTTATTTCTAATTGATTGATTTTTAATGGCATGTCAATCCATCTAGGGTTATTTTATGCCAAAAGGTTAAAGGATCAGGTACATTGTAAATTTATATTTACATTTTTTTGTGTAGTTAGTAATAGGATATCAAGTATTTCTACCTGATACAAATGATTTTCAAACAGATCTATTTGGCACATTTATAGGATACTTAACAGGTACTACCACTCTGGTTTAGGGTAGACTCAAGAGTTATAAAGGGGTACTACTAAACACTCTCCAGAACTGAACCCTCTCCACTTTTTTTGGTGGCGGTTGATATTACTCTCTTTGTGAGGGATACAGTCAGTATATTCTAAGCTCTGCAAACAGAGCTGTGAAAAATAAGTTTGTTAATACAACAAAAGATTATTGAAGAAAAAACTGACTATTTTAAGTTGGGGGGGGCTAAAAAAAAACAAAAAAAAAACATTTATTGTAAGATGAATATTACTGTTCTTCTACAAGGATGGCTTTGGTATTAAATAACCAAAGAAGACTAATATACCATTAAACCAAACCTAAAATTATTCATATTCGGTAGGGATACTTGATACCATCCACCTAAATTATTTGTATTAAGAATACTTAGTTGAAGTTATGATTGTTTACTAAGGACTTATTATTAGTGACTTGAAACCATATAACTGAAAACAAATGACTTGTTAAATAAAAATACTTGAAACCATGTAATTATTAATATTAGAAAGGAATACTTAAAACCATACATCTGGGAGCCAATTATTTGTATTAGATAGAAATACTTAATATCATATATAACGGGAGGCACTTGTAGTGTAATGATTATCTTTGTAGGAAATAGACTTGGTGATCAGGTCAAATCATGGATGTAACCGCTTGAATTTCATATAGGACTAATCATCATCATCATGTCGTGCCGCTGGCATGGATATCCTTGACCCTCTCTCGCCACTCCTCCCAATCGTTCATCGCCCCCGGGAGGTCTTCAGGGCTACACCGTGTATCCTTAAAGAGTAGCTGTATGTATGAGCTGGTCGTCCCACTTTTGCTCAGCCATATGAGGGGGTCCATAGGAGTACATCACTTACGAGCTCATCCCTGCTTCTCCAGCAGTGTCCTGCATGTCTGGTTCGTCTAACTTGGTTAGTTTTTGTAATGGGAAGTAGGTGGCCGTATAGCTGGTGCCTTGTGGGGTGTTGCCTCCAGGACTTGTTCAATATTGGTTTGGTTTCTTTTGTTTAATGGCATATCAACCTTCATGGGTCATTTAATGCCAAAGCCATTCTCCTAGAAGAACAGTGGTGGCGCTATTTAACCCATAGCTGGTAGGATAAGGGGGTTCATACCTTTCCCAAGGGTATTTTGTCTGAAAGTGAACGTAATAGCGCGACTGGAGTTCGAACTCGCGTGCTACAATTTCACAGACCATCGCTTTAACCATTACAACACGGGGACACCCCCCTTGTTTAATATTGCTTGCAGCATTCTTGTGTAATTGCTGTCTAGCTTTTTCTCCAGCCATTTTGTTAGCGTCCAAGTAGTGCATCCATATAGCAGTATCGATATGACCGCTGCTTGGAAGAAACTGCGTTTCATTTTATCGGTCAGGTCTGAAGTTCATAGCACTAATACTCCTGGGAAATATATGAATCCAACTGTTCTCCTTCAAGTTATGAGTAAATATTGGGGCAAAGTAGGCTCTTTAACCTTATTATAGTAACCAGTGTAGGATCAGGAAAACTTTGAATTCAAACCTCTTAAACTCCACATAAAAAAATTGACCTAGTGCTACATTCTGCTTGTGCATAGAAGTTAATAAATAAATAAACACTAAGACATCTCATTTGGGGGTGGAGAGTTTACCCCTCTGCAGAGGAAACAGCATATTTGTAGCCCCAAACCAAGACAGGCTTCATATTGTGTAATAATGATATTCAAGCTAGGCTAGTAGACTATTACCAGTGAATGCTCAATACTACTTCTTTTGTGTCACAAATAAGATAAAACTTAGTAGATAATTAAATACCTACAAGGCCATAAAGCATGAGCTCCCAGTGACAATCCAATTTACTTTACTAAAGGGCAAATAAACTAGATTCTTAACCTTCAAATAAAACAGCCAATGGCATATCAACCTTTGTAGGTTATCTAATGCCAAATCCATTTTTATATAAATAAGCAGTTCTATTACAAACAATTTAGTTTAGAATGAGTACACAATTTAATTGTCAAAAATATTTCTATTTCAAGCTCTTCAGTTTAGTCAAACAGTTCTATTTCAAACATTTCAGTTCAGCATAAGTATTGTTTCAATGTCAAAACAATCCTATTTCAAGCAATTCAGTTTAGCATAAGGACACAAGATAGTACCACTCCGGGCTAAAGTGGATCTGGGAGTGATGGCAATGAAGGTGTACTCCACATTTCCCAAAGCTCCAACATTACTGAAACCTCACCATCAGATCGTTTAGTGTCATATCCAGGACACTCGTTGGGAATGTCTTACTCCTTTGCAGAGAAGCAATCAGTATATTCTACAGCCCCAGCCAACTGAGCAAATAATTCTTAATATATTTGTTATCCACAGCCAAATACTATAGGCATTGCATGAGCCAATTATGTTAAGGAGCTGCAGGCAAAAAAACAAACACAAAAAAAAAAACCTATTCCTTTGATGGCTTCATTGATTTTCATAAGCAACAAAGGTTTTAGTCATTGAATTATTGCTCACTTATGACTTAAGTGTTGCTATGCACAAAAAAAAAAAAATTGAGATTCCATACTTTATTGCAAACAGTTTTGTCTGGAAATGTTTAGTCGCAAAAATGATTCATATAGCTGCGAGAGGGTGAAACAAACATCCTAATGATGAAGGTTAATAATGATTTTCACCAATGAAAGCAGTTTGTAGAAAATTGGAAATTCTTTAGCTAGCAGTTTGTTATTCTGGTCATTGAACCAAATATCCATTTGCTTAAAGAATTACTGTGTTTACTATTGAAGTAATTATAGCTGTGTTTTGATAGCTCTATTTCTCTTAGTGAAGTGGTTATGAATCACTTTCACTGCTTATATATATATATATATATATATATATATATATATATGCCTCTCAAGATAAACATCTTCCTCATTTGGCAGTGGTTCAAGTTGCTCTAGGTTTGGGTTTCTGGGTTATAAAGCAAAAAGCTTTTTTAAAAACTTTTTCTTTTTAATTTAAAAATAAGCAATGATAAAGGGATCTTTCAGAGGAGAAAATACCTCAGCTAGATTCCTTAAGATTAAGAGATATTTTTTATATATGAAGATTAATGGTATTAATAATTTTCTTGAAAAACACACATGTACATATATTTTTTTTCCATCTGATGATTGTGCACACCACGTGAATCTTCAAGTAACAGACTTCTAGTATTCATAATTATATTTAGGTTTTATACCTGCTTTGTTATAATAGCATCAAGCACTTTTTTTTATGCAAAAACTTATTTTTATTTTTATATATAAACATTTTCTATATCACCAGAATATTCCATTATAGAGTGAACACCAAACTAAATAATGAAAAAATTGGTTGCTATAGTAACATGTATAAATACATAAATAACACCTCTGATGAAATGGTTATCATTCTAAGAAATGGACATGGCAACCCAAGTTCAAATCCTGGATGAGGACAGTTTGCATTTCAAATAACACTTATACACTTGGGAAAGGTATGAATCCAACTGTTCTTCCACCAGCTATAGGTAAATAAATAGTAGGGCAAACTGGGCTGTTTAGCCTTGGTATGGCAACCAGTCTAGAAGAAAAACTCAGATTTAAAACCTGCCAAACTCTACTTTAAAAATTGACCTTGTGTCACATCCTGTTTGTGGTGAAGGGGTTGGTAAATACATATATGTAACTATTTTAGTTTCCATAGGAAAAAAAAATCATCTCATGAATTAAATACTTCATGAATTTTTATGGCACAGGTAAACTAGTTTAAATTTCATTAAGAACATGAAAATACTTGAAGTTGATCAACTTGAAATTTTTCAATTCATGCTTTTACTATTCGCAAAATAAATTAGGACAAAATAAAAATGGTTCATTTGATTTAATTTTTAGATTATTTATTGGTGCATGATTAAAGATTTAAAAAATAATATAATGTGAAAGAACAATGTGAATGTGCATGCATAAAAAGATTTAATTGATTTTTTTTTTAAAGAAAGTGTCCTGGTTACTGATTAAAAGTTTAAAAAAATCCAAATCCATTTATATAACTCATATCACATTCTTTGTGTGTGTGTGTGTGTTGGTTGGTTGAGTGGGGTTTTATGACATACCAACCTTAGTAGATTATTTAATGCCAAATCCTCTTTATACAAATAAACAGTTCTATTTCCAGCAATTCAGTTTAGCATAAGTATAAATCTTTGTTTACACATAGTTAAATGTAAAAACAGTTAATTTCAAACAATTCAGTTTAGCATAATTACACAGTTTAGTTCTATTTGACCCTATCAGGTGCTACTACTCTGGACCAGAGTGGACCTGGGAGTGATGGCAATAAAGGGGTACTCCGCATTTCCCAAAGCTTCAGCATTACTGGAACCTCACCATCAGATTGTTTAGTGTCATATCTAGGACACTCGTTGGTGGGAGGGGAGGGTCTTAAACCTCTGCAGAGGTGCAAAAATGCAGCGTATTCTTCATCTCTAGCTGACTGGGCCAGTGTGTGTATATGTGTATATATATATATATTTATATACACACACAGCTTTTTTTACTCGTAGGAATAGCCAAGTGGTTGTTATTTATTCCATCTTAAATTGTTAATTTTCTTTTTTTTAAATAACAATCATATACAAGAGAAAAACTAGGACAAAAAAAATCACTCTTGTAAGATCTTTTGAAGACCTATTGTGTATAATTATTCATGCAAACTGTGTAATTTGATTCTTTGGATATAAATGAATAAAGTTCATTGAAAAGATTGCTTGAGTCTTAATTTATTGCATTGGTAATACCCACTCACAACCTCAAAAGCCTTTAGTCGTCTAATATAGACACTTCTGTTGAAAATACAGGATTAAAATTAAAACAATTCTAAGTTTTAAGCTTTTGATCAAGTTTAAAACTTAAAATTGTTTTAATTTTTATATGAATCCATTTCAATTCAGTGTAATCTTTTATTTTGAAGAAAGATTTTAAAAAATAAAAAAAAACTATCATCTGCTAGGAGTATGATATTAAAATTTTCAACTGTATTTTAAATTAACCCCTGTCAACTGGGCTGAGAATACACCAACTTTATTCCCTGCAGAGGAGTGAGATCCCCACTCCAAGGGGCATTGTGCTTATGACACTAAATTGTATCTAGTGGTGAGGCTCCAATTCTGGAAATCTAGGGTGTATAGAGTATTCCTTCATCATCATTACTCTGAAGACCACCCTGATCTAGAGTAGTAGTACCTGTTAGGGTCCCATCTAGGGGAAAAAATGTTTGTTAGGAATATTTGATATATCTTAACTGTGTGCAACAAACACCTAAGAAACTAGACAAAAAAAATGTCAATATAAGCATAAAATGTATGCAATTCTCTAACCTCTTGGCATAAAATACCAGAGACAGGTTGAGATGCATTAAAATCAATCACTTATTCCAAGCTGGAAAAATTTCATGCATCATTTATTCTATATGTATTCACTATTGCTGCCTTTTTAGTATTTATCCCTGCTTAGATTTAAATAATTGTCATCAATCTTTGAAATAGTTTCATTCTAATTCAGATTTAAAATTATAAATTCAACTTTAAATGGAAAATATGTCAAAGCAATATACTTTAGGCCTGTACAGTGTTTTTGTTTTGTTAAACTAACAGCATGGTGCCTATTAATAACTGTTTTCTTGAAATATAATAACATGCTCATTTGAATCTAACCTTGTTATTAATACATTTACTCGAGTACTGTAAACCAAAAGAACATGAAAACTTGTTATGATGATGTTACCAAGTAATTCTATTTCAAGTCTGTAGTTCAATGTCCTCTTTTTGTATATCCTCCTTTTTCTCCTTACAGCATGACTACATATCAAGCCCATCCCTTCATATGCAAATTACATATAACCACAGTCCAATATAACTACAATTTCTCTAAGAAAATGCTTCAATAAGTGTTGTTTTAAAAATTTTATCAAGAATGTCTTTATTCTAACTATAGTAAATACAGAAAGGTGCTTGTAACATAAGTTTTTGTCGTAGAAAGTGGACTCAGCTACCAAAGTTCACTTCCAGAACAAGGCTGTTTGTATTTCACATACAGCTAATATCTTGGGGAATGATATTAATTTTTGTTATTCCCCTGCTATGAGTAAATATAACACTGGTATTATTGATTTCTAATTGTTTGTTTTATTTCAATAAGTGTAAAAATCTTGACAAATCTTAAAAGAAAGCTATTAATCCAATAGGCTCATTAATATTGGTAAAGCAATCAGTCTAGAATTGGTTGGAGTTTAATGGCATGTCAACCCTTGTGGGGTATTTAATACCCAATCTCTCTCTCTCTATATATATATATATATATATATATATATATATATATATATATATATATATATATATATATACACACACAGAGGGTGGAACAATAAAATTGTCGCCCTAGAAAAGACAACATGATTCCATTTCTGTTTAATGAAAACTGGTTTTCTTTTTTTGTTGTAGACCATCTACTAGTTGGCCAGTTGTGTACAAATCCCAAGAGCGATAGGAGCCTTCTATCATGTCTGAAAAGTGACACGATGTTCAACAAGCGAGATCGAAGATGCGCCGCTATACAACTCATGCTCTCTACTGATCCAAGTTATGACAATAGGACCATTGCCAAAATGCAAATCTGGACAGTTCAACGTGCCCAGAGTGATGAAAAAGTTGCCGGCTATGGTTATGGTCTTTGGTGGGGTTTCAAGTGAGGGCCACATCATGCCACCTCACATCTTCAAAGTCAGCTTGAAAGTCAACACCAAAGTGTACCTGCATGTGCTGAAGAGTGTGGTGATCCCCTGGTGCAATCAGGTGGCCGGTGGCAGACCCTGAGTGTGGCAGCAGGACTCGGCACCGGCCCACAAGTCCAAAGAGACCCAGGCTTGGCTTCAGAAGGAGTGCTATGACTTTGTACCCTGCTCTCACTGAACCCCCTCCTCCCCCGACCTGAACCCGTTGGACTACTTCGTTTGGTCATACGTCAAGAACATCACCAACATGACCTCCCACAACACTAATGCCAGCCTGATTGCTGCCATCTGCCGAGTATTCACCAAGCTCCCACCAGCATTTGTGGAAAAGGCATGCTCCCAGTTCCGGATCCGTATCAAGGCAGTGATTGAGGCTGAAGGCGGCTACATTGAATAGATGTCAGCTCTACTACATCATCAAGTTACCTGAACTGATTTTTTCAATAAAAGTTTTAAAATAAAGGTGTAGTGTTGTTTTCTTTAGGACGACAATTTTATCGTTCCACTCTGTATATATAAAAATGCACAGCTAAATGGATTCAGGTATTATTTCTTCACATTAAGAATTCTATTCATCAAGTATTCCTATCTTATACAAACAATTTGCACACAGCTGTACAATTTCAATGATAACAATTAGTTAGCAACCTTAGTCAAGGGTGACCCGAAATCACCTTTTTTCAATAGCTACTACACCGATGTGTAGGGGAGGGCACTAATCCATTCCCTGGATTGTTTCACTTTACCCTTTGATCCATACCTTATAATGCTGAGTGTTAAACAAGGTGGCTCAAATACCATTTTTTGAGCCTTTGATATAACTCGACCTGGGATTGAACCCCAGTCTCTCAGACCATTAGTGAACACTCTACTCATTAGGTAACCAATCTAGAAGGAAAACTGAATTCACACCAATTGTAGACCTAGAGAAGGATGAACCCCATCAGAGTACTTGTACCCAAGATGTATTACATAAGTAGTGCCTTCACAACACAACCAGATCACAGGACCAGTGATGATGATGATACACAGAAAATACCATTTACAAATTGTCAGTGCAATGGAGAGCTAAAACTTCAGATCTATAAATTCATTGAAAACTACATTATAAGAATATCACTAAGAAATTTGGCTGCTTTCCAGTGTACACACATTTAGTTTATTAGTTGCCTACAAGAGGGTTTGCTAAAAGAAAAAAAAAGTTTTATCTGACAAAGTGAAGATTACAAGAAAGACACTTTTTTTTAATACAGTCAAAGGATTAGATGTTTTTTCAATGAAAAGCTTTTAATTAAAGTTTAATGCAGACATGTTCACTATAAATGAATTTTAACTTTTGCTCGAAGGTCTATGTTTAGTTTTGTATTACAGGATCAGTATTTATAAGCTGAGCCTAAGACTAGAAATGTCACTCCCCAGCTTTCTGAATAGAATCAAAGTGTAGTGTGCATGTGTGTCTCTCTCTCTCCTTCTCCATGTATATATGTGGATACACAATTATATTATATATACACAAGCAAAAATATGCACCCTCCAGGTGGAAGTAATCTAATTTTTAATGTAATAAAATACATCAAATAAGAAAGACTAACAAAACTAAATAAGGTTTGGTTTCTTTGTTTTAATGGCTTATCAACCTCCATGGGTTATTTAATGCCAAAGCCATCCTTCGAGAAGAGCAGCAATGATGCTATTTAAACCATAGCTGGGAGGATGAGAGGGTTCATACCTTTCCCAACGGTATTTGTCCAAAAGTGAACGTAATAGCATGACTGGAGTTCATACTTGCTTACTATGATTCTGCAGTCCAGAAATTTAACCATTATACCACGAGGACACCCCCCACTAAATAAGAATGCATATCAAAAGATTATACTTATTCTAATCAATTTCTATATCAAGTTTTACATAGTATTGCTTTTAATACATTTGAGGATAAAACAATATTAGAAATCAATAACATAACAATCATTTATTAAACACAGCATAAGTATTCAAGTTATTTCTTCATTTTAACAACATTATTTTGTGTATGGGTGCCTAAATATTTAAAAAATATTAGTATTCAGCAAAACAAAAGAAAAAAAACATTCAATATTATTTAAAATTAAATTATCACGGATTTGAAATAGAGAGGGTAAAATTGAAGAATAGAACAGCTTGCATGCTAGCTCTTCCCATCACTCCCAGCTTTCATTGCTAAGTTTTCCTAACTAAATTAAACACAAAAGAATAAAATTAGTTATTTCTTTTTGTTAATGGACTTTTAAACATTTATTGACAGGATTTTTACTCTTATCAAAATAAAACCAAACAGAAATAAATAATACCAAGCAAATATCAAAATCAATTTTTTAAGATTAATATGCAAATTAGCCTTACTTTTCAAACTGTAAACTGCTATTTGGTTATATATATATATGTATGTATGTATGTGTGTGTAAGTAAATAATGGAAAAGAATCCAACAATGTGGAGAAAAACTGCAAAACAAAGTAATCCAAAGTGAACAATTTAATATGAACAAAAGATGACACTATAACATTCTGGTTTAAATAAACCATCATCAGGACTTAGAAAAGATGTTACAAAATAAATAGAGAGAAGAGAGAGAAAAAAAACAACATCCATTAGTGATCTGATGACACTCAATAACATCTTTTTTTAAGATCTGATGATGCTTTATTAAATCTGAAACGTTACCATGTCAACTTTCTTTCGTATTAAATTCTTCACTATGGATTACCTTATATATATATATATATATATATATATATATAAAAACAATCGCACATTATAAATATGAAGATAAAACCAAAAGTATTTTTAAAATTTATTAACAATTAAGATTTTAAATAAAAATAAAATCATGAGGAATGGGACTTGAATAATCAAGAGAATTGTGAATTCAGTTACAGACAGACACATAATTTCCATTGCAATTATATATAGATACACACATCGTATATACTTGCATATCATGCAACTATCTGAAAGTTAAATCTTAGCCTGATATTAATGAAGAATTGCACCATAAACAAAATAAAAACTGTGTGTGTAAATAGATGATCAAGGTTAGGCCTAGGCCAACTGGTAAGCTTACAATTTCCAGCTGCCAAAGCGATTAGTTTTGGATAGTCTCAGATGATACAAGTATATACAGAGTGTGTGTGTGTGTGTATATATATATATATATATATATACACACACACACACACACACACAAAGGCATTTGTGGTGTAATAGTTATCATTGTAGGAAATGGAAACAGTAACCAAAGTTCAAATCCTGGACAAGACTGTTTGCATTTCATATAGTACTACTCCTCTTGGGAAAGGTATAATTCCAACTAGTTATGAGTAAATAGTAGGGCAGACTGGGCTCATTAACTTTGGTATGGTAATCAGCCTAGGAGAAAGAAAACTAATTCAAACCTGTAAAATTGAATCTTGTGTCACATCCTACTTGTGTGGAGAGTGTGTGTGTAATATATCTATATATACAGTCTGTCTGTGGATATATATATATATATATATATAAAATGTAGTTTGTTATAATTATAACTAATGAGGACTCAATAGTGCTAGAGCACATATATCTAAAATAAACAACACAGTCAATGCCACATGGTGACTGCTAGTTCTTCATCTACGCAATCATCAGCTTTGGTCTATGCCATCCTAATGGTTGGTCATTTGGGTTTAATGGTATATCAGCCTTTGTAGATTATTCAATGCCAAATCCATTTTATACACTTCTACTTCAAACAATCCAGTTTAACTGTCAAAAACATTTCTATTTCAAGCTATTCAGTTTAGTCAAACAGTTCAAATTCAAACAATTCAGTTTAGTATAATAGATTGTTTATACAGTTAAATGTCAAAACAGTTCAATTCACCATAAGTACAGTTTTAATGCCAAAAACAATTCCATTTCAAGCAATTCAGTTTAGCATTAGTACACAATTTACATGTCAAAACAGTTCTATTTGAAGAAGTTCAGTTTAGCATAAGTACGAATTTTAGTTCTATTTGACCCATAGATAGGACCCTATTAGGTGCTACCACTCCAGACTAGAGTGGACCTGGGAGCAATCGCAATGAATGGGTGCTCCACATTCCCCAAAACTCCAGCATTACTGGAACCTTACCATCAGATTGTTTAATGTCATATCCAGGACACTTGTTGGAGTGGGGGTCTTCCTCCTCTGCAGAGATGCAGTTGGTGTATTCTAAAGCCCCAGCTGACTGGGCAATATGCCATCCTAAATTAGATATGTGGGTGTGGGTGTGTGAATTATTTTCTTCATGTAATAGGATACAAATGAACAAGTAAAGTATATCTTAAAAATTGACCACTGACTTTGTATAGAGTCCTAGCAGTATTTGACTTCATACAAGGCTAAAATGATGTCAGCTTAAATTGGGGTGCTGTGTAGGAAACAAACCTCCCGTAGAGCAATGCAAAATTTTGCAGGTTTATCACCTTTTTATACTAGCCTAAAAACATTGCGGGGAGGGAAATATTCTTGATAACTTCAATTTATTAAAAAAAAAAAAAATGTTGCTTGGGCTGACCACCAGTTAATAGGATAATTCATAGTTAATGTTACCAATTGAAAATTCTGAATTATCAAATCATTAAAAGGTTGAACTCTGACTCATGTCTGGCCTATTTTTAAGCCACTGGTTAAAAATTTACAAATTTAATATCCTCTAAACACTCATTAGCTGCCTCATTGAATTTTTTCCTTTGTAAAAATAAATCACATTTGAAAATATCCTCTTTGTCGTTTTTTAATTCCATTGAATGTCTCCTTTCTGTATCTATTACTTTTGACAATAAAAATAACTTGTAGGTTTGTAAGAGACAAACAGAATTTTGTTATTATGAAAAAATTTTTTAACATAAATAAAAATCAATTTCTTAAACATTAAATTGTTTAAGAAATTCATTTTTATTCATTCTTATTCCATACTCCTCATCTTATTTAACACATATCTCTCTATTTTGAGAGTAAATGCATTATGGGTATTCTCAAATTTCTTTAGTAGTGTGGCTTTAAGAACTATAGATTAGATCCAATGTTTGTAGGCTATGAATCATCAGGATCAATTGTAATTGACCATATTTGGAATGAGTTGTGTTCTAAAATGAAGTGTTCTTATAAAATGAATGTCATCTGAAATATTTGAAAGTGTTTGCCTAAATGCAAAATATGATAACTGCCAACCATCTCAGGAAAAGTGGTGTTAGTGCCTTTTAAAGAAGAAATTGAATCAAATAGTAATTGAACAGATACCTATGCAGATTCTTAATCAGTGAGGAATCTCTGGTTTGCAGCATGGGCAGGGTTTTTTTACCTCCTAAATAAATACCCCATAGTTAAGAATGCAACCAATAGGGAATAAACTGATGTGTGCGTGTGTGTGTGTGAGAGAACGAAAGTGATAATAAGAATATTTCTTTACTTATCTTTTTTTGATTGATCTCAACTAGTTATGTTATTGTCAAGAAAAAGGTTTTATATGGGGGAAAAAAAGGGTCTTTGAGAGAAGCGAAGAAATATGAACCAGTAATGTAGTATATCCATTCATTGAATGAAAATATACATACTCTATTTTATAGTTGAAAATATTCTAATAAAAACAGTATAAAAAGGTCACTACTGTGAGTTTCATGTCGCTAATCCTCAGGTGAGCCAGTATTCCAACACTGGCTCATGTGAGAATTGGAAAAATGAAACCCAGAGACATGAGTTTATATGCTGTTTTTGTTATCCTATTTTATTGTAATACTGTTCTGCATACAGTACTGTATAGATAAAATCTATACAGTACTAATGCTTTTAGAATTAAATTCTAATCAAGTGTGTGTGTATGTATATATATATATATATATATATATATATATATATATATATATATATATATATATTACACTCACACCATTTTTTGCAAAGTCACGTTATTGACTGTCACAATAAGACACTATTAACAAAAGAGGCTATACAAATCAAACTAGTAGTCAATCTTCAACCCCCTAAGAGGACTGATACTATACTTTGGAAATTCTCAATTACCTGTTATAAAAGTTTTAACCTGTTCTTGAAAGAAAGTAATCTTTCAATATTATATGGGTTAATGAACCTCTCTAACCTGGTACCTGAAATAGAGTCCTCAATATTGATGGCCCTGATTTAATGCCCTCAGTTACATGCCATGTTCTGCAGCCTGAAATGAACATCTGTGCTCCTAGATTTGATGCACTACCCCCTGCATGAGTTAAGGCTTTCTCATCTTCCCCCCTGCACACACACCTTCACATTTCATCTAGGTTGCTTGACAACATTTCCTTCCTTCTTTTCTTTCTTTCATGCTTGCTCCAGTGCCATTGGCATAAATTTTTCTGATTATCTTTTGCTCCAGCTTAACTGCTCTGCAGACCCACAGCCATTATCCTTCCAAGTGACTCACTTGCAACATATTGCACGTTAAGATCTTAGGTCGAATGAAGGGAAGGGGGGGAGAGAAATAGGAGATGAAGTAGATATATTAGAAATTTACTAGTTTACCCAGACTGTCAAAAAATAAAAAAGAATATTTAAATAATTTTCTAATTACATTAGACTTGGAAAATATATAAAATTTTATGGTACAAGAGCAGCACTAACTGATGAAAGATTTGTTTTGGTTTTTTAAAAATTGAAGTTATTAAAAATGTTAATTTCTTGCCACTATGAAATAAATGTATTAAGGCTAGTGTACAAAGGTGATGAACCCATCAAACAAACAAATCCTTTTTTTCTGATAAGGACTCAGATTATTTAATTGAACAGTATAAAATGTACATTTTCTTACATATAATATTAAGAGTAAACTATGGTGATTTATTTATCAAATTTAAAATTACACAAAATTCCATATACTTATACCATATTAAAATACTATACTATCATAGTTTACCATTATTTTTTTGTATAGGTTTGGTTTTGGTTTCCATGTTTAATGACATATCAACCTTCATGGGTTATTTAATGTCAAAACACTCCTGTAACAGAAAAGTAGGGGTACTATTAAACTATAGTTGGGGGAATAAGAGGGTTCATACCTTTCCCCAAAGGCATTAGTCAGAAAGTGATCATAATAATGCAATTAGAGTTTGAACTCGTATTCTCTGATGTTGCAGTCCAGCACATTAGTATGAATATTGCAAAGTGTTACTCATGTACACAAAAGCATCCTTAATATAATGATTATAATCATAGGAAATGGAATCGGCAATCAGAGTTCAAAACCTGGATGAGGTTGTTTACATCTTATTTTGTGCTAATGCCCTTAAGAAAGTCATGAATCCATCTCCCCTTATAGATAATAATAGGATAAAGTGGTTTCTTTAGTCTTGGTTAGGCAATCAGTCTAGAAGGAAAATTGAATTCAAACCAACTTTATTCCATTTGAAATTGATCTTGTGTCACATCCTGTCTGTGTTTGAAAGGTTGTGTATATACACTATCATATACACAAAATATATACATGTTGATTTCTCAAATTATAAGATCCTTTGCCCCTAAATATAGATAAGTAACATTCAATATTGAATGATAGACCTATAATACAAATTTTTTAAATACATAACAATAAAAAGAAGAGGTTTAGCTAATACATTAAAGTATCCATAGTATCTTAGTAAATTCAGGTTTATTTCTTACTCATGGTTTTATGAGTAGACTGATGTAAACAGTATTAGCAATGGTATTCAGCCAACTTGACAGGTGATTGTTACTAATTAAAAAATACTATAGTTTCGGGGGGGGGGGTAATCCTGGGCAATGTAGGCTTACCCTGACAGTCTGCATTTGCACACATATTTCTATTCATGGTCCCACAAAAACTGCATATGTTATGAGAGAAGAAGAAAAAAGAAAAGAGGAGGGTGGACTTTTTCAAATGATTCAACTTCTGAAATTAAATATTCTGAATGTTTAGTAGTAATTGAAAATGAGGACAAAACCTGACAAATAAAACACATCCACCACCAACAATAATACTTGGCTGAATATACATAACATACACAGATTATCATCAATAACAGTCTTCTTTACCAGCAAACTGCCTTATTTCTGTATTATTAACAATGCACCTGATAAACTATTAAACTGCTTGTTGAAGAGAAATGGGGAAAATAAACTAAAAAGAAATTAACAACTGCTCATGCAAGTTTATTGTCTTCTTTTCACGTACTAATCTCTATTCTAAAAACTAACTAGTTTAAGCACCTTAATGAGCTCTACAGTTTGTAATTGAAGGTTTTTGAATTTTAGAAGTACACTGACATTAGACTAATATGGTTTATGGTTGGAAATATGCAATATCAAATTCAAAACTTTAGATTGATTTGAATTCAAACACTAACTGATGGCACTAAAATTTAAGTCCTTTACTTCAATTGATTGATTTTTAATGGTTTGTCAACCAATCTGGGGTTATTTTATGCCAAGAAGTTATGGAATCACTTTCATTGTACATTTATACTTCCATTTTTTGAGCACTTAAAAGAGTTTTACACACAGTTGTATGCTTTTAAGTATTCCTATCTAATATTAATAATTAAATGATTTCAAGTAATTATTTCTACTTAATAATAGTTATTTGCAGTTATGTGGTGTCAAGTAATTAATAAGAATCCTTAGTAAATACTTACAGCTTAACAATTAACTATTTTTAATACAAATAATTTAGTTATACGAGAGTAATGGCAATGAAGAAATACTCCACACTCCTCCAGAACTCCAAAACTATCGCCTTACCATTAAATGCAGTTTTGTGTTTTAACTAGAACACCACTTTTTCAAATGCTCTGCTGGAGATACAGTCAGCCAACAAGATGAGTAAAGGATAGAAGATGAATAAAATGTCATTATAAAATATATGTGTGGTATGCAATATTAATAAAGGAATAAAGTTTATTGTAGAGAAAGAAACCACAGAATTATTTACAGGAAAAAAAATTATTTTATTAGCAACTATTTATAGGAGGTGCCTGTGGTGTAATGTTTATCGTCAAAGGATATGGACACGGCGATACGAGTTCAAATCCTGGACAAGACTGATAGCACTTCACATAGCACTAATACCCTTGGGAAAGGTATGAATCCAATTATTCTCCCTCCAGCTATGGATAAATAGTAGGACAGACTAGGTTCTTCAACCTTGGTGAGGCAACTAGTCTAGGAGAAGGAAAACTCTGAATTCAAACCTCTTAAACTCCGCTTAAAAAAATTGACCTTGTGTCATATCCTGCCCAAGCGGAGGGGTTGGGTAAATAGGATTAGCAACTATTTATATTTTCTGATCAACTAGTATAGAGGATAGTATAGTAAAAAAAATCTATTCCAATAAAGACGCAATGTCTCTGACATTTTCATAACTCCATATTTGCTTCATAATAGTTACTGTCATCGAAAATAGACTCAGCTAACAAGAGTTCAAATCCTGGAAAATATCGGTTTCACATATAATACCCTTACAAAAGGCATGAAACCATCTATTCTCCTCCCAGCTGTGAGTAAATAATAGGGTAGATTGAGCTCTTCAGCCTTAGTACAGTAGCTAGTCTAGAAAAAAAGGAAAATTTGAATTCAAACCAATTCCTCTGCTTAAAAATTGACCTTGCATCCAATTCTGCCTGTGGGAGGGAGAGATAAATACATTTGCTACAAAAGAGGAAAATGAATTATGCTAGTATAACTTACAAATTGACCATGTGTGGATACTGGAGTTATGAAGCTCAGTTACAACATCAATAAAACTGCCCTAAAAGAACTATTTATGATTCCATTTGAGAGAACTTTATATATATATATATATATATATATATATATAAATAAAAAGAAAAAAAAAGTCTTTGCAGTGAAAAAGATAATTTTGTCTCATCCGTAGAGATCAAATTTATAGCAATATATTTTCATTCATTAATTCTACACAACATGGGAGTTAGTAAGTAGCGAGTTTGTTTGTTTTTTTTTCAATGCTCTATATTCAACATAAATTTATGTAAATTAATCAGCATATTTGAAAATTTCACAAAGAGAAATCCTCTTTGATAGTTATGAGCTAAAGTACATTATCAAATATCATTACCTATTAAAATGAACACACTAAAACGTGGGCAAATGCTGGAAGCAAATAAACTATTTATATTTAATGTTAAAAATACTGATAAGCAATAACTTTTAAAAAGGAGACAATGACTAAATTCTTTAAATAATGCAATTATAATTGAAACACTTTGAAAAGAATCATAACAAAAGATCATGGACTTTTACAAATGAAAAGTTGACTCACTACTAATAAAGTATAAAAGTAATATAAAATTATTTTGAGCTCTCTTAAATACACAATGAAAAAAATCCTCTTTTCTAATTTGGTCAAACAACTATTTGGATATCTCATTGTGATTAACTGCATATCAACCCATCTAGGGTTATTTTATGCCAAGAGGTTAGGAAATTGCATTCACTGTATGTTTATATTTATATTCTCCATGTAGTTTTTTGTTAAAGAGGTTTTTGCACAGTTATGATATCATGTATTCTTATCGAATATAAATAATTTGCATACAGTTGTATATATGTTTCAAGTATTTCTATTTAATAAGTTCAATAATAAAGTAGATCAATAGATAAAGAAACTTCATCTAGTTGAAACAGGAATCCTTTAATCCATTATTAGATTTAAGAATATATAACTGTATTTTAACCATAAGCCAACAAATATATATTTTTTAAATCAGAGTAGCACACACAAAATACTTTAAATTAGAGAATAAAAAATTTCCAATCCAATCTGAAACTGAATAATCAACTTTGTAAAATCTGGTTTTGTGCAGAACATCAATTTTAATCCACCAAATTCTCAATATAAGAGATGACTATAAAATGCTAATTAGAATCTAATACTCCTCATAAAATAGAAGAATTAACATATTCATGGATCACTGTTACAACAGGAATCCAACAGATATTTGTATCATCAAGTATAATTAAGAGTGTGTGTGTATATATAAATAAAAATGAAACAAATAAGAAAATAGTATCAAGTATTCCTAAAATTGATAATTTATACAAAATATGAATTAGCTTGGTTTATTTAATAGTATATCAACCCCTCATGGATTATTTAATGCCAAAATTTGATTCATTTGTAAATCTCTGATTATACTCATAACTATATTTTCAATCTTACACTGCAAATCTGTTTTTTTTATTCATTTGTCGGCTCTGTGTGTGTGTGTGTGTGTGTGTGTGTGTGTGTGTGTGTGTGTGTGTGTGTGTGTGTGTGTGTGTGTGTGTGTGCATAAAGCTATTCATAAAATGATAGATGCTGGAATAGTAGGGAGTCCATTTGTTTGAATCTTAAAAATATACATCAGTTCTATCCATATTATTAGTATAATTGGAATTGGCAATTGATTTTTTTTTTGTAAATTTGGAACTGAATCCATCATATGAACAGATAATTCATCTAAAAACTTTTTAAAAATTAATTCTGTCAAAGCCATATCTGTTTCTGTGCAAAAAATATTTGAGATGACTTTTTTTTTTTTAATAGGAAAAATATGATGTAAAATATTACTATAGAAAACAAATGACATTAACTGAATTTTTAATGTAAAATCTTCAGTACATTGATAAAGATGGAGATTACAGTGTACACAAATGTTTTCAAGAACAAGAAGACCTCACTGTATGGTCCTGGCCACCAAACTACTCAGATTTCAATCCTCTTGAACACTTACAGGATGGGTTGGTTCAACTAACTTGTTCTGCAGAACATTCAGCATTTGATTTGGAATGGTAAATGTTCAAAAGAGTGACAGGATCACAATATAAATTAGGACAAGACTAAAAATTGCTTAAAGAATTAGGTATCTTAATTTTATTAAATATGAAATTAAAAAATAACATGTAAACATTAATGTACTTTTAGTTCACATAAAAAAAAAGTTTGTAAAATATCACTCTCAACCATCATTCTTATTTTTTATATTATGAAGCCAATTACAAGAACCAAAATGCAAATTACATACAATTCCCTAAGAACTCTTGCAACAATGAATGCTGCCTTGGAATTGTTGGTGTCAATAGATGTGTTCTCTCAATGCTAATTTGTATTTACCTTTCTGAGATTTGATAAATTCTTATTCATCAATTATGGGTAATAAAATTACTAAATTAAATGCCATCTTAAAGTTCACAAAGAAAATGCAATCAAAAACTTCACAAACTGAAATAAGTTCATAAAAATTGTACATTTTCAATTTGTAATAGTTTAAAAGGAAATAGATTTTCTCTAACACTAGTAACAATTGTGAAGTTAATACAAGTATCTTTAACAATCAATAAACATTCTGAAATAGGAAAACTGCTATAGAAACAATTATAGATCTAAACCTCATTACAAAAAATATGCATGTCATTCTTTGGAATCCCCCCACCTTAATTATCACTCTCGTCTCATCATTCTCTTGATTTTTTTATTATAATTTGCCATTTTCAGAATGTCACTCTTTCAATACATACCAATTTGGAACAGTTAAAAGATTAGCTATTAACATCCTGATAAAACAATATTAATATCAACGAACAGTATTAATATCAATACTTGTGTACACAGACAACAATGTTTTTGGCTCATCAGTGTATCCAGTCTTCTTACAAAGAATATCAGTTGGTTTGTAGCTTCATTTAGTCTCACATTCAGACTTTTTTTTCATATTTACCAACCCCTCCGCTCGAGCAGGATATGACACAAGGTCCATTTTTAAGCGAAATTTAACAGGTTTAAATTCAGAGTTTTCCATCTCCTAGACCAGTTGCCTCACCAAGGCTGAAGAACCTAGTCTGCCCTACTATTTACCCATAGCTGGAGGGAGAATAATTGGATCCATACCTTTTCCAAGGGTATTAGTGCTATGTGAAACGCAATCTGTCTCAGTAGGGATTTGAACTCGTGTTGCCGTGTCCATTTCCTATGACGATAACCATTGCACCATTGATACCTCCTACATTCAGACTTTTATTAAGCAAACCATATTCTTTACTTCCTAACAGTATTTGCTTAGTGTTAGTGTATTAAGATGTGGCTTATTATGTCATTTAGAAAGTTTTGTCTGTGAATGTCTATGACAAGATGTTTTAATGGAAATCATTTACTCTTCTAATTGTTTGACATTTGAAAGAAATAGAAACCTTGCATTCATGACTGGATTTTACAAAGTGAAAAAGAAAAAGCTTTATGTTTCTAAATCTAACCATATATAAAAGTTCATTTCCTCTGTCATTATCATAATGCTTAAAATTGTTATTTCTTCAGCTAAAAAATAAAATAAATCGGAATAAGTTTGTTTTCAATACCCCAAAAATGTTGAACACAAAGTGTCAGTGGTCCTGTAATCTGATTTGGTTATAAGGGCACTACTTATGTAGTATCTTGGGAATTAATAGCTTGGCAGAGCCCATCCCTCTCCAGGTCTACCACCAGTTCGAATTCAGAAATTTGTTTGGGTGGGTTGGGTTTTAATGCCTCATCCTGTTTTTACATATAAATATATCTTGTAGATATGTTTTTAAATGAGCCTTAGCTCATTCTTTTGTACACAGTTAAATAGTTTCAAGTATTTCTATGTAACAGTAACAATGTAATATCAGTCATTTATACACATTTAAATGGATATACATATATGATTGGTTTGATTTGATGGCATATCAACAATGGTTGGTTATTTAAAGCCAAATCCTGTTTAATATCAGTCATTTGTTCGCACAAATTTAAATTAAAATAATATTTAAACATATGAAAGAGATGAGTTTGTCAGACATTTTATTTTTCAAATGAGTTAGAACTAATTTGTTTGCACACTAGTGTTGCTTTCATTTCTACACAATTAAATGGTTTCAATTATTGCCATCTAACACTAATAATTCTATAATAGTGATTTGTTTACAGACAATGAAGTGGTTACAAGTACTGCTATTTAACACTAATTATTCTATTCAATGCTAATCATTCATTTGCACACAGTCAAATGTTTCCAATTATAGTTATATATCACTAACAATTCAATTAAACATCAGCCTTGTTTACACACAGTTAAATGATCAGTTCTATTTCTAACAATTCAATTTAGCATAAGACAACAAAGTTAAATGGTTACAAGTATTGCTGTACATCACTAGCAATTCAATTAAACATCAGTCATTTTTTTTACACACATTTAAATGATCAAACAGTTCTATTTCAAACAATTCAATTTTGCATAAGTCAGTTTAAATATCAAACAGTTCTATTTGACCAATAGATAGGATCCATCCAATCAGGTGCTACCACTCCAGAGTGGACTTGGGAGCGATGTCAATGAAGGGGTACTCCGCATTTCCCAAAGCTCCAGCATTACAGGAGCCTCACCACCAGATTGCTTAGTGTCATATCTAAGACACTGATTTTTTAGGGGGAGGATACCCCTCAGCAGAGATGCAGTCTGTGTATTCTGCAGCCCCAGCCAACTTGGTTGAATTTAGAGTTTTCCTTCTCCTAGACCAGTTGCCATACCAAGATTAAAGAGCAGTCTGCCCATCTATTTGCCCACAGCTGCAAGAATAGTTAGATTCATATATTTCCTGAAAGTATTAGTGAAATGCAAACAGCTTCATTTTGGATTTGAACCCTGATAGCTAAGTTAACTCCCTACAATGATAACCATTATGTCATAAGGGTCTTAACAGTGCCAAAAATCAACATTCCTCCACTTTAAAATGGTTTATTTTTAAACAATTTTAAGTGGAAAGATATCAGAAGAATATGTGATTGAAAAAATAAAATCAAGGTATATTAAACACATTTTTTTTTCTAACTATGATAGATTTTATATTTACATTATAAATAAAGTAATTGAATTTACATGTATTATAATTATGCTCTATATTACAATTGCTTTCAATTTATGATTGATTAGATAAGGATAATGGCCTAAGAGTGTGTCACACTTGATAGGTTTTTTTTTTTTTTAATATAATTTATATTATCAAAATGAAGCCATGATCAATTAAAAATGACATGATACTTTAGAAAAAAAAAAATTTTTTTAAAATCTTATTTATATCAAAGTTAATGATTTTCTTAAACCAATTGCTGATAGAAAGAAAATTCTGATATTATTGGCTTAAGAATGGAGTGTTCACCAATGGTCTGGGAGACCGGGGTTCAAAACCAGATCAAAGTCATACCTAAGAAAGAAAAAAAAAAAAGGTACTTGATGCCTCCTTGCTTGAGACCCAGGATTATTATGTATGGATCAAGGATAAGTGGAGCAATCCAAGGAAAGGAGTAGCACTCTCCACAACACCTTGGTGTAGTAGCTATTGAAAAAGGAGCTTTCAGGTCACCCTCAACTACCATCAGCCAACTTACACACACACTGATTGAAAAATAAGTCCCTATTTAAGAATGCTTATGATTTCTTAACTATAGTTTTTACAAGAAATGAATCTTAAGTAATTTAGAATAGGGAGTTACTTTTCCTCACCCTGTAGCTGGTAAAATAAAGAACAGTAAATACTTGTTTGAAGTTGTTTACAGTTAATAAATCTAACAATAAAATTCAGCAAAATCTAATGTTTAAATCTTTTAAATTTAACCTTGTTGAATATCCAAAAAAACATTTCAATGGAGGAGAACCTTGACAAGGCTGGTTGCATTTCATTTTGTGCTAATGCTCTAAGGAAAGATATGAATCCATCTCTTCTCTCCCTAGATATGGGTAAATAGTTAGGTAGATTGGGTTTTTTAGCCTTAGTTAAAAAAAAAAAAAAAAAAAAAAAAAGTTTAAGAAAAGGAAAACTGAATTCCAACCAGCTTTCTTCGGCTCAAAAATTGATCATACCACATCCTGCCTGTGGCAGAGGGATTGGGTACTTATTTTGATAGTAAGTAAAGGATTTTTTTAATGAATTTATCCCTTCTCTTTATTTTTATGAAATCAGTTCATAAACGCAGACATCTAGTTTTACTTGTTTATAAAATGATCACTCCTAAGAAAAAGATTTCATGTTTAGAAAAAACATCAAGTAAAATATTGCTTTGTTTTTAAAAATTCCTTTAAATTCTTGTTTTATTCCAAAGTATTAAATAATTAAGAATAAATTAATACTGATTATTTGAATTTGACTCATAATTTTTCAAGATTTTTTACCCATGTTTATTTTATTGTGGAAAGACATTACTGCAATATAGTATAATTGATATAATTACTGATAAGACTAAATATTGATTTAAAACATTTTACTATTGTTTTTTCCTTGGTGGTTTTTCACTGAAATCTCAGTGACAGAAAGTCTCCTCAGATTTCCAGGATTCTTCTAAGTATTTATTCTAAGTGCTGTGGTCTGCAGGGCCTTGAATTTTTCTATGATCTTCACTTTCCCTAGTCTTTTT
The DNA here is from genome assembly GCA_963585895.1 of Sepioteuthis lessoniana. NCBI lineage: Eukaryota > Metazoa > Mollusca > Cephalopoda > Myopsida > Loliginidae > Sepioteuthis > Sepioteuthis lessoniana. The sequence continues at coordinate 119,085,078 of OY757906.1, forward strand.
TCCAAGCCCTTGATAACTATTCCAAGGAATTCACAGCTACAACTGGTATCACCATCACCTTCATGTTCCACAGCTTTTTGGCAAGATTCAGATGTTTGTCTATCTTTTCACTTTGTTATTATTGCAAAATGACTACAATTTGTACATTGCTTAAAACATAAAATTTTCCATGGTTCAGGGGATTTAAGCAATGTCTATGAAAGACAGGTTCTCAAGATGTATACACACTGTACATATTTCCTGTGGCCCTTCACCCAACATCCAAAATTTTCTCTTTGTCATTTGATGTTGACAGTGAAGAAGTAACATTACAACTGCAGATAAAACTCTTTGATCTTCAGAAGATTTGAAGATCAATTTCTTGCTTGTGCATCCTCAATTTCTATAAGAACCATGTTCTTTGAATAATTCCCTAACCTTATCTCCCACAGCCAGCCAGCCAGCCAGCACTGAACATGTTTAGTACTACATACTGTTGTGAATGATTGTTCTCCAAAATGAGGCATGCCAAGAATACTCTACATCTGCAACTGTCAAATCAACACTTATCTAATATGCTCCTTTTGTCTATCCCTCCCTTTAAACCTGATATTACATCTTTTTGTAACTACAAACAACATCAGATGTCTCATTAATAAATTATGATTGTTATGAATTTATCTTTTTTTCTGTGCTTTTAAAATTACAATCCCAGACTCTCCTGAGTTAAGTTTCATGGCCCTCAGGCTGAAGAAGTTAGGAATCCTTGTTCTAAATATTTCATTCAAATCATTTGCAATTTTCATAAGTTGCCATTATTTTAGTGGAAATTAAACAAGAATTGTAACTTTACTGTGTAATGTAAAAGCAGCCTTTACATCCTTTGTTCACCTTGTGACCATCTGTTTGACCAACAAAGGGTCAACTACAAGAACTCTCACGGTAAGTGTGAGAAACAGTCACACAAAGAGTTGGAAATTTTTTAAAGGGTCAGCAAACCAATAATCTGCATAAGACAAGGAGCTTAAATTTTGGAGATAGTAAAACTTGGTCTGCCCATTGCAGGTGAATTATGATTTATAGAAGAATAGGATCTTTCCTACATAAACTCAACAATACCACATCACATTTTCCCAATTTGAGACTGGTATAGAGAGAGAAAGAGAGAGACTGAAACACACTAATAAAGTGAGAGGCATTTTTCTTGGATTAAGTGTTTGACCTTTTCCTTTTCTGTGAATTTATTGTCATAGTGTCTGTGTGTCTCTCAGGCAACATTTGTCAAAACAACAACTGGAACAATTGTTTAATACTTTCTATGGAAGCACATAGATACCATACGACAAACCATGCTATTTTCTAAATACTTTACATGTACATTGCAAATTATTGCACTGAAAAACCCATCAAGGTATCATAATAAACAAATACCAATCAAATTAGCTTACAAATGTTGAAGGATACAAGCTCATTTTTTATTTTCTGGAAGTTTAATAATATGCACAAGAGATATAAGAAAGAATGATAATGCATAGTGAAACTGAAAGAATACTTCTCTCCCTCCTTTTCTTTTAAATATAAATCAATGAATCTAGACATAATTTAAGTTAGTTCTTCATATGCAACTCAAAAGTGAAAATAAAATGAGTTAAGCCTTGAACTAACATCCATACTAGGAGGTTCATATTTCATGTTACTTGTAACAATTTAATCAAGTCATCATAAAATAAGACAGGAGACGCAACAAGTGCAATGGCTATTGTCGTAGGAAATGGAATTGGCAACACAAGGTCAAATCCTGAATGAAGCTGTTTGCATTTCACATTGCACTGATGTCTTTGGGAAAGGCATGAATACATCAGTCCTCACAGCAGGTATGAGTTATTAGTAGAGCAGACTGCATTCTTTAGCCTTGGTTAGGCAACCACTTTAGATGGAAAACTGAATTTAAACCAGCTTCACTATTTAAAACTGACCTTGTATCACATCTTGCTCATGATGGAAAGGTTGAGTAAATATATATATATATTATAAAACAAGACTCAGGTAAATATATTCATTTAATTTGAAGTGTAGCATAAAAAGTAATAATATTTAGTCTATTAGCGTGACATGATGATTACAAAGTAAAAGGTAAATATTTATATTCATCTGAACAATTGCATTTTTAAGTGTATGATTATAATGGCCAAATGAAAATAGAAAATAATTAAAGTATCTCTCTCCAAGACTATTTCTTCAAAATTGTGCATTAAAGTAACTTATCATAGTTGATTGTTCAACCAATTTTTTAGATTTTCATTTTAAATGGATAAACATTTGATTTAAAATGAAACTCCATAAATAAAAACTTTGGTAAAATAAAAATAACTGATTAGTCAATAACTGAGGGCAAAGACCAAATAATTGATTTTAATGGCATGTCAATCCACCTCAGGTTATTTTATGCCAACAAGTTAGGAAAATGCATGCATAGTACATTTATATTTACATTTTTTATGTAATTGTTTCTTAAAAACTTTTGCTTTTTTGCAGAGTTATATAATATCAAGTATTTTTATTAAATGCTAATAATTATATGGTTTTAAGTAATTTTTTATTTAATGATAGTCATTTGTTTGCACACAGCTTCAAGGAACAATTCTAAATAAAGATAATTTACAGATATACAGGTTATAGTAAAACCATCTAATTTTTTACCATTTTTTTAAAGATACAACCAGTTATAATCAGAGCTTAGACCAATGCACACCATACATTTGCTGTGCAAAATCTGAAATTGCAACAAAACTTTTTGTGTTCATTTCATGTTATGTCAGAATGATGCGGTTTCAAATAGAAAATCAGTACTGCTATAGGTTGAAAATTCCATCGATTTAAAAAAATGTCACAACAGCAAATGCAGTATACACTGGTCCAAGTACCATAACTGATTGCAGATGGAGTATGGTAAAAAATTAGCAAGATGGAGATAACATTGCCACTTGGCTAAGTTCACTTTCACCACACTGGTGACAGGTATTTCTGTCACAACCTCTATGATATCAATGATTCCTACTTAATACAAATAATTTGCACAGTTGTATGGTTTTTTAAGTAATTTTATCAAATACTAATAATTATATGGTTTCAAGTAATTATTTTTATTTAAAATAATCACTTGTTTGCAGAGAGTTATATGGTTTCAAGTATAATAATAATCCTCAGTAAACAATTACAGCTTCAAGTAACTATTCTTAAAACAAATGATTTAGTTATATCCCATTGAATACAAATAGTTTTTAAACAAATCTATTTAAGCAAGCAATGGAACCCTAACAGATACTAACACTCTGGACTTGGGAGCAATAGCATCAAAGCTGTATTCCACATTCCCTCAAAACTGGAACCTCACCATCTAATGCAGTTTAGGGTCATAACCAGAATACATCTATTTTTTTGAGGAGAGGTGGGGTCTTATTCTTTAGCAAAGGATACAGTCAGCGTATTCTACCAAGAAGGCAGTTCAATATCTGGATCAATAAGTACATAGCCCAACAGTTGAAAAGTTGAATTTTCATTCAGAATTTTCACTATATTATGTTCAACCTGGGATTGAATGGATAAATATTGGGTTCAGTTTGTCCACAAGAGAGGTGATTATGTTGAAAACTTTGTTGCATTTTATTATTATTATTATTCAACAGATTTGATAAAAGCAAACACCACAAATTGTTTGGCTTGTGTGCCAGATTGAACAAAGCTTAATAAATAAGACAATAAATTGTTTTAATGGTGAGCAGCTGCAAAAGAAACCAAACTCAATTTGAGGATTGGCAGGGATCAGTTTCCACTTCAAAATATGCATCTTAACATTCTATGTTCAAATGATACACAAAACCTCAACCTGCTGTACACTCCCTTCCTGCTTTTTAAAATACACACAACATAATTCATACAAATGCACTCAATACACTTTCTATACACATGCATGAGATAATGGCTGTTATATACTGTCAAAAGCAATTAAAAACAAAATATTACCAGATGTTTACTTTAGATGATAACAACTGTAGATCATACATTAGATAAAAGGAAAAAAGTTAAAAGCAAATTGTGACTTTTTTTTTTAGTCAAAGAATCCATAGAGAATGTTGATCATCATCAAGAACAAAGATTAGATGGAATCATAGATATCGTTTGTTCTTGAATTCCATGTAAGAGCACTCAAAGAACTCAAAAGAATAGATAAAAATCAAAACATCTATAATAAAAAAACAAACATTTTTAGCAAATTCAAGAAGATTTACAAACTTTTTAAAAAAGATATATTCTGTCAATTGATCTGGTCCTGGGTGTACGACTCATGTACCATCTCTTGGGCATAAATAGCCAGGCAGAGTTCATCCTTCTCCATGATCTACAACTGGTTTGAATTCAAATTCTCCCTTCTAGTCCAGTTGCTATACCAAGGTTAAAGACCCCAGTCTGTCCTAGTATTTACCCATAACTGGAAGGAGAATAGTTGAATTCATACCATTCCCAAGGGCAGTAGCATGATGTAAAATACAAACAGCTTTATTCAGGACTTGAACTCGGGTAGCTGAGTTCACTTTCTTTGATGCCACAATCTTTATTAATTCAAGACCAGAGTTCTTAATACAAAAAAGTATTGAACAGAAACAGTATTGAATGAGGATCTAAATTCCTACCACTGTTATTATAATCTATGTTATTGTTGTCATGTAAATAGTGCATGAAAAACTTGAATGATAAACTTAGAACCTAATTTGAAAAATTAGACAATAAACTCATTGAGTACCCATTTTAATATCAGTCCATGAGGATACTGATACTTCTATTTAGGAAGAAGTAAATGATTCTAATTAGGATTTAATAGATCCATTATATCAATAATTTGGTTAAAGAGGGTTGAAATCTTATGTTGATCATGATACAGACCCCATGTATTTATCATTTAGTAAAAAAAAAGAAAAGAAAAAAAAAACTGAGAATTACTTTGTTTTTCTTTGATTAATTTAACAGCATATCAAGTCCTCATGAGTTATTTAATGCTGAAATTTGATTCTAATGGTTTGATTTTAAACAGATGCTTTTGCAAAAATAATGGGTCCCATTTTGAACTGTAAATCTAATTTGGTTTGGTTTATTTGATATTAACTCCTTATGGATTATTCACTGCCTACATTTGATAGTAATAATATACAATTACATGGTTTCAAGAAACTTTTCTAATCAAATAAGGATGTTTTGTTTGTACACTTATGTTATCTAGTACATATAATTTGAACAGAATATTCCTACCTAATACAATTTATTTTACAAATACAGTATTACTATCAAATACAAATAATTTGCACACAATTATATCGTATCAAATATTCCTATCTAATAAAATAGACCAGTTCACATAGCTTGGCAGCAATACCACATCAACTGAAACCAATGACAACATACACATAGGGAAGGCATAGACTGTTACTGACATATGAAAATTTGATCTCTGATAAAGTAAAACTGGATTCCTTCCAAGCTATGGCCATATTGGTACTACTTGGACAAGCAAAATGTAGGGAGCAAAAGCTAAATTGGAACTACACAAGAATGCTATGTGCTGTTTTAAACAAATCCTAGAAGCAGCAGCCCACAAAACACCAGCTGTAAAGTCACTTGTCTGTTATCTCAAAAACCATGCAAGACAAACAAGAGATGCTGATCACAGCTGGGGAAGTAAAGTCAAACTCCTAAGTGACATTCTACGAACTCCCACACATAAAAACACCAGTGTTGTCCAGTCAGGAGCAATGGATGATAGGGACAGATGGCAAGTGTTGTGGACTAACCTATCATACCTTTTCTAGAAGCAGTGGAACTGACCCATCACTACTTGTTTACTGCTGTTTAGAGCAGTACAACACAAAGTTATATGGAGACCTTTATATGAACCATCTATGCAATACCAATTCTTAGCACTCAGCTGAGAACTACTAATTCTTATATACCAAACCTTCTAGGTCCTGGTATACAACAGCAAGAGAGAATCATGTGACTTCATGCCATCAGTAGTTTGTATACATGTTGATGGGAATGGGCTGATCTGATCAATACTATACAATCGTATACAAACTACTAAATTGAAGAAAACTCTGGAATGGGATCATCCAAAACACTGCAAAAGCAAAAATTCAATTGTCTGAATAGTTATTGAATTGAAAAGTCTTTTTTTTTTTAAATCACAAAAGGTATGGCCTTAAACTTTAGGAAAAATGAAGGTTTTATCCTACACATGTATCCATTCAAGTTCACAAAAAAAAAGTAAATAAATATTTTCGAATATTTTTCTTTTTTTTTTTAGAAAAAAAAATTTACATTTTATAAGGTTTAGTTTGGTTTGGTTTTATGGCATATCAACCTATATAGGTTATTTAACGCCAAATCCATTTTTATGTAAATAATCTGTTCTATTGAAAACAGTTCAGTTTAACATAAGTACACAGTTTAATTGTCAAAAACATTTCCATTTCAAACTATTCAAGCAGTTATATGTAATAATTCGGTTAAGTGTAAATACAGTTTTAATGTCGAAAACCAGTTCTATTTGAAATAATTCAGTTAAGCATAAGCATGCAGTTTAAATGTAAGTACGGTTCAATTGTCAAAAACGTTTCTACTTCAAGCAATTCAGTTTACTCAATTCATTTTAGCATAAGTATGCTGTTAGTTCTATTTAACCCATAGATAGGGCCCTATCAGGTGCAACCACTCCGGGCCAGAGTGGACCTGGAAGCAATGGCAATGAAGGGGTACTCCACATTCCCCAAAGCTCCAGCACTGCTGGAACCTCGACATCAGATTGTTTAGTGTCATATCCAGGACACTCGTTAGGTGGAGGGTCTTACCCCTCTGCAGAGGTGCAGTCAGTGTATTCTACAGCCCCAGCTGACTGGGCAATACACAGAGTTAAATGTCAGTTTTATTTCAGATAATTCAGTTCAGCATAAGTACACAGTTTAGACGTCAAAAACAGTTCTATTTCGAACAATTCAGTTCAGCACTAGTACGCAGTTCCAATGTCAAAACAGTTCTATTTTAAACAATTCAGTTTAGCATAAATACGCAGTTTAAATGCAAAAATCAGTAGAGTGAAAGAAGCACAGTTTTGTTCTATTTAACCCATAGATAGGACCCTATCAGGTGCTACCACTCCGGGCCAGAGTGGACCTGGGAGCGATGGCAATGAGGGGGTACTCCGCATTCCCCAAAGCTCCAGCATTGCTGGAACCTCACCATCAGATTGTTTAGTGTCATATCCAGGACACTCGTTGGGGGGGGTCTTACCCCTCTGCAGAGAGGCAGTCTGTGTATTCTAAAGCCCCAGCCGACTGGGCAAATTTTATAAGGGGTGGTTCCACTTTCATATACTAATTTAAAGTAGAAAGATCACCTATTTCCAGAACAGGTATTTAAAAAAAAAAATAAAAAAAAAATAAAAAAAAAAGAACCTACCCTAGTCCAAAGTAAAAGATAAAAAAATTAATTCAATCTGTCAGGTACTTGTCTTTTCCAACACCAACTGTTCCAGAAATTAGTGATCATTCAACAGTGAATTAAAATGTAAATGTGAACCCCACCTTATAAAATGCAAAATAATTTTCTTTTGTTTTTAAAAAATAAAAACATTACAGTGAATCTGAGGATTTAATTAGTTCAAATCACAAAAAATTACTAGAAAACTTTTTTCCCCAGTGAACTGGGTGCACATGTAAAAGTTAATCAGTCATTTAACAATACAAAAGAAGGTCCCTTGAGCAATAAGAGCAAAAAATGGGGGGGGGGGGGTAAATGCAAACAAATCATACTCAATGAGAAAGTTTTGCTGTTCTGTACAAATAAATAAAATTTGCCAAATAAGGTAACAAAAATTTATATCAAGTTCTTTTATAAACTATGTACAAATTCCTATGTAAATATCAATTATAACCCAGTGTTCAACAACTTACTATTACTACAAAATAGATAAAACCCTTAGAAACATTTTAAATAAATAACTGATTGATTTTAATAGCATGTCAACACATCTAAGGTTAATTTATGCCTAAATGTTAGGGAATTGCATTCATGTTATGTTCATATTTGTATCTTTTTAAGTAATTATTCAATTTTTTTTTCACATGGTCCAATTGAATACAAATAATTTTTAAAACAAATCTATTTGACCCATCGATGAGACTAACAGATACTACTAATACAAGCACAGGTGGACCAGGGAATAATGTCAATGAAAGGGTACTCTGCATTCACACAGCTCCAAAACTAAAGTCTTAACATAAAATGCAATTTAGTGTCATACCTAGAATACCCCCACCCAATTTTTTAAAGAAAGTCTTACCCCTCCTCAGGGGTACAGTCAGCATATTCTAAGGCCTACCAACAAAACTATATAATTAACTGATATACAATTCCTAATTACACACATAATAAAAACAGTATCTTTAAAAGATAATATGTACTTAATCCTATTATCAAATATTATACATTTTAAATTTTAATAACTTAAAAAACCTCCAAAGTGTTGTTAAAACTACATAAGGATTTAAAGTTAGTTTATACATAGATATATAAACAAAATATATTTGATTTTAGTTCTCAAACCATCAGTACTTTTTCTTTTCTATTCCAGAAATTACAGCAATCAAAATACCAGAACGAGTCAAAAGTTTGGCAACACGTGCATTTTGAAAACAAAGTGATGCTCTGCAGCTGGTGGAATTATGAGGAAGTAATTCACTACAGGCTCATTCAGGATGGTCAAACTATTGATGCCAACCTGTACTCTGAATAGCTAGAGCAGATAATATTGTGTCAAAAATACTCACCATTGATTAACAGACAGCAAGCTATTTTTCAGAAAGACAATGCAAGACTTCATACCACTAACGACCCAGAATAAACTCCAGAAACTTGAGGAAATTGAACTGATGTTATCCCCAGCACATAGTCCAGACCTGGTTCCCTCAGATTATTACTTGTTATTATCCAAAGCTCACTTTTTGTTTGCAACATTATAACAACTAAAAGGAGGTAGAAGTTTCAGGGAAGGAGTTCTTCACCTTAAAGGACAAGAACCAGTATCAACATGGGATCTAAGAACTAGCAGAAAGGTGGCTTCAGATAGTATAACATGACTTCTATTTTGAATGCTAGCTTGCTTTTGTTGTAATTTGAAGAATAAAGCAAATAGGTTACCAAAGTATTGTGTGAAATTTTTTGTATCACCCTAATAAAAAAAAAATTCTATCAAAATTAGCAAAATATAATCCAATATTTTACTGACTACTGGTTAAAATCTATTTAGGTTAATACAAAACATGATCAAAAAAAGGAAAAAGATTGTATTACACCTATTATCCAAAGAAGGGGATATTTCTGCATTGGAAATCTTTTGTTTTTTACTTCCACAGGTACTGATAGGAAGTACATTCAATAATGGGTAATTGCAATATACATTCTCTTGCCTTGGTTAGGCAACTAAGATAGGAAAAAGGAAAACTGAATTCAAATCTGCAAAAAAAATTGCCCTTATGTCACGTCCTATTCTTGCAATATTGGCCATCAAGTCAATTTATAAAATATAAATTCAGATTTATGCTGAAATTTATCAGATAAGTGAACCCAGATAAAATAAGTCAAAACCACTTCAAACTGAAAGGGTTCAAAGGGTTGGAACAGGATATAAGGAACCATGAGACATGATATTTATACATGAAAAAATCATAGACATATTGGCTAGTATATAGAGAGTAATTAAGGAGTGTTTTTCTTTTCACATTTCATAAAATTACCACCACCAAAAATGTTGCTGTCATATCAAGCTGTTTAACCCAAGAACATTTTTTGAAAAATACATGAAAAATTTATATGCACTATTTTATTAAAAATCAAATCAGAAAATTTATTTTTTGTTCACAGTAAGTTATTCTAAATGCTTCTTATATATAAAGGATGTGACACAATTTTTAAGTCTGGCTAACAATTTACCTTGAGCTGAGGATAGAATAGTTGGATGCATACCTTTCCCAAGAGTGTCAATGCAATGTGGAATGCAAATAGTCTCATTCTTTTATATATATATATATATATATATATATATATATATATATATATATATATTAAATAGAAACTTTTTTAATGCTAATTAGCAATGTCAACATACCTAAAAGTAAGGCATGGACTACTATTAACAGGTTAGCAACCATAAAGAAATCTGATCTCTCATAGAATAAAATAGGAATTCTTTCAAAATGTGGCTGTGTTAGTACTACTGTATGGTTGCACCACTTAAACAAAATGCCTCGAAAAAAAGTTAAATGAGTACTAAGCAAAGATGCTGCATCCTGTTTTAAACAAATCCCGAAACCTACAAAAGCAACCTACAAAACAGTTGCCACTTACTCCCATTTCATAAACCATTCGAGTAAGACAAGTTAGACATGCTGGGCACTGCCAGTGAAGTAAAGAAAAACTCATAATCAAGGTTCTCCTATGGAATCCTATACATAGACAAAAAGTGTTGGCAAAAGTGTCAGCAAAAACTTATATTCATCAGCTCTGTGCCAACATTAGATGCCATCTAGAGGACTTGCCAAGACCAATAGGGACATATGGTGAGAGAGTCAAGGGAATCCATGCGACAGGCGCACCTTCATACTGATGAATATATTAATACAATTTATATTCAATAAACTAGTTCAGATTTTTCTCAAAAACATCCTCATATCTCCATTAAAGAGACATAAGATCACAATTCACAAGTTACTAGCAATCATATTGATTATACTTATACTACATTTTCCACCAACACAGTGACTAGGAATACAAATTCTTAATGAGATTCAGACTTTCAAATGCATCAATAAGAAAAAAAAAATTTTTTTTTTAAAAATACTATATACTGAACTCTCTATCAAACGTGTGAGACATTACATCACTAACATATTCACAAACTTTTTTTTATCCTTACTGGCAAAAAAAAAAAAAGGGGGGGGCTGAAATACAAAATTAAGTCGACCAAGTCAGCAGGCTCAGAATACACTAATTGGATCTCTAAAGAGAGGAGTATTACACCTCATCAAAAAGGGGGTGTCCTGGTATGACACTAAATAGCATTTCACGATGAAATATAATACCTAGAGAATGTAAAATACCTCTTCATTGAAATTACATCCAGGTCCACTCTGAGAGTTGTAATACCCAATAGGTTCTCATCTATAAGTCAAACAGATCTGATAGGAACATGTGCAAAAAAACTAAAATAAATAGATACTCCATAACAACTACATAAATGTAAATATGAACATAAAATGAACATGATTTCCTCACCTCTAGGCATAAAATAACCCTAGATGGGTTGACATGCTGTAAAAATCAATCAAAATGAAGTTTATTTCATCATCAAGGCATGACAACAAGGATTCTCTTGACTCTTGCCATCCATCCCTATCAGTCACTGCTCATGGCAAGTCCTCTAGACAGCACTCAGTGTCTTACACAAAATTGATGAATTTAAGTTTTGGCTGGTTGACCATCACTGGTATGTCAATGTGCAGGAGTCCATAGAACATTATTTATAAGTTTGTCTTTACTTCTCCAGCAGTGTCTAGCATAGTCTTGCTCATTTTACTTTGCTTGTTTGTGAGATGGGAGGTAAGTGGCTGTACAGCTGCTGTTTAATAGGGTGCTGCTTCCAGGATTTGTTCAAGGACACAAATGGACCCAAACTAAAATAATTATTTCATAATAATAGCCAACATTTACTGTAGCATATTAAAATAAAAAATTTTATATTGAAGATAAGATATCATAGTATGTACCACATATCACAGAAAATGCCATATTCCCAATGGCAAATAATTTTTTTCATAAGAAATTCATCATGGAACATTTTCAGAGTTAATATTTGCTTAAGATCAATTTACATTTTACCATCATCTGTTTTAAACTTACTATACAGTTAAGATTGAACAGCCATAATATTAAAACTGATATTCTATTGTTACTTAGCCAATTTTATGCATTCAACAATCCAGTGACATCTCTAATGACATTTAGGAATTACAAACAACTTCAATCTACTCATATCAGACTTTTGTTCACAAATCTGATGACTCAACATGCAGCTGGCCAAAGCTTGGTGCTGCAATAAAATAATGTCTGTGATATACAAACAACAGATAAAAAATAGAATGAATGAGAAAGTAGTCAGCTGATAGATGTCATCACCACTGAATATCCATGCAGATACAGAGGCTAGTGAAATAATTTTTTTTGTCTTAAATCAACAAGGAGACATCAGATTTTAACAAGTGGGTAAAGTGTTCGCCAATGGTCTGGGAGACCTGAGCTCAATCCCAAGTCAAATCATACCAAAGACTTTAAAAATGGTACTTGATACCTCCTTGCTTAACACTCAGCACTATAAGGTACATATCAAGGGTAAAGTGAAGCAATCCAGGGAAAGGAGTAGCGCCCTCCCCTACAGCTCGGTGAAGTAGCTATTGAAAAGGGAGCCTTCTGGTCACCCTCAACTACGGTCGAATTTGACCCATTGATAGGACCCAACAGGTACTACTATTCTGTTGGAGAGTGGGCCTGTAATTGCCATACCCAGGAGAGAGATCTTACCTCTTTGCAGAGATTATAGTGAGCATAATTTAAGCACCACTGACAGGGCATTAATTCAATTGGAGTAGCAAGTCTTATCATTCTATTTTCTAATATTTACTGAAATACAATGAAATACTGCTACATTAATTGAATAAATCAAAAAAGATTATTACCAACAGATGGAAACCAATTATATTTATAAGATTTTGGGGCATACTGATTTCAACAAGGGTAATTTTTCTTTTAGGTATGCACAGAAAAATCCAAGTGGTTTTGTTAATAATTCCTGTAACTACAAACAAGAGAATGGCTCTTAATCAGGGTTAGACAAAATATAACATTATTTATATAAAAATAAAGATTAGAAGTAGGTAGATAGGTAGGTACCTCCTCATAGAGGTGTCTGGAATGGGGAGTGGTTTAAAACAGTATTTTCATTCAATGTTATAGTGAAACCAGCACAATTCTTTTAGTTGTATGTAAATCATTAACAAAAATGTTATCAATTTAAAGGAAAAAAGATTTTAACAAAGAGAAAGCAAAAAAACAATATAAAAATTAATAAATAATCAAATTACTATTGTCTGGTAATTCATTTTGAGCTAATTTTGTTTTATTATCAATTGAATATTATATTTACAAGAAACTCTTAAAAAATACCTTGAAAAATGTGTATGCTAACTTACATATCTTCTAAATTTCTGTACAGTTTTGCCTTTCTCATCACAAATGTACCAGAGTCAAAAGTTGGGCAATATTTTTGTAAAGTGAGGCAAACATCAGCAACTCCAGATGCTTTGGCTGAGGTTGTGAAAGTAACAAGCTACACTTGAGTGATATTCACCAGATTTGCCTAGATGGCTTGGAGCATGATACTACTAACTACAAGAAATGCCTACTACTTGAATTGCTTTGGTCATGTGATATACACACTACAAACTAGCTCATACTAAAACATTGCGAGACTTTTGATTCACCCAAGTAGGAAAAGTGGGTTTTGAAATGACTAAAGAAAAAAGACCGACAAAACACAACTAAACTAAGATAAAAACATGACTGAACTCAAAAAAAAAAAAAAAAAAAAAAAAAAAAAAAGACTTCATCATTCAAGAATTCTTGACAGAAACGGCTTTCATGTAGTGAGAACTTTGATGTGATTCTTACTAAATCCCAGGAAGTGTGACTGGCATAATGATTATCAATACTGAAAACGAAATCAGCAAGCTGAGTTCAAACTGCCTTACAATATTGCCCAAGAAAGCACATCTATGGTCTCATAAAACAAACAAGGCTACTAAGACTGAGACAAAATCCCAACAGAATAATAACAAAAAAAAACATCTTCACAAACCTTGAAGCCAACATTTACTTCATTTCAAAAAGCTTAACTCCTTCAGTAATTGTGTATCTGTTTTTGATACATGAAGGTAAACAGGTTGACTAATTCACCAATTGAGCAGACAGTAACCATCAGGAGGCAAAACAAAGGCGATTGCCAAAGTAAACTGAGAAGTTACTTGGAAGGCAGGGGGGAATATGCAACCTATTCTAATCAATAAGTAAGGCATTGATATTACTCAAAAACCATTCTAAGCCTTACTTTCTCTATTGTAACAAACACGTTATTCAATCCACACTTATAATTATTCAAATCTAAATAATTTATTAACAAATGCTCAGTTAAGGACTTGCAAGTCTCACAACAAAGCACATCAAAGGAGAAATTATTTAGACAAGATAGGCTCAAACACAGATCTGAACTGGAAAGGAAAAGAGGAATAAATGTTGAATATAAAAAAAAAAAAAAAATTAAAAAAAACACTAAATAAAACTTCATTAATAATTGACCCTGTATCACATACTGTTAGTAGTAGAAGAGTTGGTTGATTAATTTTAACAGCATGTCAAATTATCTGGGGGTATTTTATGCCTAGAGGTTAGAGGATTGTGTTCATTGTACATTTATATCTAAGTATTTTTTGGCAGTTATTATATTAAGTATTCTAATCTAATACAGATATTTTGCACAATTTTATGGTTTCACGTATTTCCATTTAATAATAGTCATTTGTTTGCAGTTATATAGTTTCAAGTAACTAATAATAATCCTTAGTAAACAAAGATTCAAGTAACTATTCTTAATACAAATAATTTACAATTATATGGCATCAAGTATTCCTATCAGATACAAATAGTTTTTAAAAAACTATTTGATCTACAGATGGGACTCAAAAAGGTACTGAAACTGCCAGTCAGAGTGAATTAAGGAATAACAATAACAAAGCAAATTCTACACCCCATCAGAGCTCCAGAATGGGAGCCTCACCATCATATGCAGGACACCCCTTATGTGGAGGATCTTACCACTTCTAAGGCTTGCTGACAGGGCAACATTTTATTAGAGTATATTTGCATATACCAGTAGTCAAAATAATCCAATCTAATGTTAAAGTTGTAAATGGCTACAAAGGTTACTACTTCAAATAAGTGTTTTTGGAAAAGCATTGAAATGATTAAACTTAAGAGAACATACTTAAATTACACGACTAATAATTCATCAATCAACAATACTTGAAAGGAAGTGCTTTAATGTGCAAGTTAATAGGAATAAGTGATAAGTTTTTCATGTAGCAGTTAAAAACATTGTCATCAATAATTAAATCGTTTTGATATAGATTTATTACAGGCAACTTACATGTATTGATACAAATCTATGGCATTGAAAAAGAGACTTTATGCCAGGGGTCTCAAACACAAGGATTTAAAAGGGCCATTTCATTCTAGGTAAGAGGTATAGTGGACCAAAAGAGAATAATGGATGGAGGGAGGTGAATAGTACAAAATATAAGAGGTCAAATATTCCGTTTCAAATTTTAATTAATTCCATTTTTACTTTTAATAAATTCCCTTTGTTCTGTTTTCACAAATTAGCAAGTTTTAAGAAAATTCAAGACATGAAAATTGTAGTTTGCAAGTCATGTGTATAAGACCCCTGCTTTAAGCAAACTCGATTAATCCTCTAACAATAGTCCAAACATTGGCAAAACACTGAAGAGAGTAGGAAATAGTTTCAAAAAGGTAACTAATCCAAGTAGTATTTAATTACTCTTAAATCCTAGAAAGAGAAGAATCATTATCAAGGCATGCTGACAACATGCTCTTGATTCTCTCTTGCTATCTATTACTACCATTCATTACTCTTAATAAGTCTTCTAGAGGGCACCTAGTGTCTGTACAGAGCTGACAAATGTAAGTTCTTGCTGGTAGACAAACACTGGCATCCATGTATAGGAGTCCATAAGAAAAATCACTTCCAAACATGCCCAGCATGTCTTGCTCATTTTACTTGAATGAGTATAAGATGGGAGAAAAGTGGCCATACAGGTGTTCTTTTGAAGGTTGCTACTTCCAGGATTTATTCAAAACAGCAGGAGGCATTTCATTAAAGTCTAAGAGGTGCAACCATATAATAGTACTGACATGGCTACAGCTTGGAAGAATTCCCATTTTATGAGAGTTCAAATTTCCATGTGGTCGTTAACCTGTCAATAGCAATTCATACCTTATCTAAGTACATGATGACATAGCTTCCAGTAGATGAGATATAGCTGCAAAGGTATAAGAATTAGTCTAATTTCAAAGGCTTACCATTTAATGGCACCATCTTGATTAAAATAAACATGCAACATAAAAAAAGGATAAACTTTAGAAGTAGTGCAACAGATGGAATCAACTGAAGAGCTTTCAAATGTCAAAAGTCAAGGTAATTAAGGCTTCAGGCAACAAATACTCCTTAAAGCTTCAACTAACTTAAGATTATGGCTAGAAAAGCCAACAAAATGGATGATATTTGTTGTCGGCAATTTTCAATCAAGATTGAATCAAACAGACAAAAGTCTTGTGTTAATGGCAAAGAAAAAATAATACATGATCAGATGTTATTAGTAAAGAAAAATAGAAATTTTTTTCAAATCTATTAAAAAAATTAATTTCTATTTTAGAGATTAATATCATGGATGGAGGAAGATGGCAATAAGAGAATGGGAGATCAAATATTGGAAGCTGACTTCAAGTAGAAATCTTTCAAGATAATTTTAAGTTATAACCCTGACATCGGGATTTAAAAAAAAAAGGAAAAAAAACTCAGGATATGTGACAGATGGAATCTATAAAAGATAACATAGTAAATGACCCAGAACATATGACTTTATTATTAGTGCTTTTAAAGTGAAGTATGACAATGAATACAATGAAGAATAAATTAATTAATTGTTTTGGTTTATACACAATGACTGATGTTTCAGAATTTATTGGAAGTTCTGTTCTATAACAAATCCAATTACTATTATCAATGCTTTAACGCTTTTAGTATGGCAACAAATTTAATGGTTGGAATACACTTTTGACCATAAAATATAAAAATTCATTGAAGTTTTATAAGAACAATACTACAATCTACTATTGATGTGTTTATAGAAGATTTTTTTTTTATTCACTGATACTCCTAAAAGCAACTGTTTTATTAATGAATTGAATTACCATGACCAGAAAAATCTGCCGAACTCCTACGCACGATATACAGGAACACTGGACAGCTGTTTCGACCTTATTAGGTCTCATCAGCAGTGTATACCGTAATCTCCACCACTGGAGATTGAACCAGTGACCACAGATTGCAGTGCCGAAACCCTACAACTGAGCCACCAGATCAACAAGTCATGGTAATTGTACGGGCAAATAACCTAAATGTGTCTTACAAGTTACATCCGTACTCTTTCCAAGTAACTTGCAAGACACATTTAGGTTATTTGGCCGCGCAATTACCATGACTAGTTGATTTGGCGTCACTTGTGTGTGATATGAACTGGTGGCTCAGTTGTAGAGTTTTGGCACTGCAATCTGTGGTCACTGGTTTGATCTCCAGTGGTGGAGATTACGGTATACACTGCTGATGAGACCTAATCAGGTCGAAACAGCTGTCCAGTGTTCCCATATATCGTGCGTAGGTGTTTGGTGGATTTTCTGGTCATGGTAATTCAATTCACAATATTAATTCCTCTACTTAAAAAATAAAAATATGTACATATTTTATTAATGTTTTAGAAGTTTTTTTTTGGGGGGGGGTAATTTTAGGGCCAGGATAAATTGACCAGTGTTCAATCCCATGTCAAGTCATACCAAAGACTCAAAAAAAAAAAAAAAAAAAAAAAAAAAAAAAAAAGGTACTTGATCACTCCTTGCTTAACACTCAGCATAAGGTAAGGATCAAGGGTAAAGTAGAGCAATCCAGGGAATGGAGTAGCACCCTCCCTTTCATCTTGATGTGGTAGCTATTGAAAAGGGAGCCTATGGGTCACCTTCGACTCAAGTTGCCAACTTTACTTACTTATATCACAAAATCAAAAGTTTTTCAGTAATGTGAACATGGCATTCTATAGAATGCCATGAATGTGGACTAAAGTTACATCTTGCCCTCACACATTAAGTATATTTGGATGACTCCAACTGAGTTCTACATCAAAAGAGTCAAAGAAATATTTAGGTAACTGTTAAATCAAAATGTGAACTAACTTCTAACAGTACAAAATATTTCATACTTTGGTTTGGTTTCCTTGTTTATATATCAATCTTTGTGGGTTATTTAATGCCAAAACCATCCTTGTAGAAGAGTAGTAGTGGTACTATTTAACCTATAACTGGGGTGGAGGGACTTCATACGTTTCCCAAAAGTAATAGCGCAACTGGAGTTCAAACTTGCTTACTATGATGTTGTTGTCCAGCACATTAACTACTACACCATAGGGACCCCATTCTTTCATATTTTGGTAAGGGGTTACAATGACAGGTACTCATCATAACAGCATTGGGTATAAATTCCGAGTATATCATCTGCATCAGTAAAAAATTAAAGAAAAAAATCTTTCAATGCTATATTAAATTTTAATAAGATTCTTTAACCAACATCAAGCCTCAGGGAAGACTCCATGGTGTAATGGCTAAAGTGATAAACTGCATCCTCCAAGTAAGCAAATTTGAACTCCACTCACCCTATCATGTTCACTTTTAGACTAATACTCTCGGGAAAGATATGAACCCTCATAATTTCCCCAAGCTATTTGTTAAATAGTATCACTGCTGTTTTTCTACAAGGATGCCTTTGGTATTAAAATAACCAATAAAGGTTGATATGCCATTAAATAAAGAAACTGAAATCATACCATGGAGACTCTCCCAATTTGTTCCAGAATCATACTTTTTACAACAGGCTTACAACAGTGTAAAAAAAAAATTTTAAAACTTAATACCAGCTATAAGTATCCAATCCATAAATTATTTAATCCCCATAAAGGAGTTAGTTCCTACAGAAGCTATGTTTGTTCTGAGAGGGGACATAAGGTTTAAAAGAAAAATAAAACAAAACAAACCACCACACAAATAAGTACATGCCTTATATATAATATTTGTATGAGTGCAAGTATAAGAATACATATATGCATCAGACTATGTGTATACAAGTATGTAATGGTAACTAAAATATTCAAGTGCACAGATGTTATTGATTTAATATGAATAATTTGACCATATTTCCCCCCTCTCAGACTTAATGGCTTTTATACTGGGGTGAGTCAAAAATTTTGCAGTATTTTGGTAACATGAGGCACAATTTGGCAGCTCTTAATACTTTTGCAGGGTTCATGAAAGTGACTAATGTCACATGGTCTACCACTGAGAGGAAAGAAATAAGAAATTTCCTCTACCCCTCGTAAAAGAGGAATAAGAACTGTAGGTCAATTACTCATGGCCTAAGTAACAAATCCAGGTCAGAATGAAAGCCAACAGATGTTTGCACTCTGTGACCAGATGGATAAAGAAGGGGGTATAGGGACATATAGTAGTCCGAACAAATAGCCTGACAGAGTGAAGGAAGGAGAAAGAGGCTAAATGATTGGCCAGAACTCTAAAGCAGAAGTAGCACCCTTTTGGTCAGTGGAAATAGGGATAAAGAATTTAGTTTTAGGACAGTAGTTGGTGTGACAAGATGTGTGGACACTGTGGCCAAAACTCTGGGTGAAGAAGCAAAATAGAGCTCTTGGATAAGAGATAGCAGACGCCTCAAGCCGAGCTCCATAGAATCCCACTAACCCTTTAAAGAAAATACTCTCAGAAGGAACCCATCGAAAAGCTAAGTACACCGTAAAACCATTTTCTCCCTCCACCCTTCCTAAGTATTGTCATTGTATGCTCTCTCTCTAAATTTAAAGAAGGTAGAAAAGAAAGAAAAAAGAAGAAAGAGACATTTATGTCGGAGACTGTTTACTGGGAAACATAGCCGACCCCTATAAATATGTGTTTGGACCTTGGCGCATTAAAAACCTTGTTATATTTTATATCTTTCCTTGTGTCGAAATTTATTCATTGTATTGTCTGCCTATCAAGTTGTCTTTTGCATATTCCTTTTCAGCTTCATTCGCCTCAAGTTATTCTCACTAAATGTCCTAGTCGCCTTTTAAAAATATTACACGGGAAACTGGAATTGTCAACTGCATCTTGGGATAAATTTTTATGCCGCGTCACACTAACTACACTGGACTGTGAGATGCCAAGCTAGCTCGATACACACCGAATGTTACTCACCCAATTAGCTATGGCTTGGAGCATACACTGCCCCAAAATTCACAGTTTTAGGCCTACTTGACCTTGCCTGATTGTCAGGGTTCTTGCAACCCAAGCAAAATTTGTTGAACTATCTGGTTAATGTACTGTGATCAACTGTCTTCACTTTTTGCACAACAAATATTTTTGGTTGCTTCTATGGCATTATGGCCCAGTTTGAAATTGTAAAGCACTAAACTAAGAGTACCCTGTTATTTTTACTCAGTATTTAAAAAGAAAAAACAAGATTTCAGAAATACTTTTGTAACATGAACCTAACAAAACAAGAAGGAAATGGAAGAAGAACTTACTAAAAAATCATTAGTTACTGAAAATCAATAACTGAGTTAAGAGTTAACTTAAAATACAAATTTGCAATTCTAGTAGAAATGCATGAGAAAATTATTAAGTAATCAAGGTGGAGACTTATTTATTAAATAGCTGACTGCCTCACACACAGGGATTGGATTCTTTGTTTATTGGCATATAAACCTTTGTAGGTTATTTTCATGTAAAAGTCATCCTTGTGGAAGAACAGTAGTGGTCCTGTTTACCCCTTAGCTGGGGAGTGGGATAAGGGGGTTTAGACCTTTCCCAAGGATATTAGTCCAAAAGCAAACATAATAACACAAACGAAACTCACACTCGCTTACTATGATATTACAGTTCAGCACATTAGCCACTACACTATGGGGACTCCTCTATACTAAGATTGGTTAGCAAGCTGGCAACCAAGTCATGAAATACCAGCATTCTAATACATAGTAGTAAAAAATCGTAGCACCAATACTTTTACTACTTAATTGAATTGTTACATGTATAAATGTGCAAGCAGATACAAAAAAAAAAAAAAAAAAAAAAAAAAAAAAAAAAAAGCAACAAAGCCTTCAATTACAATAAATTAACTGCTTTAAAAAGTCAAATATTTCAAAATTTCAAAGGTCTTTTCAATTAATAACAGAAACAGATGAGTCAAAGTAAAGTTTGAATTTTCAAAGTGTGAAAATGATACCTAAAATAAAAGCTTTAAATAAAAGAGTCAAGTTTTTAAATACTAATTTTAAAGTTAAATCAAGTGCTTTTACAAGCACTTGATTTAACTTTAAAATAACCACAATGTAAATATTTATCCATATTTTAAATAGATTGCCACCTACATTTAATCTCCATCAAATAAGTAAATATGATTTGGCAATTCAAAATCAATGATAGGTAAGGACATAAATATTAAACAATCCTAAGAACTGAAAATCAATAAGAATCAAAACTATTAGGCAAAAAAAAAAAAAGCATTATTTTCTCTAAAAATGAATATTGACTTAAAAAGGGCAGACTACAGATTATTTTGCAGAACTAATTATCTTGTTTATTTTTTCTTTATAGACAAACAAATCAATAAGTATGATAGCATAAGTTTATTGTATTGATTAAGCTTTTAAACTCTATATATCATCTTCATTTAAAATTTATAAGGATTAAAAACTTAAAAAATGAATAGGGAAATATAAAGATATTTTTCTTGCAATTAAATTAATTGTATGAAAACTCCTCTTTTTAGTTGTATAGCATGTTATAAGGATAAAATTATAAAACATGATAACATCAGTTTATTGTATTTAAGTTTTCAAACCCTACTATGTACTTGTAAAATCAATAACAGATTTTTATGATTTTACAAATTCCAGAACAATCAAAACACGAAAATATTTTCCGGTAAAAGTTCTAATTTTTCTGAATTTTAATCTATTTTACTGTACAAGTACAAAACTAACATTTCTTATTAACCAAAGACAAGTGAAATTTTTATAAAAAGAACATAACTTCAAGACAATCTTTTTTTGATTTTCTTTTTTAATGTAATAATTAAACAATCAAATAAAATTAGTTTCAAATAAGATGTGACCACTTTAACATTTATTTTAATTCACAATAGCAACATACTCTAACACACTTTTTAAAGTTGGAAAATCATTATTTCCAATGAAAAATAAATACCTTTTAAAAGATTTAAAAAAAAAAAAGTGTGTGACATATAACATAAGGTCATTTAGAATTAATCAAGACAGAGAACTTAAAGATGAATGTGCAAATATCCATCTTCGCAGTCAGATTACTGATTCTATGTAAACTATATATGCCACTAAACTATATCTGGTGGTGAGGCTTCTGTTATGAGACTCTGGAGAGTATGAAGTACCCTTTCATTGACATAACTGCCTGGTCTACTCTGACTCGAAGTGGTAGTACCTGTTAAGGTCTCATTTATGGGTCAAATAAAAATGTTCTATCATTTACGAAGGACTGTTATTAGTTACTTGCAACAATACAACTGTATGCAAATTATTTGTATTGATATACTTGATATAACTAAATTATTTGTATTAAAAATAGTTACTCAAAATCATAACCGTTGCCAACAAAGGACTTATTAAATAGAATTACTTAAAACCATGTCTAAAAAAACTCTGGAAAACTACTCAAAAATATGACACACCATTAAATCAGTCAATATGGTTCCTTAATGCCAAAATGATCATACCTTATTTAAAATTGTTTTTATTTCAAAAGGTTTAACCATGTTAAAAAAAAATAATAATCCTGAAATCATATACTTTATACAACCTCACTTACATATAGGATTTAAAAAACCAAATTTCATTGGATGAATTTCAGATTAAAGCAACAAGGAAAACAAAGTAAAAATGTGTTCTTTTCTTTTAAATAATCCACACTAACCACAATGTAAATAATATAAGTTCCAAGTAAAAAAAAAAAATTTTTTTAAATCATGTTGCCATAAGATTATTTTAGTGCACGAAAGTTTTGTTTTTTCAAATCAATCTTATATGAGTAAGCCTAAAATGACATTTTGAAAATACTAGCCAGCTTGTCAGGACAAAGAAAATATCAGCTGACAGTTCATATCTTTTACAGCTTAATATGAACTTTTATCTGATAACGATTAAAAAGACAATTAGATGGTGGCCCAAATATTCTAACACAAAAAATACTGGAAAATCAGTCATCTTTATTAGTCATTACAAACATTAAAGCATTATCAAAAGAAATGAATGGGGAAAACAGGAAACCCCCCCCCAAAAAAAAACAAATTCACGGGAAAATTGTTTTCAATATATTAAAACTATTTCCTTAAAACTTAGTTATTTTGAAGAGGACAGAACCATAGGAAATATATAAAATAAAATTTTAAATTTAACTTAAATTATGCAGGTTTGGAAATATGTGGTTTAACCCTTTCACTACCAATTCTTTTTGTTTTTTCTTTAAGTTTTGGATATGCAAAATTATGCTTTGAGTACAATATTTTAGAGTTTAAAAAAGAAAAAACATTAATGTCCCAGGGGAGTGAAAAGGTAAAAAAAAAATTTCTTTGAACAATTTTAGAGATACTATTCTATAAAGGTTCAACTTCACACCACACAACAAGCTTTCACTAGATTTCTTTTTAGTTCAAGTTAAATGATTGTTTGGTTTTAATGGCATCTCACCTTATCTAGGGCTATTTTATGCATAAAAGTTAAGCAATTATATTCCTTGTACATTTACATTTTGTGTAGTCATTTTGTGGGAGTTTTTTGCGCAGTTATAACAAGAATTCCAAATACAATTAATTTACACTATTTCAAGTATTCTTATCTAATACTAATAATTATTTCAAGTAACTATTTCTATTTAAAAATAGTTATTTGTTTGAACAGTTATATAGTTTCAAATAACAAATAATAATCTTTGGTAAACAATTATAGCTTCAAGTAACTATTCTTAATACAATTTAGTTATATGGTTTTTTCTGCCTCCTATCACGAAAACTATTCAAGTTAGACGAACCAGACATGCAGGACACTGCTGGAGAAGCAGGGATGAACTCATAAGTGATGTACTCTTATGGACCCCCACACATGACCGTACAAAAGCAAGACGACCAGTACGAACATACATTCAGCAAGTATGTGAGGATACAGGATGTTGTCCAGAAGACCTGCCTGAGGCGATGAACGATAGGGAAAAGTGGCGAGGGAGGGTCAGGGATATCCGTGCTACCAGCACGACATGATGATGAGTTATATGGCATCAAGTATTTCTGTTGAATATTAGTTTTTAAACATATCAAAATAGGACCTTGACAGTTACAACCATTCCAAGTCAAAGTAGACCTGGGAGTAATGGCAATGAAGGAATACTTCTCACCATAAAGCTCCAAGGAACCTCACAATCAGATGCAGTTTAGTATCACACCTAAGACACTCTTTTTACAGGGTGGGGGTCTTACTCTTCTGTTGTGGATACAATCACGATATTCTACACCTTGCCAACAGTAAAGATCAAGTTAAAGAGAATTTTATTCCCGAGTAGAAATTCTAAGTTATTTTGAATTTTTAACAAGTTACTTTGTCCATCATACCATCAATTTGCAAAATGTTAATTCTACAAAAGTCAGATTGGATATTATAGTATAAGCCATTGATAGCTGAAATCAAATAATTTTCATTTATAAAGAGAATGAACTTAATTAGAAAATGGAAGTCAATGCCTGTCAAAATAACTGAGATTTTCACAATCTGAATAGCTATATAAATATATATATATATATATATATATATATATATATATCTCAAATAAACAGTAAGACTTCCTGTTTTTTTTTTTTCATCTTTTTGTAACTTCTGGAATGAGAGGGTACCCCATGTGGCATCTGTGCGTTAGGACTATAGTCATTCACCACCATTTCTGGCTAGGATCAATGTAGCTATATTTCTTACAAAAAAGAAAAAGAAAAAAAAAATTAGTAAAATGTTGAAAATGATTAAGATCTATTTAAAGCAAAAATTTATAACAAACATTCTTTTTCTGTCCAAATATCCAAGACAAGGAATTACTATTATTCACTAATATGCTTGGACTTACCATTGTTGTTATTTTTGTCCAAACAAAAGAGATCATCCACTGCAAGTAAAACTCGCTTGTAGCAAGCCAGACACATGGCAACTGGAGATAATCAACATTAGAAACACCCTTCAGAATAACAAGAAATGCAAACAGATCTTCTTCCTCAAGTATGGTAGTTTAAATTTTAAAAAAATAAAATAAAATGTTGTCTATTCCAGTCTCTGGTCACTGTTTTCCTAGTCTTCTCTTTTCCTCGCTTTTGCAATCCACTTGACTTTCTCATTAACTGGCCAAAACCCTGATATGTGTGGGGTTGAGGGTAAACCTAGGCAGCAAAGGTTGTCCAGACAACAGAAACAGGAAAAAAAAAAAAAAAAAAAAAAAAGGAAACTGCCTTGGCTTTTTTATCTCTCCACTGACCAAACATTCTAATTAACAGGAGTGACAGATCTAGGAAAAAAAATTACTCAACCTGGAGATTGTGAGTTCAATCACCATACAGGGCAGTACATTTGATTTTACTTTCTCTTCAACAATAGTAGGAAAACTCTCAGCCAGTCTACATTACATTAGAGGCATGTCAGAAAAGATTTAAAAGATCGACAGTCTAAGATATCAGGATTATATAAAAAAGCAGTTTCATGTTTCAGAGATATATCTCTGAAACTTAGCCTTCTACAAAAGAGAATACCAAGAACCAGGTGTTTTTCATTTTATGTTGTTAAGACAGAGAATATAAAGATGAAACCAGCCACTCTCTAAAACACTCCAGGAATACTGGAATATAGTGAGTGATAACAAAATCAGACATGATTGATCAGGTAAGGTTTGGTTTTATGGCATATGAACCATTATAGGTTACTTAATGCTAAATTCAGTTTATACAAAGATATATATATAGTCTTGTTTGGTTTTATAGCATATTAACCATTGTAGGTTTTTTTAAACCAAATCTTGTTTATACATATATATCAAATATGATTTGTAAACATTTTGTTGATAACATTTTTAAACAAATCTGAGCTCTTTTCTTTGCACACAGTTAAATGGTTCCAAGTATTGCTATGTATAACTAACAATTCAATATCAGTCATTTGTTTACACACAGTTAAATGATCAAACAGTTCTATTTTTAACAATTCAATTTACCATAAGTCAAAGTTATATGGTTCCAAATAGTTGTATTACTAACAATTAAACATCAGTCATTTGTTTGCACTCAGTTTAAATAGTCAAACAGTTTTATTTGACCCATAAATAGGACCCTATCAGGTGCTACCACAAGTCAAAGTGGACCTGGGAGCGATGGCAATGAAATGGCACTCAACATTTCCCAAATCTCCAAGGCTGGACCTCGCAATCAGATAGTTTAATGTCATATCCAAGACACTCATTGGGAGGGTGTTACTCCTCTGCAGTCAGTGTATTCTACAGCCCCAGCAGACTGGGTTAATTACGTGTAGAGAGAAAAGGAAGGTCATCAACTCTTGTGAAATGAGGTTGGAATAATAGATAACATTTGAAAATGAGCAAAGTGAAAGAATTATCAGGTTTAGTTTTAATAGCCTTAATCATACTGACATAGAAATGAATACCATATAGGAGTTGTTAATGAAAAAAGAATAGACTTATGACTAAAAATTCCCATCATCTAATTATAATATGAATAGTACAATAAATATAGTCTTGATTCTATTGAACAGGCAAGAAAAAAGACATTAGGTTTAACACTACAAGTCAGAGCCACTAAATTGTCATACAGGACAATGAATGAGTGCATAAAAATAACAGTTAAAGTGTATCCATTTACCTGGTGGTCATGAGTTCAAACTTTGGTCAGACAAGAGATGAATATATATATATATATATATATATATATATATATATATATATATATATATATACACACACACTGCTTCAATAGAAAAGACAAAAAACCAGCATGAGTCCCCATGGTGTAATGGCTAAAGTGCTTAAAGTAAGTAAGTTCAAACTCAACTCCAGTCACACTATTACATTCACTTTCAGACTAATACCCTTGCGAAAGTTATGAACCCCCTTATCCTTCCAGTTATGGGTTACATAGCACCACTATTGTTCTTCTAAAAGGATGGATTTAGCATTAAAAGATTGATAAGCCATTAAACAAAGAAACTAAACCAAAAGAAAAGAATATATCATCTAAGCATTGATAACAGAATGAGAACAATCTACTCCTTAATTTAATTCCATTTTTTTTGTTAGGTTATTTGATTAAATGGCATATCAACCCTTCATGA
Source organism: Sepioteuthis lessoniana (assembly GCA_963585895.1). Taxonomy (NCBI): domain Eukaryota; kingdom Metazoa; phylum Mollusca; class Cephalopoda; order Myopsida; family Loliginidae; genus Sepioteuthis; species Sepioteuthis lessoniana. Next base: position 119,112,560 of record OY757906.1, read on the forward strand.
TTATTTAATGCCAAATCCTGTTCATAAATATATTATGATTTTTAAGTGAATAGTTTGTCAATAACATTTTTTAAAATGAGGCAGAGCTCATTTGTTTGCACACAAACATTTTTAAGTATTGCTATCAAACACTAATAGTTCTATTTGTACAGTTAAATGGTTCCAAGCATTGCAATCTAATACTAATATTTCAATTTAAGATCAATCACTTGTTTGCACCGTTAAATGATTTCAAGTATATTAAATGATTAAATAGCTATACTTGACCCATAGATGAGACCCTAACAGGGACCACCACTTCGGAGTCTGAGTCAACCTGGGAGCACTGGCAATAGAGGAGTACTCCACGGGACCAGAGCCTCAGCATCAGATGGTTGAGTCATATCAGGACACTCATCGGGGGAAGGGTGTTTACTCCCTCTGCAGAGATGCAGTCAATGTATTCTACAATGCCAGCCAACTGTGCTGTTTTCCATTTTTGTTTAATTTGACCCCCTTAATCTCTCTTTAAGTGCATAAAAATTGGTACATTCAATTTTTGCAGTAAAATTTCATTAAATAGTTTTTAATTAATTTTCATACCTACAATACCAAATCTTATATCACAAAATTTTGTGTTGTTATATTAATTTAGAACAGGGGTCTCAAACAGGTCATGACATCCTGTGGGAGAAGTACAGCAAGCCAAAAGTGAAATAGAAAGGGTGAATTTTAACTATTAATAATACTAACCTGCAAAACAGCCAAACAAAATGAATATGCCTATGTGAATTATTTCAAATTTTTTTTTTAATTCTGTTTTTACTTTTGATCAATTCCATTTTATTGTATTTCATGAGTAAATGGCCACGAATTATACAGTAAATATCATTAAAACAAAAGCAAAATTCAAGGTTTTATCCTATTTAAAGCAATAACAGATATATTCAAAAATTTTAAAGACTTTTTTAAAAATCTAAATCAAGAAAGAAATTTCACTTAAAAGTTGATATTTTTCTTTCATCCTAACACTTTACAAAAGTTTTTCGCAAGGGTAGTACAAGTTTATATTCATTGTTCTGCCATAAAAAAAATCAGTTTGCAAGCCACATGTTTGAAACCCTTTATCTAGAAAGAAGGTTAAAAAGTCAAACTCATTTTGTCTGAAGTAGGCATGGGCAAAGTTTTTCCTAGAAATGAGCTACATGAAACAAGGCTCATTATCAAGCAGGCTGTACAACTAAAGAAAATTTAAGGTAATTTTTTTGTTAAAAGGTACCTCAACTATTTTCACTACACAAGACTAAATACACATAGGCATTTGCCTGTGGTCATTTTTTTTCTTTAGTAAAAAGATCTTTTCTATAAAAATAATTGAGGTTTTGATATGATATTATCACTGATATCAATTGAATGCTTCCCACCTGATATATGTGAGCACTTTGACTCTTCAGAATAAAAAATCTGAGTGCTCACATAACCATTTTCTACTTTTTCTAACTTCCCATATCAAAGAAAAAAAAATTGCTTTAGTCTGTATAATTCTGCTTTAAAATTAACTGAATCATTTGTTGGGGTATTAGGAAAAAAAAAAAGGTCAGACAAAAATGAACCAATAATATACAGCAAAAAATTAATATACTAACCTTAAACTTTTCTTAAATGATTTTAACAGAATATCAACCCATTTAGGATTATCTTATGCCTTGAGGTTAAGGAATTACATTCATTGTACATTTATATTTAGTTTTTGTGTAGTTTCTTCGTTATGATATCTAATACAAATAATTTGCACACAGCTGTATGGTTTCAGATATTCCTTTCTAATACTAATAATTATATGGTTTCAGATGATTATATTTATTTAATAAATATAATTTGCTTGCACACAGATGGTTTCAAGTAACTAATAATAGTCCTTAGTAAACAATTAAAGCTTTAATTAACTATTCTTAATACAAATAATTTACTTTTATAAGACATCAAGTATTCCTATCTAATCAAATAATTTTTAATCAAATCTATAGATGAGACCCTAATAGGTACTTTCAATCTAAGTCAAAACATAAAAAGAACTATGAAATAAATTTTTAATTATACAGTATATTAATTACACTCCAAGTCAATGTAAACTTAATTTCTTTACACATTATGATCCAGTTTCTTTTTAATTATTAATTTTTCTCATTAAGACCAGAGAGAAACTTCAACATAATATAATTCAATATATGTTAATGTGAATGATTATTTTTAAAACATTTATGAATTCAAAAATTCTACATATAAAACATTTAGGAGACTTATCACCCAAGTCTCTTATGAATGCAGGAAAAAAAAAATCAACTTTAATAAGACTTTTTTTGGACAGTTGATTTAAAGTAAAATTTACTTATGAATAGATTTTTCTTGAAGTTGATTAATAATCAGATTCAAAATCAGCCAACTGCATTACACATCAGTGGGTTAGATTATCATTTACAAAGTTTTGCTTGGCACAGGGTCAAGAATATGGGGCTCTAAGTGAGAATCAAATTCACTAATAATTGTCAGCTAGCCGAGCTTGCTAACATTTACAACGTGCAAAGTGCCCCCCCACACACACACAAAGCCACAAGTATGTGGGCATCCAGTGAGGATTGAACTCCATTTAAGAGCAATGAACCTGCAATAAGTAAATAAAGGTGGCGACCTAAGTCAAGGGTGAACCCAAAGGCTCCCTATTCAATAGCTACTACACCAAAGTGTAGAGGAGGGCACAACTCCATTCCCTGGATTGCTCCACTTTACCCTTGATCCTTACCTTATAATTCTAAGTGTTAAGTAAGGCGGCATCAAGTACCATTTTTTTGAGTCTTTGGTATGACTCGACTTGGGATGGGATACATTAAATTCAAGCATGCAAATAAAATGAGTATTTTTTTAAATCTAAAACAATGGCAAAAAAAATGTTGGAACTATCACTGATGCCAAAAGAGCACCACACTTCAGTCCCAACAATGATCAATTCCAGAAAATCAGAAAATACATACAAAAACATCAAAAGTTTTTTTTACTCTATTTCTAGAATTGTGATTTAATTAAAAAAAAAAACCTATTTCCATATTCTTACATCAAGACTTTTTTTTTCATATATTTCATTAGTATAGATTTTAACATATAAAAAAATTAACAAGAATCCAACTGATCATTTCAACAAGCATAAAGCTCCACTCAAATTTCTGATTTACATTGAGTAAGAAAATATCAATTTTTCTCATTGACTTATATTGAAGTAAACAATGAATAATAGAAATTTACATTTTGTCAACATCAAAAAGTAAACACTTCAAAATAACTGCAAGTTTTTCATTTTTTCTACAACATATTTTCAATTAACCCTAACAAATTAACTTCAATTTTTGAAAATATTTGAAGCAGGATCTGAAAATTTATGTGAAAAAAGTTTGTTTTTTTTACATGTTTTTTTGTTTTATATATATATCTCACTTAGCAAGACATCTTTTTCCAATTCTCTTCTGTTTCCAAAACCCTGTAATGATTTGCATATTACTCTTACAGATTCACTGCTACAAAGTACAGTTAGGCTAACGGTCTGTTTACTAGCAAGATCAATTTGAATTTTCCATATTTTTTGTCTTGTGCTTCAACTAAGCTAACTTTTTTAATATGTATCTTTTAAGATTATACAATTTTAACTCATTACTTTAAAGAAAACTTTTGTATTATTATTACTAAGTTACTTGACAATAACAAGAGATGTGGATCAGCACTTTTGACTTATCAGTGTAGTATTTGTGCCTATAAAAAGTTTAGTTAAAAAAAAAATTAACGAAATATATATAGTTTTCCACAAACAGATACAACATTGATCCTATGCAGAAATGCCAAGGAGTGACAACTGATTGGAGGCAGGGTGCCAAGATACTACACTGTGAGAGAGTGCATGCATGTGTGTGTGTGTGTGTGTGTATATATATATATATATATATATATATATATATATATATATAGAGAGAGAGAGAGAGAGAGAGAGAGAGAGATGTAGATGTATGGAATGCTTGTCATCATAGGAAATGGACACAGCAACCCAAGTTCAAATACTGAATGAGGTTTTTTGCATTTCCTATAGCGCTAATCTCTTTAGTATGCCATCAAACTATGAGGGAGACTAGTAAGGCGGACTGGACTTTTTGATCTTGGAATGGCAACGGATTTAAGAGAAAGAAAAATGAATTCTAACCTGTTAAACTCTACTTTAAAAATTGAGTTAGTGTCACATCCTGTTCATGCATGGGGGTAGCTGTGTGAGAGTGTGTGTGTGTGTTAGTGTGTATATATATATATATTTATATATTAGTACAAAGAAATGTTCAAAATAAAAGTGCAAACTATCAAATATAAAAAGAAGTTGAAAAAGGAAAGTTTTTTTTTACAAATAAAAATGTTGAAAAATGCTAATATATTTTTTACCTTAATAGACGCACTCGTACAAGAAGAAAAAAATTCAATCATTTATTTTATTTATGAAGCAATACAGTTATAATCGAATTTAAAAAACTCAAAACTTGTCGTCTTCGTTGCTTTTAACAAAACTTTTCGCCCGGTATATTTTCCAACCTTCCTCAGTCCGAAATATGGAATTAAAAAAATACTTTATCTCAAAACTTCAGAAAACAAAATGGGAAAATCAAGACTTTAATGTTAGATTTCTTCTAAAAATGTTTTGCTTAATATTTAATCAAATTGAAAATAAAAATTATATGCACACACATACACACACTTTAAAGGTTATTGTGTATAAATTTCACAAGAAAATAATAAAATTAACGACTGTGTAAATTAAATATGAAAATTATCAAGAAAAGATGGCAACTTTTGAAATAAAAAACGAAAACTCAAAGAGGCGCGTAATTCATTCTGTACACGTTAGTAGTCTTTTTTTTATGGAAGATAGTTTGGGATAAAAATGTGACAATTTGCTTTTTAAAGAAAAAAAATTTATCTTATCAATTTTACACACTATATATATATATATATATATATATATATATATATCCTTTTATCTTTAAAAAAAACGATAATATTACTAAGTTTTTATTAAAAACGAAATGAAGAGAATTTGCTTTTTTAAGAAAAATTGACAGAACTATATATATATATATATATATAAAATCCCTTTTATTAGAAGAAAAAAAGCTAATGCAAATCATTTATTGAGTAGGGGGTCTCAGCGACATTTATTTCGTAACACAACAAAAAATGAAATTCAAGATTTTAAAATTATTATTAATAGAATATGAAACAAGAAAGGTTTAGATAAAACCAGATAATTTCAAATTATTTCACCAGATTAAATCTATATTCAGAGATACAAAGATCTAGTTCAATTAAGCAAAAATGATAATCTAATAGACAATAGAAAAATAGCATATTAATTTTTTTTTTTTTTTTGTTTTCTTTTTTAATATAAAAGAAGTTAACATGAATATTTTTGGTCGTTTTTTAATTAAACCAAAACGTTTTATTTGTCCCACATTTTCATTTTGTATTCATTTTGTCCCAGATTAAAAGAAGTCCATGTTAGCTTGCCTTAAAGCATGTGCTCATTTGAAAAATAAAATTTGAAAATAAATAAATAATTCATTAATATACAATTTTTTTAATTATGCTAATTGATTATCAAATAAGTGTTTGATTAATTTTTTATGCATTTTTTAGCTCCACAAATGACATTTAAGAAGGTAATTTATTCACTTTTCAAGATTTAGATGCAATATGAAGATTTAAAAAAAAAATAAAAACGCAAACTTACAACATATCTCATCAATACTTACAAAAAATATACACAAAGAAAAATTAGAATTTAAAAGATTAATAACATTTTTCTTTTTACTCCCCTCCACAAAAAAAAACAAGTTTAAATTTTGATCCGAGAAAAAGTACAAATAGTAAGTCATTTAATTTAGAAGCAAAATAAAATGAATTAAACAAAAGCTTGTTGGAGAAAAGGCTAAAAAAATGATTTTTAGTTAATAAGTATACCACCCACGACTATTTTAGTCAAAATAATATAAGCAAAACGTTTTAAACAAAACAAAAAATATACAATCGGTTTCTTTGTTGAAATTATATTTATTAATTTCCTTAGAATTAAAAACAAATAAAAAACATGGAAATTTAATAATCAAAATCTTTATTTTTACCGCCGAGTTGACTAACTTTAAAATTTATTATAATTAAACTACAAAACTTGAAAAGATGTGCCGGCATTTAGGACAAGGAGGAACGACTTTTAAAAAACGTAATCACATTTTATTTTACTTAAAATTTGACCAAGGTAGATTTTAGCAAATAAACTATCAAGAAAAATACCTAAATTTAATAGAAAAAGCATATTTATTTCAATAATGTAATTAAATAAGTAGAAATAGACAAGAACATGTCAATTGCCGGGGAAGGTCCAATCATTTATTTTCAGTAAACAAAAGAAAATCTCTCTAAAAATGCAGTTATAAGTCGTTTTTGAAATGAAATCCAACCAAAAAAGGGTCCAGCCATTAAGCTAGCCAGCGACAAGCAGTGAACTAATAAATGACATGTTAATAAATGACATGTTAACATAAAGAGTTGGAGACTGTATAAAGGAAATTACCAAAAAAAGAGAAAGGATAAGATTTGAACTAATTTTAGTAGTCAACCACATGAGGCAAGTTGGGCCAAAATATGAAGAGAAGTAGGAAGCCATAGCGGTCACTCTACACGATAATATGTCAACAAAATCAACCAAAATTCACGTTAAGACACCACTACAACATTACCAACTAAAAGTAAGAAAATGCAAACACGAGATTACCTGGATTGTCTTGTTTTTCGGAGTCAGTACTCCCTCGTCTACGTTCACCCGCCATTATCCGAGGTGCAAGGTGTCATGGGATAGAATTCTAAAACTAGCTGTTCGTTTAGTATTCGCTTTATTCTGGTTTACGCAGAATATGAAAACTGAAACGAAAACAGAAAAAAAAAATAACCTTTTTGTTCGACTTAAATTTAGATTTTGAATAAATATCAAATAATATTCTAAAAATAAAACCAAAAGATTTATTTGAATATATTATTTTAATTATTTTCTTTAACTAAATGTGGCTATTTCTTTTTTGTTTGTTTGTTAAATAAGTAGATAAATTTCTTTCTTTCATTATTCAAATATTCTTTTCCAACTTTCTTAACAAATGATTGTCTCCCTTTACTGACTTTACTGGAATTTAACTTTTTCATTTTCAAATTGTCTTGAAGAAATTTTTTTTTAAATTTAACAACATAATCCAGAGAACACAAAAGTAATTTTTATAATAACTTGTTACTATATTTTTCAATTTTTATTGAAACAGAGTAAACCACCTCCCACGTTTTTTTTTTCTGACACACCATAAGTATTCCAGTGTTTCTACACAATATTATCTGGTCTCTATTCTGTGAAATTGTATCATCACAAATGAATTTATATAATTAATTCATTCTCAATTGAATTGAAAAAATCGAATATCTTAATCCATAGGTAATCATTTCTGTTGTAATAATTTATATACATTCATCTTAATTATTGAAATTCTGTATCTTTTTATTTTACTATAACACAACAAAAATAATACATGGTCACATGACTTTTATAAATGCTATAGTGTTAGAATGCCCTGAGAGAATCAACAATTTTCCGTTTAATTTCCAATCTAATAATAATAATAATAATAATCAATGGCTTATTCCATCCGGGGAGATTTTATAACTTTTTTTTTTTTTTTGCTTAATGGCCCAGTCATTTACAGTGAATAGACAAATAAAAAAGGTAAAAAGTAAAGGACACCAGGAAAAATGTAAAAGATACCAGGTAAAAAGTCTATGATAATTGGTAAGGGATATAATAATAAGGGATATAATATAATAATAAGGGATATAATAGTAAGGGATATAATAATAGATAATATGTATTATGCAATATATTATGCGAATCTGTAATAATGTAATACAGTGTGACCCAGATATAAGAGAGTTGTTGGGACGGAAGAAGAAGTATCTTATATCCGGGTTTTGTCTATTTTATATACATTAACACAGGCTCTAATTTTGGACCAGAGAAAATCTCACTTATATCAGGATTTCTATTATATCTGGGTCTTTTATACCCGGGTTACACTGTAGTTAATAAATATTTAGTAGAAAGTAATATGCAATTGGTAAGATCAAAGTGCTCTTAAGTGAAAGATAAATAATGAGTTACAGGTCAAATCTGGCCAACATAAACCCAAAAAAATAAGCCTTAGTAAGCTAAACCTTGATAAGTCTGCACAGAAGTCAAATGGAAGTCCTTAAAAGAAGCAAGATTAGAGAAACATCAAAAGTTGTAAGGAGTGTGGTTTATAGAGCTGTGCTTACTTAAAACATTTGTTTTATATGGATTGAAAATATAGAAAAAAAAAACTTAATTTTTTAAGGTTAGAGGGGAAAACATGAAGAGAGAAAGTAAATTTTATTTAATATCAGCATAAAATAATGTCATAGGGACTAATTAAATCAATACAAAAATTGATAATATACAAAAGTGTAGATTACGTTGTGATAGAGATAAAACAGTTATTCACATAATAAGTGAATTCAGCAAACTGGCACAAAATGAATACAAGAATAGGCATGAATGGGTAGAAAAGGTGGCCCACTAAGAATTGTGCAAGAGATTAAAATTTGACCATACAGACAAATGGTATAGGGGTTGGGTATTGACTTGAAGACCTCTGTTGAATGTGCATTTGTGGAATTTCGACTGAAGGTCAAGGGCAAAGAACAAAGCTGTGTTGTCGTTTGATATCTGACTCCATTATTAGGTTATTTTATTTTACTCCACGTTGGCTAGTCGGTGTAACGCCTTGCCCATGAAAGTCCTGAAAAGAATTATACAAAAGAAGATAGTAACAGATAGGAGATGAAGACGTTTCTTTTATACTTTCCTTTATTTCCTGGGTTCAACAACCATTCCATAGGTGAGGGAGTTTTCCCTGAATAGAATTAAAATGGTTGAATCCCCCAGGTAAGGTGTCTTAAAATATGTTAGTCGTTTCTTGCATATGCTTGTCCTCATTGGGTATTTAAGGCTTCCATAAGGGTTAGTTTCTTTTGGTAGTTTGTCAAAGTCCAATTGTTTTAGTTTGGAGTTCCATTTCGTAGTCTTTTATATTCCGGCATACTGTTAACTGAGAGAGAGAGAGCTGCTACTGGGTGAAAGGGACTAACCATCGCCTAGTCCAAAGACATATGTGTGGCGCCCAGACATCAGTCGGCAATGATCAATTCGCTGGTCACCGCCTGAAAGAGTGAGCCTGTTCCCCCTTGCTAGGAGGTTGCTTTTTTCTTTACGCATGCATCATCCCTTTTTCCTGTCACGGACCTCTGGGAGTTTCAGCAAATTTAATAGTTTTCTTTTTTTTTTAAATTCAATTTAATTTTTTTTTAAATTTATTTGTTCCCTACACATTCAGATGAATTTACTTTGGAAGCACTTTGTTATGCCATGGATCCTGCTCAAAGTTGCTGGTTCAGTCCCTATTACAGGTAAATAACAAAGAAATACTTACTATAGCTTAACGCCTGTACCTGGTTATGGTTAATGGAATTAAAACAATCTACCCCTGGGGATTAAATAAAGGGTTTGGTTCAAAGTTCCATGAGGTTACCATGTTCAACATGAAACACCTGAAAAAGGCCAAAGGACGCATCAGCTGAAATGTTGTAAATATAACAATAAAGATGAAGACAATAGTCCGAATACTCTAAATAATAAAAATTATCATGCTTCATTTCAGAAATTTAGACAAATAATGTATCAGAACCTACTGTAACATAAAGGGCATTAATTAGCTGTCTGTAAATTTATTTGGTGCAGATTTGATAGAATGTTGAAAATGTAAATATGTCAATTAAAATGAAAAACAGACTTCAGAAGGTCATAATATGTATTTTTTTCCTATCACTTTCTCTTTACCCTTTTTCACTCCCACCTAGACATTACATTATTGTCAATGTCTTTGATGAAATAGGATATGCCAAACCCCTTTCTCCTCCACCTTTTTCCCTATTACCCCCGCCCCCATCTCTGTCAGCTCTCTAAAATTATTTCCACTTTCATTGGATCAAAAATCTCTAATGAAACTTGACACATTTAACTCTAAACCCTCTCCTTCTTCCTGCTACACCTTTATCCTCTCTGTTTATTTGTCACTGCCTCCCACCAGACAGGACTTGGCACAAAGTCAAAAGCCCAAGATCAATTAAAGTGGGGATCCTGCTGGTCTATGCTGCTCATCTGCTCACTTGGTGCAATGTGAGCCTGATGAGACAAGCAGTTTCACAAACCCAAATGTGGGTCTGGGCACATATGCCAGGTTATGGCTTGAACTAGACAGCAAGGTTTAATGCCATACATAGGTTCCTTGAGAGCATCCTCTCATTTTGTCATGTTCCTCATTTGTTTATATATAGAAAAACTCAGAAAACAGTTCAGTTTGAGAAAGTTCTTAAAAATGAAATAAAAGAACAAAATATTGTGCCATTAAACCAGTTTTAAGTGTTTGATTTCTCCAACTTTCCACACATTTCTATCATATATATATATATATATATATATATATAGTGCAATTAGAAGGAAACTCAAACCTGGTTAAGTTGTCATTATAAATCTATTTCACTGAAGAATATTATTATACTCTCCGTCTCGTCAGATGACTTTTTTACATGTTGGACTTGAGGTTGCGGAACAGCAAAAATGGAATTACAGTTCATATATGTATAAGAAAAAATGAATCAATAAATAAATAAATAAATAAATAGAATAAAACAAAAATAAATAAAATTTAGATTCTCAGGCGAGGGCACATACACAATATAAAAAAGATAAATGCAAATGAGAAAAGTTTACAAGAAAATATTCATGATGCTATCACAACAAAGTAAAGTTAAGTTAGTGACCTTAGTCACTATGCAAAGGTGTAGGGGAGGGTGCTACTCCTTTCCCTGGATTGCTCCACTTTACCCTTGAGTTAAGCAAGGAAGCATCAAGTACCATTTGGGGAGTCTTTGGTATGACTCGACCTGGGATTGAACCCAGGTCTCCCGGGCCATTGGTGAACACTCTAACTGCTAGACCAATGTCTGGTTGCTATCACAGCAGACCAGGTTTAAATCCTAGAAAAATATCAAATTATAAACACAAGTCTGTTACTTTATGTTCTATGTAGAGTGCATAATCATCAGACAGAAAAGTCGTCCATTAATCATAATTATATAGTGGTGTAAAGTCACATTAAGATGGAAGCACATATGACACTCACACTGGAAAAAAATAATAATACACAAATATATATACATATATGCTGCTCAAATAGAGGAGAATTAATATGGGATTAGTCAGGTGGTAAATGGCACATAGAAATTTGTTAATATGTCAACACTTTGATATCCAGAGCATATTTAAAAAGAGAAAGAGTTAGTCAAAAAGTTGCATGGGATAAATTGAGTGATTGACTGATTTTAATAGCATGTCAACCTATCTTAGGTTATTTTAGACCTAGAGGTTAGGGAATCATATTCATTGTATGTTCATATCTACGTTTTTTGTGTAATTGTTTCTTATGAGTTTTTTTGGCACATGGTCCCACCAAATACAAATATTCTTTAATTAGATTTACTTGACTCATAGATAGGACCCCTAACAGGTACTTGCACTCCATGTCAGAGTAGACCTGAGTATAATGGAGGAGTCTCTATGGTGCAGTGGTTAACACGCTAGACTGCAACGTTATAGTGAGTTCAAACTCCAGTTGCACTATTACATTCACTTTCAGACTAATACACTAGGGAAAAGTTTGAATTCCTTATCCCCCAGCTATAATACCACTACTGTTCTAAAAGGATGGCTTTGGCATTAAATAACCCACAAAGGTTGATAGGCCATTAAACAAGGAAACCAAAACAAACCTGGGTATAACTACAATGAAAGGGTAGTCTGCACTCCTCAGATCTCCAGAGTTGTAGTCTCACCATCAGATGCATTTTAGTCTCATACCCAGGACACCCCTTTTTTGTGAGGACTCTTATTCCCCTGCAGAGGATAAAGTTAGTGTATTCTAAGCTCCACTGACTGGGCATAGAGTTGGGAGAAAGAGAGTTGAAAAAAAATGACTCCAATTCAAATCATGTCATCTTCACAAAAACTTAAGTGAGAAGAAAACAATTACTAAAAACTCTTTTAAACTTGCAAAGAGATTAATTATACTCAATTTCTGATTTTCTTCACCAACAGATAGATCCTTCCCTAAGATACAAGGGTGTGTCAAAAGTTTTGCTATGCTAGTTTGGAGCACATATATCACATGACCAAAACAGTTCAAACCATGTAAAAGGTACCCACTGTGATTAGGTAGTATCATGGTAGTTGGTGTGCTGATACATTGTGCATGGCTTCACTCTGGATATGATTTGAAAGCTACAACATAGTAAAATTTAGAAATTTATGCTTTACAAGTTTAAACTGGGCTGTAAAACTATAGAAGCAACCAAAAACATTTGTTGTGTGAAAAGTGAAGGTTCACTTGATCACTAAAGTAACCAGAAATTTTGCTTTGGTTGCAAGAACCTCAACAATCAGGAAAATTAGCCAAGCTGAAAACTATGCATTTAGAGGCCGTGCTCCAAGACAGAGAGGCAAATCTGGCAAATAACACTGAGAGATTATCAGGTAACCTCAGCATCTCACAGTCCAGTGTGGTTTGTCACCTTCATGATCTCAGTAAAAAAATCTAGAGCTGTTGAATTGTGCCCCATGTTAGTAAAATTTTACAAAACTTTTGACTCACCCAAGTAGCTATAGATTATCTTTTCAACTAAGAACAATTTATCCTGATAATCTCCCTTAGATATTTTGCTAAGTACTCAAATTAAGCCACTCATTTCAAGCATCCAAGTTGAAGAACTAACTATGTGACCTTGTTCCCCAAGGCAAAATCCACTCTGAAATCTCCACCACCTGCCTGCAAAGGCACACAATTATATCAATATAAAAATAGATAAAACATAGAAAAACAGGAAATGTCACTTTTGTAGAGAAAGAGACATAACTGTCTCATCATAAATGAATGCAGCAAAGGAATATAAAAAATAGACACAACAGAGCAGGAATAATGATACACTAGGAATTATGCAAATAAATAGGATTCAAATAAAAGGATTTTTTTTAAATGAGGTAGAAAGGAGAGCCATGTTTGAAATTTATCTTGAGAGTTTAAGAAGTTCAGCATTTAAACTTGTCAAGATTTTGAAATCTAATAGAGAAAGAATAATTGATTTTAATGGCATATCAACCTGTCTAGGTTTGATTTATACCTAGAGGCTAGGAAATGACATTCATTGTGCATTTACATTTATATTTTTGGGGGTAGTTGTTTTTTAAGACTTTTTTCCACAGTTATATTTTAAAAATTCTTGACTAATACAAATAATTTATGCACAGTTGGATGGTTTCAAGTATTCCTATCTAATGCTAATTGTTATATGGTTTCAAGTTATTATTTCTATTTGATAATAGTCATTTGTTTGCACACATTTATATAGCTTAAAATAATTAATAACAATCCTCAGCAAACAATTATAGCTTCAAGTAACTATTCTTAATACAAATAATTTACATTTATATTGTATCAAGTATACCTATATAATACTAATAAGTTTCAAACAGATTTATTCGACCCTAACAGGTATTACCACTCCAGGTCAGAGTCGACGAGGGAATAATGGCAATGAAGTGGTACTCCACACTTTGCAGATCTTGAGAACTGGAGCCTTACCATCAAATCCAGTTTAGTCTCATACTCTAGAGACCCCTTTTGAAGAAGTCTTATCACTCAGCTGGGAGATACAGTCAGGGTATTCTAAACCATGCCAAAAAGGTGGATTTCAGCAATTATCATCATTTTATTCCAATGAGAGAGAATTGTTTAAGATTGCAGAACTGGAAAAAAAATCTGGGTGTGAATGTGAACCCAGAACTAAAATTTCCCCAACATGTTGAAATTGAAGTTGATTAAGCAAATACAACGATTGATACATAGATCATATTGATATATGGATAGAGAGATGTTGAAATATTTGATTATTACTTTTAGACCCCAAATTCAGTAATGTTGTTTGGTCACCAAAAGCTTATTGAAGGAGTATAAAAAACGGCTACTAAATTGATACCTGAATTAAGGAACATACCATATGAAAAAAGACTGAGGCAGATAAAGTTACCTAGTCTGTTTAATTGTTGATTGGTCTTCATTCTTTAATGGTATATCAACCTTCGTGGGCTATTTAATGCCAAAGCCACCCTTCTAGAAGGACAGCAGTGATGCTATCTAACCCATAGCTGGGAGGATAAGTGGGTTCATACCTTTCCCAAGGGTGTTTGTCTGAAAGTGAATGTAATAGTATGACTGGAGTTCAAACTCCCTTACTACGATTCAGCAGGTCCAGCACTTAAACCATTACACCACAAGGACACTCCGTAGAAATGTTGAGTCTGTGGAGATATGCTTGAAATTTAAATATACACATTAATCAAGGAAGTATTACTAGAAAACATGAATAAAGACTTTGAAAAAGATACTGAAGTTTAAATTTAAAATGTTAAAAGTGTTTGAGAGGGGGTATTTATTACAACTGAAGATACTTTGTTTCAAGCAGGGCTGGCATGAATTACCCCTAAACCTCCTGACCAGCTTGGGGGCCCTAGAAGGGTGGGTTTCAGATATTTTTTATGTATACTACTTTATGAAAATTGATATGTAGTAGAGTGGGAGCCCCATATCATACATTTGGCTGTGGGAGAGAATCCATGACACCCTAACGCCAGAGTGGTAATACCTGGATCAAATAGATCTGTTTGAATATTATTAGTATTTGATAGGAATACTTGAAACCATATAAGTGCATGCAAATTGTTTATATTTAGAATAGTTACTTAAAGCTTTGATTATTTACAAAGATTATCATTAGTTATTTGAAGCCATACAATTGCTTGCAAAAAAGAAAAAAATGATTTCAGTATGAAATAACCTAACAAGAATTTACGTGTCTTAAAACCACCCATCCAACCAACCACCCACTCAACCAATCACCCAACCAACCCACCAACCAACCAATCACCAACCAACCATTCACCAACCAACCAACCAACCAACCAATCACTCAACCAACCAACCAACCAGCCATTCACCAACCAACCAACCACCAACCAACCAACCAATAACAAACCAACCAACCAACCAATCACCAACCAACCAACCAACTATCTAACCAAGCAATCACCAACCAACCAACCAAGCAATCACCAAACCACCCACCCAACCAACCAACCAACTAACCAACCAACACACCAACCAATCACCCACCAACTAACTAACTAACTAACCAATAACCAACCAACCAACCAACCAACAAATAACCAACCAACCAACCAACCAACCACCAACCAACCAACCAACCACCCACAACCAACCAACCAACCAACCCACTAATCACCCACCAGGCGCCTCTGGTGGTGTAATGGTTAGCAAGCTCGACTAGCAAGCCTACGCGAGTGAGTTCGAGTCTCATTGGGTGCCCCTTTCATATGGCCTTGTGCCACATCTAAGCAAAAAGCTTAGTAAATTCCCCCCCCCCACTAATCACCCACCAACCTCGTGGTGTAATGGTTAAAGCGATGAACTGCGGAATTGTAGTACGCGAGTTCGTACTCCAGTCGCGCTATTACGTTCACTTTCGTGCAATTACCCTTGGGAAAGGTATGAACCCCCTTATTCTCCCTCCAGCTATGGGAAAATAGTAGGACGGACTAGGTTCTTCGGCCTTGGTGAGGCAACTAGTCTAGGAGAAGGAAAACTCTGAATTCAAAACCTGTTAAACTCCGCTTAAAAATTGACCTTGTGTCATATCCTGCCCGAGCGGAGGGGTTGGTAAATAGTACCAACCAACCAACCAACTGTACTGTAATATGAATGCGGTCAGTATAAAATAGTACCATTGTTTCAAGAAGAATTTTTGTGAATATTTTACATTCAATATATAGTCTGTTTCCATTTCGTTGGTTTTCAGGTTTCTTAATGATTTCTTTTCCAGTCGGCTGGGGCTGTAGAATACACTGACAGCATCTCTGCAGAGGGGTAAGACCCCCCCTAACAACAACAACGAGTGTCCTGTATATGACACTAAACAATCTGATGGTGAGGTTCCAGTAATGCTGGAGCTTTGGATAATGTGGAGTATCCCTTCATTGACATCACTCCCAGGTCCACTCTGGCCCAGCTATAGAATACACTGACAGCATCTCTGCAGAGGGGTAAGACCACCCCCCCACGAGTATCCTGGATATGACACTAAACAATCTGATGGTGAGGTTCTAGTAATGCTGGAGCTTTGGGGAATGTGGAGTATCCCTTCATTGCTATCACTCTCAGGTCCACTCTGGCCCAGAGTGGTAACACCTGATAAGGGTCCTATCTATGGATTAAATAGAACTAAACCATGGTTTGAGTTTACTGTTTTTTGCATTTAAACTGCGTATTTATGCTAAACTGAATTGTTTAAAATAGAACTGTTTTGATATTTAAACTGTATATCTATGCTAAACTGAATTGCTCAAAATAAAACTGTTTTTGACATCTAAACTGTGTACTTATGCTAACCTGAATTATCTGAAATAAAAGTTTTGACATTAACTCTGTGTATTGCTCAGTCGGCTGGGGCTATAGAATACACCGACTGTACGTCTGTAGAAAGGTAAGACCCCACTTTGAGTGTCCTGGATATGACACTAAAAAATCTGATGGTGAGGTTCCAGTGATGCTTTGAGGAACGCAGAGCACTCCTTCATAGCCATTGCTCCCAGCTCCACTCAGGTCTGAAATGGTAGCACCTGATAGAGCCCTATCTATGGGTTAAATAGAACTAACTTATGCTAAACTGAATTGTTTGAAATGGAACCGTTTTTTACATTGAAACTGTACTTACACTAAACTGAATTGTTTAATATAGAACTGTTTTGACATTTAACTATGTGTAAACAAAATCTGTACTTATACTAAACTGAATTAGCTGAATTAGAACTGTTTGAATAAACTGAACAGCTTGAAATAGAAATGTTTTTGACAATTAAACTGTGTACTCATGCTAAACTGAATTGTTTGAAATAGAACTGACTACTTGCATAAAAATGGATTTGGCATTAAATAACCTACAAAGGTTGATATGCCATAAAAACCCAACCAATCAACTAACCAACCAACCAATTTTTTTAATGAAAAGTTAATTCCTAACTTTTAATCTACAGCCTTAAGATGTTAATTTGAAGTATTACTCAGTACCTGTTAGAGATCAGACCTGACAAAAAAATATCCAAGTTATTTCCTCTGAAAGATAGAAAGTAAATTGTCCCCCATGGACAGTGCATTGTAGAATCGTAGAGACCCGAAAAATGGATAGACGTGAGGGACAATGAATACATACTTGAAATCAGCCATGACACACGTGGACGTGCATTTGTCAGTTGCTCACAAAATTAAAACCGTTTCTCTTCTTGGCCAATAGACACACATCTCTGCCTGTGATTAAATAAATCTGCTTTCTTGTACACTACAAGTCTGTCTCTTTTCAGTTTTGTTCATATATTTTCTTTGTTCATAAAAATACATCAGCATTACCTATAGATAAGTACACTCCCACCATTTTTTAAATAAAAAGGTTAATTTAAAACTTAAATTGCTTCTCATTGTTCATTAATTGGTGAAAAATAAAAGGCTAAAAATAAGAGTTTATCAGAATAATATTTCCTTTATAGAAGGAGTTCTTGAATTTTTCAAAGTGTTTAAACTACAGCTCTACACAAAACAAAATGACCACAATGTCTGAAAGCAAGCAAAATCATTTAAATGAAAAGGCAAAAATATATATTTCTTTTATGCGACCTAGTGTTTCTATTTTCGTTGTTATAGTGACAGCATTTCAACCATTGTACCATTTAGTTATATTAATTATCAGTCATATTCAGTAATCTCCTGAGAATTCAAGAGTAAATGTATGTCCATTGATGTTGAATAAAAGGAATCTCCCGGGAATTTTAAACTGAATCCATTATTCAGTTCATGGAGGATAGATTGTTCTCTTTCCATTGGATCAGTCAAATCTTCTTTCTTGATCCCTTTTTTCAATGCCTCAACAATGGCTTTATGAATAAAAGCATCAGTTAAAGATATCTACCTACCTGAAGGTCATGATTTTGGGTTCTTTGTTTAATGGCATATCAACCTTTGTGGGTTATGTAATGCTAATGCTATCCTTGCAGAAGAACAGCAGTGATATTATTTAACCCACAACTAGGAGGACAAAGGAATTCAATACCTTTCCCAAGAATATTAGTTCAAAATCATGACTGGAGTTTAAATTTGCTTACTTTGAAGCTTGATGGTCATGAGTTTTAAATCAGGAAAGAAATGTTATATATATATATATATATATAGCATGATGAATGATGAAGGAACAAAGAGGCAGTGAGTGTCTGCATATAACATTTCACAATGCCTATGTGTTTCCTGTTATCAACTCATGTAAGCTGCTTCCAGCTATCAGTCCACATGATCTGGTTACACTTATGTATTGCTGTCTTCTTGTTTACACAACTGGAACATGACGGCTCTGTCAAAGCTCTATATGCAACACACACACACACACATACACACACACACACACACACAGCCCATGATGCCTATAATAATGATAATTACATTAAGAAATTCAAACAAAAAAGTCAAAACTAAAGAAAATTTTTTTTCTTATTTTCAATGAATTTCTATAGCAATAGCTTAATACATTTAGATTATATATTAGTTGTTGTAGTTGATGGTGACCTGAAGGATCCCTTTTTGGTAGCTACTACACCAGGCGTGTGTGTGGGGTGGGTGCTACTCCATTCCAAGGATTGCCCCACTTTACCCTTGATCCTTACCTTATAATGCTGAGTGTTGAGCAAGTGGGCATCAAGTACCATTTTTGAGTCTTTGGTATGACTTGATCTGGGATTGAACCCAGGTCTCCCAGGCCTTTGGCGAACACTCTAACCATTACGCCAATGTCCGGTTAATATATATATGATGACCTTATTCTATGAGTAATGCTTGCATTAATTTATGACAACTGATAATACATTTCTTTTCAATATTCAATGCATTTCTATTGTAAAATATCATTAACAATGTATTTACATTATGAATAATGAATAAATTAAATTAATAAAGTTATAATGGTATAATTTTTTTTCAAGCCTCACAGAAGAAAATATGGAATAATTTAATATTGAGGAAGAAATTATAGAATTCATTAACAAAAAAACTGAAATTGATACATATTTGCTCCTTCTCAAGCTTTTATAACAACTTTATTTTTTTCAAGCATGGATTTTGCAGATTTAAAGCAATAGTCTTTATCAAAGTGGTTCCAACTTTCCCGAAAGGCATATAATACATCTTCTTTGATAGATAGAACATTCTCATGGACCATATTTTAAAATTCATTTCAATTGGATTTAGTTCCGGAATGTTCATTTGCCATATCATTGATTTTATAGATCTTTTCTTAAGAAAAACTTTAATCCTCTTAACAATGTGACAAGATATATTATTGTCCTGAAAAATGACTTCATCACCATCAGACCAATTTTCTTTTGATGAAATTAGAAAATTATTCAAAGTTCAATGAACTCATTTGTATTAATTGTTGAAGGAATGACTACCAACTTCCCATGTCCTTTAAATGATATGTGGTTTCATATCATGAATCACTTGGGTAATTTACTTGTTTTCTTCAGGCAGTCATCTTTATGTTTCATTTAAATGGCAATGGACAAAAGTTTCAGCATCATTGTTATGGTTAATGCAGATTTTTGATTCAACACTGAATATCACTTTCATCCAATTGTTCACATGCTATGGTTGTTTCTCTTTAGCCTACTTTAATCTCATTTTATTCTGTTTGTATGTTGGTGCTGTGTTTCTTTTATATACAAACCCCATTTCATTCAGCTGATTTTTGACAGTTTTGTTACAAGTATTGACTTCTGTTTTGACCAATTTGTTTTCATTTATTTGGTTGTATATTTTCTATTTTCAAGGAATATTGCTTTGAGTTTTCTATTCTGATGCTTTGATATCTTTTCTAGCCTACCAGTATATTTTCTTATTTTTGTCTAAAATTTGGTTAAATATAAAAGAAATAGGGTGCGAAATCTTATATTTGCACTAAATTCAAGATACAGCAGATGGAGAACAACCAATGTCTTTTACCATATGCCATGGTAGATTGCATTTTTGAATGAGTTTTATTATCATTTCCATTTTTTCAATTGATAAGTTTTTTGTAGTTGCCATGTCTCCTTTCAATCAATAATACCCAACTGCTTGTTGAAGTCTGAAAAAACTGTATCTTAACTGAAGATTTGCATATCTAGGCTTTTGCTGGTATTTATTTTAGGTGTGCAAATTACAAGGTCATTCTATAATTTTTTCCTCAACATTGGATTATTTTATAATATTTTCCTCTACATGACTTGGGGAAAAATTATACCATTAATTCAAATAATTTAATCTAGTTTATCTAAAGAATATTTTATGAAGTCAGAATGTTCTTTTATAAAAGAAAAAATGTTTTACATCTTATCTGCTATTAGTTTATTTACTGCTAAATAAAAAACCTAATTGAATATCCTCAAAATATGCTAATTCAGTAATTTTTGCCAGGGGTTGTATAATTTATCATTTAATGTGGTTTTAATTTATTGGTATGTAATACATCACATTTTGTTAAACTGGTCTTATACACTTCTATAGGTTTGGTTGACTTGTTTGTTTAAAGGCATACTAACATTTGAGGAATATTTAATGACAAAACAAACCTTGTAGAAGAACAGCAGTGATACTATTTAATCTATAGTTAGGGGGATAAGAAGGGTCATAACTTTCCCAAGGGTATTATTGATAATGTGACTGGTGTTTGAACTCGCTTACTACAATGAAAAGATACTTGACTTGGATCCCAATTCAAAAGGCTGAGAAACTACACCCTGATCCCAGGAAAAGAGCTAGAGAGTGACCCTTTGATCCTAGGCCGAGTGAACATATACTTTGAGCCGAGGAAAGAAGAGCCAGTTCATATATAAATAATCCCATCATTTTTTATGAGTACTGTGACAGTTACAACATAAAAATCATTTGTGACTTTATGAATGTTCATAAGTGACAACTTACAATTTTCTTCCATATTTTAAAAAGATGTATTGTTACTATCATTTACTGCACACTTCATATGATGTAATAATTAGTGAACTAGACTAACAGGCCATTGTTAGTGAGTTTGATTCTTACTGAGTGCCTCATAATTATGGCCTTCTGCCAAACTAGACTTAGTAAATGATCACTATTATAGAATGGTTCATTATTTTTTGAAATTCTTGTCATTTTTATCAGTGTTTCAGCTACTTAACTTTCTAGCCTTCATTAGATGTCAGACAGGAGCATATTGTTTCTATTTCTGTCCCTCTTATCTCTGATATCCTTCCTAGAGGATTTCTTAACTTATACCTGTTAATTTTTTTTTAATACCAAATTGCCTCATGCCAAGTCAGTACATTTTTCTGCATTGCCTCATCTCAGGATTGAACTTAAATTAAAGATTCTATTCAATATTTCAATGACACACATTTTCTGCATTGCCTCAATATTTCAGTAACAGACATTTGATGGAGGTTGAAGAGAAGAGCTGCAAAAATATTATGATGAAAACAAATAAGACAAAAAAACTGGTTCAAATAAATCAATGTATAATAGTAACAATACTTTGCCACAGAAACACAGAGAAAGAAGACTGGAAGGTACCAGTAGCATGTATTTCTAGGAAACAAAGTACGCATTGCTTACCCAATAAAATTATTCAGTACAAAATTAAAATTATCTTTATTTATTGAGTTTAATGGATTATCTATTTCAGTTTTATCATACAGCTGGACAGAGATTCAGTACATTGTGTTGATCATGTGAGGACACAGGATGTAATCCAGAAGACCTGCCGGAGGCGATGAACGATAGGGAAAGGTGGCGAGAGATGGTCAAGGATATCCGTGCTGGCGGCATGACATGATGATGATGATGATGTGTTGATCATTCAGTATATGGTTTTAGTTCACATACACTATAAGTTAATTTGTAGTTGTTTATGTAGGGTTGAACAGAATAACAAAGCCTCTAGGAAGAACAACAACCAAAGGTTTATTTTTAAGATAGAAAGTAGACATGTCAGAGTGAGAAAAGTTCTTTGTGTGTTGCAGGTCGTAGCAGTTATCTTCGGCGAAGATCGTCAATGCTGGAGTGTCCAATAGAAAAGGACGGGAGAGAGGTCTATCTTCTCTGCTGGCTGGGTGCTCTCTGCCTGTGGCAGACTTCCAAAAAGGGCTAGAAAAAATAGTTCTTTAGAGGAAGATGGAATTATAGCGTTTCGGGAAATTGTTAATTTCCCTATCTCTATATTTTTTTAGGCAACACAAATGAATGATGAAACTTTTCTTTAACAACACAACAAGGAAAGTTTTTTATTTACAGCATTGAATATGGTTTGCTTTTGGTGCTGCAAGACTCGTGGAGTTTAGGCTTGTTAGTGTTGGAGACGAAATGGCGTAGCGAGATGTGATGGCAGCGTGTGTTGCTGGACGTGTGAGGGATTGTGTTTAAAGTCACCGTGTAGTTTTGTATCTGGTATTTGGGGGAGAGTATGCGTTATCTCCATTAATGTGGACCAGAAGTGAAATGGGAGGTAGTGTGTCGAGAGCGGAGTTACGCTCGGATCGACATAGCCAATTTTTGGGGTGACATGAAGTGGTGCCTGTGGAAGGCATGCTGAATGCATCCAATTCATATTCAACTGGGATTCCTTGTAAGAAATCCATAAATTAGATGGTTCCCTCGTTGAGTGTCCATGCTGCCGCTGCTGGTGCTGCTATGTTAAAAAGCATTGCTAAGCAGGGACGGCCAGACGAACGTCTGTTCTGGTCGCCGTCTCAAGCCAAAGAGAGTGGGTTTGGCCGCTCAACCGTTTTGCAAGCCGGAAATGAAGGTCCGGGCTGAATAGGATAAGTCATCCTGATTGGGTGAAATTAAGTGTTGAATTAAATTGCGCGCCAAACCAAAATACGAGATTTTCCTCTTCTCTACAGAATCAATGTGCTCTACCCACTAACTGGTCAATGTGTGGCCGAATCGCTTGGCGGGGGCATTGATTCGCAAGAGAAAATAGATCTGTTACTGCAACAATAACTTGAAACTTGTAAAAAGATATTTTTCCTCGAATAATTTGTTTAAATGGTTAATCTTAATTCCGTGAATTGCTGTCTCCACTCAGTTTTTTTGTTTTGTTTTGGTTTTTTTTTTTGTCACATTTTTATTCAGCTCGTCCTTTGCATAGATTAAGTTTTCACACCAGTCTTTTATTTGTAGTCTTTCAATGGAAATCAAGTGACAGCAAGTCTCTTCACAACTGCAAGTCTCTGCACAACTTTTCTCAGGATTTCAGCTGATCTCAGGATAGTTTTCTTTTTTTTTTTTTTTTTTTCGAAATTTCCAATTCTTCCATATTCTTTGAAATGGTTTTCAGAACAGTTCCAAGTGTGCCAGTAATGATTGATACATGAACAACATTTTCATATTTCAAAATTTCTTCATTTTTTTGCCAAAGTTCAATTATTTTTTTCAGTTTTTTACAGAGACAGTAGTGGTATCAAAATAAATTGAAAATAAATAAATAAAGCTGGTAAAATACATGAATCTTGTTAGGAAACAGAAATTATTTCTTTATTTTAATTTTGTAGTTTGTTTAAAAAAAAACAACTTATTTTTAAAATACCTTATCAGTTTCATTTGGTAAACTTAACTATTTTCTGGTTTTTAGGATGACAAAAAAGAACCTAAAACTACAAACGAATTTTTAAGAATAGCAAATATTTCAAAGGAAAGCAAAACCTTGAAAATAAAAATAATCAGCTTAAGTTCACGTAATCTTAAATTAACCTAATTCTCACACTTGTGTCTAGGTGCTTATTAAAGATTATTATTCATATCTTTAATCTTTCTTTATTGATATTGTCTTGAATATAATTATTAAAGCTTGATTTATTAAAAAGCTTGATTTATTAAAAATCTAAAAAAATTTTTTGCTTCCCAGATTGACAATAACAAATATTATTTAAAGTTTATCAATTCATAAAACTTTAAAATAATTTATATCAAATCATAAAACAGTAAAATAATTTACATGATATAATCAAACGTTCCTTAGTGTTATGTAACAAAACTATAATAAAAACTAAATAATTTTTCCACTACCTCATATTGAAATCGCAGACTCCACTGAGTGGCTCTTCTCAACAAGATCAAAATGAAAAGAAAAATAATTAACCAAGAAAAAAATATTTTTGTAATTTCAAACAACCTGAAATCAAAAATTAAACGAGTTTCCTTGAAAACAAAACATAAACCTATGCGAAAAGAAAAAATTACAACATTTTCCCATCATTCAAGATTTTTCGTCATTGTAAAAAAATGTCTGCTGTTAGTTTTTCCAGCTATTAAGAACGTGAAACATTTAATATTTCGACAAAATCAAACAAACTAAAACTTTTGATGTTTTCCAGTTACGACATTGAAAAATTTCATCCAAAACTTCTTCCACTGACAACTCTTTGGAAATATTCAATGAAAAACTATGCTAAGAAAGGCAAAGCTTGGAACATGGACATAAAAAATAATAAAGTCGGATTGTATCACGTTCAACCACAGGTTTTCTTACAGAGCATCGACAAAGAAGATGATAAATTTAAAATGAAGTCTGTTTTCCCGCTCAATCATCAACAAAAAGAAGAGGCTACAGGTGGTAGTTTTAATCAGTTGTCGGTTTTATTAAAGAAAGAAAGAACCGAGAAACCAACGACCATGTTAGGAAGAGAGCCACAACTCTCTGAGAAGGTCATTTTAGAAGATGGTCGTGAGTTTTTCCAAGAAGAAGACGAAGAAGGAAAAGTTATTTATCGTCGAAAAGTGCCGACATCCTATGGCCGACACCAGCAACGTCTGCAGCAGAGAAGACAGCGTAAAATTCTACAAGAAATACACCTGACAGGAGGTAGACAAAATAGCCAGTCATCTTATCAACAAAATGATGCCCACCGCTATCATCATCTTTTAAAATCACACCAGAAAGAACACCAACAATTTTATGTCGCTAAAAGCCTTCTCGGACAACCACAAAAACAATTCCAGGACAGAGTTCTAAGACGTCACGTTGCTTTATTTATCTATCGTCAGTGGCAGCTTCAAGTTAATCGAGAATTCGAAGATTTAGTGAAAATCCATCAGAATATAATCTCGTCTGAGTCAAGGGCGATGAAGAAGGGGAATATGGTGATCCGTCCCATTCGGATGGGTTTTCAAAAATTCGTCCGTCGTTCTTCGATAATATGGGAGAGAAAAAAAGGTGAAGTGAAAACCAGTGAATTAAGGAGGTACTTGAATCTTCTAGAGACGGATATAGTGTCTAGTTTTTTGGAACGGGATTCTTGCTATAGACTTTCTGATAAATATCTCCTGGCTGCAACATTCGTCTATTTCAAAAGGGCCGGCTACCCACTCGAGAAATACACTCCCAGAAATTTCTTTGTGTCGCTCTACCTGGCCAACGACATGGAAGAGGACGAAGAAGACTTAAAATACGAAATATTTCCCTGGGCAATCGGTAATGACTGGCCAAATCGAATACAAGAATTTCTTAAAGAGCGTGACCATCTTTTCCTAGACATCGGGCAACGTGGAGTAGTCAGTCGGATTTGCTGTGAAGAAGTCATGGCTATTATACCAAACAGTAAATTTTGGTTTCGAAACCGGCTTCTTCACCATGCAGGAGCAGTAAGGAATTCGACGATTTTTATCAACCCTACTTTAGACGATTCCTTAAGTAACCCGCAGATTAATAAAGACTCTGGAGCTTATTTCAACTATTGTGGAATCGTGGAACCCGTTCAGCCGTTCCTTCTGGCACCGAACATTGCCCCGGTTCCTTGTTTTCTGTGTCACCCGCAGTTGGCCCCAACCCCACCGAAAAATAGTTCCTTCTTATCGATGGTTCTGCGTCAGAATCCTTCGATTCAGGGTCAGACTCAGGAGAGAGATCTCCAAACTACCAAAGTCATCAGATGTTTTACTTCTTCAAAATCTGATTCCGATTTCTCAGCATTTTCATCATCTGATGAAGATAATGGTAATGATGATGATGATGATGATCAGTCTTTTTCGGACAAATCTCTCTTGGATTAGCTTTTTTTTCTTTTCTTTTCTTTTCTTTTCAAGTGGTAGTTTTTTCTTCTTAAAAATTCCCTTTTTACTGTTAAATACCAAACAAACATAAATTATAAATTTATATTCGAACAGTACCACAATCGAGGGCAAATAATTTTTTTTAAAAATTTAACGTCGAGAATTTCCTCTTCACTCTATGCGAGTTATTCACACCAGTTCTAACTGATAGTTTTTACTTGAATCTGAGTGACAACGAGCCTCTTCACGTCTCCAGAACTTTTCTAAGTATTTTAGGGGATTTTAACAGTGTTGTGGTCTGGGTGGCTTTGATTCTTCCTCTGATATCCAGTTATTCCAGTCTCTTTTTCAGGCCTTTTGGGACCGTTCCGAGGGCGCCAATTATTATTATTATTATTATTATTATTATTATTATGTTATCTTTCTGTCTCAATTTGTTAATCTCTCTCTCTAAGTCTATTCATTTTTGTCTCTCTCACAGTTAATCTATCATTCTATCTCTGTTATCTCTCTCATTCAGTTTGTCTATCATTCTGTCTCTGTCTTCTCTGTATTTCTTTCTCACTCACTTTATTCATCTCTTTCTCTCTCAGATTGTTAAGCTATCTCTGCGCATTTATCTCTGTCAACTCATCTCTCTCTCTCTCTCTCTCTCTCTCTCTCTCTCTCTCTCCCTCTCTCTCTCCTTCTCTCTCTCCCTCTCTCTAATTTTACAAATTATCTTGGATTATTTCATATCTATGCATTCATTATTTGTGGCATAGTTTTTAATCTTATGGATGTTTTCATGTCATAATTTTTATGAATTGGAATTTTATATGAATATTTGATTATTTTTAGTAACTTAAAAACCTGTTCAGATGTTTAAAAATATATTTTTGCTATTTCAGTATAACTGGCTCAGAAATGTTTATTCTCAGTGAAATAAAATATTCATTGAGTTACGCTGAGAATATATTTTAAATGTCTTTTGAAAAATATTTCTATGTCTATTTTAATTTTAAAAAAAGATATTCTAAAAATTCATTTTTTTAAATGTATGGAAAACTTGACCCTTTCATTTTAACTTGAACATTGAACTTCTGGTAATTTCCCTTGATATAATTTAAGATATTTTTGTCATTAAATGATATTTTTTTTAGTTTTATTGGTTAAAAGTACCTGTTTTGGAGTGATGGTTAATATGCTCATTTTGCAAACTGTTGATAGTGAATTTGTTTCTTTCATGCTCGACAAACCTTTATCAATGTTGATATTAGCCAAGCAATATATATATATATATATATATATATATATATATATATATATATATATATATATATATATATATATATATAGTTTTGTTTGAATTTTCTTCATTCATTACACTATTGAAGTTTTTTGTTATTACTGTTTTTAATTTCATTGGTATTTTAGTTAAGAGAAAGTGACTAAGTTCTTGAATTTTATTTTGTGTTATCTAAAAGTGAGAAAATACCTTAGATCTTATTGAAAAACCATTGAGTATTTCATTGTTTAATCAATATTTACTTAAGAAAATTTATCATAATGGTAACTGAAATGCATTATGTAGAAAATGTTACACATTTTATGTGTAATAATATATAAGTGAATATTGAAAAATATCAAATTTGATATATATAATTATATTTTGAAATATTTTCACTATTTTGTATGTGAAAAATAAAGTATTAACCAGATATTAAAATGAAAACATTTGTTTCTTGGTGAAACAAATATTTAATTATTAGTTTTCCAGTTAAAGATAGTTTTGTTTTTATCATTTCTTGTTTTAAAGTTGGCTATGGAGAAATGAAAAAACAATAATGCCTACCTGTTTTGATAAGACTACAATTTTTTTCTTGTGACTGTCATAATGACTTACTAGTAACAGTGAATCATTAAATCTTAACTCCAATCGTAGGTTTAGTTGGTAACCACTTAAATCTAGCTACATAATAAATGAAGGCACATTTAGTGATATTATCACAAGAAATGGAATTGATGACCTGAGTTCAATTCTTAGACAAAATTGTTTGTATTTCTCTACATGCTAATAAACTTAGGAATGGCAAGAATCTATTTATTCTCACCTTCCAGCTATGAGTAAATAATAGAGCAGGTAGGATTTTTTAGCATTGGTTAGACAACAAGTCTAGGAGAAGGAAAACTCTGAATTCAAACAAGCTGATTCCTGCTTTAAAATTGACTCTGAGTAAATACAGATTATATCTTTCTTTCACTAAAATAAAGTTTTGTATGTAACTTTCAAGTTCAATTTTTAAAAAATTACTCGTATATATAACTAATTACTGGGTTAAAATGCTGAAGTATAGAAACATTTTCATTTTTTAGATTATTAATGTGTCTTTATTAGAATATATTCATAAATACAAACAAGTAGGCACTTTGTTCTGCTCTATAAAGAAATATTTTATTTCAGCAACAACATTTTGATAAAATTATTTGGATATAGGACATTTGATAAAATTATTTAAACAATACATTTATTCTAAAGTTGAAGTTGACAGTCTTGATCAATGATCTCATTTTTCTCAGATGGCTTTATTGATTTATAGGAACTTTCATTTATTCTGGATTTCTGCTTTGAATTTTAAAAAAAATTGACAAATAAATAACCTGTCCAAAAAATGTGTCAAGTTGTTTTTTCAATCTTTTGTTTCCTTTTGAATTCATAAATGCTTTTTCTTTTAATATTTACATTCCTTTCTCACTTTTGAAAAGATATCCAAAGATACATGCGCAAGTTGAAAATTTTGCAATATTTTGCTAATTCAACTGCTCCTAATGCTTTTGTAAAGTTTGTGAAGGTGACAAACGACACTGGACTGTGAGATGCTGAGATCACATGATAATCTGAGTGCTAAATTACCAAATTTGCCTCCATACCTTAGAGCATGGCCTCAGAATCCAATTTTAGGCCTACTTAAACTTACTTGATTGTTGAGGTTCTTACAACCTAAACAAAATTTCTCAAACCATCGAGTTACTGAATTCTGATCAACTGTTCCTTCATCTTTCACACAACAAATGTTTTTGGGTTCCTTTTGCAGCATTATAGCCCAGTTCAAACTCATAAAGCATAACTTCCCAAATTAAACTATATTGCACGTTCATCTATACACCTTTCAAATTGCACAGAGTAAAGCAATATATGTACCAGAGCACCAACTACCACGTTATTACCAACAATAGTGGGTACCTACTTTGGCTTGAACTGCTTTGGTCACATGATATAAGTAAAAAGTAAAGTTGGCGACCGTAGTCGAGGGCGACCTGAGGGCCCCCTTTTCAATAACTACTACACCGAGATGTAAGGGAGGGTGCTACTCCTTTCCCTGGATTGCTCCACTTTACCCTTAATACATATCTAATATTGCTAAGTGTTAAGCAAGGAGGTATCAAGTACCATTTTTAAAGTCTTTGGTATGATGCGACCTAGGATTGAAGCCAGGTCTCCCGGACCATTGGCAAACACTCTACCCACTAGACCAAAGACTTGCCACCAACTAGCAATGCTAGAATATTGCAAAACTTTTGACTCACCCTAGTATTTATTTATTTATTTTAATATTTATTTATTTATTTTAATATTTGCATTCCTTACTCATTTTTGAAAAGATATTCAAAGACAAATACAAGCAAGATAAATCATTTGTAGAGATAAATATACAGATTCCCTTCTTATTAAAAAAACAAATTGTTTCCTGGAATTGTTTTCATTGCAGACACATTTTCAGTATGCAAATTTGAACTTTATCTAAACGAGAAATTATACAAGGAAAGTATGAAATGAAAAATCTTTTACATGTGACAATTTTAAAACATTAGGCACTAAACTTTGCTTACTGTAATTGTATATAATATGCAATTATTTTCCAGATTTTTAAGCCTAAAAGCTAGTGGTGTGTATTATACACAAGAACTAAATATTACCTTTTTTTTTCAGTCATATGCATTGCCATATTTGAGACAGCATGACCAAAAGTAAGTTATATCCATGATCTAAACTAATGTTTAACAAACACATCTGTTTTATACCACTACAGAGAAATAGCCTATGGAATATGTGTTTCTTTATAATTTGTTTATACTGTTGTGAACTTATTTTCATTGAAAGTTTGTTACATTTTTGCATGAACATGTTATTGCCTTTGCTCTATTGCCTTTTGTTTCAAAATATATAAACTTTATAAGTTCTTAATACCGGACATTGGCATAATGGTTAGAGTGTTTGCCAATGGCCCAGGAGATCTGGGTTCAATCTCAGGTCGAGTCATACCAAAGACTCAAAAAATGGTACTTGATGCTACCTTGCTTAACACTCAGCATTATAGGGTAAGGATCCAGGGTAAAGTGGAGCAATCTGGGGAAAGGAATACCGCCCTCCTCTACACCTTAGTGTAGTAGCTATTGAAAAGGGAGCCTTCGAGTCACCCTCGACTACGGGCACCAACTTTACTTACTTATATAAATTCTTAATTTTTAGTTGATACAAACCAGATAAAAACCTAATGTTAGATTTAGTTTAAATTTAGTTGCTATAAATTTTTATAAGTCAATGCATATTATACATGAGAGATGTTTTTTCTAGAATTTTGTAGCTGATAGTTAGGGGTGGATATTATGCATATTATGTATGACTAATTAGGGTAGTTTGGTACAAGATCAAAAGTTCAGTAACCATTCCCACAAGTGAAAGAAATGGAATCTACAACACCAGTTCAAATCTTGGACAAATTTTCTTTGCATGGCACTTCATGCTAATGCCCTTTGGAAAAACATGAATCCATCTGTTCCCTCCTAGTTAAATAGAAGGGCAGACTGATTTCTTTAGCCTTGGTTTGGCAATTAATCTAAGAGAAGGAAAATTCTGAATTTAAACCAGCTTTACTCTGTTTCAAAATTGACTTTATGTCATAATGATAAACTCACATGCAACATTCTTAGATGGACTCTTAAACATGGACACAGCAGTGTTGATCAAGTAGCTGAAACTTATATTCATCAGCTTTGTATAGACCCTGGATGCCATCTTGGAGAACATACCAAAAGCAATGGTTGATTGAGACAGATGGTGAGAGATAGAGAGAGAGAGAGAGAGAGTCAACCAAATTCATTCTGTCAGAATGCCTTGATGATGATGACGACGACGACGATGATGATGATGATGATAAAATAAGCCAAAATTTGTCTAAAAAGAAAACTGTGTACTGAAATTATTTAAACTCTTAATTTGTCCAAGAGATTTTTTTTATTGAAAATTAACTTTTGAGCAGATTTAATTTTGTTTATTATTGCATATCATAAAGAAGTTTTGTTTTTACACAAGCATATCTCAGAGATATCATTGGTTTGTTTCCAGATTACCTCAAAGAAGATATCAAAAAATAAAATAACAAAACTTGTTTTTTCAGTATGTAAAACAATTATATTTACAACACAATAAACACTAGACCTATAAATAATGTACATAGCTTAAATAAAAAAATATTTTATTACTGAAGAATTTAACATATTCAATCAGATATGACCCACTAGGAGATTGTGCCGTATATTCTATTTTACAAGCCATCTGTGGGTTGATTTGCACAAACAAAAAAATATTACATGATCTACTGGTTGGTTGTATTGCATTGAATGTGTTAAGAGCTATCTTAAATTGAAGGGAGATAATCGTATATATATATATTAATTCATATGGTTATTGTCCTAAATTATGATAGAAAGTATTTAAAATATTGAGAGACTTACCAAAATATGATAGAAAAACAGAATAAGTAAATGATGTTGATAAAATGTTGCTGACTTGACTGATTCAATTCTGGGTTGCCTCAAACTGTCAATTTATTTTATAAAAATGTGAATGAAACTTATTTAAAAGAATGATGATTATCATTGCAGTATCCCATGATTAAACCAATCATGGGATGCTGCAATGATAATCATCATCTTACCAGATCTGTCCCTTTGTGATTACTTCCTCTTAGGATATCTGAAGGTTCTAGTCTTTAAACGTCTGCAAACAACTGACAAACCGAAGGATTTTATTCATCATCAGATGAAAAATTTTAAAGATAATGAAGCAAGGGAAATGAATCATCACTAACCAAAATTCAGCCTTCACCAAAAGGTGATGCTATGTATTGGGTGGGACTGAAATAGCTTGTTTCAGAGAACCAAACAAGGAGGTGCCCTCGTGGTGTAATGGTTAATGGACTGCGGAATCGTAGTATGCGAGTTCGTACTCCAGTCGTGCTATTATGTTCACTTTCGGGCAAATACCCTTGGGAAAGGTATGAACCCCCTTATCATCCCAGCTATGGGTTAAATAGTACCACCACTGTTTTAGGAGAATGGCTTTGGCATTAAATAACCTACAGAGGTTGATATGCCATTAAACAAAGAGAACCAAACAATTAATTTAAATATTACACCCAGGTGAACCAAATGAAGATTACAAAAGGAATTAGTTAAGAAAAAGAAAATATTCTATGAAGATAGCACAAATTTGCATCTTTCTTTGCAGACCAGAAAAAATTCCATGCTTCAGTTATATTCATAGAATATTAAACCTTCAGATTACCATTTATTTATTTATTTGCAAAATTCTCTGCCAAGAAAGATAAAATATTCTAGGAGGATGGAATTATAAAGTTTTCTTAAAGATAGGGGGAACAAAATATTAAATATATTCAGTGGTGCTGAAATAAAAATGTGCCTTTTATTCTATTCAATAAACTTTCACAATACCCAAAAAACTGATGGCTTCAATCTTGGAAATCTGAGGAGTGTGGAATAATTCTTTATTGCCATTACTCCCAGATCCAATCAGACTCAAAGTGGTAGAACCCCGTAAAGCCCCATCTATGGGCCAAATAGATTTATTTTTAAAATTATTAGTATGAGATAATAATATATGAAACCATATAATTGTGCAAACAAATGAGTTTTATTAAATAGGAATATTTGAAACCATAAAATCATTAGTATTACATAGGAATACTTGAAACCATACAACTGTGTGCAAACTATTTGTATCAGATAAGAATACTTGATATCATATAAAGACTTATGCTATAACCTAGTCCTGTAACCTCATTTGGTCCTGGAGGCACTACTCATGTAGCATGTCAGGCTCAAATACCCTTGCAAAACCCATCCTTCTCAAGGTCTGCCACTGGTTTTGAATTCAGTATTTTTCCTTCTAGACTGGTTGCCACACCAAAGTTAATGAGCACAGTCTGCCCTACTATTTACTCATAGTTGGATTCATACTATTTCCAAGAGTATGAGCACTAGGTGAAATGCAAACAGCGTTGTTCAGGATTTTAACCCAAGTAGTCAAGTTCATTTCCTATGGTGATAAACAAGATGCCATATGTTCCTCCAATATTGTTGTGGTATCATCCCTATTCTCGATACACAATAGACTCTTCCAATAAAGATATAACATTTGACTGAAATCCACTCGGGGAGATGGTAGCAAAGCTGTTGCCCAATTGTACCAATCCAGTAGATGGGTCACATTTTGACTGGCCATGATATCAGTGGCACGGATTTGGTTGAGTGTGTCACGTCTCTGGATACGATAGTCAGCTGAAGCTGCCTGGCGCGGATACAGGGGAAGTCACGCAGCTAAGACTGATATTCCTCGAGCCTCAGGGGGCTGTCTCCCCAGGGTCTAGGTTTATCGCCTGGCGCCCGTTTTTTTAGAGAAATACCGACGGGGCCCGAGGCATTTTTGGAATGGTGGGCTACAGCCTGCGCCCGGATCCACCTTAAAAAGGCCTTGTGCCAAACATGCCCGTGTGGTGGGGCGTGCGACAAATACCGTTGGTTGCAAAACTATTGTCCAATTGTATCAATCTAGTAGATGGGGCACACTTTGGCTGGCTGTGGTATCAGTGGTACGGATCTAGTCAGGTGTGTCACGTCTCTGGATACGGTAGTCAGGCACGGGTACAGGGAAGGCCTAGCATTCGTGTCACGCGGCCGAGACTGACATTCCTAGGTTTAACGGAGGGGCCAGGTTTATCGCCTGAGGAATTTTTTAGAGAAATGCCGACGGACCCTGAGGCATTTTTGGGAATGGCGGATATATCTGGGCTACGGCCCTGCGCCCGGACCCACCTTAAAAAAGGCCTTGTGCTACAGTCGCCCATTTGGTGGGACGTACTACAAATACTGTTGGTAGCAAAGCTGTTACAGTTTTGTCCAATTGTATCAATCCAATAGATGGGGCACACTTCGGCTGGCTGTGGTGTCAACAGCATGGATCTGGTCGAGTGTGTCATGTCTCTGGATACGGTAATCGAGGCTGTCTGACGCGAATGCTATGCCATTCGCGTCACGTGGACGAGACTAACTTATTTCTCGAGCCAGATGCACCCCTTTTTAGGAATGCCTACGGGGCCTGAGGCATTTTTGGGAACGCCGGGTGTATCTGGGCTACAGCCCTGCGGCTGGACCTACCTTTAAAAGGCCTTGTGTCGTACTCGCCCGTTTGGTGAGGCGCGCGACAAATACCGTTGGTAGTAACACTACACTGGCGACATTGTATTACTGTAACATATTACCTCTTATTCTTCTCTCTAACACGTATTTTTCATTATTTTTATGTCCTTTTCCGAGGACATAACAACTTGGGCTCCCCAGCTTTCGAGGAAACTATATTAAAAAAAAATTTTTCATGCAGAGGATTTGAAAAATATTCAAGCGCCAACAAACAATTGGCTCTCTCTCCTGTCTGACGAGGATTTGACGTTTGAAGATTCAAAAATAATTTCACGCGAAGGAATTGAATATTTATTTCAACGAGAAAATTTACACCAACTTGATAACTGGACGGCGAAGAAATTAAAGAATTTTTTTTTTCTTTTTTTCAAATACGCTCCCTGTTCTCAAAGCAACATTCCGTTAAATGTTGGACGCATAAAAAGACCTACAGAAAATGAAATTGTTCGTCTAAACCAACAAGGAGTTCGAACGGACTACGGCAAAACCTTGACCAAAGTTCAAAGATTTCTTGGTTTTAACTAACAGTTGTTCTAAAAACGACACCATAATTCAGTTTTGTTCATGTTTATTACTTCGCGTGAAGAAAAAAAAAACTAACTGGAAACAGTTACTTGAATTACTCTTCAATTAAAAAAAAATATCTGACGCAGTAATTCAAAAGACAAACCATTTAAATTGAAGAGGGTTATTCGTTAAAAAAAAAATAGGAGGATTTCAAAGCGGCAATGCTTGAAATAGTTAACTTTCAACAAGATCAACAAGTTGCCTTACCAAAAGCACTATAGAATTTGTTAGAAATTCAAAGCCAGGCTGATTTGAGACAAAAGAAATTCGAAGGGTTGTTTCTATGGGAGAACAGAAAATTCTGTTGGAATTAGGTAAGAGGGAACAAAATCAAGTAACATTATTTTTTCATGGAATGCCATTGTTAATTTCATTTATGCCCCTGAAGACAACCTTTTCGTCATATTTTAAAAAGTACAAAGATTTGTACACTACTCACTGTACAAACTGAGATGGCTTTAAGAAGGTTCATTGACTTTGTGGTGGTGGTATGTATTTAGTTATTTTAGTGGATATGCGTCCGTATTTTACGGGTATTGCTCTCAATATTATTTCCACCACAAATACAACACAAAACTTTACAATCGCGTAAAAGAAATGGAATAGGACACAACGAACATTAAACAACAAACAATTTAATGTACATAAAACAGAATGTGAAAACAAATAAAAAACATGATGTGTAAATGGCCTTTTGGAAAATAAAGTTTGGCAAGTTAGAAGAAAATAAATTTGTTTACACGTGTGTGTATGTTTAGATATTAACAGAGTCTGTAAATAAGTAGTTCTTACTTACATTAAGTTCATATCGTGTTTTATGATTGTGGCGACAGCGTGTCACGTTGATGAAAGAAAGTTTGTCGGTTTTCTCTTTTGAAAAGGAATTTGCCTGACAGAAAATCGGCTACTGCTTTATTGACTTGGTGGCTTAGTGAATGACTCTCTGATATGTGTGTTACTAATACCCGATCAAAGAATTGTCCTAAAATTTTGGCGCGTTGACCAATCAGATTTGTATTTTACTATTTTATTTTAGAGCCTAAATATTTCTGATCCTATTTTTCTAGAATGTTCTTATTCTATGTTTTTAGCTGATTGGTTGAAAAATATAAAAATGTAACTTAAATGCTAATGCGGTTTTGATCCTAAATTTCTAGAATGTTCTTATGTATGTTTTTATTGCTTATTTTAAGACTAGAAAAATGTGTATCCCATAACTTCTTGGTAAATTAGGAACGGCGGAGTACACATAATTTGGTAACTTTATCTTTAAAAAAAGGCGATTTGACATTCAGTGAAGCTGTTAAATTACTCTCAGAATAGTTCGGTCCAAAAACTTATTAATTCCATAAAAGAAGGAAGTGCATGAATTCGATGAGAAAAAAACGACGAAGATTATACAACATTTGCAAGCGTTATCAACAAGCACTAGGATAATTTTAAACTTGCTGAATTAAGCCCTAATAAGTTCTGGTGTTTAATTTTTTTGTTAAGGATTAATCTCAAATCAAGATGTAGAAATTCGAAGAAGGGTTCTAAATAAACCAAATCTGACTCTTTAGCAAATCGCAGAAAACTCAAAAATTCGTTAATGTACGCCAAGACTTCAAGAACATTGAAGAGAGTTGTAGTAATTTACTAAGCTTTTTCCTTAGATGTGGCACAAGGCCATATGAATGGGGCCCCCAATGAGACTCGAACTCATTCGTGTAGGTTTGCTTGTCTAGCTTGCTAAAAGAACATTGAAGAGAGTAGCGTGTCATAGATTAAAAAGATATATATACGCCACAAGGAACAAACAAAATAATTGAGACCCCCAATCCGTGTTAGATTAGTGGAGATTTTCATTTGTATAAGGATTGCCCTTATTGAGCAAAGGCTACAAAACCACAGCAAACTACAAATAAGAAAAATAACTTTAAGGTCACTCGGACTGACGAGTCAGAAGGCCTAAATAGCAGGAAATATGTGTAGGTCAAAATTCTAAATAAAAGTATAAGACTACGATTGAACTTGGGGTTCGAATCTATCAATTATTAATGTACACACTCGGAAGAAATTAGGTAAGCCTCCAATGTATTGACCAAACAAAATTGCCAGAAGCGTAACAGGACAAAAAGTAAAGTTTGAAGGTGAAATAATATCGAATGTCACGTTCAACAGGAAAATTGTAAAACTAAGAATTTTTATGATGAGAAACACAATCTAATAGGAACTGATTGGATGGAAAAATTTAAGCTCTACGATTGGCAAATAAACTTATTTTATAAAAAATTGAAAGTCTTACCAATGAGACAGACATTTTAAAAAAATGAACTAAAAGCAAAATTCCCCGAAGTTTTCTCTGGAGGTCTAGGAAGATGTAACAAAATGTTTGCTAAATCTGAACTACAAGAAAATGTTCCTCCAGTCTTTAAAAGAAAAAGAAACGTTCGGTTCGTTGAGTAAAATCAACGATGAATTAGACTTGAGAGTATGGGGGTACTCTCGAAAGTCGAATATAGCAAATGGGTCTCCCCAGTAGTCTACATGAAGGAAATAATAGAAATTAGTGTTTTTCAAAGATTTCTCCACTGGACTTAATCTGTGGAAATTTGTTAAG
Source organism: Sepioteuthis lessoniana (assembly GCA_963585895.1). NCBI lineage: Eukaryota > Metazoa > Mollusca > Cephalopoda > Myopsida > Loliginidae > Sepioteuthis > Sepioteuthis lessoniana. The sequence continues at coordinate 119,150,726 of OY757906.1, forward strand.
AAACTGGTGATCCTGTTTCACCGAATATCAGCAGCCCCTTGGGGTCACGTGATGTTCACTATAAAAAGAGCTCCAACTGAAGATTCTTGCTCTTTTTTCCACTCCCACCGCTGTTAGCAACAGGTCCATTCGTAGCAGCCCTTGACGGCAAACGTATTTGGTACCTTCAACACCAGCCAGGAGCCAAGAGCGACGAACGCACGTGTTGAGTTAAAAGGAACCAGGGTCACCGCTAAGTTCCAGCGGGCATTTTATCTGCAAAACTTCACCTTAAACTTTATAACCTAACCTTGCATAACCTAATCTTTACAACCTTACAACCTAAACTTACAACCTCGCCTAAACCTCACATAACCTTACAAAACCTTACCTAACCTTACTCTTATACACCTACCCCCTATCACAACATTGAACTCTTTTTTGAACTCTTACATATTCGTTGTTTGTTCCATTTGGTGTAAAACCCTGTTTATTGTTTGCTGTATATAAATTCTGTTACACAAAAAATCGTTCTTCTCCTTTCTTCAAAAGCTGTCACCCATCTCCCTACTGCAGTTGAAGTACGGTTTATTCTTTTACAAAACATAGGAACAAACCGGGCTTTTTGGGACTTATAAAAATCCCCACAAATCATGTATTAAAAAGTTACCATTGTTCTCTTTCAAGCCCGGTATGAGAAATGTGCTACATTCAATAACTATGCTAGATTTTTGGTTTAAATTGCGACGACCAATATACAAAAAGTTTACAAAATTATCCGAATTCTAGTCGATATGTTACGTACAATTCTACCTAGATTACCTCGTAGACTTTATCTCTGCCTAGCCCAAGTATATCTAGCAGTAACTGTCAGGCTAGGGGAAGGAGTAGAGAAATGTATAAAAAATAAAGGAGACAAAAGGTGGATGAGAATGCTAATACTTTTGCTTCCTGAAAGAAGTGTGTCTAATATTTTTTAAAAACAAAAACAAGTTCCCACAAAGTAATTTATTTCAAGAAAAATGAATTTTACAAAATCCAGCATTGCATGTTTTTCCCTATGCTTGTCGGAAAACATTGAATTTTAGATAACAAAAATTATATGCATTCAAGTAACGACAATATTATGACATAAAAAAGAGGGTATAAAAAATGACTGACTTACACGAAGCAATGCAGTCAACCACCTACTATTTAACTTTTTATGATAACTGCATTGTATCCAATAATAAGACACTATTTACATCCATAAAATGTTAAAGATTTTTGCCAGACATTTGAGGTCGAACATGTCACGATTGCTCCATATCACCCAAGAAGTAACGGCCAGGTGGAACGTTTTGTTGATAGGTTCAAGAGAGCGCTGACAGACGCAGCTATACAACAATTTTTGCAAGTCTACGGGGTCACTCCAAATAAAAATGCTTACCTTCATCAGTTCTGTGCTGACACCAGATGCCGTCAAGAAGACTTAACAAGTGTGATAGCCAATAGGGATGGATGGTAAGCGAGTAAAAAAGGTCCATATTGTTGGCACATTTTAATGTTTAATATTAGTTACTTGAAACCATACAATTGCTTGCAAACAAAAATGATTTGTTATTAGATAGTTACTTAAAACCATGTAATTGTCAGTAAATCATTAGTATTAGATAGGAATACTTGAAACCATACAATTGGGTGCAAATTATTTGTATTAGAGAGAAATACTTGATATCATATAACTGTGTGCAAAAATCTCCACAAAAGATGTAAATATAAATATACAATGTACAGGATTTTCTAACCTCTGGGTATAATATACCCCAGATGAGTTGACATGCCATTAAATCAAATGATACTCTGCCAAAATGAAGACAATACAATGTTGCCGACATCAGGACACCATTCTGTTCTCTTTCTCTTCTCACTTGTATTACTAAGTATGAATATAATACAACTCCATCTTTCCCACAATGTTATAGAAGAAAAACCAGCAAAGATAAGAGGTATTGCCTGTGGTTAGAAATAAAAAGGCTTTGGCTCCCAAAATATGACTGACCCTAAGGTCATTATCTGATGAATGCTTTGTTGGTGACACAGCTGTTGTTTTTTTGGGGTGGGTTTTTTAAGCAAAATGTTTATTAAGTTAATAAACACCACACAGTAAATTAATTAATCATAGCAACATTTACTTAGAAGAAAGGAATGTAAAAGTAAATATTAAATCTTTTTAAAAGTGTTTTTAAAAAATTAAATATCCACATTTCAAACTAACTCAACTTTGCCAACACAATTTGTTAAGTAAAAAAACAAAAACTAATTTACATAATCATTTTATTGTGGAGAGTCCCTAAGAATTCTTGAATGATATTTTATCTTTAATAAAAAGAAAAGTTTCTTTTTAAAAATGATTTTACTGTAAAAAATATAATTATAAAAACCTATAAAAGACAGAAAACAAATATCTTGACAATATTTTACACAAACAGTCTGCATGATGTAGTGGCTAATGTGCTGGACAGTGAAATTGTATTAAGTGAGTTCAAACTCCAGTCATGCTACTATGTTCACTTTCAGGCTAATACACTTGGGAAAGGGATGAACTTCCTTATTCCCCGGAGTTAAGGGTTAAACAGTATCTCTACAGTTTTTCTTTAAGAATGGCTTTGGCATCATATAACCCATGAAGGGTGATTTGCAATAAACAAAGAAATCACACCAAAATTTAACAATTGGAACTGAGAATATGAGCAATGTTTACAAATCTCATGAAGATAAATAAACTTATGTTGTATAGTCACAACCATGACCAACTATACAAACACATAATACATCTACATCTACATATGCATGCGGAACACAATGATACACAATAATGACGAGTGACACAGTTCTTAGAAAAATATACCTCTCACTTTATTTGAAAGGACTGTGAGTGAGAGGGAGTTGGAGACCGAACAGAACTGCAACATATTGACCCCCACTCTTATGGCCATCAGCGTTCCTTTCCCGTTCTCCTGGCATGCTCAACTGGGGGGGGGGGGCTGGGGGCCCAGCCTCTCTGGGACATGTTCCTCAATCCAGCATCTTCTCCCAACTGGTCTGGTCTCCAAACTCTCAATTGGGGGCCTGTGGGTTCCCTCTGCTGGGTGCTGGCTTTCTCTACCGCATCTTGTCTCTAACTGATTGAATTTCCTGTGCACTGTGTTATATAATAGTTCAACACCCACCTTCTTCTTGTGGGCGTCACAATTGCACTCATTCAACCCATCCACGGTCAAGTTTATAATTCTGATATTCCTCGACCGGATGCACCTGTTATTTACATAGGTGCATTTCCTATTTTGACAGCCCGGTCGGATCGTAGGTCAATATACAACACTTAATTATTAAATGTTTCAAAATATAAATTGGTTTTAACAACATGTCAACTTGTATAGGGTTATTTTATGTCTAGAGGTTAGAGAATTGCATTCACTATACATTTATATTTATATTTTTTTAATCTCATTTTTTAAAAAGTTTTTTGCTTTCCAATAAAACCAAATACAGGCATTTCATTTTAATGTATTACACCAGGGCTTCTTAAAGTGGTCCATATAGACCCCTGGTGGTGAATAAAATCTTGGTAGGGGTGTATAAAATTTTGGTAAGGTAAATAAAAGCATATGGGTCCACAGGGGGTGAATTTAGTAGTTTGTATTTGTAAATCACTTTATCATATTTACCAACCCTTCCGCTCGGGCAGGATATGACACAAGGTCAATTTTTAAGTGGAGTTTAACAGGTTTGAATTCAGAGTTTTCTTTCTCCTAGACTAGTTGCCTCACCAAGGCTGGAGAACTTAGTCTGTCCTATTATTTACCCATAGCTGGAGGGAGAATAATTGGATTCATACCTTTCCCAAGGGTATTAGTGCTATGTGAAATGCAATCAGTCTTGTCCAGGATTTGAACTCATGTCGCCATGTCCATTTCCTATGACGATAACCATTACATCACAGGCTCCTCCAAATCTCTTTATAAAAGTAAGTAAAGTTGGCAACCACAGTCAAGGGTGACCTGAAGGCTCCCTTTTCAATAGCTACTACACCAAAGTATAGGGAAGGGTGCTACTTCTTCCCCTGGATTGCTCCACTTTACCCTTGATCCGTACCTTATAATGTTGAGTGTTAAGCAAGGAGGCATCAAGTACCATTTTTTGAGTCTTTGGTATGACTTGACCAGGGATTGAACCCAGGTCTCCCAGGCCATTGGCAAACACTCTAACCGCTTGGCCAATCTCTTTATAACAGAACAAAAATCACTGGATCATGTGGCCCTTTCAGATGGGGCTGTAGAATGCACTGACTGCATCTCTGCAGAGGGGTAAGACCCCTCCCCCCAATGAGTGTCCTGGATATAACACTAAACAATCTGATGGTGAGGCTTCAGTAATGCTGGAACTTTGAGGAATATGGAGTACCTCTTCATTGCTATTGCTCCCAAGTTCACTCTGGCCTAGAGTGGTAGCACCTAATAGGGTCCTATCTATGGGTCAAATAGAACTGTTTGACATTTGAACTGTGTACTTATGTTAAACGGAATTGTTTGAAATAGAACTGTTTTTACATTTAACAGTATGTAAACAAATGATTAATGTTTAATTGAATTGTTAGTGATATATAGCAATACTTAACAATTGGAACTGAGAATATGAGTAGAAATATGAGGAAGAAAACATTAAACTGTGCACAAACAAATGATTAATAGTAAATTTGATTATTTGTATTAGATAGAAATAAGTAAAACTTTTTAACACACACACATACTTTTCCTCTGGAAAGAATGTTTAGAAAGTAATAAAAATATAACCTAACAACATTTACACATAAATCAAAGTTAATGTAGATCTCTATTAATATATATATATATATATATATATATATTTACCTACCCCTCTGTACAAGCAAGACGTGATGCAAGATCATTTTTAAGCGAAGTTTAACAGGTTTGAATTCAGAGTTTTCCTTCTCCTAGATTGGTTGGCATACCAAGGCTAAAGATCCCAGTCTGCCTTACTATTTACTCATAGCTGGAGGGAGAATAAATGGATCCATACCTTTCCAAAGAGTATTAGTGTTTTGTGAAATACAAACACCCTCGTCCAGGATTTGAACTCATATCACCATGTCCATTTCCTATAGGCTTAACTATTATATAAACAACACCGCCATTTTTTTTTTACTAACCCCTCTGCACAGGCAGGATATGACATAAGGTAAATTTTTTTAGTAGAGTTTGACTGGTTTGAATTCAGAGTTTTCTTTTTCCTAAACTGGTTGCCTAACCAAGGATGATGAACTCAGTCTGCCCTACTATTTACTCTTAGCTGGAGGGAGAATAATTCATTCCTTTCCCAAGGGTATTAGTTCAAAGAAGAGGGGGTGGATAGTATGCCTTGTCAGTAACAGAAAGAAAAGACTCTCTTGTAACTGAACACGTGGAATCAATTTCAAGTGCTGTTGCAGTGTCGTCTTCTTAATAGAAGATGGACTGCTGAATTTCTACGCTGAAAATAACAGTTCTCTTAGCTTCTTCTTATGAATTCCTTTTTGCCTGCAACAATCTTCTTTAGCAGTCCTACATCCAAGCTCATCTCTTGTTGTGTGTCACCAAGACAAAAAAAACACCTGCTTCCCGGTGCATTCAGACAGGACCTAAATAATCGTGCCAAAATGCCACATCCAGGTCAAACACACAATGTGATAATTTACATGCGTGCCAGCACATAGGTAGTCCTGACATCAAACACAATTCATGATTGGGAGGATGTGAGTTTGATCTCCCCAATTTCCTGTTTCTCTCCCCCAATCTCATTTTACATGCCAGACATATTCGTGCACTCTTTGAGCTGCTGCGTGCGGGATTTCTCTTGCTACATTAGTTCTATATGAAATGCAATCAGCCTCATTCAGGATTTGAACTCGTGTCACCATGTCCATTATACTATGGGCAATTTGTATTAATATATAGTGTTTAAAAGAATATTTCTGTGATATGATATGATTTTAAAGTCTCTCTCTGTTCACCATCCCAGTCAGCACATTACTGAAATCTTTCCCTGGTGGTCTCCTTATAGCTTTTGATGTTCTGAGATAAATATAGCTTTGATGAGTGGAATAGACTATAGTTTTATTTTTATATGTAAAAGAAAGATCTGAAAGGGTTCTTTCTATTCAGTGGTGTGATAGTTGATATCAGTTGTGATTTTCTAATAAAGATACTCCAATAGATATATTAACATTTTCTTTGATCACCAGTGAAAAATTCTAAGAATACATTGATAAGGACTGTGAACATATGGAGACTGAAATTATATTGAAAAAAGTACTTCCATAAGGGAAGTAAAAAAATCACCCTGTATAGATATATCTAGTTATTTGTGTATAGAAATTAAAAGTGCTTATTGCATCTTGCCAAGTAATCTGATAGCCTAGTAAATTCAAACCACACACAATGCCACATTTCTGTGGCTTTTTGAATGAGACTAATCTTAGTAAATAATTCTAGAAAGAAAGAAAAATTATAATGATAATTATAAAAATAATTTTGAAATATAATAATTCTAAAATATTATCATAATAATCATAAAAATCTATCAAAGATTATAAAAATAATTATAAAAATAAAATTATAATAATAAAAATCATTATTATAATAATTGTATTATAATTATAATCTTGAAATTTCAAATAAGTGTAAAGAATAATTATAAAAATAAAATATTATAACTATAATTATCATAATATATTATTACATTATCACAGAATTTTTTAAATCATGAAATAATTATAAAGATAAAATTATAATTATAAAATATTATTATAATAATTATAATATATTAAAATTATAATCATAAAATTAAATTAAAAATAAAATTATGATTAGAGAATAAAATTAAATTAAAAATAAAATTATGATTATAGAATATTATAATTTTAATAAATACAATATAAATAAAATAATAAGTTTTTTAAAAATTTACAAAAATAATTATAAAAATAAAATTATACTATTATCAATTATGATATTATAAACTATAATAACAATTTAAATTTTTTTTAATTTAAAAAATAATGACAAAATTAATTCTATAAATGAAAAATGGATTAGGTAAATTATTAATAGTTGATTTTTTTTTTACATTTTTGTTTTAATTAATATCAATTTAATAATTTTAACATATTTCCAATGAATACTTCCACAAAAATGGTTATAATATTTGTTTTTTGTTAAAAGTAAAATAATGAAATTCACCCAGGACTTTAAAATATTGTACAAGTCGTCAAAATTTGTTAGCGAAAAATGCAAGGGAGTTAATTTACTAAATGACCACCACCACTATTAATTATAAAAATCTCTCTCTCTCTCTCTCTCTCTCTCTCTCTCTCTATATATATATATATATATATATATATATATATATATATATATATATATATATATGGGAGGATTTAAATGAAACTTAGAAGCCTGGAACTTCCAAAGTGTTTACGATGTATACTACAAACCAATAATGATAAAAGTGTTAGAATTATCTCCGTCAGTTGTAAGAATTTATTCAAATCCTTTCACTGTGTCTATCTGTACCGAGACTGGAAAAAAATGATCTTAAAAAATAAAAGTTGAACAAATTTAGTTTTAGTTTTATGATTAGTTCTCCTATTCATGTAAGAAAAGATCGTTTATCATTGTCTTTCTCCAAGGTAGTTGTTTTAGAGTTTTTGAAGTTTATTCTAAATTGGACACACACACACACACACACACACACACACACACACACACACACACACACACACACACACACACACACAAACACATTGTAAATTGCGGCACACAACTAGTCTTTTTAAGCCTGAAAAAAAACAAAAACTCTACCAAACTAGGTGTCGACTAAAATCAAAACTTTTACCACAGTGATCAACCAGGGAAACTGTAGGGAACGAATAAATAAATAAATAAAAGAAAAAATGAAATTAAAATAAAAAAAATAAAAAGGAAAAATTAAATTTGCAGAAACTCCCAGAGGTCCCTAACAGGAAAAGGAAATGACGCATGCGTAAAAGGAAGAAGGCTTTCCTCTTGACAAAGGGGACCAGGCATTCTTTCTCTTTCAGGCGGTGACCAGCGGATTGATAACATCGTTGCTGGCGTGTCTGGGCACCACGCATACGACTTTGGACATAGCATTGGTTACCACCTTTCACCCAGTAGCATGTCTGTCTCGGTCAGCATTATGCTGAAATATACACGACCCACAAATGAACTATAAACTAACCCTTACCGGACTTTGACAAACTTCCAAAAGAAAACTAACCCTTATGGAAGCCCGAAATAACAAATGAGGACAAATACATACATGAAATGATTTAACGTATTTTTTACACCTTAACTGGGGAATTCGACCATTTCAATGTATTCAGGAAAAACTCCCTCATCCATGGAATGGTTGTTGAACCTAGTAAATAAAGGAAAGTATAAAAGAAACGTCTTCGTCTCTTATCAGTTGCTGTCTTTTCTTTTGAATAATTCTTTTTGGGACTTTCTTGGGCAAGGCATTACACCGACTAACCAACGTGGGGGTAAAATAAAATAACTAAAATATGGAGTCAGATATTCAAATGGCAACACAGCCTTGCCCTTGACCTTCAAGCCACATACCCCACAGAACAAACAATTGATATACACCACTTATCGTAACTTCAGCAGACTATCACAAACGTCTCCGACTTAAACTAGTGTTTTATGAACAAATTATAAAATAATAAAACTGTAATACGAATTAAATATCATATTAATGCGATATCATACACCAATTCTAACAGCTATTGCACTGACTTTAAACCCTAATCAGAACGTCACAGCACCCAGGTGGCCAGTCAGACAATTACAGTATGTTGCAATTTCAGGATTGTGCAATCTACAAGACTTGTATGTTTTATATGTGGCTGATGTAATTCTGACCTTAAGGGAAAATGATGCACACATGGCGGTTGACCTATACAGCAGGCATAGGTCTAACCCAGAATTTTGAGCTAAAAATATTGAGGTCTACTTATATGCCAGATCAACTCGTGTATATATATATATATATATATATATATATATACACACATATATATATACACACACTAAAGTTGGTGACTATAGTCGAGGGGGACCTGAAGGCTCCTAATTCATTAGCAACAACATCGAGATGTAGTGGATTGCTCCACTTACCCTTGATCCGTACCCTATCATGCTGAGTTTTAAGCAAGGCGGTATCAATAAGCGTTTTTTGAGTCTCTGGTATGACTCGACCTGTAAATGAGCCCTGGTTTTACGGGGCATTGGCGAACACTCTATCCACTAGACCAAAGGACCGATATATATATGTGAGTTTGTGTGTGTGTAATATCAATAATATGTATATATATTCCTTTTTTCATTTATAGATTTGTCGGTTTCCTGCTTATACGATCATCGGACCAAGGACTGTTGACTCTGTGTCGACACTATCCAATGTGTGTGTGTGTGTGTGTTTGAAATGAACTGTATTTTAAAAAAAATCTTGTTCTTTGTCAACTACAATCAATGTGCAGTATGTATGTTAAGATATTTATGTTAAAATATCTATGTTAACTGCCTTTGATGTTAACTATTATTCCTTAACACATCCGTCGACGATCAAAGTGTAATATTTATATTCAGGGTAATCTAATTACATTATATCCATAATATATTAAAAGCAAAGAGAAAAAAAATTCATCTTTGTATTTACATATTTTTTTTTGTCTTTTTAAAAATTCTGTTTTCCATTTTTAAAATTTTTTTATAGAAAGTATTGAATTCTATTTACTTCAAAATAACAATTGATTTCATCTGCATATTTTGAATCTCGTAGTTTCCAGAAATCTTCATGAATGCAGAAACTACACATTGATCTTTGACTGAAAGTGGAGGGGTAATATTTTAATCTTAGGCAGAGTGTGTGTGCGCGCGCACGCGCACACACACACACACACACACACTGTATGTATTTTACCAACTCCTCCGCACGAACAGGATGTGACACAAGGTCATTTTTTAACGGAGTTTAACAGGTTTGAATTCAGAATTTCCTTCTCCTAGACCGGCTGCCACATTAAGGTAAAAGATTTCAGTCTGCCCTTAGCTCGAGGGAGAATAGTTGGATTCATATGTTTACCAAGGGTACTAGCGCTATGTGAAATGCAAACAGCCTCGCCCAGGTTTTGAATTTGGTTCGCCGTGTCCATTTCTCACTACACATTCTGCATTACCCAACCGGCACCCACACATTTTTATACCAATGCCAACAACACATTATAATATCAAAGAAAAGTGATTGTATTAAAGAAGTCTTGTCACAGAATCTGTTGTTGAAATTAAGTAATTGTTGTAATCTACGGAGTCTTGTGTTTCAGATAGATTTAAGTCTTACCTATGTCAGAATATTTCTTTTTTAAAGTTGACAAAGAGAATATTTAATTGAACGCTGAACTTTAATGATTAAGGTATTATTCCTGAAAAAAAAAAATCAAAATTTTTATTACAATTTTGTTAAAAGCCTGAAGCTAGATATCGCATAGAGATAGATAACTGACTCCAGCATGAAATAGAAAAGCTTCAGCGAAAATTCTAAATTTCTTTTTTCTTTTTGTTATTTTGCTTCTCTTATCTTAAGGCGCTTCACGAGCTCAGATTATGAGAAAAGAACGTCACATCTTTTTGTTACCTAACCTGAAAGATAAAGAAATTATGAATGCTATAAAAGTGTATACAAATTTAATAATTATTTCAAGTTTAGTTAATTTATCAAAAGAAAAAAAAAGAAAAGAAAAGAAAGAAAAGTAAAAAAAGAAAAGAAAGGAAGTAAGAGTTGATTGACAAATTTAAAAACAAAAACATTTGAGAAAATATATATGAAGTTATAGAACAAACTTATTAAAAGAGTTACCTCCCTTATTCCATGACTTTCTGAATCGCGAAAAATGTTAGGTTCGGTTTAGTTTCTTTGTTTAATGACATATCAACCTTTGTAGGTTATTTAATGCCAAATCTTTTGAGAAGAACAGTAGTAGTACTATTTAACCCATAATTAGGAAGGGTATGAGGAGATTCCTACCTTTCTATTGGAAAGAAATTTATTAGCTTTCCATTTGACGGTAATGTTTTTTTAATTTTTTATTTCATTTATTATTTAAAAAATAACATTTTGATTTATATTTTTCTGCTTGCAATATGATTAAATAGTACAATTTCCCCCCAGGAAAACTTTAGTTTAGGTATTTCAATAAAAGATGAGGTAGGTAAATGCTTAATTCAATATAATTTAAGTATGATCTATTTTAGGTGAGGATTCTTTAGCATTTATAGTCAACAGATCCAGGGGGAGAGAACTATGTTTGACTTCGCTTCAGGTAACATATCTAATTTAGTAAAAAAAAAAGCTTGCTTTTATTAAATGATTAAAAAAAAGCAAAAATCAACAAAAAACAAAAAACAAAAACAAAAAACAATAAAAAAAAATAGACAATGCTTGTATTATTCCTTTTGAATATATATTTATATTTTTTATCATGTTTCTTTAACTTTTTATTGCGACTCCCAAATCATTAATAACTGACAAAACTTATCAACGAAAACTGATTACAAATACTGACACCGGTTTATAATTATTTTTTTTATGAGAAAAATCAGTTAAAGTGTTGAGTTATATAATTGAAATAAATAATATGATAAAAATTATAAATGAAAAGAGTCAATTTACAAAGTTCTTCCTTGACAGTACTTGAGTTTGACGATGGTGATGTTAGAGCCTCTTTTCCTTATGTTACCCCGGTTTACTCGGATGTCATCAAATTGAAGAAGAATTATGAATGTTTTCTTACAATATCCGCCTCCACTCAATAGAAGCCACTCCCACCTAGATCAATCAAAATGTCGATTTCTTCTAGGAAAAACAAACAAACTCCACCTACTTTGAAGAAGACATTACTTTCTCTTATTACCTATCTGATTTTTACCCCTTTTCATGTCTAGTTTAACGATTGCGACTCGGTGATTAAATTGCCACTCAACTCGCTAACAGTCAGATTTTTAAAATCATTTTTTGATTTGAACGCTTCATACTCACCATTTGCATACCCGCTTGCACCCACTCTTTCCCGATATCAAGGCAACAATCTGTTACCTAAACACTTTTAGTATATGGGTGGTTCACATACACTATAAGTTAATTTGTAGTTATTTATGTAGCGCTGAACAAAATAACAAAATTTCTTTGAAGAACAACAATGAATGGTTTATTTTTATGAGAGAAGTAGACTTGTGTCAGAGTGAGAAAAGGTTATTTTTGGGTATCAGTTAGAAGTGTCGCAAGTAGTACGCCAGTTCTTTAGTGTGTTGCAGGTGGCAGCGTTAGTTCTTTTGTGTTTGTAGCTGGTAGCCGCCGTTATCTTCTTTAGTGGGTATCTGTGGCAACAGTTATCTTCAGTGAAGATCGTCAATGCAAGGTTCCCGTGGCAGGCTACAGGAGAGAGGTCTTTCTTCTTTGGTGGCCTTGTGCTCGCTGTTCTGCTGGTGGAATTCTAAAAAGAACTAGAAAAAATAGTTCTTGAGAAGAAAAAGGAATCAATGCGTTCTGCCCGCTGATTGGTCAGTGTGTGGCCGAATCGCTTGGCGGGGGCATTGATTCGCGAGAGAAAATAGATCTGTGACTGCTACACACTATTCTGATCTGATCCGATCCGGTTTCCGAGGAAGACAGACACTGAATATTCGAAGATACAAGCACTCTTTTCCTTCCTTCCTTCCTTCCTTCCTTCCTTCCTTCCTTCAAGAGGCGTGCGAATTTGGCTTGTTTTCTTTTGTTTTCTTTTGCTTTCCATCTCTCCCATGAGGTAAAAAAAAGTGTATCTGTTAGATAGGTCTTTTCGCATGGGTCCAACGTAATGATTGTTTGTTTATTTGTTTAGTGGCATATCAACCTTCTTGGGTTATTCAATGCCAAATCCATCCTTCTAGAAGAACAGTAGTGGTACTATTTAACCCATAGCTGGGAGGATAAGGGGGTTCATACCTTTCCCAAGGGTATTTGCCCGAAAGTGAATGTAATAGCGCGACCGGAGTTCGAACTCGATTACTACAATTTTTTTTGCACACGGACCTATCTCGACTTGACTTGACTTGTATCGGCTTTCACCTTGGTTGGGTTGAACCAGCTTCCTTCTGAGCAAGTACAGCATCTCGAACCATCGCAGCCCACGTTCGCTGATATTGAGCCAGGTCACACGAAATGGCAAGCCAATCATGATTCCATCGCCGAGGACCAACCTCTTGGGGACCTGCTAGGTCATCCTTGATTGTGCTGGCCCACGTCTTCAGCTGCCCACCGACACGTTTTCACCAGTTAGGAAGAGAAATGGGGAGAAGTACATCGCGGATGAGCTCTCCCTCTTGGCGTCGAGCTCCGTGCCCGAATCATCGGAGACGGCGCTGGAGCAGGACGGGTGAAAGAGGACGGAGGTTCAGGCGACGACGTAAAGTTATTGTGGGCACACGATCGGTTCAGCGGCATCGTAGAATGTAACGAAGGCAATCGTTGTCGAACACTTCAAGCTTTCGTTGGTCAACCGCTCTAAGTGGCCACGTTTCGCAGCCATAGAGGAGGATCGTCCGGACAATGACTTGATAGATGCGCTCTTTCGTAGCCGTGGATATCTCTCGTCGCCCCCATAGTGACCGCTTGAGACGCACGAATGCAGACCTTTCAGCTCCTATACGGCGATCTACCTCAGCAGCACCTTGTCCCGACGGACCTATCGAATAGAAACAATTCTTAAATATAACTATTTGACCCAAAGATGAGACACTAACCAGCAATACTACTTCAGAACAGAGTGGACCTGGGAGTAATGGCATTGAAGGATACTCCGCACTTACCAGACCCCCATAATTGGAGCATCTCCATCATAACCGTTGGTTGAGGCTTAGAATATACTGATAGTATTTGCCTGCAGAGGGGTAAGATTCTCTGCAAAACACTAAACTGCATCTGATGGTGAGGATACAGTCCTAGAAATCGGGAGAATGTGGAGTTCCCCATCATTGCCATTACTCTCAGGTCCACTCTTACCTAGAGTTGTGGGACCTGTCAAAGTCCCATCGTTGGGTCTAACAGATCTGTTTAAAAATTATTCATATTCGATAGGAATATTTGATACTGTAACAGAAAGAATTTAAAACCATTATTTAGTGCGGGAATTGTTTAGCCATTGGAATATTGAAATCATACATTTCATCCAATGAGAACTACCCATGCCATTCTACCCGGGTGCACCTCCCCGAGCACCATAAAAGGCAGAGCTAACCACGCTCGCCCTCTCTTTTCTTTTCTCATTCTTCTTGGCTGGCAGCTAGGTAAGACCAGCCGATACGAGAGATAACATTTCTCTTTCCAACTCGGGACAATTCCAACAGCAGACAGGGACTATCCATCTCGAGAGAGCATACTTCAACATTTGTTCCTCTGCATACCTTAGGAGACCATTTCCTGGTCAGTTATTTCTCCCTCCTAAACCAAATGGATCCGATGCCTCTGGCTAAGCACTAAACTCCCGCATAACCATTTACAAGTGTTTTGCTATTTCTCTTCAACTCACGGCATAAGGAAAACTTCCTCTCAAGCAGTCATTAAACTACTAGATTGAAAGCCATCAGTATCTACGCGTTCATTATTTGTTTCCTTTCTATAAAAATAACAAGAGGCAACAGAACGATTCTACGTCAATTACCATTTATGCCAAAATGGTAATATCATTTACCCTCTTGTAATAATACTATATAACTTTTCTTTCTTTTGCATATAAGAAAGAAACAATGAACCATATTGTAAAGTTGCTCAACGGATTTAATCGTTAAAGTTGTTTCAGTTCCGATCTATCTGTGTAAAGGACTCCAGACGACACTCGAGTTACCACGCCACGCAAGGAACCTGATATAGTTGTGTGGATACAACAAATTATTTTAGGAATTCATTACTAGACCTCACCGTCACACCAAGACTTCAGTATTTTCGTTACTTTCATCAGTCCGCCAGTCAAACAAACAAGGCTGACTTTACATTTGATTCGACCGACAAACACTGCAGAACATCTTTAAACGACGCATTACTTAAAAGTCCGAACTTTAACACCTTTACAACAAAGAGACCACCTGAAATTCAGACGCGACAAATAGCCATAATATAAAAATTTATTTCTAATTCTACAAAGTTAAACAACTGAAAGAAAATTCAACCGAGAATTCTGCTGAAAAAAAAACCGACTTTAAAGAAGACTCGTAATTTAATGAACTCTGAAATATTTCGATAAAACTAAAATCCAAAGAAAAATACTCAAATTCAAAGAGCTTTGTTTCCCGGACACTCTCTCAAATAAGTTCATGTAAATTGCTCTAGACTTTTCAACACTTTATCTTTTCTATCTCTTTCTTTCTTGTTTCTTTTGTATAAACTTCGTTTTTAAAAACTTTATTGTCTGTGTTATCTTTTCGAATCAGTATCCGAACTAGAAATCTGTGGAACTTACTGTTAAACTTACTGTTTGAACTTACTGTTTAATATTGCACACTAAAGTGCCTTAAAACATTACTCAGTTAAATACTAAACTTGGCTCTAGTGTCACTCTCTTCCTAAAAAAATTATTCTTTCAAAATCCTTTATATTGAAATTATATCCTTCAAATTTTCTTTAATAATGGCCAACGTGGAACAGTTTTGCAAATCCCAAACACTTCTTTAGATTTTTATAGTTCAAAGAAAATAATCCAGAGAATCCAATTACCAAAAGACAGAATGCCAGTCTTGGAAACAGTTCTTCTTCATCTGTTGCTATATATGGACTTTTTAAGGCAGCACAGCGTGGAACTTTGGTAGTGAAGTAGGGAATTTTGTAAACAGGAAATTTTTTTTGCGGACGATAGACTTACCTCCCTTCCATCAGTCGACAGAAACATCAACTTGGCTTGAAGCAACACGAAATATATGAACTATGCGAGGGATTCGTCTATACAAAATTGCTTCTAACTGCCAGTCATGAAAGCATTTCTCCCTTAGGAACATGCATCCGATTTCCAAGATATCGATATGGAATTCAATTCACTCTTCTTACAACGCAGTCTTGGTTTAACAACAGACTTAGTTTGAAGACGAATGCGTCGTGGTCTTGTAGAGTATGATAAGATCTTTTGGTGTCGCGGTTGGTTATTTTTATATGACTCCATTTTGGTTTCTTCTAACTCCATCTTAATTTGCAGAGTATATTCTTGTCTGTCAAGGCTGCAAAAGAAAGAATAAAAAAAGAAAGGCAGTGAGAGAAAGATATATTTTAATTTTAACTTTATTTCATTTGGGATTTTCGCACCAACTCTGTAGCGAGGAAATGTTTTCCTGGATTATTTGAGAACCGTCGTTTTTCCCAAATCAGGCGTTGAAATTCACTAGTCGTTTGGCTGCAGTTAACAGCGGCGGCTGCTACCAGTAGAGGGTGAACCAGCGTACTGTTAAGTGGGCACATAGTTCCCTCGCCAGCAGCAGCTTAGAGCAGGTCCTTTCAATCCAACGGTCACTGCTGAAAGAGAGCGGGTTTTTTTTTCTCGTTCCCTTAAGTCCGTTTTGAGGCATGCGTAGTTTTAACTTCCTGTCAGGGGCTTCTGGGAACTTCGGCACCTTTGAACCTACTTTTATTCTATTTATTTTCTTTTTTCTATTCACTACAGTCTTACTGACCCTGTGAAACTGTTTATCCGCAGAGGCATACTTACTACTATGAACGGACTATTCAATATTCTTGTTTTACTAGTCTCTATTTTTGTACAGGGAAAATTTCTGCTCGGGGAACTCATACACGTAGCCACCCTAATCCGGATAATAGAAAGTTTATAAATGTTTCCAAAAAGAAGCCGGACCAAAACGTCTTACAAAAGGTCTAGTAATTCGTTCAAAACTTCATGTACAAAACCGAAATCTCTCAGCTATTTTGCATTCATGAAGTTTCCAAAGGTAGTCCGTTGAGAAAGTTAGACTCCATTCACAACCCTGAAAACCTGAGGGTCGGTGGTCGTTTAAACTACCCCTCCATGTCAGAAAATCAAGAACACCCGCCCATTCTTCCAAGTCTTGGTTATCAAAACTTATGACAAAGTTCAATACTAAGGTAGTGTCTGGAATTTGTTGACTTAAATCCTTGAAAAAAGGAGACATACGTTTTTCTTTCAGGCAAACGCAGTTTGTCATTTAGACATGAGATAATTTCCAGTCAAATAACGAAGCAACACATCAGGACTGCAATCAACACACTAGGTGTTTCATTTATTTTATAACAGCAACAACTAAAAAAACAAAAGTCTAAGGGCAGGTAACTCACCCCTACAAAAATGGTTTCGGACAGATAACCTCTGGCCCCACTGTTATTACTGACTAAAGTGAATTTCAACACTCCTCCTCACTTGCAGTCAGACTTGTTCAATAATTTTTCTAACACCTAACACTTCTCTGAGCTTCACAAATTGTGAGCTCAGAAGTGCTTTTGTCAGCATATCAGCAACCATGTTCTTGCTTTCACAATATTCAAGTTGAATAGCTTGTTCACGGATATAATGGAACTTAATGTCAATATGTTTTGCTCGTCCATGATATTGTGGATTTTTCGCCATGCATATTGTGGATTGGCTATCTTCATATATGAGTGTTGATTTAACTGAGGCTTCATTGAGATCATTTTGAAGACGTTGCATCCATACAGCTTCTTGTGCTGCACTTGCCAATGCCATGTATTCTGCTTCAGCTGTAGATAATGCCACACAAGATTTTTTGCTTCTCCAACTGACAGCAGCTTCACTCAATTTGAATAGGTTGCCTGAAGTTGACCTGCGGTCATCCAAATCACCAGCCCAGTCTGCATCAGAATATCCAATGAAATCCATTACCTTCTCCTTGTCATACAGCAGCCCATAGTTCCGTACACCATTTAGATAACGCATGATGTGTTTAATGGACTTCCAGTGTTCCATAGTAGACTTGGAACAAAATCTGGCTACATTACTGACAGCATTGGCAATATCGGGTCTTGTTCTTCTTGAAAGATATAATAGACTTCCGATTGCCGATACAATTCTTGATTGAATAACTTGCTGTCCTCAGTGGCTTTGGTTAGCTTTGCACCAATATCAATTGGTGTTGCTGTAGGTTTGGAATTTTCCATTTGAAATCTTTTCAAGACTTCTACTGTATATGCTGGTTGTCCGATCCAGATCTTTCCTGACCCTGGATAAGCAATTTTGACACCCAAGAAGTAATGGAGTTTTCCCATATCTTTGATGTCAAAACTTTCTGAGATGCTTTTAATGAATTCTTGGATATGTGTCGAAGACTTGCCCGCCAGAATAATATCATCAACATAAACAGCTGCTATGAAGACCTCTCCTCCTAAAGTTAGTGTGTAGATACAAGGATCATTTTCTGTTTGAAATGCGTCTTCTTCAGCTGACTGTTAAGGGCTTCATTCCAACATCTTGGCGACTGTTTCAAACCATATAGGCTTCGATTCAGTTTACAGACAAGATGCTCCTTGCCTTTGACTTCAATCCTTCCGGCTGCTTCATATAGATGTCTTCATTTAACTCACCATTCAAAAGTGCCGTGGTTATGTCCAACTGGTGTAGTTTGAGATCATGTTTAGCTGCCAATGCTATAACAGTTCGAACTGATTCGAACCTTACAACTGGACAAAAGGTCTCATCGTAGTCAACTCCATGTTTTTGAAGAAAACCTTGAGCTACGAGTCGAGCTTTGTGCTGTCTCATGTTTCCACCATTATCATATTTTCTTTTGAACACCCACTTACTTCCAATAGCTTTTCGTCCACAGGGTTATTCAGCAAGATCCCATATTTTATTTGTATTTAGTGAATTTATTTCACTTTCCATTACTTTCATCCATTCCCGTTTCTCAGTACTGTAAAGAGCTTCTTTTACTGTTAATGGGTCATCCAACCTGTGAGCAATGTATACCCATTCACCATACTGATCTGGAGCTTTTCTAATCCATGGTGATCTTCGGGGTTCTGTGGCCTTTCGTGAATTCTCATCATCATCATCACTGCTGATGTTTTCACATTCAACCTCCACTAAAGGTTGATTTTCAACTTCTTCTGTCCCCTGTTCACTTATGGATGCTTTTTCATTAAATATAACATCTCTGCTATGGAAGACTTTCGATGTGTCTGTATCAAAGAGTCTATCATATTTACCAACCCCTCTGCTCGGACAGGATATGACACAAGGTCAATTTTTAAGCGGAGTTTAACAGGTTTTAATTCAGAGTTTTCCTTCTCCTAGACTAGTTGCCTCACCAAGGCTGAAGAATCTAATCTGTCCTACTATTTACCCATAGCTGGAGGGAGAATAATTGGATCCATACCTTTCCCAAGGGTATTAGTGCTATGTGAAATGCAATCAGTCTCGTCCAGGATTTGAACTGGTATCGTCGTGTCCAATTCCAACGACGATAACTACTACACCACGGTATCAAAGAGTCTATACCCTTTAACACCAATGCCATATCCAAGGAAGATGCTCTTCTTTGCTTTAGGATCCATTTTAGATCTTTCATCCTTTGGTATATGAGCATAAGCACTATATCCAAAAATGCGTAAATGATTAACAGTTGGTTTGTAGCCTTTCCATACTTCATATGGTCTCATTGCTTTTAAGGCAGTTGTTGGGCTACGGTTTCGAACATATGAAGCTGTCGATAGGGCCTCAGCCCAAAATTTCTAAGGCAGCTTCAAATCTGACATCATTGCTCGTACAGTTTCCACCAACGTCCGATTAATTCTCTCTGCTACTCCATTTTTCTCTGGTGTTTTAGGAACATTGCGCTCATGGCGAATACCATTCTTTTTTAATTAATCTTCAAACTCTTTTCAAGTGTATTCACCGCCATTATCAGAGCGTAGTGTCTTGATTTTTTCACAACTGGACTTCTCCACCATGGATTTCCACTCCAGGAATTTTTTTAAAACTTCGCTTTTGTTTTTAAGAATGTATATCCGCACATATCTTGATTTATCGTCAATGAATGTGACAAAATATTGTGCTCCACTGAGTGATTTTGCCTCTAATCTTCCATAAACATCACTGTGCACAATTTCGAGCAGTTTTGTGGCTCGCCTATCGCCAGATTTTGGAAATGAAGAACGGTGATGTTTTCCATCCACACATGGCTCACAAAATATTATGTCCTTTGTTACATCATAGTCAAGTCCATTTACTAGTTGATCTGTTGCTAGCTTCTGTAAATTCTTCATTCCAGGATGACCAAAACGTCGATGCCAAATCTCCTCCTTTGTGTCACCACTTGAGCATATAGTTGCTGCATGGGTTGTTCCCTGTTCATCAATGCAGTTCAAGTAGTACATGTTACCAACTTTTGAACTTGTAGCTACCACATTCCGTTTTTCATCCAGAAGATGACAACATGATTCTGTGAATGTAAACGATTTTCCTGATCTGGTAGCCTTAGACACACTAAGCAAGTTGTAAGATAACTTGGGAACATATAATGTCTCAAATAATCTACATCTTTGTTGTTTTTCGTCAGACACTTTCACATTTAAATCAACAGTCCCTATCCAAAATTTTTTAACTGAGTGTCCATCACCGAGGGTTATATCCTCTGCTTTATCAATTTTTTTCATATTGATAAACTTATCAATATCATAGCACATATGACATGTCGCTCCAGAATCCACGATCCATGAGCTCTTTTCATTATTATTGGTTGTTAATGCATGGTGAGCAAACAATCCAACATGTTCGTTTTTAGAACAACTAGACTCTACTTTCGTTTTCTTCGTTAAGAAAGCTTTCTTCTTTGGATAGTCCTTTTTTTACACTTTCTTTAGAGTCTTCTCCGAGTAGACGACAGTTACGTTTCAGATGTCCAAATTTACCACAGTGAAAACATTTTGGTCCCTTTTTGTTGATATGGTGTTTTGATGTTATGGCTTTTGATTCAGCACCACCAGTTTGTTTTTCTCTCATTTTATTTTCCTCGTATAGCAGTCGTTCTGTGACTAAAGCCCATTTAGGTACTTCTTGACTTGCCTCAAGCGCTGTCACTAACATATAAGATTCAGGAAGGCTAGCCAGGAGATGTACAACTCTATCTTCCTCATTAAGGGAATCGCCGATAACAGATAACTCATCGAATGTTTCTGTCATCAATTTTATGTGATTATGAACAGAATCACCAAACACTAAACACACGTGTTGACCGCCGGACATTTTCTAGCCAACACGTGGTGTTTAGTGTTTGGAATCTCTTCAGCAACTGCTTCCTCTTCTGTCTTGGGTCGTCTTAGGCAACTGCTACTATCTCCGCTGATTGGCCAGAGGGAGAGGGAAAGCGAGAGAGAAAAGGAGAGAAAAGGGAAGAGAGAAGAGTGAGAGGCGATGGATTCTGGGATAGCATTCCTTGGCCAAGGTGGAAGTAAGGACCAAGATTTCTGTTGAGTTAGTATTGACTGCCCATTTACTGACCTTAGTAAGGGAGGTGATACTACAAGAGTACAATCGTCGCCAATGCGCGATCTTTGCGCGATAAATACTTTGCATGTAATCCCATTTCTGTTCTATAATCGGGAACAATTTCTGTTCCATTAACGATGTTCCAAACACCATCTCTTATTAATGCCATTTTGCATTGTACCGTCCAAGTAGCATAATTTGTCCCATTCAGCGGCACAAGATTAACAAGTTTTGTCTCCATCGCTATGTTCAAGAATATTTCAATTATAAATAATATAAAAGATATTTAAATCATAAACGACACAAAAACTTCTTCCGAGAACGACAAATTAAAGATGGCGGAAAAATGTGCTCGACGTGACACGCGTTTCTGGGCTCGCACTTTCTGGGCTCCATAAACTTTTGTTGGGAATTTGTTGACTTAAACCCTTAAAAAAAAGGAGACATACCTTTTTCTTTCTGGCACGTGCAGTTAGTCATTTAGACATGAGATAACTTCCAGTCAAATAATGAAGCAACACATCAGGACTGTTATCAACACACGATGCGTTTCATTTATTTCATAACAACAACAACAAAAAAAAAAATAAACAAAAGTCTAAGGGCCAGTAACTCACCCCTACAAAAATGGTTTCGGGCAGATAACCTCTGGCCCCACTGTTATTACTGACTAAAGTGAATTTCAACAGGTAGATTATTCACTGGGGAGGGGGATCAAATTAAAAGGTAATTGGATCACCGGAGCCAAACAAGCTATCTCTAAAATCTTTTGGAAGTGTGTGTCATGCAAAGAAAATAAATAAATAAAACTCAGAGGAAAGCCCGCAGCTCAATAAATTGTCAAACCTTCCTTGCGATTGTCAGTCTTGATATGTCCGGACCGTGGAATGTAACTTGGAGAAAAACACAAACGAATACAACTCATTTCAAAAGATGGGCAGTTCTCTTGTTAAAACATAAGAGCCGTCCACATCGAAACTATTAAGTCTACGAACACATCATGCTTTATAAATGCTCTGCATCGGTTCTTTGTCATTTGAGAATCTGTTAAATTCGTCCGTTCGGCTCGTATTGTATCGGTACCTGTAATGAATTACAGATGCATTCGCTTAATTCTTCTAATAAAGAACTGAATTTCTTCAAGAGTACTAAATGCGCGTTGCTATTTAACCCCCCTCACTCATCTCACATGAGAGGAGTCTGTAAACGAATGATCGGCGTTACTAGAATTATAGTAGATTTTATTTTTTTTACAACTGAATAATACACTAACCCAAGAAGTTTTAACCAAACTTATGGTCGAGGCCACAGCAATCATAAACATTTGATCGTTAGTTTCTCATCTATCCGTTCCGAACAAATCACGACCTTCGTCCTCACACCATCAACAATCCTAACACAGAAAATCTATCCTCCCACCTCTCTTCACTGGAAAATTTTCAGCAATTGACCAGTGCCGTCACCCGTAGAAAACAGTATCGAGAATGGAGAGATATCTATGAAACATTTCAGTGTTAAAACAAGTTATCTTTTGGTGCTAATTCCTACCCAGTCAACATAGCAGTCACCAATGACTACACTACATCCTTAAGGTCGTCTGATGTTTTTAATGATGTTTTGATGGCATTGGCACGTGTTATTACCTTGAATAAGATTGGTGCGACTTCTTTGTTTAATGGCATATCAACCTTTGTAGGTTATTTAATGCCAAAGCCATCCTCGCAAAAGGACAGTAGTGGTACTATCTAACCAATAGCAGGGGTGGGATAAGGGTGTCCATACATTTCGGAAAGGTATTAGTCCGAAAGTGAACGTGACATCGCGTGAAGAATTCGAATTAGCAGTCCATCACATAATCCATTCCACTAAGGAGACACCCCATTCCTTTTTGCATGTATTTGTTATTAACCCCTTTACTTTTAAACTATAACTACTCTCCCGAATTTTCTGAGCATTATTTTTATTGTTTTATATTCTTTCGTTGATATTTGACCAAACAATTGCCTAATTGTTTTACGAAGACAGAATGTATATAAACTTTATTAATTCTATTTTTATTTCTCTCTTCTACAACTATTACCATTATTATTAACTTTCCTTTTGTCTCAGCTTCATCTTTTGGTGAGTGTAAACATCCGAAGCGAGGTAAATCGGGAGCAGAGTGAAGAACGTGATCGCGGAGTACCGAAAGCAGAAGTTCCACTGGGTCGAACACGTTGAAAAGTTTACAGACAACAGGTGGACCTATGTAGTCGTCGAGTAGTATCCGTGAGACTGGAAACGACTACTTCGAAGACCTCCATGATGGCAGGAAGATGAAATTGTTAAGCGATTCAGGGTAACACGGAAAAGAAGGGAGAGATAAGCATTTTAGAATGAAAAACTTGCAATATCTTTGCAAGCTCTGAGTCTTTGTGATCCGATAGTGATTCTTCAGAATCCATTGCTAATAATGGAAGAAGTGAAAGCAAGAATTATCCTGGAGCAGCTGATGAGATATATAACAAAAAGGTTTTTTCTTGGACCTTTTTATTCTGGTAGGGACCGATGCCGACTACGCCGATGACATAGCGATACTGGCAAATACACCCAACCAAGCCAAAACACTACTGCATAGTTTGGAACGAGCCGCCACAGT
This sequence comes from Sepioteuthis lessoniana, assembly GCA_963585895.1. Lineage (NCBI taxonomy): Eukaryota > Metazoa > Mollusca > Cephalopoda > Myopsida > Loliginidae > Sepioteuthis > Sepioteuthis lessoniana. The sequence continues at coordinate 119,174,956 of OY757906.1, forward strand.
CATTGGCCTCCATGTCAATGCACACAAAACGGAATATATGTGCTATAATCAAACAGGTGACATCTCCACACTAGACGGAACCCCTCTGAAACTAGTAGACAAATTCACCAACCTGGGAAGCAGCGTCTCATCAACAGAAAAGGACATCGACACGCGACTAACGAAGGCATGGACAGCTATCGATAGGCTATCGATCATATGGAAATCAGACCTGACCGATAAAATGAAACGCAGTTTCTTCCAGGCAGCGGTCAGGTCGATACTGCTGTATGGATGCACTACTTGGACACTAACTAAACGGCTGAAGAAGAAGCTACACGGCAATTACACAAGAATGCTGCAAGCAATATTGAACAAGTCCTGGCGGCAACACCCCACAAGGCACCAACTACACGGCCACCTGCCTCCCATCACGAAAACCATCCAAGTCAGACGAACCAGACATGCAGGACACTACTGGAGAAGCAGGGACGAGTTCATAAGTAATTTACTCCTATGCCCCCCCCACATATGGCCGGGCAAAAGCAGGACGACCAGCTCGAACATACATTCAGCAGCTATGTGAGGATACGGGATGTAGCCCTGAAGACCTGCCAGAGGTGATGAACGATAGGGAGAAGTGGTGAGAGAGGGTCAGGGATATCCGTGCTAGTGGCACAACATGATGATGATAATGATGTACATGGTGATGGAGGCAGTAAAAACAATGATTCTCCCGGTGCAGCTGCTGAAATAATTTACTGATATGGAAATTTTGGTGAGATAATGGTTAAATGCCATAGAAAAAGAAATTGGTAAACAAGAGTTCAATTTCCATCCAAGTCTATTTACATTTATTTTGCAGTGATGTCCTGGAAAATGGCATGGATATATTCTTTCCTTCTATGAGTAAAATAGTAGGTTGATTAGGCTCTCTAGTCTTGATGGGCAATTGAATTCAGAAGTAGGAGACGATATCCTTGTAACATTGTAAGCAAGTAGCACTGGGAGTGCAAATAGATAAGATAAAAAAATAAATATAAAAAAAGACAGTAACCGAAAGAAAGTCAAGTTGACAAAGTTCAACATCTCTCCTATGCACGAGGTGTAACAAGATATGCTTGATGTAGCATCCCCGCGACCAGGTCACCAGGGATGGCCAGAAGATAGTATCCATCTGAGGCAAAAGTACAGTTTTCTGTGAACGAATATCTCTCTTATATAACTAGGTAATCCAAGTAGAAGGAGAGATTTATTGAGAGACAAAGTCGACACTATAGAGTTTCGGTTCTACTGAACCATCATCAGAACCATGAGGGGTTATATTAGTGATATTAAGTTAACGATGGATGTATAAAAAAAAATTATAAAAACTTTGGAAAATATGTATAACAAGAAAGTTGACTGTTTATGACTAGAAAACAAGGAATGATTCGAAATCTTTCTCGATGAACGTACGGAATGTCAATTCTGCACTATGTTTCTAATAGGTCAGGTGACGTAGTTTAAAGCAACAAACGCTGATTCATTGATCAAACGGCCAACTTTTTCTGGGCCGATCCTTGACAGGGGACGCGGTGTGGAGACGAAAGGCAAGTGGGACTTTTCCTCGCCTCAAGTCAGACCCAAAGGCACGTAAGCCGATGGGCGAAACAGCGTTTGTTTGGCCCTTCGTAACCTTCCAGCGTCCAGTGACCTTTCACGGCCTCGAAAAGAGCTACATCGGGAGGTAGTGGTGGGTTCCGCTTCGGACACTCGTAGCGAGCGGCAAGGCGGGACATCGGAGGAGATCCGCTTCCATTGGAATTGGGCGCCAGGATCGAGCTTCTTGAACCACTCCGAGTTCTCGCTCACCTGGTTACTTGTACGGAACGCGTTGTCCCTTCTCGGCTTGAACTTCAAAGCGGGCCTGGCAGACCTGCCCGATTGTGCTCACTGCAGCAGTGGTTTAGAAGAAACAGCTGAGCACATCTTCTACTACTGCCAGCGAGTTCGCCCGTTCTGGGATCACGTCGGGGAGTGGACTGCTCGCATCGAACCTAAGCAGCTCATGCTGCTCGACGTTTGTTACGTCGTAGACAACATTTTACCTCCGTTTCAGGATGAGAAGCGTATGGTGTTTCTCGCGATCCTAGCTGTAGCCAGAATGGTGATTGGACGACGCGAAAGAAGGGATTGTATGACGATGCAAACTTTTCTCAGCGTGATCTGGTTTTGTGCTTTAGGCATCAGCTTAGGGTCAAAATCAGATGCGATAGAAAACGCTTGGATTGCATAACATTCGACAAAAGGTGGGTGAATGCAGCAAGCCTGGTCGTAAGAAAAGGGGCAACGTTGGAGTCATTCTTCCCTCCTCTTCCTGCCCATGACGTCTCCGGTATGGGTCCTTCGAGGCCCCATCCCGAGTAAGTAGGCAAAAGTTTTTTCCCGCCTTGAAACCTAGTTAGCAGTATGTTGTGTGTCATTGTCCCCGTCATCTAGTTTTTAGTCTCCAAGTTCTTCCCCCTCCCTATTGTTTTTGTACCTCAAGCCTTACTCCAGCCCGCTTTTGTTGAAGATCTTGGATTTTCACGAGTATAAAAAATCATTATCTGCCATTAACTGCCCATACCGCACCCAACCCTGTCTTTTCTTTTGCCCCATTAGATTAGGAACCCTCTCCCACTTAGGGTAGGTCCGGCTTGTTTTCGGACACCGGAAAACAGTCGGCCTCCATTTTGTAGACGGGGGGGATAGGAGGGTAACCAAACGGGGGACTTTTTCCTTGGTTTCGTTTTTGTATTTCGGGGTTTTTCTCCCATCCCCATCATATAACATCTTTTGTAAAAAAGTCATTAATTGTAAATAAAATCACACATTATATTCGGGGTTTTAAGTCTGTCTTTTCACAGAGCAAATGTGGTATTTTGGTGCTTGCAGCGCGCATGGTGATGTATAATTGTCTATATATTGTACTGTTGAATGGGTCGGCGAATGTGGCTAGCTAGGTTCCCTTAGTATATATAGAAACAGCATGACCGCTCCCTTCTCCTCTCCCACATAACTTCACGGCCTTGTGCCTTCCTTATTGTAAAAATAAGGGAATAAAGCCAACTTTTTCTTGTTATAAACAGCTAACTTTCTAGTTATTCATATTTTCCAAAGTTTTTATAAATTTTTCACACATCCATCGTTAACTTAACGTCACTTATATAACCCATCATAGTCCTGATGATGGCTCAGTAGAACCGAAACGTTATAGTGTCGACTTTGTCTCTCAATAAATCTTTCCTACTTGGATTACCTTGATATCAATTTTTCTTTACAAACTGTCAGATTACAATCCATTATTTTCTCTCTCTGTCTCTGTCTCTGTCTCTCTCTCTCTATATATATAGAGAGAGATTTCACTAATTTGTGATTCAGACTCATTTTGTTTTTGGTAGCTGGGGTGCAAAGAGACAAACGTTGGAATGAATAGAGAATGAGGAATTAATCAAAGTTATAAAAAGAGATAGTTTCTTAAAAGAATAAAGAAGCTAGCCTGTATATGCTGTCTGTTGTCCATTTCTTCCTGTGTTTAAAGCCTCAAAGATTGCATGGAGGGAGCAATCTAGGAAAAATCTCAATGCTAAGACAAGTAATCTTTTGGTACTAATTCCTACCCAGCCAACATAGCAGTTGCCAATGACTACACTACATCCATAAGGCCGTCTGATTTTTTCAGTGCTGTTTTGGCAATTTCTTTGATGGCACTGGCACTTGTCCTTACCTTGAATAAAATTGGTTTGGTTTGGTTTGGTTTCTTTGTTTAATGGCATATCAACCTTTGTAGGTTATTTAATGCCAAATCCATTCTCTTTGAAGAACAGTAGAGGTGCTATTTAACCCATAGCAGGGAGGATAAGGGGGTTCATACCTTTCCCAAGGGTATTTGCCCGAAAGTGAATGTAATAGTGCGACTGGAGTACGAACTCGCTTACTACGATTCCGCAGTCTATCACTTTAACCATTACACCACGAGGACACCCTATAATATTGGTGTGGTTTCTTTGTTTAATGTCATATCAACTTTTGTAGGTTATTTAATGCCAAAACCATCATTGTAGAAGAACAGTAGTGGTACTATCTAACCAATAGCTGGTGGGAGATAAGGGTGTCCCTACCTTTCCCAATGGAAATACTCCCTCGGCCTTTTGGATGGGCTGTCTGGCATTTGTGTCAGATAGGGTATTGAAACCAATGGCAGATTCGAGGCCGAAAGGCCCCAACTTCAGTTGGGCCACCCTCGAGTGGGCGAGCTGCTTTTTTATCTCCTATGCACCCCTTGTATAGCACTAGACTTCACAGTCTAGTTCAAACTATATTCTGGCATATGTGCCCGGATCTAGATTTAGGTCCATGATACTGCTTGACTCATTTGACCCACATTGCGCTTAGTGGGTCAATGACTAGCAGGGTTCGAGTCTCGGCTCGTTTCCGACCTTCCCCTCCCCTTTATCCCCACTTTAATCGGCCTTCGGGCTTTTGACCTTGTGTCAAGTCCTGTCTAGTGGGAGGCAGCGACAAATATCTATACATTTCCCAATGGTATTAATCTGAAAGAGAACATAATAATCTGATTGGAATTTGAACCTGTTTACTACAAAGTTGCAGTCAATCACATGAGCCATTATGGTATGGTGTCCTGGATATGACACTAAACAATCTGATAGTGAGGTTCCAGTAATGCTGAAACTATGGGGAATGCGAAGTACCCCTTTATTGCCATTGCTCCCAGGTCCACTCTGGCCCAGCATGGTAGCACCTGATAGGGCCCTATCTATGGGTTAAATAGAACTAACGGTATACTTATGCTTAACTGAATTGTTTGACTAAACTGAATAGCTTGAAATAGAAATGGTTTTGACAAATCATACTTACATTTAAACTGCGTGCTTATGCTAAACTGAATTATTTGAAATTGAACTGTTTTTTGACATTGAAACTGTATTTACTCTAAACTGAATTGATAACAGAACTGTTTTGACATTTAACTGAGAGTAAACAAAATCTGTACTTATACTTAGCTGAATTAGAACTGCTTGACTAAACTGATTAGTTTGAAATAGAAATGTTTTTCACAATTAAACTGTAATTACATTTAAACTGCGTGCTTATGCTAAACTGAATTATTTGAAATTGAACTGTTTTTGACAAGAGAACTGTACTTACGCTAAACTGAATTGTTATATATAACTACTTGAATAGTTTGAAATAGAAATGTTTTTGATATTTAAACTGTGTACTCATCCTAAACTGAATTGTTTTTAATGGAACAGATTACTTGAATAAAAATGGATTTGGCATTAAATAACCTACAAAGGTTGATATGCCATAAAAGCCCAACAACCAACCAACCATTATGGCATGAGGGAATCCCTGCTATACTAATTTAGTAATGTTAAATGACTAATGACAAAAGATATCATCATTGACATTCTAAGGAATAACTGTATTCAATAAACTTTGGTTAATGTGCCACATATAAGAGAATAAACATGTACACTTCTGTTGTGATAGATATTGATACCTAAGGATAGTTCACAAACTCAGTAAAGTAGTTACAAGATGAAATAAATACACAATATCAATCTCTTCTATCTTTGTTTATGCTCAAAGACATAAAATAACTGCTACCAATATTTTCAGCAGGATAGCACTATTGTATAATAATTGTAGGCTAATAAAACCGGCTCATTGGATTAGTGGGTAGAGTGTTCACAAATGGTCCGTCATACCAAAGACTTTAAAAATAGTACTCGATACCTCCTTGCTAAACACTCAGCAATATAAGGTACGTATCAAGGATAAGTGGAGCAATCCAGGGAAGGGAGTACCACTCTCCCCTACACCTTGGTGTTGTAGCTATTGAAAAGGGAGCCTTCTGGTCGGCAACTTTACTTTCATTCACGCATATCACTACATACACCTTTATTTCTTGTAAAAATTGCTACATGGTAATTTACTAAGCTTTTTTTTGCTTAGATGTGGCACAAGGCCATATGAAAGGGGCACCCAATGAGACTCGAACTCACTCGTGTAGGTTTGCTAGTCGAGCTTGCTAACCATTACACCACCAAAGGCGCCTGTAAAAATTGCTACATGTCCCATATATATATATATATATATATATATATACACACACACACACCCACACTAATCTCTCTGTATGAGCCAGATAGCTGAAAAGAGAATAATTAGATGCATACCTTTCCCCAAACGTATGAGTGCAATGTGAAATGCAAACAGCCTTGCCCAGGATTTGAACTCGTATAACTGTATAAATTTTTTGTATTAGATAGAAATGATTATACAAAACGATATAAAAACTAGTATGTATTTACTCAATCCTTCGGCTATGGGCAAGATATGACACTATGGACTCAGAGGATCAAAACTACGCTCCACTGACAATGTTACAAAGATCTAAATTTATACTGACAGGGGTTCTTTATTGGCTGGGCCACCTTTGGGTCAGCGAGCTGTATCATTGACACCTTTGTCACACTTGTATAGCACTGGACCACGTGGTCCAGTTTAAGCTATAATCAGGCATATGTGCCATATGTCCAGCTAGGCTCATCAGGCCCACATTGCACTCAGTGGGTTGATGACCAGCATTGTCAAGCAGGACCTGAGCCTCGGCTTGTTCCAGAACTTCCCCTCCCCTCAATCCCACTATAATTGACCTTCAGGTCATTGACCTTATGTCAAGTCCTGTCTTGTGGGGAGGCAGAGACAAATATCAGGTTCTCCTTTGGCCAGTAAAATGATGGTATGTATCTGACTTCCTGCCAAGCCAGAATGTGGCACAAGGCCAATTTTATGGTGGGGATCATGCACAAATCAAGACTCTGGTGTGGCAGATCCAAAAAATACTTGACCCCATTGGCATTCTCTTTTGGGCAAGCCTCAGATGCTGAGCAATCAACTAAAACCTGCAAAGTAGGTAATGTCTGAGGTGGGGAATAGCCCGAGAAGACCAAATTTCCAATAGACATCCAACCATGTGGTATGAATGCCAGGCGGCCAGCCCAAAGGCAAATGAATAAAATCGGTATGTACCTGACCTCCCGACAAGCCAGAATGTATAGTGGGGACCATGCACAAATTGAGACTAATGTATGGCAGGAGCCAAAAAAAATACTTAGCTCTGTCAACATTTCCCTATTGGGTCATCTCAGACATCAAGCAATTAATTCAACCTGGCAAAGTAGGTTAAGCCTCGGATCAAGTTTTTTTAAGGACAATTCTAACCTCCTGGCATGAATGCCACGCATCTTGTCTGAAGGCAAGTAAAAAAAAAAAGTCTATTGGAGAAGTGGAGAATTTATATTGATCTCAGAGGTTGAGTTTATTTGTATTTGTAGATGAGACATAAATATGCTGCTTCAAATAGGAACCTACTAAGTTGTGATGGGAGAACTAATATGACAAAGAACAGTTTTAATAACATCAATTTTTTAGAGTTTTCTTTTTACTAGAGTGGTTACCATACCAAGGTTAAAAAACACAGTTTAGGCCAGTTGGTTGAGTTTTATGGCATATCAACCGTTCTCAGTAATTTAATGCCAAATACTGTTTCTTCATATATTAAATATATATCATCTGTAAACAAATAGTTTGTTGGTAACATTTTAAACAAACCAATGCTCATTTGTTTGCACACAGTTAAATGGTTTCAAGTACTGCTCTCTAACACTAATTATTCTATCTAATAGTTATCATGCATATACATACATTTAAATGGTTTCAAGTATTCCTATCTAACATGAATAATTCTATTTAGTATTAATCATTTATTCGCTCACAGTTAAATGGTTTCAAGTATTACTGTGTAACACAAACAATTCAATTAAACATCAGCCATTTGTTTGCACACAGTTAAATAGTTAAACAGTTCAATTTGATCCATAAATGGGACCCTAACAGGTACTACCATTCCAAGTCAGAGTGGACCTGGGAGTAATTGCAATAAAAGGGAACTCCACATTTTCCAAGCCCACCCCTCAGACTAGAACCTTACCATCAGATGGTTTAGTGCCCTATGCTAATGGGGTGAGGGTCTTATTCCTTTATAGAGATACAGTCAGTGTATTCTCCAGCCACTGCTGACTCAGCTGAGAGAGCGGAAAGAAGAGATGGATTCATTTTGTAAGATGGTAACCTTTAAACCATGTGCTTCCACATAAAGGCTCGCAAATTATTCAATAGAAACAGTTAATTTAATAAGTATAATTGTTAACAAATAATTGTTATTCAATAGAAATATAGCTGTTTGCAAATTAAGTTACTTGAAGTTTTAATTGATTATGAATTAAATGATTTCAAGTTTTTATTAGATAAGAATAGTTTCTTGAAATCGTGAAATGCCCCCCCCCCGCAAGTGCCTGATTTCAATACCATGTCAACCTGTCTAGGTTTGGCTTGGTTTTATGGCATATCAACCATTGTTGATTATCTAAGGCCAAATCCTTTTTTTTTTTTTTTTTTTTTTTTTTTTTTTTTTTACACACACACACAATATGCATGTGTAGTTAGGCAGCAGTCTTTCATATAAGCATTTTTGATGAAATAATAAAAGATACATCTTGTCTATATAATTTTATCAAGATCCTTCTAAGTTTCCTGATAAGTGTCTTGGTTTCAAGTGGGAATTGGTGGATGAATTTACTAAAATTTGCCCTGAGCGCTTTCAGATCTTTTATAGACCATCATCAGGGGGTTAGTTGGTAGAGTGTTCACCAATGGTCTGGGAGACCTGGGTTTAATCCCAGGTCGCGTCGTAACAAAGACTTTAAAATGGTACTTGATACCTCCTTGCTTAACACTCAGCTATATAAGGTACATATCAAGGGTAAAGTGGAGCAATCCAGGGAAAGGAGTAGTGCACTCCCCTACACCTTGGTATGGTAGCTATTGAAAAGGGAGCCTTCTGGTCACCCTCGACTATGGTTGCCAACTTTACTTTTATAACATAACAAAACTATGCAAATGCAGGGTTGGATAAACTGAGATGCTGATGAATTTAAAAAACAGAATGCTATCAACAGAAATAGAACATTATCAAGAAAATATGGAATATTTGAAAAACAAAAACAAAAAAAAACCAAACAAACTAAAAGGTATTTCAAAACATCAAATATATTAGATATATAGTTTGTAAACACATTTTGTAGATGTACATGACTAAACAGTTCTATTTCTAACAATTCAATTTAGTATATGTCCTTTGTTAGCACTCAATTTAAATATCAAACAGTTCTATTTAACCCATAGAGAGAACCCTATCAGGTACTACCACTCCAGGCTATAGTGGACCAAGAAACGATGACAATGAAGAGGTACTTCGTATTCCCCAAAGCTCCAGCATTACTCGAACCTCACCATCAAATTGTTTAGTGTCATATCCAGGACATACTGGGGGGGGCAGGATTTTAATCCTCTGCCGAGATGCAATTGGTGTTTTCTACAGCTCCAGCTGATTGGGAAGACAAATGAAATGATTTCAAGTAACTATTAGAGAAGAATAGCAACTTGAAATCATTTAGTTAAAATGATTTTAACACCATGTCAACTGTTTGGGTTATTTTATTCTTAGATATTAGGAATCATTAATCGTATGTTTATATTTAAATTTTTGTGCAGTTTTTTTTCTTTTAGTGAGATTTTCTGCATTCTTATCAAATATAAATGGTTTTCAAAAAGATCTATTTGGCCCATAGATGGAACCCTAACTGGTACTTCCACATTGGGCCAGGGAGTAATCCTAATGAAGGAGTACTACACCTTTTTCAGAACGAGAGCCTCACCATCAGATGCAGTTTAGTTTCATTTTTTTTTTTTTTTATGGGGAGGGCCTTTCCCTTCTTCAGAAGATACAGTCTGCATATTCTAAGTTCTGCTGACATGGTTAAAAAAGAAAAAATGACTTTAGCTGAAAACAACCTAACAAGGGTTGACTTGCTATAATACCAACCAACCAGTTGATTCAAAGAACCAGTCAAGTATATATCTCTCTTTATGTTATATTATAAAGACCTTGTAATGTATCATCTCATTTAATACAGCATTTTTAGAAACATCTAGAGTAATAACTGAAGTATTACTGTATACCAGAATTATTTGTGTATAAGATGCACTAATTTTCCAGATTTTTTAGCCCAAAACTTAGTGGTGTGTATTATACATGAAAACTATATAATTAACTGTTTCTTCTGGTCATAGGTGCCTCGGGTGGTGTAATGGTTAGCTGGCTAGACTAGCAAACCTTCATGAGTGAGTTTGTGTCTCATTGGGTGCTCCATTCTTGTACCACATCTAAGCAAAAAGCTAAGTAAATTACAACTATTTTCTGGTCATGTCTCACCAAATTCAGCAGAAGATGACAAAGTTATTTCTATATTCCAAACTAATGTTTTATGCCATGACAGAGAAATATCCACTGGAATGTGTGTTGCATATTTGTGTGACTATGTCTATGTGCTTGCTGTAAATATTGAGTAAATTTTGTTTTTAAAACATAATGTGAGCTATATCAATTGTTATTTCTAGTCAATATGAACCTATTAAAAGTTAAACAAAGGTTAGATTTAGTACCTACAAATACTAATAAGCCATATAAATAATAACTATTTTTTTACCAGAATATTGTAGTCCCAAGTTAGTGGTGCGTGTCATACACAAATAATCATGGTGGTCTCATTCATACATAGTTCACTAACAGCAATAAAGACCAATATTAAACAACACGTTTTTTTTCCACAAAGATATTTATTCAAAAAATTTACCACAATTCACCGAAAAAAAAAAAAAAAAAAAAATTTGCTTTCACACCATATTTCCAAGGTAATCATTTAAAGCAACACTTGACAGATCTCTTTTCCTCTCTTTCTCCATCACACTCACTCATCTTTCTACCCTTTCTCTCTCTCTAACAGCCACTTTGTAATATAGATAGGTAGCTTTGTCCATAAGGTAGCAATGGTGATATCGACAGATTTAATTATGATAGTGACAATTTACGACAGTGATCAATGAAGAAGCTGAAAAGGCGAACGCAGCAATGATTATGACGATGACAGCAAAAAATGATGAAGAGGTCAGTCGCTGAGGAATGGAGACAAAATATTGGGTGTGGTTGATTGGCAGCAGCCATGGTCTAAACAGGAAAATTAAGTGTGAAAAAAAAAAGGTGGCGGGGGCGAGGAAGGATTCAGTAAGTTTGCAGTTAGAAACAATTTTTTTAAAAATAAATTTACTCACCATGGATTGTCTATCTATTTATCAAATAAAAACAAAGTATACAGACCTGTCAAAGAAGATAAAAATTATAAGATATTTGGGTAGATGGATGCACAAAAATGTGGCACTAGAGGGATAAGAACCACACACAGGGTAAAGAGGGCTTCCCAGTTGAGCCAAGTCTGACACGAGGTCAGTAGGAAGATAGGGATTGGAAAGATAAGCGAGATGCAGTATACATTTACCCATCCCCTCTACTTTGCCATGTAAAACAAGATCAATTTTTTTAAGCAGAGAACAACTGGTTTGAATTCAGAGTTTTCCTTCTCCTAGACAGGTTGCCTTAGCTAGTTTAAAGAGCACAGTCTACCTCACTATTTACCAATAGCTGGTGAGAGAAAAGATTGATTCATATCTTTTCCTGAGGGTATTAGAGCAAAGTGAAACACTAATAACTTCGTCCAGAATTTGAACTCTGGTTCACCAACACCATTTCTTATGAAACTAAGTGTAGCAAGAAATTCAATGGATATGATAATATAAGAATTTCAGAAATTCAAATATATCCATTATATTTTTTCACTGGTAATGAATAGGTACACTCAACTATTTTATCTCACTTTTTTCCCCTCTCTCCCGATAAATTTGTATACTAAGCACCCCTGCTAGAGAGATGCAGTATTGCTGAACATTACCCAATATGTAAATAAAAATAAATAAAAACAGATGGAAGCAGTTGTAGGTAGGAGCCAAGAAAAATAATGGGTGGGTATACTCTGATTGACAGGGTAGAGAAAATGTAAAGTTGAGAGGAAGGGTAAAATTCAGAAAAAAAAAGATGGACCCAGGTAAAGACTTTAGACACAGGTAACATACGCAAGATTAATATTGCTTAAATAATACAGTTAAATAAGTTAACCTATTAAATTAATACAAAATTCATTCACATATGGTTAGGATATTGTACAGTCTTATTTAATAACTATACCAGAAAAAAGCTTATTACTTTAAGAGAATGTTAATACTAAAAAGGTTAAATAATTGTGGCCCATATATATAAATTTTGCAATAAATATCACAAGTAAATCAACAATGCAGAAGACATTACTTAATAATACTAAACAACATGGTTAATAAACAACAAATTGTATAATTACATATACTGACACAATATCTTTAGACTGAAATTGTTAGTATATATAAGTGCATATGTATAATCAATATACAAGGTAAACTAATAATAAGTCTACTTTTGACCTATACCAACTAGAAGGTAAAGTTAAGATATTTACTAAGCTTTGTTTTGCTTGGTAAAAAGCCAAATGAAGAAAATACAGAAGCAGGGAAAAAGTTTATGCTAATTTTCCAAGGGGAGAGGACCTGCCTGCCTTGAAAATCAGCTATTAAAAATTGATACTTTCTACCTGGGCTCAAAGGGTGGCACCAATTAGGCGAAATTATACAAGTTAAGCTTAACTTAAGCAACAGGTTTGTTAGTGTGATAAACAAATAGATATATATATATATATATATATATATATATACTGTATGATGAGAGACAAGCAAATTTGTTTGCTTTTTATAATGAAATATCTCGCCTGGCTCACTTGATGATAAGAAGTGGTACCAAGTCAACAAGATTTCAATGTAGATGGATCCAGGGACACTTTCAAGGCATTCATTTGATTGGCTGAGAGTTTAAAAAAAAAAAAACAAAAAAAAAACTTTTTATTTAAATTCTGATCAATTTATGGCGGGAAGTGGTTTAGACAAAATAGGAACTTTTAACTGGGTCACAACATTTTGACCACATGAACAGAAATGCATTTGTTTGGATACAAGAAATAAACCATGTCAGATCGACATACACAAGTAGGTACCCAAAAAGCTGCAAGTAAATGGTTGACTCAGATAGAGAATTGAGTTTGATGCAAAGCAGGAAAAAAGGTCATTTATTAGTGTGGGCTTTTTGCAAAAATTGCCTGGGGACTTTAGCCAAACTGCAGACATCAAGGAATGCAGTTATCTACTTTAAATAAAAACGAAATAGTTACTTTGCATATTCACAGAATGCAAGAAATAAAGTCCCCTTTCAAACTTACAGGTTTTAGTTAAAAAAAAAAAATTCTTGGGTCCATCAGTTTTGGCTGCAGACATCAGGGTTAATCCCTGATCCTGCCCCTCTTAGTATAATGGGAGCAATGGTGTCTGTAGGACTGGTCCCCTATCCAAAAACTATTTTAGGGGTTTCCTGGTCTCAAGGCCAAGGCACAGATTAAATATACAAACATAAATTGATTCAAGTCCGCATGGTGACTTCTTGCATTTTACATTCAAATACTGAAGGAGGTGAGGAGAAGGAGGATGGAGAAACACAGCAAGAAGTGCAGAAGCAGACACACTCCTGTAGATCCGTTGTCCAAAAGAGACACACTCATGTAGATCTGAAGAAGACACACAAAGGAAAATCCAATGTTAAGTTGCACGCACATACCCCCCCCCACTGGATACATTGTTAAAAGGTCACATCCATCCATGTTTGTCCCATAAGATAAACATATGTAGACAAGACATTTAAAAGAGACACGTAGACAAAAAAAAACAAACATAAAACCCAGAAACCTGTTTGAAGACGTTGGCTGCTTAGAAATGACAATAATGATGGGGGTGGAGTAAAGCAAATAATTTCTCGCTTAGAATTTTAATTTGTATTATTACTTTCATCAATCAAATTTATTTTCCTTGAATTGTTCTTTTTAGCTGTTTTAGAAAGGAAACTCAGGCCTGTTTGTATACAAAATTGAAACATCAATATAAAAAAATGGACTGCAGGTCAGAAGGATTATATACTGATTCTTTCCAACCAATTGCTTTTAACTTTATCACAACTTTTCAACCACTGTATTCACTGGCCTTTCTCAGCTGGCTTTTGTATTTGTTAAATTTCCATATGTCCTTTATTTGATTTGTGTGTGTGTGTGTGTGTGTGTATATAGGTGTGAGTGTATTTCATTGATAAAAGACAAAAAAAAAATGACAAGGAAATAATTAATGTATAATAATAACTAAAAAAAAAAAAAAGAAAAAAAAAGCTTGTCTTCGAAATTCAGACAAAATTTCCAGTTTGTTATTTTCTTGTTCTCTATTATCAAAACTAAAATTCATGATAATGACAATGATTTTTTAATAATGATACTCAGATGACTTAGGGAAATGATGAAATTAAACTTGCCATGACAATATTGCATTAATAATTAAGAAATAACACCAGGAAAAAAAAACAAAAGCAAAAAAACAAAAACACGCCCCCGCAAAAAAACAAAACAAAAAAAAAAAACAGAATTGTTGATGAATGATAATTGAAGCATTATCTTTCCAACAGGTAAATCCAGAGGCTAAACAAATTTCAAATAAAGTACAAAGTTGTTTTATTTTTCTTCTATTTATCATTATATATATATATATATATAGCTAAAATATTTCTGTGGTTAAAGTAAAAATTTTTTTTTGATTCTTTTTGAGTTGTTTCAAAATAATTTTATAGGGTGGAATATTCTTTTATTCAAACAAATTTGTATTTTTTTCTTTTTAAAGTAATTTTGTTTGGCCTTGATGTGTAGATTTCTCTCTCTTTTTCTCTCCCTCCAAATATTAATGTTGCATTGTAAATTTATTTACTCCCAAATATACCAAGTGGATATATATATATATTATATAAATTCATTAAAAAAAAAATTTAATTTATGATCTCTCTCACCCCCATTCAATTGGACAATATTGTGACTATAAAAAGCTCCTCATGGATTTTATTTTGATATTTTTTGCTAAGCAAATTTTAATTTAATTTTTTAAAAGCATGTTTGCTTTTCATATTTATCATATTGGGAACTTATCAATTTAGCACCAAAATGGTGGCTGGGTGAGAATGAAGACACATTTTTTTAAAAAAATTGATCAATCAGTTAAAAAAAAATATAGAGATAGAGAGAGAGATGGAGAGAGAGGGAGAGGTAAGAAGGGAGATTAATTGAAACTCCATAATTATTAAATACAAATTCAGACAAATAAATATAAATTTTGAAACTGGTTGCTTAGCAACAACAGTCCAAGATGGAGTACAGCACAAGGCAGAGAGAGAAAATGTTTTTCAGGTGTTCAAGGTTAATAAACATACTGTCTCTCAACTGTGGAGTGTAATACCAAATTCATGACAAGTTTTTTTCCCAAGTCACTGATGCCATAAAAATATACAGTAGCAATTAATAAATATCCTTCAATTATTTTCTTGCCATTGTCACCAGGCCTCTGTGTAGCGCACATCACATTCTTGTAGAACAGGTAACTTTTCCTGAAATCAAAAGTAAGAAACGTTATTAAATATGTACAATTGATATTAAATTAGCATAACATCTGGAAATTTCATAGCTTAAACAATGTCATACAATAAATTAATTATTATGATTGATTGATTTTAATAGCATGTCAATACATCAAGAGTTATTTTATGCCTAGAGGTTAGGGAATTGTTTATTGTTGGTATATATATATAAGTGTGTTGTTTTTTTAAAACTTTTTGGAAAACAGTTATGGTATCAAATATTCCTATCAAATACAAATAATTAAAATGCAGTTGTATGGTTTCATGTAATTATTTCTTTTGAATAAAAGTCATTTGTTTGCACACAGTTATATGGTTTCAAGTAACTAATAATCCTTAGTAAAAAATTATAACTTCAAGTAACAATTCATAATAAAAATAATTTACACAGTTACATGGTATCAAGTATTCCAATCTAATAAAAAAATAATTTGCATACAGTTGTATGTTCAAGTATTCCAATCTAATACCAATAATTTATACACACATGGTTGCAAATAACTAATAATAATCCTTAGTAAAAAAGGATAGCTTCAAGTAGTTATTCTTAAAATTTGAAAACAGATCAATTTGATTTATAGGTGGGGAACCCTAACAGATTACTACCATTTTAGGTCAAAGTGGACCAGGGAGTAATGGCAATAAAGCGGTACTCCATGTTCCCTTTATCTGCAGGACTGAAGTCTCACCATCAGATGCAGTTTGGTGTTACACTCAGGACAGCCTCTTTTGGTTGAGGAGTCTTACTCTTCTACAGGGGATGTAGTTGGTATATTCTAAACTTTGCCAATTCACGAAAGACATACATCGAGACAAAGTGTTTTTATTGGTCTTACAAGTCATCTTTGAGCTAACAGACAAGTTGAAATTTCTTTACTGAAGCATTTTCCCTGTTAATTTATGACTAGTTTATCTTTTATTGTATTTTTGCCGCTTTTAATTGAAATGCTCAGATCTTTTTACAGGTAGACTTGAATTAAGGAAGGCCTGAAAATATACTAGTTAAAATGTTGTAGAGAGAAAATAAACAATTTGGTTTGTTCTAGGTTGGGTAAAAAGTTTTGCAATATTTTGGAAATGTGAAACAATTTGGCTGCTTTAGAGGCTTTTACCAAGGTTATGAAAAGGATGAATCATGCTTGACCATGAGATGCAGAGCTCACCAGACACTCCGAGTGCTGATTGCTAGATTTGCCCCAATGCAGAGCTCACCAGACACTCCAAGTGCTGATTGCTAGATTTGCCTCAATGGCTTGGTGCACAGCTCTTTGGTCAACTCAACCTTGCTTGATTGTTGAGGTTCTTGCAACTGGGCAAAATTTCTTGAACCATCTGATTACTGTACCATGATCAACTATGCCTTCATCTTTTGCGCAACAAATATTTTTGGTTGCTTCTGCAGTATTATGACCAGATTTGAACTTGGAAAACATAAGTTAATCAGACTACATTGCATGTTCATCTGTGCAGCTTTCAAATCACACATGGAGTGAAGCAATGCACATGTCAGGGCACCAACTACCACAATACTACTAAATACAGCGAGTATCTTTCACAGCTTGAACTGCTTCAGTCATGTACCAAAATATTGCGAAACTTTTGACTCATCCAAGTGTTTCAGAAACGATTGTGTTGAGATGCATCTTTAAGACGTAGAATATTCCGAAAAACCTATGAATGCTACATTGTAATCATGTCAGCTGATGTCATTATATATGTAACTTAAAAAGTATAGTAGCATAATTGTCTCTCTCTCTCTCTCTCACACACACACATAATAGACAAAAAAAAAAAAAAAAGCATTTTTGTCTTCAGTGTTATTCAATTTCTGTTCAGCCAGAAAGATAACATTTTTTTTTGAGTCAATGTTCTCTCTTTTCACCCTACAACACAAAGCTGTCAGTTTAAGTAATTGATGGTCACGACTTCCCTGAGGTTCAGGTTTATTGTAATTAAAAGATAGAGTTTTGAGGCATTGTAGGAAATGTGTTTTATCTGAACTTTTCCACCATTTCTATTTGAAATTCATTCTAGATAATTTGACACTATGTCATTATGTGATGGCATAGCTAATTATGTGAATTTTTTCTATATGACAATTCTAGAATTGCTTAAAGTCATATAAAGCTTTACATCAAATAAGATAAGAAATGTATGACAAAATGAAGAAGAATAAAAAAAATGTTTGGCCATTTTACAAGTATTCATATATATTATCAATAAAAAAAGAAAAGAAGTGATCCTGAGAAACATATTTGAAGAACAAAAGAAAGAAATATTTCAATATGTGGTTATTATGATACTTGCTGTTGTATTTACACGATGAAACCTTCAATAGTCACACATGCATGCACATTCACCGGAATTTGTGTGTGCATTAAGTAGATGCAACATTCAACATGCAAAACAACATTGAACACATACACATAGCAACATTGAACATGTGAGCACACACAAATATACCCAAGACAACATTCAACACATATGCACACAAGGTGACATCTAACACAAAAAAGCAACATACAATACTCACACACAAGATGACATTCAACATACACACACACACACAAGATGACATTCAACACACACCCATACAAATGCACAGCAACATTCAACACACACACCCATACAAATGCACAGCAACATTCAACACACACACACACACACAGCGGCATTCAACACACACAGTGGCATTCAACACACACAGCGGCATTCAACACTTACGCACATAAGTTGACATTTAACACATAAAAGCAACATACAATACTCACACAAAAGGCAACATTCAACACACACACACGCACAACTTTAAACAGAAACTGGACAAGAGCTAAACCAATAAGATAGTTCATAACCACATATTCCAATCAAAAAGATAAAAATTTATCTTCCTTTTTTTTCCTGATCAACTGGTCAAGTGACCTCAACTTGACACCCCATTTATGTATTTAAGTCCTAAATAAATAGGATAAACCATAAGCCTTTTACAATGAGGTCAGTGATAAGTTTTTCTATGAAAAATAAACATCATTTACACATTCCTTTTTTTCTGTCATCACCAATTTAGCCTCCACACTTCCTTTCTAAACAATTTCAATTTGGTGGAAAATTACAGGCTGGTTTTTCGTTACAAAATAATAGAGTTGTCTTTCATTAATAAATGACCATTGGCAACTAAAGATGAAAATCCCTTCACAGAGAGATAAGAAAAAGTGAATATATCTTTTGGTTAACATTTGTTTATTGTTTATGATCTGAAAGTTAATTAAATGTCTTCATAATAAAAAAAATATGTTAGTATACAATTTAGAAGTTTAGTTTGAAACTTAAATATTTAGGAAAAGTGCATGACTAAGTTGTATACATTAACCTTAATCTGAAACAAGGATACAAGTACAGAGTACCCAGTGAGGATTGATCTCATTGTTATATAATGGCCGAGGGATTTCGGTTTATGCCTTTGAGTTTAGTTAGGCTGAGAACCTTTTGGCTCAGCACATGGGTTAGTTAGCTGCAACATTAAAACAGGTGTTCACGTGCGCGCGCAGAGTGGACATGTCCCTCAGTGATGTCACAATAGCCTGAGATGGGAAACGGGGTTACACAGTGCGAGTGACGTCACGCACCGGAAGCGCGTGGAGGATTTTGGGAGATTTTGAAAAAGTCAGGAACTTGAGACTAGACACCGAACGAGACGGTTGACTTTCACTTGCTCGCAGAGACCGTTGTGGCGGGTGCCACGCATGTTGGGGGGGGGGAGAAGAAAAAGCCAGAATAGAAAGAATGTGTATCTCTCTTCCTTATGTCAAAACCTTTAACTCAAAGGTAAAAAAGGTTTCGTACCTGAACAAAGAAGTCGTCAAGTGTTTTTCGTGTTTCCAGATACCTATGTTCTATATATATATATATATGCAATGAACGTCCCATGTACATTTCACATGTTCGTGTATATGGCTATGGTACATTATGGTAATTTACTAAGCTTTTTGCTTAGATGTGGCACAAGGCCATATGAAAGGGGCACCCAATGAGACTCGAACTCACTTGTGTAGGTTTGCTAGTCCAGCTTGCTAACCATTACACCACCAGAGGCTATGGTACATTATGGCTCAATAGAAATGCCCTTACAGAAAGAAGTGTCGACATATATATTTAGGTAAAGTTTGGACTGCTTATGACAGATGAATGACCATATAAAAATCTGATCCCTATAATTAAATAAAATGGGAGTTCTTACAAGTTTAACCTATGTATGGCCGCACCACTTAGACTGACAAAATGCTTGGTTTAAAAGATAGACGAGAATTATACAAGGATGCTACATGTTTTGAATAAATCCTGGAAGCAGCACCAGTATGACCACTTTCCTCGCATCTCACAAACAATCCAAGAAAGATGAGCAAGACTGCTGAAGAAGTAAACATAAACTCATAAGCAATGTTCAATGGACTACTACACATGGACACACCAGTGATAGCTGACCAGCAAAAGCTTACATTCATCGGCTCTGTGCAGACATTGGATGCCTTTGAGATGACTTCCCAAGAGCAATTGCTAATAGGGATGGATGGTAAGAGAGTGTCAAAAGAATCTGTGCTGTTGACAAGCTTTGAGGATGACAACACTAATTTGGTAGACCTCATCATCTACCAAGTTCACTGTGCAGAGTGCACAATAAATTCATTCTGAGGCATACTTATTAGTTTAATTTGGATCTGAAATTTTTACTGTATAATTTTGATCCTTGTACTCAATCTTCATTACTGTATTAAGTGCATTAACATAGAAGGAGCTTATGTTAATAATCAAGTATTTGATGTGCATATCATCATGTCGTGCCACCAGCACGGATATCCCTGACCCTCTCTCGCCACTTCTCCCTATCATTCATCGCCTCCGGCAGGTCTTCAGGGTTACATCCTGTGTCCTCACATAGCTGCTGTATGTAAGTTCAAGCTGGTCGTCCTGCTTTTGCTTGGCCATATGTGGGGGTCCATAGGAGTACATCACTTATGAGCTCGTCCTTGCTTCTCCAGCAGTGTCCTGCGTGTCTGGTTCATCTAACTTGTATAGTTTTCGTGATGGGAAGCAAGTGGCCGTATAGTTGGTGTCTCGTGGGGTGTTGTTGCCAGGACTTGTTCAATATTGCTCTCAACATTCTTGTGTAGTTGCCGTTTTTTTCACTTTTTGGGCCACCAATTTATTGACTATACTATGAGTGTATATTGATCTGGTCTGACTGAATGGGGAAAAAAATGTTATTCCATCAATGCCTTCTCAAACATTGCGACATACCAGTAACCCCCCCCCAATGAGTGTCCTGGATATGACACTAAACGATCTGATGGTGAGGTCCCAGTAATGCTGGAGCTTTGGGGAATACAGAGCACTCCTTCATTGCCATTGCTCCCAGGTCCTCTCTGGCCTAGTGTGGTAGCACCTGATAGGTCCCTATCTATGGGTTAAATAGAACTAACGGCATACTTAAGCTAAACTGAATTGTTTGATTAAACAGAATAACTTGAAATAGAAATATTTTTGACAATTAAACTGTACTTACTTTTAAACTGCGTGCTTCTGCTAAACTGAATTATTTGAAATAGAACTGTTTTTTGACATTGAAACTTTATTTACACTAAACTGAATTATTTAACATAAAACTGTTTTGACATTTAACTGTGTGTAAACAAAATCTGTACTTATACCTAGCTGAATTAGAACTGCTTGAATAAACTGAATAGTTTGAAATAGAAATGTTTTTGACTGTTAAACTGTGCACTCATGCTAAATTGAATTGTTTTAAATAGAACTGATTATTTACATAAAAATGGAT